>CM055063.1:37133765-37235304 GCA_029204045.2 Tillandsia leiboldiana | reverse complement strand
CTGGCCGCCGCCTGCGATCGCCGGAAACACTGTTCCGGCGTGAACAGTACCCCAAGCTCAAAAACATATAAATAGCCCCTCTTGAACGTTTTCCGCGCGCGTGATTCCAAATCCGCGTCCATTTTGCCACATTCCAATCCTATAATTTGCCGGGCTCCCGGAAAGGTATTTTTAATCCGAATTCCGCGCCTGAGCCTAAATTTGATATCCACTCCTCGCGTAAACTTTCTAAACATCCGATGGGGTCCCCCGATTACCTCGAGATCCATTTTAAGCCCCGAGTCCATCCTTGTGTCCAAACTGGGCGCGCGAACACCGCCGACATGCCACGTAGGCTTCCAGAAGCTGCTTGTCACACTGTAGAAGCCCTGCAAAGATCCGGTCACCACATCCTCCCCCACTAGAAGAAAGTTCGTCCCTCGAACTAAGGCAACTCCCAAGGGTCCCAGAAACCTGGTCAATACTCAACACCGCCGCGTCTCCAGCTCCCAAGTCCACCTATCACTCCCCGTGATTACTCCTCAGCAACAACACAGCAACAACCAGTACGGCATAGCCCGATTGCGCAATTCCCTCACCTCACGAGTCGGAATTCGCAACGGCGTCCCTCGTACTCCAAACTCTCACAGACCCCAAAAGGAACGAGTCAAACACGGGCGAGGGGTCCAAACATGACACTCCAGAGCTGAGACGCAGAAAAACCTCAAAAACTCCAACAAAAGGCGGGGGGAAAGGAAAAACAGCCTGAGTAACACGCTCTAAAATCACTCCCAAGAGCCAGCTCACCAAAGCGACCCGAATCACATCCACACAAACACCTGCACAGAAAAGGGGCCCACAAAGCAGGGGTTCACACTCGGTCGCCCTCAAAACTCACCACCTAGTGGATTGCTCAGCCGCAGCCTCTCATCAAAAGGGAGATCCTCTGGGACTCAAACTCAAACCCTGCACACCAAATGGCCCCACACAGCGCCAGCTATGGAACCGTCAAACTCGACTCCCAAAAGCTCTTCTGCTCCAGCATCCGCCCCACAGTGGCTCTGTCGGGGTGATACTGGATGCTCACAAAATCCAATGGTGGCTCTACAGCCACTACGGGAGGTATCACAAAACTCGCAAATCCATCTCCCACCACTGACTAGGTTAGAATCGGCGCTGGTACCAATCTCATCACCCGGTCATCAGTTCTCTGCTGGCACTATCCGGTCCAAAAACTCCTCACCCCAACAATGACCGTCGATCTCGGCCAGTCTTATATAGCATCCACTTTGGCCGAATTTCCACCGCCGCCCCTTCGGCTAGAAGAAGTAGTCCAGGAAGATATGCTCTCGAAGCTAAAACTTGTACCACAACGACTGGCATAAAGCTTCATCCCCACAGACTTGTCACATCATCTACAATGCTGCACAAGCTCTAAACCACTCAGGGAGGGGGTAAAACCAAAATATCCTGGAGGATGCCGCTATCAAACCGTTCAAGGCCAACTGAAACACAGAATTCCTCAATCTAGAGGCAACAGGGCATTAGTCAATCCATTGGCTTCACTGTACTCGTAATGCCCTACTGTGTCCTGAACACCATCTAGACAATGCCCTCAGCTGAAATTCCAAATTGGCGCAGGCATCAAACAATAACTGCCGGAATATAGCTCCTTCAAAGGTTCTAAATAATACCTGGACCTGCCTGGACTCCAATCCCAAAGGCTCTCACCGTCGTGTATCAACGACGTGGCACTAGGTCAAACAGACCCTCTATCCAACAGATCCCTGCACCGGTGCGATCAAATCTCCCAGCTCTTACCGATAATCCAAGTGGTGCTATTGAGGTTGGCGCGGTTTCCAGAACCACGTCAACCGCAATCAAATCCCTAACAGGCGGCATAATCATCAACTCGAGTGGACTCACACCCGGGATTTCGCAGCAATAGAAATATCCTTTGGTCCCGGCGCCACCATAAGCTCCTCTCACACAGTCGCTAAAAACCCTGTGTGCTCGAACAATCTCCCCATAACAAGCCTCCTTTGTCTGCCTCGCAAAAGTCACAATCAGCACCCTCTCTGCACTTAACCATCCAGTGGTGCCGTGCCACCAATCCCCAGCACTGGGTCAAACATCGAACAGCCACCCATATCAAGAGGTTTGCTGGTATAACTCATGGTCTCAACGACACTGAACAAACCCACAAGCCTCCTTCACATGCATAACACCGATGAGTTCTGTACCTCTAGTGCACGTGGTAATAACTCTGCCTTTAGTCCATGCCGGAAAGCGAGGTGCACTAACTCCGACTGCTGTGATGAAATCACACCTGCAACAACCCGATCCACTGCCGTGGCGCCCTCCAACCAGGCGGCACAAGCTCATCCACACGATGCAAGCGGTTGTCGCTTAGTCCATCAGAAAATATCCCATCAATCACAAGGGAGCACGACCTCTGTCTCTGCTCACGCTGAGGCAACAGATACGATCCTCCGCAGACAACAAAACCACGCTACCGTTGCGCTACTCTGATATAGACACTGATACAGCCATCGGGGTCCGCCGATCCCCAACATCTCAGAAGTCCATCATTGCAACCGTCATAAGACAAAACACCATTAATCCATGCAATTCCCTATACACTTATCCTTTCTAAGCTCACCCCTCAATCCCATATGATACAATCAAAATATGCAAGTTATAAACCACAAAGGGTAGAATTCCCTTGGGTAAGCTTTGCATTAACCATCCACAAGGATATCCACCACCCAGGAAAGCAAAACGAAAATGCCTCTGCCTGCCGATCTGTCCTCCATCACTAGCGCCAAGCGCCTCCCTCCAGAACTCGCCTCTAGCGGCAGATCCCCATCCAAGGAACTGCAGTGTCCAGCTCCAAACACAATGCCTACTCCGACGAGGCATCCAGTCCAAAACCCGAACATGAGGGACCGAAAAGAAACTAAAGAGTATCCTGGCTCAATCCACTCCCATCTCACTTATCCTATGTGCCTCGTCCCTCGAACCCTGGAGCACGCATTCACAACTGCAAAAGCTCTCTAGCACAGGGAGGCTCTCAATTGAGTCACTCCATCACCCCCAACACGACTCTGCTCTCCAAAGGCTCCAAGCTCAATCTTACGAGTCGGGTGGTTTCATCTGCCAAATCTGGCTCACTAAATCAAACTGGCCCCACAGCCTCCTCTGCTGTCAACCAGTCCACCCTACCTCAGTGCCTTGGCACTAAACATTGGCACGGAGGGGGCCACTCGCTCTAATTGGCACTACAGAAATCCCTGCCGCTGTAGGGTACTACATTCTGGTGGTCTCAAAAGAAAAGTACAGTCGGGCTGCCCACTGCTCTGACAACTGCGTCACCAAACTAGCGACTGCTCCACTCTGCCGCTGGTAATGCCTCTGACAATCCTGTCATCTGGTCCGGATGTTCTCTGACCTCAATCCGGTGGTATCCGGCCCAAAAACCTAACCGCTCAAGCTCAACTGCCATGACAGGATGCACAAGGGTCCCAAACCCAGCGTCGGGAGACACCTGCTCGCCACGACGAAACCACAAATCAGCACACCACAACGCTCGACCCAATCCGGCGAAAGTCTTAGAGCATGTTACCCGTCCACAGCGTTATGTTGTCTTCAGCCAAACATAACTACTTAGGAGAATAAACATGCCAATCACTCTATCCCGTCCCTCGGGAGAGGTGCAAAACTCAATCAGGACTCTCGCTACAAATCACGACTCTCACGAAGTCATCCTAAGGGTCCAACCACAAGCCTAGGGTTTCTAAGTCCACCATGACCTACAACCTAGGCTCTTATACCAACTAATCGTGTCACGCCTGGGGTCGAAACTGCGACCCGGGCTCGCCAACAGATCCGCCACCTATGCCAAACCGCATAGGCGAAGCGTCCTACCTGCAAAAAGAACTACAGCTAAACATGATATCAGAGCTAAAAGATAAAACTGCTGTAGAATAAATCAACCACTGTACAACTGAAGATAAACAACAAGGTCCATCTCCCAAAAATGATAATCATACATTAACCCTCGAGTACAAAACTCATAGCTCAACAGGGAGATATCTCAAATAAAACATCAGTGTACAAGCTCTCAATACATCATATCCTCACTACATCAGTCTCTCAAAAGAGGAAATAAATACCAATCTACCGACTAAACTGAAGATCTCCTCCAAAGGGGGGGGGGTACCGCTACTCTCCAAAGATGGGTCTGGATCTAGCCCGCTATTCCCTCACCACGCACAGCAACCACAGAACGGCAACACCCGCCAAGACTCTGCAAAACAAAGAGGAGAAAGGACAAAAAGGGGGGAAAACCCCCAACGGGCGTGAGAACTACGCAAAAGGGAGTTCTCAGTGGGTATCGCCGCAAGGCCCGACGATCTGCCCACCAAGACTACTAGAGGCAAAAGATAACCGATGCAGTAAAACTGAAAGAAGAAGCTGGAAACACTCTACAGCTACCATGCCTCTATCCAAATGCTCAAATGGGGAAACTCTGATGAAGATATGCAACACTCGCACACGAGGTGCTCAATCGACCCAATCGAGCTGACTGCCACATCGGGTCCAGTCAAACCTGCGCCCACCTACAACCACCTCCCGCTGACGGGCAGGAATTACGTAGGGCGTCCAAACGGACTAACTCGCTATTGAGTAGTGGCTCATGCAGGCTATAGTCATAATCCATGCTCTCTCTCTCAGAACGGATAGACTCAAGATGCTCAACCTCTCACACAATGGTCAAAGAACTCACAACGACCACTGGACCACCGTCAAACCCCGACGGTTCCCAACAATACTAGCACTGGTCTAAACACAGCTACTAGACTCTACTCGGTCCCCCAGGCACGAGTGCAACAAAAAGTATCTGCCTGAATAAACCCAATCGATAGACCAGTAATCACTGGTACTGCCTGCTCTGCTGCGACGGGTATGCCAGCCTACGCATAACACCGAAGCACAAGGAGTCCCCAGGACTCAAGAACCCTGCCTGGTGCCCGGCGCTCACACCGTGGAAAGCCTACTCCGGAGTGGCACTCGAGGGGAGCGACCCACACGAGTAAAGTATCACTGTATCAAGCATCACTGTATCGAGTATCTCTGTAACCACTGTCTCATAATAGCAGGACTGGATCAAGACTATGATCAAAGTGGGAAACTCCGTCCACTAACAAAACCCCGATCTGATGCAATAGTACTCAAAAAGTGGGAACCACCATCCACTAGAACAGATCTGATACCCAATCTGATGCAATAGTCAACATCCGGTCAACCGCCCAAAGTCCGCGGTCACCGCAATAACCCACAACCCACAATTGGGTAAATTAATCAAGATCCGGTCAACCGCCTACTGTCCGCGGTTGCCGCAATAACCCACAATCCACAATTGGGTAAATTAATCAAGATCCGGTCAACCGCCTACTGTCCGCGGTTGCCGCAATAACCCACAATCCAACATCAAGCACACCCTGTCTCTGACCCTAAGGTCCCAGCTACACTATCCCAAACCTCTGCTCGAACCCGAGCAACATGACTCGAAAGTCTAAATAAAAAGGAGAAAGAAAGCAATCATGGTTTCTCCTAAGTCAAATTCCAATATGTAGTGCAGCAGTAAAAGATGGCCTAACTATATGTCCATACACATATGTCCATACAAGCATGCATTTGTCCTCAAGAAGAATAAAGAAAATAAACCTCATGCCAAAATTATCAATGACCATACCTGTCCATAATTCTCAATCCATAATGGCTCCTCAGAGTAGAACCTGCACATAACTACATAATCCTATCCCAATGCATAAACCATCCTCATAAAAGGTTATGTGCTAATATGGCATGATAATTAATCATATAGGGTATCCTTGCCTTAGATAAGCTTCCACTAATCATCAACATGACTATTTGATTAATACCATTGTCATACTGTGAATAATTCACTTGCAATTTCCATAAAATCCTCATTGTTAAACTTACCGATCAATCCCAGCTATTGTACCATTCACCTGCATGCAATGCTAGCATATGAAAATTTAGAGAACCGTCCACCGGTTCCGGGAATAAGGCACCCACCTGAAAGCTGACTGTTCAAAGCCCAACAGCTGAAAACACCAGATAACTCTAATCCCTTGCTCCAGTAAGTTCAGCACACCCGTAACACTCCTGGCACAAAACAAAGTCCACTAATTACACTAGGCTCCCAAATATAGCACTTAAAACCACATACAACCTCGAATTCTGAACTGTTAAATTATCACCTGCAGATAGTGCCCAGAAAATTCCAATAAAAATATCACAGCGATCCTTGCGTCGATAGCTTCGAAACGGTACCTTGCACGCCCAAATCGGAGTTCGGTAAGCCAAGATATAAATTCGACAAGGTGGTACACTCAAAAGATTTCAGCACAAAAGACTGTAGCACTGTACACAGAGAAACAGTGATTCTCACCTCTGATGAAATCTCAGAAAAATCCAATAAAAATACGAGCGCGTTCCTTGCGATCTGTAGATGAAAAAGTTGTATAAGCTCGTTTCCGGCTGACGCTTGGGCGCAAAGATATGGCCAAAACACCTCGATGCTGTCCCACAAAGCCAAACAGAAAAAGGGTCACAGTGTTGCCTCGGGATCCGTGCCAAAAACTCGCAACGGGAAAGTGCGATCAATACAAAAGATGAAGCCCTACCTCTTAGGAGTCTGTCGGCGCAAGAATCACAGAAAAAGGAGCTTGGGGTAGCCCAGGGGAGCTAAAACACTGTCGCTGCGCCGAAGAAGAACCCAGGAATGCAACGTCGCGCCGCACCGAAAAATGGGGAACCTCGGGATTCGTGCCCCCAAAAATCCTAGAACTTGGCAGGAAGATCAAGGGTGAAGAGGTGAACAACTTAGCTTGAGGGGGCTCGGGCAGAAAGTGAAAGGGTTGAGAGAAAGAAAGCAAAGAAGGGGGGCTCGGGTTGGTATATAAAGTGCTGGAGAAACAAATGGGAAAATTCCCATTCTGTCCGGGATTTCGGGCGCCCGGAAATTTCCGGGCGCGCACAGTGCGGCCCGGCCCACAACTTTCGGGCGCGCACAGTGCGGCCCGGTCCACCACACAGCCCAGTCCACACTCCCCCGGGCCCCCACTGCACCCGGTGCACCTGCGCCCGCGAATGGCGACGCGACACGTGGCCCGGCAACCCGTGCACCACGCACTTCGCGCCGTGGACCGCGCACGTCGCGGCTGACCCGGGCCGTACGGCCACTTGCCCCGGGCGTACGGCACCTGCCCCGGGCAACGACTCCACAGGTTGTGTGGACCGGGAGCACAACACCGAACCAACCACCTCACGCCACGTGTCCACCCGGTCTACCGTGCACCCGGACCAAAATTCAGTGGACCGCGCCTGCTGAACCGGCCAACCGGAAAGCGCCACGTGGCACCGCCCTGGTGCACGACCCCCGCGGTGGACCGCGCACCTGACCGCGCGCCCGGGCGCCTGCCCGCGCCCTGCCCGCGCCGCGTGCCGCCGCCTGCCGCCTGCCCGAGGCCGCGCCGCCGCCCGCCGGCACCGCCCGCCGCCGCCGGCCGCCGCCGGCGATCGCCGGAAACACTGTTCCGGCGTGAACAGTACCCGCAAGCTCAAAAACAGTAAGTAAATAGCCCATCTTGACCGTTTTCGCGCGCTGATTCCAAATCCGGCGTCCATTTTGCCAAATTCCAATCCTATAATTTGCCGGAGGCTCCCGGAAAGGTATTTTTAATCCGAATTCCGCACCGAGCCTAAATTTGATATCCACTCCTCGCGTAAACTGTTCTAAACATCCGATGGGGTCCCCCGATTACCTACGAGATCCATTTTATGCCCCGAGTCCATCTCTTGTGTCCAAACTGGCGCGCGAACACCGCCGACATGCCACGTAGGCTTCCAGAAGCTGCTGGTCACACTGTAGGAGCCCTGCAAAGATCCGGGTCACCACAACTTGGTTGTTCTACCTTTGATGCATGATTGCCTGTTTAAAATCTACTTTACATCGTACTCTTATGATTGCCCAGTGTTTGTTCAATTTCATCCAGTCTTTATACCAGCATGCTCTTGTTTTAGTTTTCAATACCCTGATATGCTCTGCACTGTATTCATGATTATTCGGCGTTTTTCCCTGAGGTCTTGTTGACCAACATGGTAGTTTCGATTGGGTATTTGGTTATTCTACTTTTGATGCATTGATTACCTGCTTAGCATGCTTAGTCATTATACTCTTATGATTTCTCAGTTCTTGATTCAGTATCTATATCAGCATGTTTTTACTTCAGTAATTCAGTACCTATTTATGCTCAGAATCATGATTATGCTTCCTGCCAGTATCTGTTTATGATATCTGCCTTACCTAATGACTCTTACTATCCGCTTGTTATTGTATGCCAGTATGTACGATTTGTTATTTCTCGGCTCGTCGTGCCCACTGAGATACACTATCGATGTATCTCACACCCCCTGGGTGACCATTTTTCAGGTCGGTCGGGTGCTGGGATGTTGGGACATGTTGGTGAGGTTATCGAGTTAGCTTTGACCCTTGGCAGCCGCTGAATTTTTACCAGTTGTAAACATGTAATTAAATAAGTTGTTGTAAATGTTAAATAATAATCTTTTGTAATCTTTTTGGTAGTGCGTAGTTTAGACTACTCTGGTATTGACTGTAAGTGCTTAGCCGTACATGTATAGAAAAGGCTCAATCCAAGGGGATTGGGAATTTTCTATGTATGTGGCGGTCTGTCGTGCCCTGGCTGGTTTTAAAACTCTGAAAAAAAAAAAAAAATTAGACTCTATTTTCGAACTCGGGGCGTGACAAGACCGTCGGGCTTGGTGGCGGTACCCACTGAGAACTGCGTGACGGTGTAGTTCTCACACCCGCTGTGGTGACAGGTTTTTCCGAGGTAGCTGTTCCAATTTCTGTTCGAGCGGAGACAGTAGTTCGAGGTGAGGGAGTCGCAGCTAGTTCCCTACCCGTCCTTGGAGTATAGTGGTACCCTTTTTGGAATTTTGTAGTACAGTCTGCTAGATTATAGTAGATAGTTACTTTTGAGAGTTTTATTGTGAGAGACTTATGTATTGTGAGGTTCAGACTTGTACTATTTGGAGATGTATTATCTTATTTCAGTAGTATACCTTTCAGCTCTGATATCTGTATAGCTGTAGTATTATCTTTTGCAGGTTAGACGCTTCGTCCATACAGGGCTTTCCGTATGGGCGGCGGATCTGTTGGCGGGCCCGGGTCGCAGTTTCGACCCTGGGGCATGACACTTGGCTTCCTCAATCTGTTGAGTAAGTCCCCCGAACTGCTCCTGACAGTTAGTCATCAGCTCTTGTAGTCTTTCCTCGAGAGAGTTGACGTGATCGCTTAAATCCTTCATCCTGGTACCTTCTACCATAGTATTTCTTTCGGCTATATACTTGAATCGGTTTTTGCTCTTTTTCCCAATTTCTGCTTGTTTTGTTCTCCCTGACTCTTTACTTTGGACAGGAATTGCAGTCTGCTATAGTAATTTGCCGAGGTGCCGATGATGCTAGACTGAGGCAAGTTGCTACTTGCGAAGTTTTATCGAACGGTTGGCGGGCTTCCGCGCCTTCCCCAAATTACTGGGTTGTAATTGTTTGTGTTGCTAGTGGTTGCCTTCGATGATTGCATGTGTGCTTGTTATGCTGCTTGTGGTTGCCTTCCGGTTCTTGTTGCCTTCGATGAATTGCATATGTATGTGTTGTTGGCTGTTGCCTTCTGTTTCTTGGTTACCTGGTGCTTGTTGTTGCCTTGATGCCTACGGTTTCCTGGTTGCCTGATGCTTGCTGTCGCCTTGCTGATAGATGAGGGGTGCGCCGATCCTTGGGATCGTGCCGCTCTGATACCAGATTTGTAAGGACCCGGACGACCCGCACCCGCCTATGATGAGGCTTTCCTGAGGTCTGGATGGCAGGAAGGATGATGGGTGTCCTCTAGACTGCGATAATGGGGAATGGAGCCGGGGATTTAGGGAAGGAAGAGATTAAGATAGGGAGTTTAGAGGGGAAGAGAAGGAGAAGAAGAGAAGAAGAAGAAGAAGAAGAAGAAGCAGGAGAATTTGGGAGAAAGTGTAATAATTTCATTCATGCCCTTTTCTTGGTTGCATTGCCTATATCTGTACTATCTATGGACTGCAGTAAAAATACAATATTACATCCTTGAGGGTTTAAACTGTAATTGAGAGTTATAAGTGAACTGGGCTCTCTCTGGGCCTATTTCTCTGGTTAGCTGGGATGTTCCTGGGCTCGTGGCCCGTACGCACCTCCTTAGTGGATGAGGATCCGGGTGGCTCCAATAACCCGATCCGCCCTTCCGCCCGCTCCACCTCGCGGATCTAACCCCCCCTCATTCGCCAGATTTGCATGCAGTTCGATTCTGCTCTACCTAAGCCTCGGTTCCGCTCCACCTAAGCCTTCAGACTTAGCTGTCCGCCACTTCGTCTCCGCTAGGGTAGCCTCTTCGTCTCCGCTCTGGTTTCCTGCTTCACCCAGCTCAGAGAAGCTCCGCAGCTCCAACTCCCCTCCCCGGAGACGCCTCTCCTTTCTTTTACTGCTGTCCTTCTGTTCCCCCTACTTGTATACTATAACTACTCTTACTCTCCTCTACTCCTAACTACACTTTATTCTCTAGCTTAACAACGTCCAACTTGGAGACCTTCTTGGCATCCGATACGGAAGCCGTGGCCGCGTCTGAAATCCACAGCAACATGGCTTCGCAGTTACATCAAATATGAAAGGGGCGGCGACGTTGGAGATGTGGACAGCTACATGGTTTGGGAGCATCGACAGCATATGAAGACCAAGCACGTAGGTCTTGCTGCTAGCCATTAATTAGATGGGCACATCTTCTATACATATATAATTTGAGAGTTGAGGAGGGCTAAAGTATCGTGCCCTTCTCAACCCTCTTTCGATTTTTGCGAATACATATGTTAGAATGGTATTCTTTTTCTTTTTCTTTTTTTTTTTGTTGATATAAATGTTATTGTACTTTTATTATTTAGAGAGAATAAAAAATTTTATTACTTTTTTTAGATTTTATTTTATTTATATATTTTATAAAATATTTTTTAATATCTTAATTAATAATTTATTTTTTATGTGTTTATTTTATAAAATATTTTTGAGAGTTGAGGAGGGTTGACGTGTCGTGCCCTCCTCAACCCTCTTTCGATTTTTGTGAATACATATGTTAGAATGGTATTCTATTTTTTTTTTTTTTTTGTGATATAAATATTATTGTACTTTTATTATTTAGAGAGAATAAAAAATTTTATTATTTTTTTTTTAGATTTTATTTTATTTATATATTTTGTAAAATATTTTTTAATATCTTAATTAATAATTTATTTTTTTATGTGTTTATTTTGTAAAATATTTTCGAGAGTTGAGGAGGGCTGACGTGTCGTGCCCTCCTCAACCCTCTTTCGATTTTTGCGAATACATATGTTAGAATGCTATTCTATTTTTTTTTTTTTATGATATAAATATTATTGTACTTTTATTATTTAGAGAGAATAAAAAATTTTATTATTTTTTTAGATTTTATTTTATTTATATATTTTGTAAAATATTTTTTAATATCTTAATTAACAATTTAGTTTTTTACATGTTTATTTTGTAAAATATTTTTTAATAATTTAATTAAAAATTTGTTTTCTTTTTTTTTGAGTGTTTTTTAGAATTTTTCTTCAACATTTATTTTACAAAATATATTTTAAGAGTTTAATTATAAAATTTTTATATATTTATTTTGTAAAATATTTTTGACCCTCATGGCAACTAATAAAATCTACAATTTTTTCATAGAATCTATACATATGCAAAAAAGAGAGATTTTGTAATTTTTGCATAAAATATTTTTTTTTCTCCTTTTGCATAAATATTTTATAATAAAATATTTTTTATTACTCTTTCTAATAAAATTTTAAAGAATATTTCTCTTTTTTTTTTCTTAATAAAGTCTTATAAAATTTCATAAAAATTTTTTATTATCCGCAGTGAAGCGCGGATACTTCACTAGTATTAATTAATTTATTGTACTGTGGTTAATGGATACTATATATTGTATGGTTGCTTTATGTGGAAGGTGGGATAGGTAAGAGATTGGATGGTGTTTAGAAATTAGTTCTCTGTTCTCTTCCTATATATTCTCTTCCTCTATATTTTTTTTGTCATGAATATTATGTATACTAGTGAAGTACCCGCGCTGCGCCGCGGGTATAATTTCTTCAACAAATATTATTTTCCATTTCATATTTTTCGGTAAATATTACATAACCTACAAAATAACCATGCAGTCCACCAACACAGGTATAGGACAAAAGCAAGGTAAACACAAAGGAATATAAGCAAGCTAAGTAGAAAGGACCATCATAATAAGAAACTAAACTTACAAATAAATAGTCAAAGTATAAAAGTAATCATTCACACAAAATAATCCCTCACACAAAATAATCCTTCCACAAAGTAATTCTTCACAATCGAACCACTTTAAATTTGGGAACTACAGTAACATTCACTTTACATCTGGAAACTTACAAACTTACGAACTTACAAATAAATACTCAAAGCACAAAAATAATCATTCAAACAAAATAATCCCTCAAACAAAGTAATGCTTCCACAAAGTAATTCTTCACAATGGAATCCACTTTATATTTAAAAACTACAGTAACATTCACTTTACATCTGGAAACTTACAAACTTACAAAATGAATTAAACTTATAAATTGACAATAGAATCCACTTTACATTCGGAAAACCATAGTAACATTCACAAATGATTCGCAAAGTGCGCTAACATTCACGTTCGAAAACTACACTAAATGGAGGTTTGGCAATATATTTTAGGATTAAATGAAATTTTTTAGGATCAAATGTAGGTTGGGCAACATATTTCTTTTGTATTCTTCAAGCAGGAACAGTTCAGCAGCATCAGAATCAGCAGCAGCTGGGAGTAGAAGCAGCATCAGCAGTTGGAAGCACCAGTAGTTGCAGTGTAAGTAACCTGCAGCAGTTGCTGCAGTTTTGGTAGCAGTAGTAGCAGCAGCAGAAACGCATTGAACTAAGGGGTACAGTAACTTACTTGGAAGGTTTTTGATCAAGTCTTCGACCTCGCAGCAGCAGCTAGAGGAGCACACCGGAAGCAACAGCTGTTGCAGTAGTGCATCGAACATTAAATTTGAGCATGAGGAAATATTCAAAAGGATTCCCCATGTACTTCTCTGTATGTATTAAATAAAGCTGAATATTGCTAAGTGCTTCATGTATGGTAAGGAAAGTAAAAGTAACTTCATAATTTTGGAGACATGAAGGATATAGAGCTGCTTAGGAATGTACGTCAGTGATCGCTCTAATTCTCTCTTGCAGCTTCTGTCTTGATTTCGCCACCATTGAAACATGTAGTAGAATTTTTATGATGCACATCAAAAAAACAATTGAAATCTGTCAAGAAGGTCAAGTTTTAATAATATTGATGTGTAGAACATCATGGAACACGGTAAATAAGCAAAAACGGCAATGATGATTATTGGTTAATTACCAATTTTCATGGGGTATTGGTTGATGTGCATAAAGGAGCATTGAAGATCATGAAGATCATGAAGGTATGACCTGGGTAGGCAAGCAAAACATGATAAAATTTAGGTCATTAATTATAAGTTCTTTGTAATTACCCAGCTGGGTAGAAGCTGGGTAGGCAAGCAAAACATGATCATGAACCGATTAGGCAGTTTGGGTGGAAAATTTTAGTTGTTCTAGCTTACATGTTCATGATCATTAAGATGAGCTATGTCGGGGTTGTTCTGTTTCTTACATAATCTACCTTTTGTTTGTTTATTTTGAGACACCTCAAACAAACTAAGTTGAAGATTTGCTTGAGCTCATTTACATGAGATGGATGATAAATTGGTATCGCCAATTCTATGTAGCCATAGGGACCTAAATAATGGCAAGTGACAAAATATATATTATGCCGAATAACTCAAAATTGTCTTACTTTTCTTAACACCACAAATTACACTAAAGAACCAAAAATACCAAGGGAAATTCATGATCATTAAGATGAGCTACGTCGGGGTTGTTCTGTTTCTTACATAATCTACCTTTTGTTTGTTCATTTTGAAACACTTCAAACAAACCAAGTTGAAGATTTGCTTGAGCTCATTTACACGAGATGGATGATAAATTGGTATCGCCAATTCTATGTAGCCATAGGGACCTAAATAATGGCAAGGGACAAAATATATATTATGCCGAATAACTCAAAAATGTCTTACTCTTCTTAACACCACAAATTACACTAAAGAACCAAAAATACCAAGGGAAAATTATGTTAATTAAATTGCATTTCATGTTTAGAATTGTGTGTATATATATATGATTTTTTTTAAAAAAAAATTTGAGCTCTTTACCATCCTTATCATCCATAAACCAATCACAATCTGAGGAAATGTAAGTGTTGATGATGATAACATTTAAATCAGCCGTCGCTTGGAGTACTCCAAGAAGAGTCGGATGCATATTGGAATTAATCACCTAATTAAGAGAAAACTGAAATACAAAGAAAATAGTATAGATTATTAAAGAATACAAAGAGAGTTGATAACCACATTGGAAATAATTATAGATGGAAAGAAGAAACATACCATGATAACTGAGCAGGTAGATTCACATTCTCAAAAAAGGCCACCTATAGTAAAGTACCGACAATGAAGTCTGCTCAAATAAAATTGTAATTCATTCCAAGTTCATGCGCATATGTTAACATTGTATCACAATTTCGGGAAATATATGTCAGCATTGATTCATTATACTCAACATGCATGTAAGAGAAGATTAAGAAAAATATAAAAAGAACGAAGTTTTAAGGCAATATGGTTTTACTTCATTAACGTGACGGATTGTAATTTGTCACTTTGAATAACCCGAGCATTTAAAAAAAGAAAGAACACTTAGGAGGAGTATGTAAATTAAGTAGAGAATGCAAGGAACACCTTAGACTGTAGTGCATTAAAGAATGTAAAGAAAAATTTTGAGTACTCCAACTGAAACATTGTGCTAATCTAAACATTATGCTAATCGTCAGATTGCCGTAAAAAATATATAAAGGGAAAAGTCATCAGAGGAAATACCCAGACCCACAAAAATATGTAAATTGAACAATTTAAGATAAAAAAACAAAAGTTTTGTCACTATCAGCCAAGAACACAAATTCATAACATTTGCCTACTTCAATCCACAGATTAAGAGAGCATAGAGAGATAAATTAATAAAGCACAGGGCATATGTGAGGGAAGAGTAGGTTGCCATGATGACCATCCGTCCTTGTCGATGTTTTCTTCAATCCACAGATTTATAACATTTCTAAATATAGACATCGATCACTACATCGAGATCCGTGAACAGTTTCCGGAGTAACCGGAGTTTGTCGTCGCATATATATATATATATATATATATATATATACTATTACTGTCGGTCATATAATAATTAGTAAAATAAGTAGTCTAATTAGTTATTAATAGGAAGAAGAGAAATTATATATAGTTTCTCATTTGTTGACTCCATCAGCTTCATCAGCATGTTTAGAACTACACATACCATAATTAAATATTAGTAGTTTTATACCCAAATATGGAAGTGGTCAATTGAAAGAAGCTATAATAGGAAATATTACTTAGAACGGCGTTTTTTTCAAGGAGTGACTTGACATGATTTTCCAGATGATTGTGTAAAGCTGTGTTGGAATAATCAGACGATAAATATAATTTAGAGTAAATAAGTAATATTTGAAATATAAAAACAGGAAGTTCGTAAAATTATATTACCTAGAAGAACTTCCTATGATTGGAGATGTTTCTTCGAATAACTCGGTGCACAGTTGTTTCTTATAGGGAATTGAGCAGCTTCGATCTTCACATTTTAGCAATAGAGTGTTGCCACCTCCGATTTTTTCTCTCATCTCTTTCTTTAACGTGAAAATTTTGACAACTTTAAAAGATGTAACATTTGTTGTAAATTTTTGTGTGTCCACTGTTACTTGAAAAATGTGCACTTAATTGATGATGGCTTTTATTGCAGGAGGAAGAGTAAAGTTATCCGAATTAGCCGCGATTGCTAAATTTTGCGCTGGGATGCGAACCAAATCTTGAGCTGATTTTCCGAATATTGTAAAATTAGCTATGCCAGTTTGATCGCTAACAATGGAGTTTAATTTGTACCTATTTTCGAATACATATAGTAAAATGATATCACATTGTAAATCATTAAGTATTAAGTTGATAATTTTGAATATTTCAAGAACGTAAACAAATTGAAGGTTTTACCACGGAATTGGCGGGTGCTTATCATCACCAGAACGTGAGCAGTGAAATGTATCGTCATATATTTTGACAGCAGCCTTGCAGTTGTTGCACGCTTTGTACCACCAGCCGTATGATGTGTCGATATCCAAAATCTTGCACTCACATGTAAACTTCATATTCTAACATTGGAAGGAACAAATTGGGTATTAGAAATAATATTAATTCTAGGTATATGTAGAAGAAAAATTTATTGTTATGGAAACGGCACTTCAGTATCAGGAATGGTAGAATTCAGCAATTCATCAATAGTTCTCCTATTTAAATGCATTTCTTCTTGAGGAGGAATAGGGATCTCCTCCTCACAACCAATCCGGCGAATTGAATGATCCGTTGCTTGCAGGCTATGCGTAATAATGTGCACATTAAATGTTAGTAATCAATAAAAAGATAACTGCAGGTAGGACAAAATTAAGAGGAACGCAGGATTAATAGCCAAACCTATTAAGAAATTCAACTATTTCTGGAATTTGTAGGTCGAAGTATATTTTTGATGCTGAACATGTTGATAAGTATATCTTCTCTGTATTAAAATCGCACAAATTGTTACATAATCATCAGGAATATACATTTGTTATATTGAAGGTAAAACAAATTGCTATTATATTTATCATACCAACCTCTAAATGTTCGGACAGTCATACCAGCCAAAATTATTACGACTGGTTTATTAGGTTCGTTGGTTGGAAGTCGTGTTTCATCAAAGGAAACGGCGAATTTATCCCATAGAGCAACAGACAAAATATTTCGTCTGCAAAATAAGGAAATTAATTTAATATAGATTTGTAATCCAATTCAACTAATATAATTTTACCATTATTTAAAGTTAGGGATTGTTTACTCGGAATCTTCAATCTCTAAATTCCTGATTGGAGTTAAGGTCTCCCCAATGTATTTATGCGTGATATCGTGAATACTCAAAATTTTTTCGAAAATATCTCCAGAATATCGAGTAAACATGAATAAAAGGACCATATGTAACTGAAATAAATCAACTTCTATTCAGAAAGAGTGTTACCTGTGAGGACAGCGTCATTGTATCGCTTGTGCGCAACTTCATAGAAAATTGAGAAATTAAAACTGTATAGTGGTATTTCATTCAAACTTCCTTCCATTTGACTTATTTGTGTCCGCTTGGTTATTTGAAGCATGTAATCACGATTTACGGCAATAAATCTTTTCTTACTTGGAATGACAGTGAATTTTTCTATTATATATAGATTGCCTTCAGTTATTTTAGATCTAAATGCCGCTGCATCTTGTTTGTGTATTGTTGCTTACATGGAAAAAGCCTAAACCATACCATGGTAGACATAAAGAGATACTGTTAACCAAATCTAAAACGAATACAGAAAAATAAGACTTCCAAAATAAAAGGGATATACAAACCTCTTCATCTATTAATAAGCAATCCAAGCTAAAGATATCTCCCTTTAAAAAATGAGCCGTTGATTCCCATATTTGGCAAATGCGAACTTTGATTTCACATTCTTGAGATTGCGGTGACAGTTGCGATAAAAGTAAAGTCTTCATTGTACCTATAGGGTTGTATTTGAGAAAAGAATAAATACAATACCAATTAGTATAACCAAGAAGAAATCACAATTTTTTTTTTTCCTCGCGAAAGAAAATGTAGAGAAAAGAATATTAATTCCCATGGCAAAACAAAGAAATATATGAGAATATATTACAAACCTGAGAATATTATTTTAAATCATCAAGTATTTCTTGATAAACAATATTCCTTGTATATCCTTCAGGCTGGCCATCTTTATTTTCTATAAGGATTCATAACCCTTTTTTGGTTGTTACTCGTGATATCGCAACATAAAGTTGGCCATGCGAGAACACAGGTTGCGACAAATAGAGCCCAACTTTTTCTAATGTTTGCCATTGCCTTTTATTAATTGTCATTGCGTAACATAAGCGCAATGGGAATTGCCTTCTTTTCAATATGATTGGCCATTTTGACTCAGTAACATTTATTACGATGCGAGGAATATAAACCTTTTCGCCAATATGGATACCAGTAAAAATTTGTGCTTCAATAATTCTAGGAGCTAGTTGAGTTATAAGCAATCGAGTGTCGTTGCAAAACCCAGCACTTTGATTAATGTTGCGAAGTAACATTACAGGGCTTCCTACTTTTAACTACAATTCGTGATTTGGTACTCCATTAAATTTCAAACTATTCAAGAAATCTATCGGGTAAAGTATGTTGCTTTCTTCAGAATTTTTAGATGAACTGTATATTGAATCCGAACTTAAATATAAACGTTCTTCTGTTTGTAGTAAAGAAAGAACATAAGTATTAATTTCATCAACACTCTCGTTCATAGGCGTAACAATAGCTCTGTTTCGTAGATATGTAGGATCATTGTATTTGTACTCAATATTATCGTATATTTCACGAACGATCGCCTACATTCCATTATTGTGAAATTTGACCAGCATGTCATCAGGAATTTTGATCCATGTTGGTTCTTCTTCATTCTCTAACTGTATGCCATTTATTTTTCCATCACCAATATCAAGTACCCATTGGCTGAATTCTATCAAAGCTCTATTAGAGGTACTATCTGCTGAACCTTGTAGCAATCTCATAATTATAGTAAACCGAAAAACTTTACATTTACTCCATATATAAGATCTAGTCAGTGATGCATTCAAAATATCTTGTTTACTGCCACCAACAATAACTGGAAGTATTTGTCTAAAATCTCCCCCCAAAAGAATAGTTTTTCCTCCAAAAAGATTCTCAGTAGTTGTTGAATCACTAATCCCCATAATATCCTTTAATGATTTATCTAAAGCCTCAAAACAATTTCGATGATTCATAGGTGCTTCATCCCAAATAATTAAGCTGGCATGGAAAATTAAAGCGGCAAGTTGTGTACCTTTCTTAATTTCACAAATAGAACAATCATTAATTTGTATAGGTATTTTAAATCTGGAATGAGCTGTTCGGCCTCCGGGTAATAAAAGGGATGCTATACCCGAGGAAGCAACAGCTAGAACTATTTTTCCTTCTGAACGTAATCTTGAAATAATGGTCTTCCAAAGGTATGTTTTTCCTGTTCCACCATGTCCATAAACAAATATAATATCTCCAATATTTTGATATACAGAAACCAAGACAACATTATATATTATTCGTTGTTCATCGTTTAACCCATCAAATAATTCGGTATGATCCTGTATCAACTCAGTTGTATTGTAATCCAATTCTTCCCTTACTAACCTATTATCCAAGCCATCAAAAATTAGCCTGCGAGGATTTGGGAGTTTATAATCAGACAGCGAGGCAGAATTTTTGTTGAAAAGAATCTCGAGATCAAGCAAAACATGATTTTGAAGTTCAATTTCAGGTATTTTGAGATTTCGAACCCTATGCTTCAATTTGTATGAAATATTATCAGACATTAATTGCCAATATTCATTTCATAATTTGAGATGATCTGTCAGCTCACAAAATATTACTATGGTTGTAAATAACTGACGAAGCCCAGCCGAAGAGGACCAATGTGATGCTTCTTCTAACGCTTCTCTCCATTCTTTATCATCACCCAGTAAACCGAGAACATTACATGCGGAACGAAATGTGTCGTGTACAACACCATATACAGTCCTAATTTCTACATAATTTCTTGGACCCCTTACTATATTTAAAAGAATTCTTAAGAAATATAATTCTCCTGCATTTGGATGTATATAAACTATTCTGCCAATACGATATCCTTGTTTTCGTCAAGACCAAAATTTATCTTTTTTATGCCACACCCATTTTGTAGGAAATTCGGTGTATGTAAGTTGCCGAGCATCGTCACATTCGGCATTAGTATGCATCCATTCAGTCAACATCGACTTCTCAATATTAGGGCGGGTCAAAACATCAACTAAATTTTGTGAACCATGATATGTTACATTGTTCATCATGGGTAGATGAATAGTCAAACGCTCAACGGATGGTTGTCTAAAGTGAATGTCAAATTCAAATAGTCGCCAAATAGCTTCATATGCTGATAAATAGCGACAATCTAAGTAGTATTGTTTGACTTCATCAATATATGTAGATTGTGGTGTAGAAGTTGATTCCTTATAGCTCAAATTATTTTCTACAACAACAGCAGCTCTATCCGGACCTTTATTGACATACTTGAATAAATATTTGATGAGCCTCGATTTATTACACCATTCAACATTAATATGAGCTTGATATTTAACAATCAATCGTAGATTATGTGGGACGACAAATCTATTATCAAGTTGAATACCAGCTTTTAAAACATGTCTCCCATTATCTCTTCTCCTATAAATGGGAAAACCATCCGGAGTTATTACCGTTTCGCTCTTATATTTTTTTGGAAAATGTTTCGAACATCGGCCTTTGATCATACACGGTGCTCCTGGTTTACTTGTTCCACATGGTCTGTGGATCATAAATTTTTCAACAGTTGCATATCCATTTGGATCACAAACCTTATCAGGTATTTCTGCGGAGATGATCGAATTTATTTCCGTAGTTGTTAAATATTTATGCTCCGCATGTAACCATATTAAAATGTGAACATGAGGGAGGCCTCTTTTTTGGAATTCCACTATATATAATTCTGGAGATAGATTGCAGAACAACCGGAGAAGGATGAAGATATATAAAAAAAAAATGGACAAAATAAATATTTGGTAAGTATGTGTTACATCTGAGGAGGAACTATTAATTATCAAGTATAGATTATATACATCTGAGGAGGAACTATTAATTGTCAAGTATAGATTATATTTAACAACCACATACCTGCAACTGATTGCCCGAAAAAAATACCTTTCTTGATATCAGTCATCAAAGCCTCTAATTTTATCTTAAATAATCTGCTGACAATATCGGGCCTATCCTCCGCTCTTTGCCCAGGAATAAATTCCAGAGCATCTCGAATTTCAGGGCACTGTGCATTGCAGGTAAATGTAACAAATAAATCAGGAGGCCCACAGTGCCTGCATATAGCAATAGCATCTTGGTAATTTTGAATCATGTAGCGAGGACCAGCTGTGAAACTCGACGGTAATATAATTCTCTTACCAATGGCATCTCCATTTACATCTCCTTCAACCACAGCGTCTTTTATACCTTTATATAATTCGGATCTTAAATTAGATTGGTTTTTCCTAATATATTGAAGCCTTTCTTCTTCAACACACGAAAAAGCATCGACAATATATTGCTGAAAAAGCTTACCACCTCGTATCAATGTGCTTCCTTCACCTACTCTGTTTTGAATTCTGTAAGCATAAAATTCACGCATTGTAATATATTGCCTAGAATTTGTTTTCTTTCGTGATGTCTCTTTACATTGTATGCCAAGCCTAAAACCATCCTCACCATATGGAAATAAGATGGGGTATTGCATTGCCATAAAAGAAGGGTGTAAATCACTAATGCATTTTAACCCCTCAGCTTTATGCTCGACAATAATATCACGCTGCCGATCCGAACTACCTAAATCCCCTACTATTAAACCAGCAATCTCAGAACTGGTAAGAGCGTTATATTGTTCTGAATTTTCTCTACGTGTACCAATTAAAAGCAATTTCATCGGTAAGAAATCATTTTGTACAAAACGATCTCTCGTCATCCTAAATAATTTAACCACTTCATTTTCCACATCAAACATATGTAACAACTCTAGCACAATATTTCTACTAATAGTGTCATCATTAGTATTCACCCCAAGCGCCTCTAATCTATTATCAACTTCATTTTCAGTATCATAAATATAAAGCTGAGCAAATTTAGGATGCTGACCATCTTTTGGAAGAAGAGAACCCATTATATGATAATTCTGACCATTAATCCTAAAAATATATGGCCCTGTTCTCTTATTAATCTCTATATCTATTTTTGCACCCATCGACGTAAATGCGAACATATCGACGTAAATGCGAACATAGAGTTGTATGCTCTAATATTGTCACGGAATTTCTTAGCTTCTTTTCCACCTTGGTAATCCAACAAAGCAGCTAGAATAGCCGGCGCTTCATGTAGCAGTGGTAAGTCAACTCGACCTTCTTGACAACACAAAGAGAATCTTGGTGTATACTCGGTTTGAGATTTGTAAATTCTTTCACTATACCATAGTAAAACTCCACAGAATTGACACTTATAATGTGGCAATCCAACATATGATTGATCGGGAGTACAACACGTAGTTTCCAAAGAACTTGGTTGTATTTCATAATTCCTTATATTTGTGTTTCTGCTTGAACCATGTATATATTCCGGGGGAGGAATTGTGTATTTATTCCTTCACTGATTAAGAATAATCTTACGTCGTTTTCTATTCTCTCGACAAATTGTTCGAATATCTGTCGATACTCCAGAATTATCTATTACTCTGTTTTTATCTAGTTGGTAAATATATTCCGGAGAATGTAGCATTCCTTTATTTCTGCGTTCGCTAAGAATGCGCTTGCGTTGTTTCCTACGCTCTCGAGTAAGTGTTGGAATATCCATTTAATTTTGTCCCAAATATGTGGCAAGCAAACATAGGATGTCAAATATAAGCCTGTAAAATTACGTGTAAATGTGTGTATAAAAAATAGGTATTAACAGTAGGAAATACGAAATAACAGTAAATAAACAAAAAAAGGGAAGTCGATGCGTAATAAAAGGTACCGATAAATGATGGCAACATTAAGAAATATTAAAGAGGGTGCAATTGTAAATAATATTTAGGAATAAAAGGAGCATGTGAAAGTAATTGAACAGTTGAGGAATACAATATGAAAAGGAGGGAACAGTCGAAGCCGAAGTAAACTTTTTTTATGTATGAGAGTTCCATGATCTAAAAGTCAACAAAAAAGAAACTGTATTAAAGTAAGTAAGAAAAGGGAAGAGTAGACCAATATGCCAATGTATGGTTGTTGAAACAAATTAATAAATAAATGAGGTATATTAGTGTGGCTCATCTATTTTTGACAGTTGCTATTGGATCATATGATTTAATTTTAATAATTTACGAAATTTAAGGGGAAGATCATAGAAAATTGAATTTAGCTTGGTAATAAAAATACCACAGTATAATAATATAATGGGAAAAATATAATTTAGCATTCATAATTATTATTATTTAGTTTGAAGGGAGGAGTTTAAATAATTATACATATAGATACATGTTAATGGGAAGAATTATTACTATTTAGTTTGAATGGAGGAGTTTTAATAATTATATATAAATAATGGCCAAAATAGTTACCGCCTTCTTGTCAATATAATACATAGTGAACATGGGCCTTGTATAACCCCACATAAAATCCCATAAAACCTAAAACCCAAACTATCACAATGAAACTTGAGTAGGTATATTATAAATTTTCATAAAACCTAAAAGTAACTTAAAAGGAAGAAGAAAAAAAAACACCACTTTGAGAAAAATGAAATTTAGACTTAAGAAGTGGTCCTTTCTTCAGATGGCTCCGGTGAAGGAACAGAACAACCCAAATGGAGATCATCAGTATTGAGACGGTATTCATCAATTGTAGACCATATTGTTACTCGGTGGACTACGAAATCCGTATTCCGACCAAGAGTAGAGGCATAATATTTTTTTTTTTTTTTTGGGTATTATATTCACACTCTAGGTTATTGAAGTCAGTCAAGAGATTAGCATAACAACCAAGCCAATACACACAACTGAAATTTCTATGTATGCAAGGAACCATCCCTCACCAGGCAAACTCACCTCACATGAAGAACCCTGAATCGCTAGTTTCTCACTTATTCCCTCAACTAATTTAAGATAAGAGAGTTGAACAATGACCATCGGAGGGATGATTGATGGGAAGGAAAAAACTGGCGAAGAAAGATAGGAAGGAAATATGGAAGATTATATTTAAATTTGACGAACAAATAAGAAAGGGAAGAAATAAATAATGATGCCCAAACATATGAGTAATTTACACAAAGTAAATTCTTTTTTTTCGAGATTAGAAGTGTTCAAAACATGTGTACATTTCGTGATTTGTGGCTATGTACACAAATGGTTTTTCTAAAAATTGTTGAAATAGAGACATATCGAATAGTTAAGCTTAAAGTCCACGCAATTTGAGTAGGTGGATTACAAATTTTCATAAAATCTAAAAGTAACTTCAAAGAAAGAAGGAAAGAAACACCATAGGTGGATTACAAATTTCCATAAAACTTAAAAAGTAACTTAAAAGGAAGTAGAAATAAAACACGACTTAAAGAGACATTGAATTTAGACCTAAGAACCAGAGCTATCTTCAGATGGATCCGCTGAAGAAACAGAACATCCCCGACGAAGATAGTTGACGGTGGCATGGTACTCATCAATTGTAGACCGCATTTTTGCTTGTTCAACTACCAATTCCGCATTCTGAGCAATAGTAGATGCATAACAATTTTTTAACGTATTATATCCACTTTTTAGGTTATTGAAGTCGCCCAAGAGATTAGCATACTGGATAGTCACTTCATGGTACATATTCCTATACAATATATAGTCCTCATAATTGACATCCCTAATCTCCAATCCGAATTTAGACTTTATTTTTTGAACAGCGAAACAACCGGCTTCCTCCTTTGCCTCTTGCGTATTAGGAGATGGCCCACCCCAGCAGCGCTGGGTTTCGACACTTGAGCCAACACGTACAACTGTAAATTCTATGTATGCAAGGAACCACCCCTCGCCGACCAAAGTCACCTCACATTGAGGAGCTTGAATCCCTAGTTTCTCACGTATTTCTTCAAGTAATTTAAGATAAGAGAGTTGAATAATGGCCATCGGAAGGATAGTGTCTAGGGGGGCAAAAAAAACTGGAGAAGGAAAGAAGTAAGGAAACGTGGAAGAATATATTTAGACCTTGGAACAAAGAAAGAAGAAAAGAAACAAATAATGATACCCAAACATGAGTGTAATTTACACAGATAAAATCCTTCATGTGAAAATTAGAAGTGTGTGGAAAATGTGTACATTTCCTGATTTGTAACTATATACAGAAACGATTTTTCTAAAAAAAGTTGAAATAGACACATACGGAATAATTAAGTTTTAAGTCATAAGATTGACATGCTTCAATCCATGAACCAATTAAGACCACATCACACATTCAAGTAGATGGAAAGTGCACTTCCAAATGGGCTTTAATTCTTCACATGCTCATATATCTAGATGGAGAAATTATCATTGAAGAATAAAAACTATTAAGGTCTAGGATCCAATTTGTAAAATTTATGTCCATCAGCTACACTACATATCAAATTTAGTAAAACTAAGTACAAATATCTTAAATAAATTTATAATACAATCCAAATCCCCTCATAAGTAACTATAGAAAGTATAGTTGTAAAAGAAGTTAGATTTTTCAAATGATCACATAATTATAGCAGGGAATTATCAATGAAAATGTACAAATTGGTAAGCAATGAGTCTGGGAACTGATTTATAAAACCTGTTTCCACAACCTATAATATATATCAAGCCTAGTAAAAATTAAATACAAAAATCTTTAATAAATTTATAATGTAATCCAACCCCCCTAAGAAGCAACTATAGAAATAAACAATTTGGACGACATGCACATATCTAGAATTGTAATTAAAAGAACGCGACAATAACAAACAAAACATAAGCAATCAAACAAATGAGTACAGACTAAATATAGAAAAGAGTTTTAAGTTGTAAGTTGTATAAAACTGTTGAACGAACAATTCTAAGTATTATAGGATTTCCTGTTTAAAAATTATACACATCTATACGGAGAATTGTAAGTTTAAAACACATGAAATTAGGCAACAAAAAGTAAGCAGGTCAAAAGAGCATACCCTACTTGGAGCGTAGTAGCTAAGTATCGACTAACTTATACTGCACCAACCTCCAATCACCCTAATTTGATAGTTTGCCGTCTTGGTTTCGTTTTTTCCTGTAGTAAGGTAGCAGCAGCATTAAGGTAATAGCACGAACAACTGGAACATCTACGATTGCATCAATTGAGGATACACAATAGAAGAAATTGTTCTATGCCCGAGCACAGGTCTATTTCAAGTATTTCATTCTTTCTATACCAAACCACAGTTTTAGGGAAAATAGTTAATTTTGCTGATTTTAAACCCAATATTTAAATCAAGAGAAAGAACAACAATGATCGCTTTGCCACACATTTTGAGCAACAAACAAAGCTTTAACTCTTCGAATTTCCATCGAAAGATTAGATAAAAGAAAAAAGAAAGGAAAGCACAACTCATACATGACAATAAAAAATAAAGAGAATACTCTGAAGAAAACACAGTAAACAACAGCAGGCAATTGAGGTAAATGCAATCCACATTAGCTGCACCCAATATTAAAGCGAGGACTCACCATAGTAAACACGAAAATTTGTAGAAAAGAATGAAAGCAAGAACAACGGAATTCGTTCCCAATTTTTTAAGTGCATCCTATAACTCATTTGCAAGTATTTAATTGCATCCTACCACTAACTTACACCATAATTAGGAGGCCAACAATGTACGTAGTGCAAAGCATGGACAGAAAAAACAGAAGTCAAACAATTCTGGCGCCAATTGAAGCAATGTATAAGATAACATTTGGAACATAGTAGAAAGCAAGCACCACTCAACATAATGACAGGTAAGGAGTCACTTCTTTTTTTTTTTTGGGGGGGGGGGGGGTCGGGCTCAGAAATATATACAGGTAATCATGTTGTTACGGAATTTGAGTTGGCGTATTTCGTGATTTCGGTTAAGTCTTGAAGATTGAAGATAAAGAAGGTTGGATCATATAACTCAATCTCAAGAAAGAAGAATTCAAAAGGATCAGGTATGTTTAACTAATTATCTTTGGTGATCCGAATACTTCTTATAGTGTAGAAACACTTGGATGAATTTTTAATTGCATAAAAATCAAAACTGGACATGGGACATGTTCAGGATCCGGATCAGACATTCCAATCCGGATCCCGAAGGGTGTTAGTTCATACGCAAATTCAATCCGGATCGTAGCCTCCTTTGATTCGGATCCCGAACACTGGTTTTACCATAATTTATGAACGATCCGGATCAGGCATTTCAATCCGGATCCCGAACGTTGGTGTTTGGTGAATTGTATGAACGATCCGGATCAGGCACTTCGATCCGGATCCCGAACCTTTGTTTTTCTGAAAACTGTCTGTCTCGCTACTGCAATCCGGATCGCCGAAATCCGATCCGGATCGCCGTCCTGTAAAATTCCAGAAAATGTTAGTTTTTGATTCTTATCCTCTTCCAATGGTTTCTAACCTATATATAGACCCTTTAATTCATCTTTTAGGGTAACCACGAAAAAGGGAAAAATACGACCGAAATAGAAAAATCCACAAATAGAGAAGAAAGGAAATACTAGATTTAATTCGATGTTTCTTCATCTATTTTATTAATTTGATTCTAGGTTTTCCAAACTCAGATTTTGAGTAGAATCAAATTAATGAATACTTAGATGGTATTTCCGATCTATTTCTAATCTAAGTATTCGGCGGATCATCACCACCCAAAAACAACGATTTCCCCAAAATCGGCGCGTGGACTCGCGTGGCCTTGTGGATTCAAGGTGCTACCGCTCTCGTGGATTCGGAGCGAGGTACGTTCGTGGATTCGAAGCGTGCTACTGGGTGAAGACCGTGGATTCGGTCGGACGTCGTGGAGTCGACGTTGGACGTCGTGGATTCGGCGTTGGACGCAGATCGTGGATTCGAGAAGCGTGGCGGAGCGAGCGGAGAAGATCAACTAGGAGCGTATGGGAAAGGGTTGAGTCGTCTGTGAGTACGGTATATCACCTTTGTACGTGTTATAATTCTAGTGGATTTCACCGTGTTATCGGTCCCGTGGTTTTTTACTCCGGTTTGGAGTTTTCCACGTAAAAATCTCTACGTGTTATTTATTTTTCCGCATTGGGTTTTATATCGCAAAGATTTTTGAGTGTTTATTGTTTACACCTATTCACCCCCCTCTAGGTGTTTTTTCCCCTATTTAGATCCAATTATACATAACCCAACAAATGGTATCAGAGCGGGAATAGGGTTGTAAACAATGGTTGAAGGTGGAAACATCAACAGACCTCCGTTCTTCGATGGAACAAATTATGCGTACTGGAAAGTACGGATGAAAGCCTTTTTAATTTTCATCGACGAACGGGTGTGGCAATCAATTGAATTAGGATGGTCTAATCCAACTGAAATTATTGCTGATGTTCGCACCATCAAACCTAGGTCGAAATGGATCAAGGAAGAGATAGATTTTTCTTCTTACAATGGCAAAGGGATTAATGCTCTATTTAATGCTTTGTCTCAAACTGAGTTCTCTCGCGTCTCGGCATGTGAGACTGCGAAAGAAATCTGGGATGTTCTTCAAGTTACACGTGAGGGAACTAACCTTGTGAAGATTCAGAAACTGCAAATGCTTACGAGCAAGTTTGACTCTATTTTCATGGCAGAAAATGAATCGTTCACAGACTATTACACACGATTGCAAGACATCGAAACTCATGTGCTAACTTGGGAGAGAAGATTCCAGAATTTAAAGTTGTAAGAAAAATATTAAGAACTCTTCCTGAAAGATTTCGATCCAAGGTTACGGCCATTGAAACTATTAAACACCCGGACGAAATCCGTGTAGAAGAATTAGTTGGTTCATTACAAACATATGAAATGACATTTCCTACTAACTATTCTTCTGGAAAAGCATCATCTTCTAAGTCTTCAGGTTTAGCATTGAAAACAACAAAAGAAGAAGACGCGGATTCATCCTCCTCAGACGATGACGTAAACCTATCTATGGAGGACTTTGAGAAGCAGCTTGCTCTCTTGACAAGAAGATTTCGCCGAAACTTTCGAAGGGGTAACTCAAGCAAAACTCCATCCTTCGTAAAGTCGAAGAAAGGCAAAGGTTCTTCAAGTTTCAAACCAAGAAAGCAAGAGGGTTTTTCTAAGGATAAGAAAAGCTCAGAAGGACAAGTCCAATGCTTCAAGTGCCGAGGGTACGGCCATATCTCAACGGAGTGTCCCAATAAGAATCCGTCAAAGAAGAAAGCGATGCAAGCCGTCACTTGGGATGACACCTCATCGTCAAACGAGTCATCGTCAAGTGATGAAGAAGATAACGCAACGGCGTTCCACGCGTCCACATCTTCACCCTTCATGTGCTTGATGGCTAGTACATCTGAGTCCTTGTCCAACTCCACTATTGAAAAGACTGCAACGGACAATGAATCGGATAATTCGGAAGGTGAAGATTTTGCTCTAGCCTACCACAGACTTTTGAGGGATTCAAAGAAACTGGCTAAGCAAAACAAGGGGTTGAGAGGGAGATTGCAGGATCTCGAAGAAGAAGTAAAAAGGGTAACTTCTCTCTCGACCGATCTTGAAGTGGAAAGGGATAATCTGATAAAAGCAAATGTTTCACTTCAAGAGTCCAATGAGCAATTCGAGAAGAATTATGTAGATATGGTGAACAAAGCGAATTACTTCTTGAAGCTCAACGGCGAGGCTCGACAGGAAAAATTGGAAATGACAGAGACCATTCTCCAACTCAAGGATGACTTACAGCGATTTTCATCAGGAAGGAGTAAGTTGGATAAGCTTCTTGGTCTTGGTCAATCAAACAAGTTCGGCCTCGGATACAATCGAACTAAAGACAATTTTAGTTCGGTTGGGACAGTCTTTGTGCCCCAGTCGGTATCTCCTCCTCCGACACCGGAATTGACGACAAACAACGACAACAAACCTACTTCCCCCTCTTCGGAATCGTCAAGCATCAAGGTATGTTTTCGTTGTGGTATTGTAGGGCACATAAGAAGAAATTGCAAGATGGGAGCCAAACGCTCAACTCAAGCACTTCTTGCAACGACTACCAAAAGGGCGATTCCTCGGAAATCAAATGCAAATTATTCGAAGGAAAAGAGCCTCGGTAGTTCATCAAACAAGACGACGACGTCAAGGAAAAGCGATGGATCAAACAAGACGCTTTCACCAAAGGTATCAACTTCACAATCATTTCCGACGTACACCAAAACTCGAAAGGTTTGGGTACGCAAAGGTGAAACCTTCCCTTGTCTTGTTACAAATATTTCCTTGCATGCATATGATAATTCGTCTTGGTATCTGGATAGCGGCTGTTCTCGTCACATGATCGGTGACAAAAAAAAATCTGCTTTCAAAATTTTGAGAAAATCTCCGGAGGACTTGTAGTTTTCGGAGACGGTCAGTCTTCCAAAATTGTTGGAAAAGGAACAGTAGCTATTCCAGATGGCCCGATTCTAAATAATGTGTTATTTGTTGATGGCCTTAAGACTAACCTCATAAGTATCAGTCAACTTTGTGACAATGGTTTTTCAGTTAATTTTTTATCTGTTGAATGCTTGTAACTGATAAGGACCATGTTTTCTTTTTAAAGGGGGTTAGATCTGAAAACAATTGTTATGTTGTTCCCAATAAAATTTCTGAAAATTGTAACTTAGCCTCTTTGAATAATGAAACACTTTGGCATGAAAGGCTAGGTCACATAAATTTTAAGGAACTTGCTAGAATTTCAAACAAAGACGTGGTCAAGGGGGTTCCAAAACTTTCACTTAAACAAAACATTGTGTGTGGTGGTTGTCAAAAGGGAAAACAATCCAGGACTGCACACAAGAACTTGAACCACGTTGGTACCAATCGGCCCTTGGAATTACTGCATATGGATCTTATGGGGCCGACACGTCAACCATCCTTGGGAGGTAAATGGTATATTTTCCTATTGGTTGATGATTTCTCTAGATACTCATGGGTAGCATTTTTAAAAGAGAAAGCTGATACTTTTGATTCTTTTCACGAGATTTGCCTTCGTATTATGATTGAAAAGAATGAAAAGATCATTCGTGTTAGAAGTGATAGAGGTGGAGAATTCATAAATTCTAAATTTATTGATTTTTGCACTTCCAATGGCACTAAACATGAATTCTCAGCACCCTATACACCTCAACAGAATGGTGTAGTCGAGCGCAAAAACATGGTTGTACAAGAGATCGCACGTGTCATGCTTCATAGCCGGAATTTACCGCTATATTTTTGGGCTGAAGCTGTGAACACTGCAATCTATGTTATTAATCGAGTTTATTTGCGCCCGGGAACGTTAAATACACCATATGAACTATGGTTTTGTAGAAAGCCAAACATCAAATATTTTCGTATCTTTGGGAGTCGGTGTTACATTTTACGTGACCGCGAAAATCTTAGAAAATTTGACTCTCGAAGTGACGAAGGGATTTTCATGGGTTATTCTACAAATAGTAGAGCATATCGGGTATTTAACTTGGAATCTAAAACGATCGTAGAATCCATAAATGTTAAAGTAGATGAAGCTTTCCACTTTGCATCTGATAAATCTACCCCTGATATCTCTCTTGATGATGATACTCCTGTAAATGCATCTTCTTATGATAATACTTCCAATATTAATGATGCATCTAATGGTTCTTCAAGTTTATCTGATGTGCAGGAATCATCTCATGTACCTCCGAGTACTCCATTACCTCAAACGTTACGCATCTCCAAGGATCATCCTGAATCAAACATTATTGGAGACCCACAAGAAGGAGTCAGAACTCGGAGACAGTTGGTTTGTGGATTCGCTTGTTACGTTTCCATGATCGAACCAAAGAACGTCGATGAAGCTCTTCAGGATGACTACTGGATTGAAGCAATGCAGGAAGAGCTCCATCAGTTTGAACGAAACAAAGTCTGGGAATTAACGACGCCTCCGAAGAAACACAATGTGATCGGTACTAAATGGATTTTCAAGAATAAGAAAAATGAGGATGGTACCATCATCAGGAACAAAGCACGTTTAGTTGCTCAAGGCTACTCTCAAATATAAGGTATAGACTTTGATGAAACGTTCGCCCCTGTAGCTAGACTCGAGTCCATTCGTATCTTATTCGCTATTGCTTGTCACTTTAAAATAAAACTCTTTCAAATGGACGTTAAGAGCGCGTTTTTAAATGGGTTTTTAAATGAGGAAGTTTATGTGGCTCAATTGAAAGGTTTTGTAGACTGTAAACTACCTAACCATGTTTTTCGTTTGAAAAAGGCTCTTTACGGTTTAAAACAAGCACCGCGAGCGTGGTACGAAAGGTTGACAAAGCACCTTTTGGAGAAGGGCTATACTCGAGGGGGAGCAGATCGGACTCTCTTTGTGAAGCATTATCAGGATAACTTCATTGTTGCACAAATCTATGTCGATGACATTGTATTTGGAGCAACAAAGGACAATGATGCTTCTAAATTCGCAGAAACTATGGAAAGCGAATTTGAGATGTCTATGATGGGCGAACTGACATACTTTCTTGGATTGCAAGTGAAACAAACTGGTGAAGGAATCCATCTGTGTCAATCCAAGTATGCAAAGGAGTTGGTAAAGAAATTCGGATTAGAAGATTCTAAAGATTTTCCTACTCCTATGGGAACTAGCAATAAGGGGTTAGGAAGTGAATCCCTTAGTGATAGTGTAGACGAGAAACTCTATCGAAGTATGATTAGAAGTCTACTCTACCTCACAGCTAGTCGCCCGGACATATCCTTTAGTGTTGGGATCTGCGCGAGATATCAGTCAGCACCAAAGGAGGATCACCTGAAAGCGGTGAAACGGATCATCCGGTACGTCAAAGGAACTGTAAACTTCGGAATTTGGTATCCTATGGGAACAGGTCTTGACATTATAGGATATTCAGATGCCGATTGGGCAGGATCAGTGGATGATCGGAAAAGTACGAGTGGTGCATGTTTTTATCTTGGCCATTGCCTTGTTGCATGGCATAGTAAAAAGCAAAACTGCATTGCACTCTCGACTGCCGAAGCGGAGTATATCTCAGCGGGTAGTTGTTCAACTCAACTCATTTGGATGAAAAGCGTGTTGAGCAACTTCCGGATTTCAGCAACTTCGGTAACTGTTTTATGTGACAACACTAGTGCTATAAACATTTCAAAAAACCCTGTGATGCACTCAAGAACAAAACACATTGAACTTAGATATCATTTTCTTAGAGAGCTAGTTGAATCAAATATTCTTCAAATTTCTTACATTTCAACTGAAGATCAATTAGCTGACTTTTTAACAAAACCTTTGGATCAAAAATGTTTTATTCATTTGCGTAAAGCAATTGGAATGCTTTCCTTGAAATAACTCTTTTTGAAACTCTTGTTTAGGTTAGGTTTTGTTTTTGTGTTTTTGTTCATTATCTATGCTTAGACATAGAACATTACTTGAGCATTAGTTTTATTGACTTTAACTGCATCCTTTTATATGTTTAGAAATTTATTATGCTTTGGATATCATAATAATTCATTTGATGCAATGATCATTTATGTGAATTAAATCATCTTTGTTTTGATCAAAGTCAATTTCTCTCTCGATGATCTCTTGGTATAGTTTTTATCTTATTTGACTATTTAGTCGAGTATAAAATCGAGATCAATATTTGGTTGAATACTGTATATCTTAAATAATTGATAGCCAATTGAGGGGGAGTCAAAGAAAAAAGTGTTATGCTCAAAAGATGTGGAAAGAGTTACATCCCAATGAGGAGTGTGAAAACTACCACCACATGGAGGAAAGAGCTACCACCTCGGTCGTCCGAGTACTGTGTGCAGCTACCACATGTATACCAAGCAAGGTTTTTCAAGTTTAATTAAACAAAATGCATGTTGAAATACTTGACTCTGTCAAAATTTCAAGGTTGGTATAAGGTGGGAATTTCAATGAAAGATGCTCAAAGAGCCACTCTCTTCAATAAATTGACTAGATATATTATCTAACTTATCTGGTATTTCAGACATCTATTGATCTTAGTATTTCATTTTCTTTACCGAATTGATGATTTGATAAAGGCATTACTCATAAGATCAAGTTAGATGTAATTGAAGTTGTTCAACTTTAAGGGATTTAATTTTTATAAATCTTCATTTCATTATTTGGCTATTATTGATAGATTCAGTATAATCTATTTCTTTTGATATGAAATGATGATCTTTCATTTAAAGTTGATACACAAAAGTGCTTACAATCTTTTTCTGAATTTTCTAGAATTTTTCTGAATTTTTCTGAAGAAAAAGTTGGAGCCGATCCGGATTGGACAAGCCGATCCGGATCCCGAACGCAGGTATTCTCTGCGGATAGCCGATCCGGATCGGAATCACGAACTGATCCGGATCGCGGCTAGGGTTTTATATAGAACAAAAGGGTTTTAATTTCTTTTTAGCTCAATCTTTTGTTCCAAAGTCTCCAGAGCTTCTCTCTCTAGAATTCATCCATCTTGGAAGCTTTCAAACTCAAGTTCTTCGATTCTAAGTAAGTTTTATTGATCAAAATCTCGGTTTTTCATAGTTTTTCATATTCTTCCTCAAAACGTGATGAAATTCCTGTATCTTTTTCATTTGTGGATGGTTTTTGATCAAATTTCTTTTGAAATAAGAACTCTGGGTATATTAGTTTTGATTATATGCTAGGTATTCTCATGATAAACGAATTTTTGGCCTTCGATTTCAAAAATTTCGGTTTTAGGGCATATAATGGGAATTTTCGAAAATCATGCGATTGATCTATTTTTAAAATTCCTTTTGCAAAACTAATTTGATTCTTAGTCTCTCTACACGATAATGATTGTTTGGGTACAATTTTTCAAATTTTTGAAAATTGACAATTTTTCGTGTTCTTGAGTTGTTTCCCACAGGACCTTATTTCTCACAAGAAACTAGTAGCAATGGTGATCACCTGGATCATTTTTCTTCTGGCTGCTATGGTTCATACAAGAGATACTATCAAGCCCAAGAAGGCTAAGAAGGCGAAGAAAACAAAGGATGATTCCGATACGGACTCTGAGACGGAATCGATCGATTGGGATGAGCTTCAAGTTGAAGCAACTACACCCACTGCTTCGAAAGGAAAAGCGCCTGCAGAAACATCAAAGGCTCCACCTACTGCTGCTGAAAAGGGAAAAGCTCCAATGGAAGAAACTTCTGTGAAAACAAAAAGAAAAAGTGTTGCCCGCAAGAGAGGGAGTGCTCGAGGAATTTCCATTGAGCAACCAGTTGCTAGCCAGCCTCCTCCACAAGACTTTATCAGCTCTGCTAGGATAAAGGATTTTGAGAACAGGGAATGCATTGGCGAAAGACATGTTAATGTCAAAGCCTTGAAGGAACGATCTCCACTATTTGGGACTCTGTATGACCAGACAGGTCTTGCTCCCATTTGCAATTTTCCCGAGACCACTGGGTATTGTCTTCACTCAGTAAGGATGTTTTATCAAAATGCTTGCTATCTAGTTGATCAGGAGAGCGGACGTCGAGAATTTCAAACATTGGTTAAGAATGTTAAGATTAAAGTAACCCCCCAACTGATTGGAGAGGCGTTAGGGATGAAGGCCAGAGCTGATGGCCCTCATTATCTGAAGAGTCAAATCTTCACCACCAATTCCTGGAGAGTGGTAGTTGATGGAATCTGTCTTCCAGATACTCTGTCGGCAGGATACTCCGTCTTTTCAAAAGAGCTTCGACCAGAGTATCGCTACTTGAACTTCATTGTTTGTTATAACGTCCTTCCAAATATGAATACAAAGGTTCTTCGGTGGGATAGGATGTTATTCCTTTATCTTCTTGGAAACCCCACAGCGGCAATGGGAGCAAACTTAAATATTCCTTACGTCATCTGGTCGAGGATGGCACGTTATGTGGAACATGCTCACCCCTCAGAGAGACTTCCCTATCCAATGATCATTATGCGCATTTTTCGAAAGTTTAAAGTTGACACAAGTGCGAGTTCCTACATGCACAGTCTAGGAACGATCAATGAAACAACTATTGTAAAGTCTCTCTCAACAAAACAAGATAAGCCCCCATCACCTCCTCACCGACGAAGAGCACAACAACAAGCAACAACCTCTGCACCAGCAGCACCACCTCCAGTCCAACCAGCACATGCAGCACAACAAGCACCTCCATCAACATCCGATGATGATGCATCGGTTACCTCTATTTATAAAGAACAGCAAAGGCTCTCCAACGAGCAAGAACGCATATCGAATGAACTTATTGAAGTAAAGGAAGAAATAAAAAAGGTCAACAAGAAGCAGTCATCCATGAACAAACGATTAAAGAAAATCTTCCAAATACTCGGCTGCATCAGTTCGGATGAATCTGAGTAATCCCTATCCTTCTAATTCCTTCCTTTGTGCAGTTATTAATTTTTGCTTTTAGTTCTCAAACTTTTGGTTCTCGAACTTTTTAACTCTCCCTATTATTCTTGTAATCTTGGCTAACTTTGTGACAAAAAGGGGGAGAGAATATTAGAACAGTTGAACAATGAAACTATGATACAGTTGAACAATGAAACTATGATTGTCCAGTTGTGAACCATGAAGGTAAGTAGAACTTCAACTTTTGGTTTTCGGTTTTCATTTGAGATTGCATGCATGCCTCGACTAACTCTTCGATTAACTATTTGGGCATGTAATATAACTAACAAGTTGATGTTCACTAACAAGTTTGTGACATTTGGATTTTGATTGCATAGAAGATATGTTGGTTTTTAACTATGATCAAATTACATATCTGAATATATAAATGTCATGGTAAGTATAATTGAGTATAAACTTCATCTCTGTGTGTGGTTTTTGAATGACATAAAATTCTTGAGGTATCTAACGATTTCTTTTGTCAAGAATGATTTCTTTTGCAGAGAGTACAGATGTCTAAGTCTAGAGTCTGTTTTAGGAGTTTAACTCATGTATCTATCTTTATTTGGATCTCATTGTAAATTTTTGTTGTATGGTGATATCAACAAAAATATCTTTTTGAATTTTCTTGAGTGGATTTGTGTTTTGTCACGAAACCGCCAAAGGGGGAGATTGTTACGGAATTTGAGTTGGCGTATTTCGTGATTTCGGTTAAGTCTTGAAGATTGAAGATAAAGAAGGTTGGATCATATAACTCAATCTCAAGAAAGAAGAATTCAAAAGGATCAGGTATGTTTAACTAATTATCTTTGGTGATCCGAATACTTCTTATAGTGTAGAAACACTTGGATGAATTTTTAATTGCATAAAAATCAAAAACTGGACATGGGACATGTTCAGGATCCAGATCAGACATTCCAATCCGGATCCCGAAGGGTGTTAGTTCATACGCAAATTCAATCCGGATCGTAGCCTCCTTTGATCCGGATCCCGAACACTGGTTTTACCATAATTTATGAACGATCCGGATCAGGCATTTCAATCCGGATCCCGAACGTTGGTGTTTGGTGAATTATATGAACGATCCGGATCAGGCACTTCGATCCGGATCCCGAACCTTTGTTTTTCTGGAAACTGTCTGTCTCGCTACTGCAATCCGGATCGCCGAAATCCGATCCGGATTGCCGTCCTGTAAAATTCCAGAAAAAGTTAGTTTTTGATTCTTATCCTCTTCCAATGGTTTCTAACCTATATATAGACCCTTTAATTCATCTTTTAGGGTAACCACGAAAAAGGGAAAAATACGACCGAAATAGAAAAATTCACAAATAGAGAAGAAAGGAAATACTAGATTTAATTCGATGTTTCTTCATCTATTTTATTAATTTGATTCTAGGTTTTCCAAACTCAGATTTTGAGTAGAATCAAATTAATGAATACTTAGATGGTATTTCCGATCTATTTCTAATCTAAGTATTCGGCGGATCATCACCACCCAAAAACAACGATTTCCCAAAATCGGCGCGTGGACTCGCGTGGCCTTGTGGATTCAAGGTGCTACCGCTCTCGTGGATTCGGAGCGAGGTACGTTCGTGGATTCGAAGCGTGCTACTGGGTGAAGACCGTGGATTCGGTCGGACGTCGTGGAGTCGACGTTGGACGTCGTGGATTCGGCGTTGGACGCAGATCGTGGATTCGAGAAGCGTGGCGGAGCGAGCGGAGAAGATCAACTAGGAGCGTATGGAAAAGGGTTGAGTCGTCTGTGAGTACGGTATATCACCTTTGTACGTGTTATAATTCTAGTGGATTTCACCGTGTTATCGGTCCCGTGGTTTTTTACTCCGGTTTGGAGTTTTCCACGTAAAAATCTCTGCGTGTTATTTATTTTTCCGCATTGGGTTTTATATCGCAAAGATTTTTGAGTGTTTATTGTTTACACCTATTCACCCCCCTCTAGGTGTTTTTTCCCCTATTTAGATCCAATTATACATAACCCAACACATGTGAGTCTAGAAGCATAACCAATTTCCCACCAAATCAATCATTATGTATAGATTACCTCTTTTGTATTAAAGAGCAAGTCATCCAAAGCCACGCCTCGTATGCATCATGAACATGAAAATAATGAGTAGAGAAATTAGATGCAACAGTAGGAAATACAGAAGCAAAAGAGGAAATTATTTGGGCGGTTTAGGAAAAGAAAGGAGAGCATGACACACTGTCACAGCAATCTTTTGAGATTTAGCAAATGTAGAAACGTATAGATTATTCCAAAGTACTTTCCGAGCAAATAAGCTCCAATAGACTGAACGATCACCACTAACTGGTTGCCCAAAGAGGCCTTCCAAAGTTAGTTTTTCCTGCACCATCATCATTGCCCAAAAAATATAAAGGTAATGAACGTCAACCTACAAAAAAGATAGCATTTTACTACAACTTGTCTCTTAAGTTTCTTGTTTAAGAAGGCAACATCATATCCCATGCTACATAATAGACAGCATTTTACTACAACTTGTCTCTTAAGCTTCTTGTTTAAGAAGGCAACACTGTATCCCAACTTGTCTCTTAAGTTTGTATTTTGTTAATCATCTAAAATAACGAACCCACAAATTATAGAGCCGAGTGCCGCAGTAGCAAACCAAATAGGAGCACTGACATAGACCAGTAAACGAAAAAACAAATAAAAAAATCTGGGAAGATCATGCAGAAAGAGACTCAGATTGATTGATGCATAGTATGCACACATCTTCTTTAGTATTGGAGAATGGGTAAGTTGCATACTATTTTCAGTAGGAAACCATTTCAGAAATTAACGTCTTTTCTTCAGCATGTCAAACAACCAATCAACAACTTGTAGGGTTGAGTGCCGCAATACCGATTAATTAGATCATATACTAAAGACATAATGAGTTTTCTTTTTCTTTTTTTTTTCTTTGGATACTGTAAGTGTAACCACATCCAAAGGAGGTTGAGTGCTGCAATACCGATTAATTAGATAATATAATGATATATAGCAAGGAAAATCACATTTTACTTTGAAGAAAATACTTAACCTGGACATCACAGGAATTGTAGTTTAGCTAATGGAACACACCAAGTCATAGCCAACAATAAGCATGAGAAATTGTAAGAGAACGAAGCAGCCAGCCGAACAAAAAAATGAGAGAAAAATTGTTTTACTCAAAGTGCCTTACCACGAAAAACAAACGAATATTATATGCAAACTCAAAATCTGACCAATACACCAAACCACTCAACATAATGACAGGTAAGGAGTCAGTATTTTTTTTAAAGCAGTCAGCCGAACCAAAAAATGAGAGAAAAATTGTTTTACTCAAAATGCCTTACCACGAAAACAAACGAATACTATATGCAAACTCAAAATCTGACCAATACACCAAACCACTCAACATAATGACAGGTAAGGAGTCTCTTTTTTTTTTTTTTCTTTTTTCTCGGGCTCAGAAATATGTGTAGGTAATCATGTGAATCTAGAAGCATGGCCAATTTCCCACGAAATCAATCATTATGTATAGATTAGCTCTTTTGTATTAAAGAGAAAACCATCCAAAGCCATGCCTCGTATGTATCATGAACACGAAAATAATGATTAGAGAAATTGGATGCAACAGTAGGAAATACAGAAGCAAAAGAGGAAATTATTTGGGCGGTTTAGGAAAAGAAAGGAGTGCATGACACACTGTCACAGCAATTTTTGAGATTTAGCAAATGTAGAAACGTATAGATTATCCCAAAGTACTTCCCGAGCAAATAAGCTCCAATAGACTGAACGATCATTCCTAACTGGTTGCCCAAAGAGGCCTTCCAAAGTTAGTTTTTCCTGCACCGTCATCATTGCCCAAAAAAAAAAAAGGTAATGAACGTCAAGCTACATAAAAAACAGCATTTTAGTTGTATATCCACACTTGCATATTTTAAAACACAAAGGCAACTCTCCTAGTTTTATTTTTTGTATAACTTCCTTCAAAAACTATATGCATATGACCAACAACAAATGAAACTAAACCAAATCCAAAGCATGTCGCATTTTAAACACTCGTCCTGCGGGTAATTAAACGACTTCTTTTGAGTCGATCTATTTTATTTTGTTATAGTTTCCTTTAAGAACTATACATAAAAAACCTTCATTAAGTAAAGTGGAATCAAATTTAAGGGACTAAGTTTCAAACAACACCAACGCACCAAAGGACAAAAGAAGTGCGGCCAACTTTTTTGATTATATGGCTATTAATTGCAGCAACTTTCTGATTTAAAAGTGATCAATTTGAGGATGACTTTTGCTAACCCTCCAATTACAATACAGTTCTCTTCCAGAGTTTGTAGTTTTTGGAATTGAAATGGGCACTTCTCGGAGTGTTTTAAGACCATTGGAGTAGTTTACCAACATCTAAAATCTGCATGTCATCATCATTGATGACTGCTGCAGTATTGGATGAAATCATGTGGGTAATCTCTTTGGTCCTTAGACTATGCAGTAATTCTTTAGGGAAAGTCCATGTATCTTGAGTTTGCCTTTTTAAACATCTACTGGTAGCTGCCCATGCAGTAGATTTCTCTTCTTCTTTTTTTTGGATTGAACATAAACCTTAGGAATGCAAGTTAAGAGATCTCTGAGTCATATCTCGGGACCACTTTTGTATAAGACAAAAAATGTAACACTCCTATTAAGACTACCTTATAAATCGAAGGTTCAAATTCAGGCAAGAAATTCCAAAATATGCATAACAAAACAAATGAAGATAGCAGGTTGGGTAGGAAAACCAAATTTACCATGTATGAAAGTAAAAACCAACTTTTGAATAAGCAGGACTTCCAAATTATGAGTACTCACTCAATTTATAAGGAGCTTGAGTTCAAATTATTAAGAACAATCAGATTAGCCATCTAGTTTTGAACAAAGCACCAGCAAAATTATGAAACCAAAAAACAACTTTTGAATCAATAGAACTTTTAAATCATTAATACTCACTCAATTTATGAGTTTAAAAAAAGGAAGGCAAAAAAAAGTAAGTAAAAAGGTGAGGCTCAGAAAAATTTACTTCTCAATCAAAAGAAATAATAGAAAACTGGAGTAAATTTTTTTGTTTCTCATTCACCGTCATTTTGCAAGTAGCAGTTGGTTGCCTAAGGTCATTGCGAAGTCTCACCTTTTTTATACCCGGATAACATGTACAATCAGTGAGGCCGGAGAAAAACAGAGCGCCCCTAAGAAGCAATTAGATTTAGAGCAAAAATATCAGGCGGATGTTATATTACACATTCTTTTGGAAATAAGTACCGAACAATGTAAGCTGGTTGATGAAAGACCAACTGTTCGAATGAAACCATCTAAGATAATTAGTTCTTTATCCATGTACCAACACTGTCCAACCAGAAATTAACCAAGTAAAGCCATCAAATGTAGCTGCCCTTTCATGCACCAACAATGTAAACCCAGAAATTAACTGCCTAAGGCCATCCAAAAATACTGCATTTTTTATGTATCATCATCGCCTCCCACAAAAACCAAAGCAAATGAAAGCAAGTTTAAATTGTCCAGTAGAAGAAGTCTCACAATTGTAGGAGAGTAGCAGAGTCATAAGTCAAAAAGCTATGTAAATCAATTAGGAAGAAAACATGAAGATCCGAGGAGAACATAAGTTAACGGAAAATACCAGATTTTTAAATTAGTTCACATTAAACTCAAGGTCACAAATTTCTTAAAGTACCCAACACTAAACTCAAGTGCAGAACATCATGAAACACGAAGGATGCGCAAGGCATGAAAAACAGCACTTAAACACCAAGTTTCTATATAGAAAACTTAAGTTAACAGGAAATGAGAGATCTCTTACATTACTTCACATTAACCTCAGGTTCACAGATTTCTTCAATTACTCAACGTTAAACTCAAGTTCAAAATATTATGAAACATGAAGGGCGGTCAAAAGTTTGTACTCTATTAAATCAAACTTTACAATCATAATTTCGAAGTAACAAACAAAGATGGAAATAAGGAGAATATCGAATGGAAAAGGCAATGAAAATGCGAGGCTCAGTTGATTCCCCTATTCAACTGAAATGTAGAATAGAGAGAGAGAAGCATTTCTCCTTTTCATGCATCATAATTGTGCAACTACAACTGGGTGCGTAAAGCCATCATAAATTATTGGTGTCTTTATACCAATGGTAGGTCATTGAAGATTATTGCTTCTGAACTATGATGTTTGCCCAACTAATTATTTGCCATGTGAAACAATTATTTGCCACCTGAAACAATTGTGAATTGTGTATTTTTTTTTTCTTCCACCATGTAAAACCACCAGAAACTATAGGCATGTTGATGCACACCATGGGGCATTGAAGATTATTGACATATTTTTTGATCAATCATAATCGACAAACCAATAATCTATTACTTAAGGCATCCCAAATCACCAATATCTTTACACATCATCATTGCCCCGAAAAAAAAACATAAAATAAAGAACATTATAAATTACTTAGAAAAGAAGCATTAATGAGGTTAAAAAAAAGTGCAAATTAATTACAGAGAAAACAGGAAGATCTGAGGAGAACTTAGGTTAACGGAAAAAAAAAAACAGTTTTCTTAGATTATTTAACATTAAAAGCAAGTCCAGAAATTTGTGAAGTACAACTTAGTTACGAAAGAACCATGAATCAAGTAAAGGAAAAAAAAGGAAGCATAAATTAATTTGAGATAAAACATAAAGTTCCGAGGAGAACTTAGGTTAACAAAAAATAACAGGCTCAGTTAATTCCCCTATTCAATTGAAATGTTGAATAGAGAGTAAGAAGCATTTCTCTTGTTTATGCATCATATCTGTGGAAGTACGATTGGGTGGTTAAAGCCATCAGAAATTATTGGTGTCTTTATTCTTTATGACGATGGTGGGTCATCGAAGATTATTGCTTTCGAATGATAATGTTTGCCCAACTAATTTTTTGCCACCCGAGACAGTTCTCAACTAAGAATTCTTTTTCTTCCACCATGTAAAGCCAGCAAAAACTATAAGCATGTTGATGCGCACTGGGGCATTGAAGGTGATTGGCATATTTTTTTTGAGCCATTATAATTGACCAACCAATAATCTGTTGCTTACAACCACTCCAAATCACCAATATCTTTACACATCATCATTAGCCCGGGAAAAATTAATCAAATAAAGAACACTATAAATTAGTTAGAAAAGAACCATGAATCAAGTAAAAAAAGAAAAGTATAAATTAATTAGAGAGAAAACACGAAGATTGGACGAAAACTTAGGTTAACAAAAAATAACAAATTTCTTAAATTACTTAACATTAAAACGAAGTCCACGGATTTGCTAAGTAAAAATTAGGTAGAAAAGAACTGTGAATCAAGTAAAAAAAAGTGTAAATTAATTAGAGAGAAAACATAAAGTTTGGAGGAGATGTTAGGAAAAAAAAAAAAGACAGATTTCATATATTACTAAACATCAAGCTCAACCTCACAGATCTCTTAAAGCATTTAACATTATACTCAAGTTGACACATCATAAGACACGCAGGACGGGAAAGGCATAAAAACCAAAAGGTCAACACTAAGTCAACACTAACTTTCTATGGATAAGATTGATTGGAAGAAAAGCTAAACAAAGAGAATATCATATTCAATCAAGAAGAAGATCCAGCTTCAGTAGGATGACGCACAGGAGCAGTGTGACCCGCATGGAAATTGCCGATGATCGAACGATATTCGTCGATCGTGCGGCGCATACTGGTCTGGTCGGCTATCAATCCAGTTTTTTCAGTAAGACCCGTAAGGTAACAATCTTTCAGCAGATTGTACTCCCGTTGCAGATCATTAAACCGATTCAAAAGGTCAGTGTTCTGAACACTCAGATGGTCATACAAATTTTTGTAGAGAACGAAATCTTCATAGTTCGTGTCTCTAATTTGCAGATCAAACTCACTTTTCATCTTAACTATAGCGGCGCGTGCCGCATCTTCCTTTGCAGCTTCTATTTCCAGACATGGAATGCCCCAACACCGGACAACATTAATAATCGCACCATCGTTCGGGATAGCAAGATCTATGTACGCTATAAACCACCCATCGGCCGCAATAGTCACTTCGCATTGAGGAAGTTCGACTCCCAGGAGGTCAACTATTTCATCAAGCAATTTACTATAGGACAGCTGCACAATCGGCATTGGAATTACCGTAATGCAGGTAAACACTGTGAGAGAACAGAAGGAAAAAAATAAGACATTTTTTTTCTATACATATAGCACATACAACAACTAATTAATTTAACAAACTAAAATGGTCGGTTTTTTTTTCTATGCATAAAAAGTTTTCAGAGGGAGAGGAGGAAATTTTAAAACGAATGTGATCGTCTGCGTTACCGGTCCACAGAAGATAACACACATTCCTCTTACCTACAAAACGTGGCGCGAAATCAATCCAAGATGTACGCAAAGAACCACAACCCACCAATAACTTGTAATGAGTCCAATGGCTTTTTACACAAAGCCCAACATCATTTTTTTTAAAAAAAAAACTTAGAAAGTTAATAATTTTTTTTTTTCCTTTTTCCAATATTTTCTATGTAGAGATCTATTGACGAATTGATCTCAGTGGTAGGACAAAAAACCAGTAAAAAACTAAATAGATCTGTTATGTAAAGAAGCAGTAAAAAAGTAAATCGGGCAAAGACAGAGGAGAGGGTCGAACTGCATCTCTACACATTAGGTCCTATTTATAGACAAACCTTGAGAGAGGAGGAGATGAAGATAACACAGAGGTAGAGGGAAGATGGAGAGGGTTAGCATAACAGACCAGGTTCATGATGAAGGTAGCAGATATGCGCCTCGACGTACGGAGCCATAGGCTCACAGTGACTAACGGCCGCTCCGCTGAAGAACAGAGGGTCCGAACCATAGGGGGGGGGAAGCAGGAGAGAAGGGCATCGCTAGAAGACCCGACGTACGGAGCCATAGACTGTCACACATCGCCGCCGGTTCTGGTTGAGGAAAGGGTGTCCGAGCCGCAGGTGAGGAAGGCCACCGAGACCAACAGGAACGCAAGGCCACGTGACTCAGCGTACGGGCCCATAGCCACACAGGCACCGCCGCTGGCTCCGATGAAGAAGAGGGCACCCGAACCGTAGGGGGAGCAAGAGCGAGAAGACGACATCATCATACCCTCCGCGTACGGTGAGTCGCGCGAGCGGGGGTCGCGGGCACCCTAGAACCCAAAAATCTCAAAAGGGGAAAGAGGAAGAGGGAGTGTCACGCCCCGGAGGTTCTAAAAGAGCGGAACACGTATCCATTTTTTTTTTTCTATTTAAAATGAACCTCGCCTCCGGTGCGTACCAGACCCACCGCATATACAAATTCACTCCCCAAACGGGCGGAGCCTCCTTTGTATATGCACGGCGTTCCGAGCACGACAAATACTTTTAACCATGCAAACAATGAACGACAATAAGGAGAGACTATACTTAACCATACAGTCACATTTATCATATTGAAACTACACCATAAACCCATAGGTTTGAAAGTCGGTGTCCACTCGACACCCGGTTTTCCAAAATATTTTCGCAAACTCTTTTAAGCGGCCACCTTACTTGAAAGGATAAATCCACGGGTTTTGAAATCAGTGCCCACACGACACTTGGTTTGAAAATGCTTTTGAAACCATGTTTGTATTTGAAAACGAGCCGCATTCATACATCTCAACATGCACAGATATGAGAAGATATTCCTACACTAAGTCCTCAATCCAACATCCACAAGAAACCATGGACAAGTAATCACAGCTAGACTAACCAAACACAATAAAAGATAACCATAAAACAGTAAAGTTTAATAGCCTCAAGGGCTAGGGTCCTCTAACCGTTGCCTCACCGTCGTCCCGGTTCCCACCCCTGCGCGGACCTGTCACAGCGTGGGTAGTCAGTGACTGATAAAGTAGATGTAAACAAGTAAATGCAATAAACTGTAAAGACAAACCGAAACGCCCGAGTATTCACTTCCCCCTCATGTACCGCTAAATTTCTGTCACAACCACGCTGGGCCCCTACCCCAGATAGAAAACATGCTGGGCCCCTACCCCAGATGTGACGCCCCACTTCCCAGGGGGTCACCCATCCTAGAACTACTCTAGCTCTAGCACGCTTAACTCTCATGTTCCTCTTGGATCTTGCTACCATCCAAAATGCTATAGCCGGGTTAGAGATTTAGTCCTATTATATCATTTATATAGAGGACTAATCCAAATTCCGAGGGTGTCACATTCTTCCCCCCTTTAAGCCCTGACGTCCACGTCAGGCTCAAGCACACTCACAAGCACCAGGCGATGTGAGACTCGTCTCGCTAGCCTTAGCCGACCTTGTGAGGAGCTGCACTCCACTCACAACGGTCATTAGCCGGGGAGCCTCGCTCTACCCGCTATATAACCCTTGGCTCAGCCGAGACTCATCTCACATTTCCGGCTGGTGAATGGCTCTGATACCAACTGTGATGCCCCACTTCCCAGGGGGTCACCCATCCTAGAACAACTCTAGCTCTAGCACGCTTAACTCTCATGTTCCTCTTGGATCTTGCTACCATCCAAAATGCTATAGCCGGGTTAGAGATTTAGTCCTATTATATCATTTATATAGAGGACTAATCCAAATTCCGGGGGCGTCACACCAGATGTAAAACATGCTGGGCCCCTACCCCAGATGTATGTTGGACCCCAACCCCAAATAGCTATTGGGCCCCGACCCCAAATAACGTGCTTATTTTCTTGGTGCCACCAATCCCCTCCACTACCCAAGTAGCAGTCGCCTCTCCTTGAGGGATCCCCATCGTCATGAGTCGTGGGGTACACGGGTAATCCTTACCATTTTTCCGGAAAAATACATCCTGTGCGGTGGCCAAACCGCCGATGTGCGTGTAAGCAATATGAGCATATAATCCGCATCGCGACCTCAGCCGCCTCAGTTAGAAATAAGACGAAACTCTCATGCAATGGGGGTTAGACAGTTTATCATAAACATCTACTTTAGTTTAACAAAATACACGGGAACGACTGTACACCGAAAATACCGAAAAGTACCCACCTGAAACGAAGATAAACGGTCGCGCCCGTGGCCCTCTTAAGCAATCAGAACTTCACGCGACCTAATAAAATAATCAAAAACACCATTTAACACTTCACCCTAACCAGGTAAAATCAGTTGTCCCGGGCACTGTAACGTGAATCCCTTCTATCCCAAAACCATGAACCGACGAAAAACCAAAATCACTGTGCCAAGAGAACCGCGTAGTCAGTCAAAAATCATCGAGTTAAAACTGTCAAGCAAAACCGTAAAACTCGTATCAAACCTGATCTCCGACGGTAAAACCGATGGTTAACAACAACCGGACCGCGACTATATTATCGCGAACTCCATCGGAACCCAAATCCGCTAACGAAAAACCAACAAAACCCAATTTCTCAACCGGTAGCCAACTCGGGACGTCAACGGTCAAGCCGAGAAAACCCCGACGGCGAAAACGATGAGAAAAAGGCCCGACGGCGCGACCCCGACGATTTCGTCAAGGCGCGGAGCGACGGCGACGTGCGAAACTAGCACATGACATGGCGAAACGGTGGCCTAAATGACCGCTGGTGGCCATGCTAATAAAACCGCGAAAACGGTGATCTAAACGGTGAAAACGGCGCTCAAAACGGTGAAAAACGGACCAAAACGGAGCTACCGGACTTCCGGGCTGACGGGTGGTGCACGGACCAGGCGTGGACCGGGTTTACGGCATAGTGGAGGCGGCGGCATAGACCAGGCTCACCCCAGGCGCTTGCACCAGGCGGATTGGGCCGGGCCGGTGCACGGGCAAGCGCGCACCGGGCTCACGGCTTCAGGCGGTGGCGTCGCGCACCGGGTGCACGCTAAAGCGTGCACCGCGCTAAGCGGGCCGGGCTGGTGCAGGCAGCGTAGGCCAGGTGGAGCAGCGGGGTTCACGGGAACCGCGCCGAGTTCGTGCGCCGGGTCCACGCTTGGAGCGTGGACCGCGCGGCTGTGGGCTGGGCTTCAATGAATAGTAACCCGATTTCCATCAATTTTTTTTCAATTTCGTCGTCTTCTCCGGCTCCGGTTGCGACCACGCGACCACGGCGGCTGCGGCGACGACCTTGTGAACATGGTAACGGCGGCGGCGGCCTCCCGTTTAACAACGGCGGCGGCGGCTTCCCGTTAATTTCCCCCATGCTCCGACGGAACACCTAATTAACCCAAAACACATCCGCGGCAACTCTAACGATAAAACCATTGATCGAAACATTAATCGAAAACCCGATCAAAAGACCGATTAAAAATCATCGATCAAACCCAGTCAAGAACACGAACAAATCACCGATCAAAACCAATCAAAAACCCGTGATCAATTTACCGATTAAACCTATCTCAAAGAACACGGAAAAACCCACGATTAAACCGACGAAGGAGAAATAACGATTCCTAACCTTACTCCAATGAAGGAGGCAACGCGATCCCGATCTCCGTTCTTTGTGGTGGTGAGAATCCGGATCCGCCCTCCGATGGCGGTGATGTCTCGTTCTCCGGTCTCCGGTACGTCGATCGGGCCAATCGGGTTCCTTCGCTTCCTCCTTCTCTATTTCTTGTTCCTCCGGTTAGGGTTTCCTTTTCTTTTCTCTTATCTCTTTTCTCTCTTTTCGAACTAGGGTTTCGTTTGGTTTTCGGCATAGACAAAAGGGAAGGGGTTGAGGAGGCGATCTTTTAAAACTAGGGTTTTCCGGGGATAAATAAATCTTATTATTAATTTATTTCTTTTATTTTTCCTTTTCATATGTACGTACCGTCAAAATCCACATCGGTATTTCAATCTCTAATTAATTAATTATTTAATTAATCCCTGGAGATAATTCCTTAGAGATAATTCCTTAAAGATAATCCCTTAGAGATAATTCCTTAAAGATAATTCCTTAAGGATAATTTCTTGGAGATAATTCCTTAAGGATAATTCCTTAAGGATAATTCCTTAGAGCTATTTCCTTAGAGATATTTCCTTATCTCCTCGAAAGGCATGCACGATCACTTGCACGGATTTCGATGCACCTCCCGGTCACCGCGATCCTAAAAACCCCTTTCTGGGGGATTCGTAAGTCGAAATCCGGATCCGGTCGCACCGCCGTTCACCGTTTTTCGAGCTCTATCATAGAAAAATACCCGCACCTTAAGATTATCAATTTAAGTAAACCCGTTAATTCAATTTCCCCTAACTTAAACTTTATTAGAAGGAGGGTAAAACATTACATGAAAACTGTGATATTACAGGGAGTGTGGTACAGGGAAAGCCCATGTGGAGAAGGAGTGCGGAGAAACCGGCACGGGCGAAAGAGATAAAAGAGAGGAGAGAGAGAGAGGAAGCCTCCTGCAGACAACCCATGTGCAAACACATCAATGGAAGGCAGAGGAAGGAAGGGGCGCATGACAACCTATGTGCAAACACATCAATAGAAGCAGAGGAAGCAAGGGGAGCATGACACGTGTAGTAATCTAGAAATTCAAAATTTTAAATTGAGGAATTCAAATGTCAATATGAATGAGAAATTGCAATGTAAACCTATGTGGTTGTATATTGGTGTGCAAGTTGCACAGTTTCCGGAGCACTATTGCTGCCTTTCAGATCCGAGTATGATCTCGAAAATCTGAAATCGCCAGTGCGACCGTCTCGTCGAATCGATTAAAAATGATATAAACTAATTTTCGATCCGACGGTCGGATTGTTCAGAAATTAGTGTAGAAGCTTGTGGGGCCCACGACTTAAGTCGTGAATAGTAACCTCCTGTTTTAATTCCCCGCCGAGTAAACATTGACCGATTCACTGTCTAGAGTCCGAATTTAACGATCCAGGTAGTCGATTTTAACCGCTTCATCATTCTAAGCGCAGTGGTGCTGACGAAATTTGCATTTGACGAGCCGAAAGCATCGTAAGGCGTGCCGAACTGTATAATTTACCGTATAAAATAGAATTTAAAAATTATGGAGCTAAATTTTAGCGAACCAAAATCGCTACCTGATAGGTTTCGTTGAGCCGGACGTCGTGGTTGTGTCCATTTTTCAGTTTGACAATTCGGTTGTCTCGAAAAGCGTGAAATATGAGAAAAATCGTTGTATTTTGCGAAAAAAGTGCTATATTTTATGGGTCGATTTGCACCAAACTTGTAGAGGAGGGTCTTTATCGCAAATGTGTTCTACAGCAGTGGACTTAAGTGATAATACAAAGAGTTGAAGGGCTAGTTGGCATTTTATGCAATAGGTGTATTAGTATTTTAGGGTTGCATTGAGAGAACCCTAGCCGCAGCCCACCTGTAACTGCAGCCGCACCCACGACTCCTCCTCTCCCTCTGCTACCTATTCCAAACTGCTGCGCCGCCGGCCGCCGCCCTCGGTCGCCGGAGAAAGCAAGGTGCAACATTGATTTCGAGCTTGTGGGGATAGGAAGATCACCAGGGCCTAGACCTGTGCCCAGGCCTTGCTGTTGTTGTGTTCTTCATCCAGAAGGCAATCCGAGGTGGGCTGGTGCACCGTCGTGGCCGCGCGACGCTGGGAAGATCACCATCTTCTTCCTCGAATCCGGCGAAGGTGAGGTCGTTTATTCTTGTGTTTCTTGCTACCTAGACCTCCTGAGTATATCCATCACCTCTTGGTGAACCTTCCAGCCGAACCCCGAAGTCGGGAATACCCCCGGTCGCCGGCGGGGAAATTGCACCCGCCGGAAACCGAAACTGCTCCGCCGCGGCTGTTTGCTGCACCCGATGGCTCCAGCTTTGAAACAAAATGATAGGAACCTTCTGTAGGGCCTAAGGAACCTTCCCATGAAGTTCTAGAGCGTTTCATTTAGTGTGTGTTTCGCAGATCCGAGCCCTAGTTTCGGGCTAACTTTGCTCCGGCCGAGCTTCTTGCTCCGGCGCCGCCGCGGCTTCTCGTCGCCGGTCAGGGCTCTGGTTGCCTTTCTTTGGTTGAGGGGGACCCAGGGAGGCTTTTTCTTGTGACCCATGCAACTCGGGTGTGGGTCACCATTGTTGGTGCATGTTTCGGCCGAACTTGCTCCGCCGCCGCCGCCGTCGCCTCTCGCCGCCGGCCATGGGTCCAGCAAGTTTCGTGGAGTCAGTTATCACCTACTGGTGCTTGTGCTTGAGACCCAGAGCCTAGGTGTAGGGATCCACCATTGTTGTCTTCAAGGTTATGTGTTAAGTTTGTTGCACACCATGTGTTCGAAGAAATGCTCGAGAGAGCCAAATGGGTTCTGGTCATCCAGCAAGGGAGCATTCGACTCCTGCAAACCTCCTGAGCACAATGCTCACTCTACTTCAGCAAATGGCTGAGTAGATGGAGAGATCTTGCAAATAGAGCTCTTTAAGCTTATGTTTTTGGAGCCATGTTGCTCCGGCGATGTCTCCGGTTACCCCGCAGCACCTAGTTGGTGAGCCTCTGAGTTCGTTTGGTCTGCTGAGCATGATGCTTGCATCAAAATTGGGTTTGGTCGAGCTTAGGTATTAAAAGAAGCAATGTGAGCCTTTATGTCAAGAAATTGTTGGCCCGAAGTTTTACTCGGGTTTCGCGTTGCTTCCAAAAGGTGAGCACGGTGTCCAGCAAGTTGAGGGCCACCTTCTGGTGGTGTCGTTTCGTTAAAATAGCACTCTAAAATTAAATGCAAGCGAAAATAGCATGAAATTGCATGCTTTTATGCAATTTGGTAAAATCCCGGGGGCCTAAATGCAATTGTGACCATACTAGCTGCTTTGTACAGTGTACACATGATCTCTAGACCTTTTGTTGGAGGTCCGATGCTTTTCGTTGAGCGGGAATTGGATCCCGAACCGTAAATCGGCAAAATCGCCGGTTTAACGGCGATTCAGCGTTAATCACGTAATTCAAGAAATTTTAGTGGTTAAATTGTGTAGCCAGGTATCCGTGGCTGTTCCCGGTGCTGTTCTAAAGAGCCCGGTGAATTTAGTTTCTCGTTTGCAACTTCCGGTGCAAAAATGGGCTTCCCGGAAGTGTTTCAGTGGTTATGGCATTGCCGGTGCACAGGATTACCCAGAGTCTGGTGTTAGAGCCTAAATGTCTTAAGTTAGACATTCTTGGGCAGCACGTGAAGTTTCACGAGTTTTGGTTATTGCTCAGCACAGATTGGGTCATAGTGGATCTATCGGCGGATTTCCGAAAATTTCGGAAGATTCCGGGACTTCAGCGAAGTTTCCCGTTTAGCACACAGTGTGTCAGTGGTTGGGTATGTGTGAGAGTCTATTTTCTGACTTGTGCATATGATTCAGGTCCCAGCAGTCAGCCACCAGCTTGCGAGCCATCTAGCAGCCACCGTGATCATTGAGGTGGGTTCATCTTCGGTCCGGGCTTTATCAGGTTGGCCCTATAGGGTGCCGTGGTAGGTTGGACCCCTGTTTTTGGTTTAGCCCTGAACCTATGCTTGAGCCTTTCTACTTGCTTTCATTCCAGCATTCAGTCATTACAGCTATGTTTACCTTGATCTTACAGTTGAGCTCTCTATATGCTTTCATTCTCAGCACTTGTATGTATAGTGATATACAGCTTGACATATACTATGTTTGTTTGGTTATCAGCCTAGTTATATCAGCATTTCCTGTTCTATGATGCATGATAGAATAGGAGTACAGTTTTGCTATTCAGTTTCAGTTACAGCTCAAATATTCAGCTCCTGTTGCTCAGATTCGTTTATACAGTATCCGAGATTATTACAGCTTTCAGCATCCATGATTATTACAGCTTTCAGCATCCCGACAGGGATTATCTGGCTCATTGCCGATTGTTCAGCTTGAGCATCAGCCTTATGATCGCCATAGCGCTAGCTGCTCATTTCACGTACGCCGTGGGATTGATCCCCCACAATGCGTTCTTTACCGGTGAAGTGGTCGATAGTGGCGACTCGTGAGCCCCAGGCTGCACATAGTGGACGAGAGTGGCGACACGTGTGCTCCTAAGTGCACCGATGGTGCCGAGTTATATGTCAGCCGAACGTGCCAGATTTGGCATTGGTCTAGGTCCTTGTGACTGATGACCGCACTGATTGGGTAGTTACAGTTATTATTATTCAGCTCTTTCAGTTTACAGCATTGTTATATATCAGCTTTGTTTATAGCATGAACATTTCCTGCCTGTCAGATTATCAGTTATGCATGATTAACCTTGTTTATGAGTACCCCTATTTCCACTTCAGCATGCTTAGATTTTATATCTGCATCTTGTTATTCAGCTTTCAGTTATATTCAGCTTTTGTTATCCGCTTATCATTGTATCCGGTAGGTACGACTTGCTATTTCTCGGCCCGTCGTGCCCACTGGGATACATGTAGAGTGTATCTCACACCCCCTGGGTGACTGTTTTTCAGGTCAGTCGGGTGCTGGGAGATTGGGACGATCCAGTGAGCTGTCTGCGCTAGAGTTGTCCCCTGCTTTTGTCCGCTGTGGCCCAGTGCTAGTATTTTGTTTCAGTATCATGATCATAGCTCTCTGTATTTCTTTTGAGTTAGTTGGAGTATTTGTGGATTATGTTATGAGTAGTTGTGGATGTATTAGTTGTAGAACTTTATGATTTTTGTTTAGCTGTTGATTATTGCTCTCTGATTGTATCGCTGTACTTGCCTAGCCGAGCATGTATAGGAGAGACTCTGTCCGTGTGGACAGAGGATTTCCTATGCATGTGGCGGTCTGTTCACGTCCTGAGTTTAAAGTTTGAACTCTGATTTTTTTTTTTTTTTTTTTTTAAAAAAAAAAAAAAAAAAAAAAAATTCTACCGCTGTTTTGAAACTCGGGGCGTGACAACACGTCGGTACAGGGCGTCTTGAGAAGCCGCCACGCGGGCACCGACGAACTGAAAATTTATAATCTTTATTGATATAGATAGTGTGAAATATAGTTTTAAAGTGGTAGTGGGTATTTAGTTAAGATATTTTGGTAGTTTGAAAAAGAGTGGTGCAGTGGGTGGTGGGGATAATGGGTGGTTTAATAAAGAGCGGAGTAAAAATTTTTTATTTTAAATTATATATGTAGGTTCAATAATATTGATTATGTTTGATATGGGTCTAAACTTGGCCCAAGAAAATATATATCAAACAATGTCTCATTGGACCTAGAGTTAACCCAATATATGTCTTTGATTTTTAATGGATCTAAAAGAGTGCTTATTAAATTATTATTATTATTATTATTATTTATTCGGATGGATCTAAAAATAGGTTCAACAACTCCTAAGATTCCAATGTAATAAAAATTGCCCTAAAATTCCTGGCGGATTGAACACAATCACTAAATTACTGGCTACTATATAGAATTTTCAGAAAAAAATCCATCAAACAACAATATTGAAGGTAGAAATAAATTCTATATAATTTATTTCAAAATAAAGCTCGAACCAAAAATTCTAAATCTTTCTCTGTCCAAGTATCATCCCCAAACTCTCAAAAATCCATCTTTAAGTCCTCTTAATTATCAAATTAGCCAAAGTAAACAATATTGTCCAGAATTACATCGAAATTTCAGCTAGTATTTCCATGAGGTGTAGCGACCAAATCAAAAGAAATTTCCAGCTAAAATCAAAAGAGAAAATGCTCACCTTGAACTCAAAATATGCCCAAACTTTAAAATTCACAAAAGAACCAATATTCACCACAAAATCTGCATCTCCAAGGCTCATCATCAAAACAAAGTTCAACAGAAAAATCTGCAGTAAACTCTATCATAGGGTCATGAAGAACGAAAATATTACCTAGGCAAACGAACTCCAAATACAGTAAGAAGGGTATCAATGCGTTCCACTACGAGAGTAGATGCAAATCAAGCCTTTAAACTCCAAAATTCATGCACAAATCACCGAGAAAATCCATAAATACTAATCACTGACCAAAACTCTGCTCTGTGCACGAGGGCTCCAGAGATGAAGTAAAAACCCCATGGAAACTAAAGAATGGGGAGAGGTGATCAATAGAAAAGTTGTAGGCCTACTGTAATGAACCGGAATTTTGGTATATAAATGAATGTAAATAAAATGGTATGAAATGCTATTTTATTGAATTTATTGAGGTAAAGGATGACCTGGAAACGAATTGGGCCCAAATCGGGATTAGAATGCGAGATCTTGAATCTTACATGAGAAAGTGGACCCAGATTGTAAGTGGAAAATTCACAGTTTCGGAAAATTCCGAGAAAATTACGGGAGCTCCGTAAATGTGTTTTAAGGCCACAGTAAAAGTTTCGCGTTGATCGGACACCCGGATAGAGAGAACGGGCTCCGCCAGCGAATTCAAATATAGTGGGACTTTTGGTAACCCAAAGAGGGTCCAAATTGAAAAGTTTAAGTACCAGGAGGTAAATTAAGTTAAATTGTGGCTGCCCGTCAAATTGAGCGAAAACGGGCGAGAAACGGGCAAGAACGGACGAAAACGGGCGAAACTGGGCTTGGGCCCAAGTTTCGCGCGCCCGAAAGTGGGAACCGGGCGCCCGGAAAGTACTGTAGCAAACCCGGTTTTAGGGGCTGCAGCGAACCGGGCTGCACTGTAGCGAACCCGGTTCACTGTAGCAGCCCGGTCCGGACTTTGATGCGCCCGAAAATTACTGTAGCGCGCCCGAAAGTTACTGTTGGCACGGATCCCGAGGCAGTGGCACGGATCCCGAGGCAGTTGGCGCGAATCCCGAGGCAGCGGGCGTGAATCCCGAGGCACGGGAACGAATCACGAGGCAAGTTTTCGTGCGCGGCGCGCTGTGGCACGCGGCCCGAGGCGCGCGTGGTAGGTGGGGGAGCGCCACGTGGCGCTTCCTCATTGGTCGCCCTGACCGAGGGAGCGGGGGCACGTCGGGAACCCGCGCAGGCACTGGCGCGGTGTCAGCGGGCAGGGCCACGTGTCGGCCCCCCATTGGACGGTCAGCGTGATGTGACGCGCTGACGGGACAAGACGCAACCACCACAGGCGGTAGTGCGGTCCACGTGGCAGCCTCTGATTGGCTGCCACTGGTCCATGGTCGCGGTGCACGGGTCCAGGGACAGGTGTCATCCCCTGATTGGCCGCCGCGTGTGACGTGGGGCCACGCTGGCGCGGCTTGGGCGCGTGGACCGGCGGTTGGACGGTTACTGTAGCCGCCCGAAATGTTTCGGGCGCCCGAAAGGGTGCGCCCGAAAGTTCGGGCTTGGCCTATTTAGGCCCGAATTGCCTATTTTTTCTCCTTTTTCTCCCTGTTGGCTTCACCCGAGCGTACCAGGAGGGGAAAGTTGACTCTAGGATTCAGTAAGGAATCAAGAGAATGGAAAATGGATCAAGTGTGGAGACATGAAAGGAAAAGAAAATGGAAATAGGGTTAATGAACTCTAAGTTGATAAAATTAAAAGCGACTAGTGTCCTTGTGACATAGTGCAAACCTTAGGGTAATTGAAACAGAGGGCTGTGAATCGAGAACAAGATGTTCCAACCTGAATAGGTGCTAGAGACATCGAGATTATCCTAGAGTAAAGAGCTTAGGATAAAGGCAATGGAGCTTAAAAGAAAGCCAAAAGTGGCTTAATAAGCAAGACAAGCAAATTGCTCAAGGTAGAGCTGAAAATGTGATTAATAAGCAAGACAAGCAAATTGCGTAAGACAAAGAGAACAGAAAGAGAAATGGTATGAGTCCAAGTGACTCCTAGTTATCCTTATGGCGAGACCTAGGATAAGAGATAAATTGTTATAAAAAGGGCTTAAAGTTAAAAGCAAGCTAAAAGTGGTTAAAAAGTATAAAGAGAATATAAATGGCGCCTTCGAATTTGAGACTCGTCAGTGGAGCAGGACTCCTTGGGCAGTGACCCGTCGGACGAGGTACTTTCGAAAGGCTAAAAGTGAAAGTAAAGAGCTAGATGCTCAAAGGAATGAGAAAGAGATTTGCCAGTGGCAAAAAGGGAGCTATAAGCTCGAATAAGAAAGAAAAGCAAGTGTTCTAAGGCAAAGAGGCTAAGAACTAAAGTAAAAAGAGAAAGAAAAAGAAAAGAAAAGAAAGAAAATATAAAGATAAAACGGGCGTACCTGCGGGGAGGAAACGTGACCCTTTTTGGAGGGCGGCAGGATCCCTCTCCCGGGCAGTGACCCATCGGGCACGTTTCTCCCGTAGGACGGGGTAACTGTCACGCCCCGGGGTCGAAACTGCGACCCGGGCTCGCCAACAGATCCGCCACCTATGCCAAACCCGCATAGGCGAAGCGTCCTACCTGCAAAAAGAGCTACAGCTAACAGATATCAGAGCTAAAAGATAAAACTGCTATAGAAATAAAATCAACCACTGTACAACTGAAGATAAAACAACAAGGTCCATCTCCCAAAAATGATAATCATACAATAACCTCGAGTACAAACTCATAGCTCAACAGGGAGATATCTCAAATAAAACATCAGTGTACCAGCTCTCAATACATCATATCCTCACTACATCAGTCTCTCAAAAGAGGAAATAAATACTAATCTACCGACTACACTGAAGATCTCCTCAAGGGGGGGGGGTACCGCTACTCTCCAATGGGTCAGGATCTAGCTCGCTACTCCCTCACCGCGAACAGCAACCGCAGAAACGGCAACACCCGCCAAGACTCTGCAAAACAAGGGAAAGAAAGGACAAAAGGGGGAAAAACCCCCGACGGGCGTGAGAACTACGCAAAAAGGGAGTTCTCAGTGGGTATCGCCACTAGGCCCGACGATCTGCCCACCAAGACCACTAGAGGCAAAAGATAACTAATGCAATAAAACTTAAAGAAGAAGCAGAAAACACTCTACAGCTACCATGCCTCTATCTGAATGCTCAAATGGGGAAACTCTGATAAATATATGCAACACTCGCACACGAGGTGCTCAATCGACCCAATCGAGCTGACTGCCACATCAGGTCCAGTCAAACCTGCGCCCACCTACAACCACCTCCCGCTGACGGGCAGGAATTACGTAGGGCGTCCAAACGGACTAACTCGCTATTGAGTAGTGGCTCATGCAGGCTATAGTCATAATCCATGCTCTCTCTCTCAGAACGGATAGACTCAAGATGCTCAACCTCTCACACAATGGTCAAAGAACTCACAACGACCACGGGACCACCGTCAAACCCCGAACGGTTCCCAACAATACCAGCACTGGTCTAAACACAGCTACTAGACTCCACTCGGTCCCCCAGGCACGAGTGTAACAAAAAGTATCTGCCTGAATAAACCCAATCGATAGACCAGTAATCACTGGTACTGCCTGCTCTGCTGTCGAACTCCAGATCTCAATCGCGGGATACAGACCGACTTCGGACCGGTACGGTCGCATCCCAAAGTAAGTAACAGATCGGCATCGAACCGTCCGATCGCACACAAAAGTAAGTAACAGACTGGCATCGGTCCGTCCAGTCGCACACTCCGGAGTGGCACTCGAGGGTAGCGACCCACACGAGTAAAGTAACTCTGTCATCAGTATCACAAGTATCTCTGTGTCGAGTATCACTGTATAGCAGGACTGGATCACGACTCTGATCAAAGTGGAAAAACTCGTCCACTAAAGGGAAACCCGATCCCTACACGGATACAACAGTAAATGATAAGTGGAAACTCCATCCACTAGAGGAAAGTCTAATACCCAATCTGATACGTCAATAAATATCCGGTCAACCGCCCAATATCCGCGGTTGCCGCAATACCCTGCCGTCCATAACCAAAGTACTATAACCGACCTCCGGTCAACCGCCCAAAGTCCGCGGTCACCGCCAAAACGCTGCCAGCCGCAATCCAGCACAACCCGTCCCTGTCACCAATGTCCCTGCTATACTACCCCAGACCCCTGCTCGCACCCGAGCAACACAGACCGCCTGACTAACAAGAAGGAGAAAGGAATAACATGGTTTCTCCTAAGTCAAGTTCCAATATGTAGTGCAGCAGTAAAAGATGGCCTAACTATATGTCCATACACATATGTCCATACAAGCATGCATTTGTCCTCAAGAAGAATAAAGAAAATAAACCTCATGCCAGAATTAGCAATGACCATACCTGTCCATGATTTTCGATCCATAATCACTCCTTGGAGTAGAACCTGCACATAACTACATAATCCTATCCCATTGTATAAACCAGCCTCATAAAAGGGTTATATGCTAACATGGCATGATAATTAATCATATAGGGTAACCTTGCCTTAGGTAAGCTTCCATTAATCATCAACATAAATGTCTGATTAATACCATTGTCATAATATGAATAATTAACTTGCAATTCCCATAAATCAACATTGTTAAGCTTACCAATCAATCCCAGGTATTGTACCCTACACCTGCATGCAATTCTAACATATAGAGTTAGAGAACCGTCCACCGGTTCTCGGAACAAAGCACCCACCTGAAAAGCTGACTGTCCAAAGCCCAACAGCTGAAAACACCAGATAACTCTAATCCCTTGCTCCAATAAGTTCAGCACACCCGTAATTCTCCTGGCACAATACAAACTCCACTATTACACATACATTTCAAAATCTGCTCTCGCACACACATACAACAATAGTCCCAGAAATGCTTAATTTTCACCTGCAGCAAGAGCCCCGAAAATTCCCAGAAAAATATCACCGCGATCCTCGCGTCGATAGCTTCGCAACGGTAGCTTGCACGCCCAAATCTGAGTTCGGAAAGCAAAGATATAAATTCGACAGGGTGGTACACTCACAAGATTTCAGCACAAAAAGACTGTAACACTGTACACAGAGAAACAGTGATTTTCACCTCTGATGAAATCTCAGAAAAATCCAAGAAAAATATGAGCGCGTTCCTTGTGATCAGAAGATGAAAAAGTTGTATAAGCTCGTCTTCGTCTGACACTCGAGCGCGAAGATATGGCCAAAATACTCCGATGCTGTCCTCACAATCCTCACAGAAAAAGGGTTCACATTAATGCCTCGGGATCCGTGCCAATGATTTAAAATCAGAATGCGCGATCAAAATGAAAGATGAAGCCCTACCTGTCGTGAAGCCAACGGCGCAAAAATCACAGAAAAAGGAGCTCGAGGTAGACCAGCGGAGCTAAAACACCGCTGCTACGCCGAAGAAGAACAAAGGAAATGCAACGTCGCGCCGCGCCGTAAAATCCAAAACCTCGGGATTCGAGCCTTCTAAAATTCTGAAACTTGGCGGGTGTAATCTTCACTTCATGGAGAAGATTTCTCCTTCTCATCACCCTTCGAGCTGAGAGCTCGAAGGGGTCGAAAATCCCCCTTGAAGAGCCCTCGGGATGCAACTTAAGGGAAAACCAGAAAAAGCTTTTGCAAAAATTCCCAACAAGTCCCCTAAATTTTTCGCTGCGCCCGGAGCACGAGCGCCCGCCAATGGCAGAGCGCCACGTGGCCCCAAAACCGTGCACCGCCCGTGCACCGCGCACGCCGCACCAGCCCGCACGTCGCGTACGGCACCTGCTCCACCCATTGCGTGGACCGCGCGCACAACGCCGCACCAATCAACAGCCGCCACGTGTCCGTCGGTCCACCGTGCACCCGCAAAACTCCGTGGACCGCGCGCTGTGAGCCGCCAAACCACCATCCGCCACGTGGCACCGCCACGGTGCACGCCCGGGCCGTGGACCGCGCGCCTGCCCGAGGCCGCCGCGCGCTGCCCGCGCCCTGCCCGCGCCGCGTGCGGCCGCTGTGCCGCCTGCCCTCGGCCGCGCCGCCGCCCGCCGGCGCTGCCGCCGCCGCCGCCGGCCGCCGGCGATCGCCGGAGTTACTGTTCCGGCCAGTGAACAGTACCTGAGCACCAAAAATACAAGTAAATAGCCCATCTTGACCGTTTTCGCGCGCTGATTCCAAATCCGGCGTCCATTTTGCCAAATTCCAATCCTATAATTTGCCGGAGGCTCCCGAAAATGTATTTTTAATCCGAATTTCGCGCCGAGCCTAAATTTGATATCCACTCTGCGCGTAAACTCTTCTAAACATCCGATGGGGTCCCCCGATTACCCACGTGATCCATTTTAAGCCCCGAGTCCATCTCTTGTGTCCAAGTTGGCGCGCGAACACCGCCGACATGCCACGTAGGCTTCCAGAAGCTGCTGGTCACACTGTAGAAGCCCTGCAAAGATCCGGGTCACCACATCCTCCCCCACTAAAAGAAAGTTTCGTCCTCGAAACTAGAGCAACTCCCAAGGAGTCTCAGAAACCAGGGGTTGATACTCAACACCGCCGTCCCCAGCTCCTAAGTCACCAATCACTCCCCGTGATTACTCAGCAACAACATCAGCAACAACCAGAACGGCATAGCCCGATCGCGCAATTCCCTCACCTCACGAGCCGGAATTCGCAACGGGTGTCCATCGTACTCCAAACTCTCACAGACCTCAAAAGGAACGAGTCAGTCACGGGCGAGGGGTCCAAAGCATAACCCTCCAGAGCTGAGACGCAGAAAAACCTCAAAACTCCAACAAAAGATTGGGGGAAAGGAACGAACAGCCCGAGCAACACGCTCTAAAATCACTCCCAAGAGCCAACTCAACCAAAGTGATCCGAGACACATCCACAAAAACACCAGCACAGAAAAGGGGCCCTAACAAGTAGGGGCTCACACTCGGTCGCCCTCAAAACTCAACCATCCAAGTGGATTGCTCAACCGCGGCCTCTCATCAAAAGGGATCCTCTGGGACACAAACTCAAACACTGAACACCAGAATGGCCCCACACAGCGCCAGCTATGGAACCGTCAAACTCAACTCTCAAAAGCCCTTCTGCTCCAGGTATCCGCCACCACAGTGGCTCAGTCGGGGTGATACTGGATGCTCAACAAAATTCAATGGTAGCTCTACAGCCACAGTGGGAGGTATCACTATAACTCACAAACCCATCTCCCACTACTGACTAGGTTAAAATCGGTGCTGGTACCAATCTCATCATCCGCTCGTCAAGCTCAGCTGTCACTATCCGGTCCAAAAGCTCCTCACCCCAATAATAACCGTCGGTCTCGGCCAGTCTTAAATAGCATCCACTTTGGCCGAATTTCCACCGCCGCCTCTTCGGCTAGAATAAGTAATCCAGGAAGATATGCTCTCGAAGCTAAAACTTGCACCACAACGACTTGGCAAAAAGCTTCTTCCCCACAGACCTTGTCACACCATATACAAATGCTGCACAAGCTCTAAATCACTCAGGGAGGGGGGTAAAACCAAAATATTCCTGGAGGATGCCGCTATCAAACCGTTCAAGGCCAACTGAAACACAGAATTCCTCAATCTTAAAGGCAACAAGGCATTAGTCATTCCATTGGCTTCACTGTACTCGTAATGCCCCTAGCGTCTCTTGAACGCCATCTTGGCGAAACACTCAACTGAAAATCCAAACTGGTGCAGGCATCACAATCGACCGACTGCCGGGGCAGAACTCCATCAAAAGGCCCTAAATAATACCTGGACCTGACTGGGTTCCAATCACAAAGGGCTCTCACCGTCGTGTATCAACGACGTGACACTAGGTCAAACAGACCCTCCATCCATCAAATCCACGCACCTAAGACATCAACTCTCGCAGCCCTAAAGGCGATATCCAACGAGGTGCTATGAAGTTCGTGCGGTTTCCAAAACCACGTTAATCACACTCTTAATCTCCCTTCCGGCGGCATAATCATCGGCTCAAATGGACTCACGCCCGGGATTTCGCAGCAATAGAAATATCCCTTGGTCCCGGCGCCACCATAAGCTCCTCTCACACAGTCACTAAACCCTGTGTGCTCGAACAATCTCCCCATAACAAGCCTCCTTTGTCTGCCTCGCAAAAGTCACAATCAGCACCCTCTCTGCACTTAACCATCCAGTGGTGCCGTGCCAACCAATCCCAAGCACTGGGTCAAAACATCGAACTGCCACCCATATCAAAAGGTTTGCCGGTATAACTCATGGTCTCAACGACACTGAACATAATCCACAAGCCTCCTTCACATGCACAACACCGATGGTATCCTGTACCTCTAGTGCACGTGGTAATAACTCTGCCTCTAGTCCATGCCGGAAAGAAAAATGCACTAACTCCGACTGCTGTGATGAAATCACACCTGCAACAACCCGATCCACTGCCGTGGCGCCCTCCAACCAGGCGGCACAAACTCATCCACACGATGCAAGCGGTTGTCGCTTAGTCCACCAGAAAATATCCAATCAATCACAAGGGAGCACGACCTCTGTCTCTGCTCACGCTGAGGCAACAGATACGATCCTCCGCAGACAACAAAACCACGCTACCGTTGCGCTACTCTGATATAGACACTGATACTGCCATCGGGGTCCACCCGATCCCCAACATCTCAGAAATCCATCATTGCAACCGTCATAAGACAAAACACCATTAATCCATGCAATTCCCTATACACTTATCCTTACTAAGCTCACCCCTCAATCCCATATAATACATTCAAAATATGCAAGTTATAAATCACAAAGGGTAGAATTCCCTTGGGTAAGCTTTACATTAACCATCCACAAGGATATCCACCACCCAGGAAAGCAAAACGAAAATGCCTCTGCCTGCCGATCTGTCCTCCATCACCTAGCGCCAAGCGCCTCCCTCCAGAACTCGCCTCTAGCGGCAGATCCCCATCCAAGGAACTGCAGTGTCCAGCTCCAAACACAATGCCTACTCCGACGAGGCATCCACAGTCCAAAACCCGAACAGGAGGGACCGAAAAGAAACTAAAGAGTATCCAGGCGCAATCCACTCCCAATCTCACTTATCCTATGTGCCTCGTCCCTCGAAACCTGGAGCGCCAGTTCAACAACTGCATAAACTCTCTAGCATAGGGAGGCTCTCAATTGATCACTCCATCACCCCCAACCACGACTCTGCCTCCAAAGGCTCCAAGCTCAATCTTACGAGTCGGGGTGGTTCATCTGCCCAATCTGGCTCACTTAATCAAACATGCCCCACAGCTCCTCTGCTGTCAACCATCCACCCTACCTCAGCGCCTTGGCACTAAACATTGGCACGGAGGGGGCCACTCGCTCTATTGGCACTACAGAAATCCCTGCCGCTGAGGATACTACATCCTGGTGGTCTCAGAAGAAAAGTACTGTCGGGCTGCCCACTGCTCTGACAACTGCGTCACCAAACTAGCTGCTCACTCTGCCGCTGATATACCTCTGACAATCCTGTCATCTGGGTCCGGAGTTCTCTGACCTCAATCCGGGTATCCGGCCCAAAACCAACCGCTCAAGCTCAACTGCCATGACAGGATGCACAAGGGTCCCAAACCCAGCGTCGGGGAGACACCGCTCACCACGACGAAACCACAAATCAACACACAACAACGCTCGACCCAATCCAGCGAAAGTCTAGAGCATGTCACCCATTCCACAGCGTTATGTTGTCTGCAGCCAACATAACTACTTAGGAGAATAAACATGCCAATCACTCATCCCGTCCCTCGGGAGAGGTGTAAAACTCAATCAGGACTCTCGCTACAAATCACGACTCTCACGAAGTCATCCTAGGGTCCAACCACAAGCCTAGGGTTTCTAAGTCCACCATGACCTACAACCTAGGCTCTGATACCACCTAATCTGTCACGCCCCGGGGTCGAAACTGCGACCCGGGCTCGCCAACAGATCCGCCACCTATGCCAAACCCGCATAGGCGAAGCGTCCTACCTGCAAAAAGAGCTACAGCTAACAGATATCAGAGCTAAAAGATAAAACTGCTATAGAAATAAAATCAACCACTGTACAACTGAAGATAAAACAACAAGGTCCATCTCCCAAAAATGATAATCATACAATAACCTCGAGTACAAACTCATAGCTCAACAGGGAGATATCTCAAATAAAACATCAGTGTACCAGCTCTCAATACATCATATCCTCACTACATCAGTCTCTCAAAAGAGGAAATAAATACTAATCTACCGACTACACTGAAGATCTCCTCAAGGGGGGGGGGGGGGGGTACCGCTACTCTCCAATGGGTCAGGATCTAGCTCGCTACTCCCTCACCGCGAACAGCAACCGCAGAAACGGCAACACCCGCCAAGACTCTGCAAAACAAGGGAAAGAAAGGACAAAAGGGGGAAAAACCCCCGACGGGCGTGAGAACTACGCAAAAAGGGAGTTCTCAGTGGGTATCGCCACTAGGCCCGACGATCTGCCCACCAAGACCACTAGAGGCAAAAGATAACTAATGCAATAAAACTTAAAGAAGAAGCAGAAAACACTCTACAGCTACCATGCCTCTATCTGAATGCTCAAATGGGGAAACTCTGATAAATATATGCAACACTCGCACACGAGGTGCTCAATCGACCCAATCGAGCTGACTGCCACATCGGGTCCAGTCAAACCTGCGCCCACCTACAACCACCTCCCGCTGACGGGCAGGAATTACGTAGGGCGTCCAAACGGACTAACTCGCTATTGAGTAGTGGCTCATGCAGGCTATAGTCATAATCCATGCTCTCTCTCTCAGAACGGATAGACTCAAGATGCTCAACCTCTCACACAATGGTCAAAGAACTCACAACGACCACGGGACCACCGTCAAACCCCGAACGGTTCCCAACAATACCAGCACTGGTCTAAACACAGCTACTAGACTCCACTCGGTCCCCCAGGCACGAGTGTAACAAAAAGTATCTGCCTGAATAAACCCAATCGATAGACCAGTAATCACTGGTACTGCCTGCTCTGCTGTCGAACTCCAGATCTCAATCGCGGGATACAGACCGACTTCGGACCGGTACGGTCGCATCCCAAAGTAAGTAACAGATCGGCATCGAACCGTCCGATCGCACACAAAAGTAAGTAACAGACTGGCATCGGTCCGTCCAGTCGCACACTCCGGAGTGGCACTCGAGGGGAGCGACCCACACGAGTAAAGTAACTCTGTCATCAGTATCACAAGTATCTCTGTGTCGAGTATCACTGTATAGCAGGACTGGATCACGACTCTGATCAAAGTGGAAAAACTCGTCCACTAAAGGGAAACCCGATCCCTACACGGATACAACAGTAAATGATAAGTGGAAACTCCATCCACTAGAGGAAAGTCTAATACCCAATCTGATACGTCAATAAATATCCGGTCAACCGCCCAATATCCGCGGTTGCCGCAATACCCTACCGTCCATAACCAAAGTACTATAACCGACCTCCGGTCAACCGCCCAAAGTCCGCGGTCACCGCCAAAACGCTGCCAGCCGCAATCCAGCACAACCCGTCCCTGTCACCAATGTCCCTGCTATACTACCCCAGACCCCTGCTCGCACCCGAGCAACACAGACCGCCTGACTAACAAGAAGGAGAAAGGAATAACATGGTTTCTCCTAAGTCAAGTTCCAATATGTAGTGCAGCAGTAAAAGATGGCCTAACTATATGTCCATACACATATGTCCATACAAGCATGCATTTGTCCGCAAGAAGAATAAAGAAAATAAACATCATGCCAGAATTAGCAATGACCATACCTGTCCATGATTTTCGATCCATAATCACTCCTTGGAGTAGAACCTGCACATAACTACATAATCCTATCCCATTGTATAAACCAGCCTCATAAAAGGGTTATATGCTAACATGGCATGATAATTAATCATATAGGGTAACCTTGCCTTAGGTAAGCTTCCATTAATCATCAACATAAATGTCTGATTAATACCATTGTCATAATATGAATAATTAACTTGCAATTCCCATAAATCAACATTGTTAAGCTTACCAATCAATCCCAGGTATTGTACCCTACACCTGCATGCAATTCTAACATATAGAGTTAGAGAACCGTCCACCGGTTCTCGGAACAAAGCACCCACCTGAAAAGCTGACTGTCCAAAGCCCAACAGCTGAAAACACCAGATAACTCTAATCCCTTGCTCCAATAAGTTCAGCACACCCGTAATTCTCCTGGCACAATACAAACTCCACTATTACACATACATTTCAAAATTTGCTCTCACACACACATACAACAATAGTCCCAGAAATGCTTAATTTTCACCTGCAGCAAGAGCCCCGAAAATTCCCAGAAAAATATCAACGCGATCCTCGCGTCGATAGCTTCGCAACGGTAGCTTGCACGCCCAAATCTGAGTTCGGTAAGCCAAGATATAAATTCGACAGGGTGGTACACTCACAAGATTTCAGCACAAAAAGACTGTAACACTGTACACAGAGAAACAGTGATTTTCACCTCTGATGAAATCTCAGAAAAATCCAAGAAAAATATGAGTGCGTTCCTTGCGATCAGAAGATGAAAAAGTTGTATAAGCTCGTCTTCGTCTGACACTCGAGCGCGAAGATATGGCCAAAATACTCCGATGCTGTCCTCACAATCCTCACAGAAAAAGGGTTCACATTAATGCCTCGGGATCCGTGCCAAGGAGTTAAAATCAGAATGCGCGATCAAAATGAAAGATGAAGCCCTACCTGTCGTGAAGCCAATGGCGCAAAAATTACAGAAAAAGGAGCTCGGGGTAGACCAGCGGAGCTAAAACACCGCTGCTACGCCGAAGAAGAACACAGGAAATGCAACGTCGCGCCGCGCCGTAAAATCTAAAACCTCGGGATTCGAGCCTTCTAAAATTCTGAAACTTGGCGGGTGTAATCTTCACTTCATGGAGAAGATTTCTCCTTCTCATCACCCTTCGAGCTGAGAGCTCGAAGGGGTCGAAAATCCCCCTTGAAAAGCCCTCGGGATGCAACTTAAGGGAAAACCAGAAAAAGCTTTTGCAAAAATTCCCAACAAGTCCCCTAAATTTTTCGCTGCGCCCGGAGCACGAGCGCCCGCCAATGGCAGAGCGCCACGTGGCCCCAACACCGTGCATCGCCCGTGCACCGCGCACGCCGCACCAGCCCGCACGTCGCGTACGGCACCTGCTCCACCCATTGCGTGGACCGCGCGCACAACGCCGCACCAATCAACAGCCGCCACGTGTCCGTCGGTCCACCGTGCACCCGCAAAACTCCGTGGACCGCGCGCTGTGAGCCGCCCAACCACCATCCGCCACGTGGCACCGCCACGGTGCACGCCCGGGCCGTGGACCGCGCGCCTGCCCGAGGCCGCCGCGTGCTGCCCGCGCCCTGCCCGCGCCGCGTGCGGCCGCTGTGCCGCCTGCCCTCGGCCGCGCCGCCGCCCGCCGGCGCTGCCGCCGCCGCCGCCGGCCGCCGGCGATCGCCGGAGTTACTGTTCCGGCCAGTGAACAGTACCCGAGCACCAAAAATACAAGTAAATAGCCCATCTTGACCGTTTTCGCGCGCTGATTCCAAATCCGGCGTCCATTTTGCCAAATTCCAATCCTATAATTTGCCGGAGGCTCCCGAAAATGTATTTTTAATCCGAATTTCGCGCCGAGCCTAAATTTGATATCCACTCTGCGCGTAAACTCTTCTAAACATCCGAAGGGGTCCCCCGATTACCCACGTGATCCATTTTAAGCCCCGAGTCCATCTCTTGTGTCCAAGTTGGCGCGCGAACACCGCCGACATGCCACGTAGGCTTCCAGAAGCTGCTGGTCACACTGTAGAAGCCCTGCAAAGATCCGGGTCACCACAGTAACACTTGCGAGTGTTATCGGCAACCTTAGAAATCTTATCTTATGGTAGCAGGACTACCGGGCTGGGGCCCGTTGGATAAGAATTTCTGAGGGTTAACTTGAACTAAAGCACCAGAATTTAAAGAAATAAAGAGAAATTAGAGTGGCCAAGGTGGCCGTGTTAGTTTGACCCTGTGTACAGCGGCATAGTGGCCGAGTTGGTGCTTAGCAGCCTAGTGTGGCTAGACAGAGTAGTGCTGGGTCGATGAGTATACACAGATAGGGTAGTGACATGTATATTGCATAGCCGCATTTTGATATTGAGGATTTTAGTTTCCTAGCACTATTATTATTGCTTCCATTGGACCAAGTGGTGTAGGACACATTATCTCGGTGGTTGAACCCACTGGGAACTATGTCGTAGTTCTCACACCCCTTGGGTGACTCCCCCTCCCCCCCACAGGTTCAGGTATGGATGCAGCGATCGCGACGGTTCAGAGGCAGATGGCGAGGTATACGACAGGGGCAAGGGCCCAGCAGTATAGAGACCTAGAGGGTCTAGCAGAGGTATCCCATTTATATATTTCTTGAGTGAACCTTGTATGGTGAGGAATTTATGTTGGGTTATATGTAATAAGGATCTAAATAGGGGAAAAACACCTAGAGGGGGGTGAATAGGTGTAAACGTATAAACACTCAAAAATCGTTGCGATAAAAACCCAATGCGGAAATAAAAAATAACTCGCAAGATTTTTACGTGGAAAACTCCATCACCGGAGTAAAAAACCACGGGACCGATAACACGGCAGAAATCCACTAGAATTAAAACACGTACAAGGTGATTTACCGTACACACTTACGACTCAACCTTTTCCATACGCTCCTAGAGGATCTTCTCCGCTCGCTCCGCGACGCTTCTCGAATCCACGATCTGCGCCCAACGCCAAATCCACGGCGTCCAACGTCGAATCCACGACGTCCGACCGAGTCCACGGTCTTCACCCAATAGCACCCTTCGAATCCACGAACGTGCCTCGCTCCGAATCCACGAGAGCGGTTGAACCTTGAATCCACAAGGACACGCGAATCCACGCGCCGATTTTTGGGGTAAATCGTTGTTTTTGGTGGTGATGATCCGCCGAATACTTAGATCAAAGATAGATCGGAAATACCATCTAAGTATTCATTAGTTTGATTCAACTCAAGATGTGAGTATGAAAACCTAGAATCAAACTAATCAATATAGATGAAGAAACATAGAGTATTCTCTAATGATTTCCTTTCTTCTCTATATGTGGATCTAGAGCCGTATAAAATAAGATATGAATATGACGGCTATTTTCCTTCTTTTTTGGATTCACCCTAGAACAAGAGTCATAGGGTCTATTTATAGGTTAGAAACCCTAGGAAGGAGATAAGAATAAAAAACCTACCATTTCTGGAAATTTTACGGACGGCGATCCGGATCGGATTAGCTGTGATCCGGATCGTCGTAACGAGTCAGGTAGTTCCAGAAAAACGAAGGTTCGGGATCCGGATCGAAGTGCTTGATCCGGATCGTTCATTCAGTTCACCAAACATCAACGTTCGGGATCCGGATTGCGAAGCCTGATCCGGATCGTTCAAGGAAAATGGTAAACTCAGTGTTCGGGATCCGGATCAAGAGAGGCTACGATCCGGATTGAACTGGTGTATGAACGAACCACCTTCGGGATCCGGATTGAACAACCTGATCCGGATCCTGAACATGTCCCAAGTCCAGTTTTTGATTTTTATGCAATGAAAGATTCTTCCAAGTGTTTCTACACTACAAGAAGTATTCGGATCACACAAAATCTTTAGTTAAACATACCTGATCCTTTTGAATTCTTCTTTCTTGAGATTGAGTTGAATGATCCAACTTTCTTCACCTTCAATCTTCAAGACTTGAAACTTTCACGAAACTACGCCAACTCAAATTCCGTAACAATCCCCCCCTTTGGCGGTTTCGTGACAAAACACAGATCCACTAAAGAAAATTCAAAAAGATATTTTTGTTGCTATCACCATACAACAAAAATTTACAATGGAGATCCAAAAATTTAAAAACATGAGATAAACTCCTAAAACAGACTCTAGACTTAGACATCTGTACTCTCTGCACAAAGAAATCATTCTTGACAAAAAGAGATCGTTAGATACCTCAAGAATATTTAGCATTCAAAACCTAGTACAAAGATAGAGTTTATCTGATCATCATGACATTTGAGAATTCAGATATGTAAGAGAATCATAGTCAAAAACCAACATATCTTCTATGCAATCAAAAACCAAATGTCACAAAGTGAACATCAACTTGTTAGTTATATTACATGCCCAAATAGTTAGTTGAATAGTTAGTCGAGGCATGCATTCAAACAAATGAAAACCAAAAGTTGAAGTTCTACTTACCTTGATGTTCATACATTCACATCATCATTGTTCAATCATTGTTCTGTTCTCTCTAAACTCTCTCCCCCTTTTTGTCACAAACAAAGCCAGAAATTACAAAGAGTGGAGAGAATAGTTAGCAGTTCAAGTATCAAATGTTTGAGAACGAAAACTTAAAACACATCTGCACAAAAAGTAAAAAGGTTCGTGTTAAACAGACATTAGAAGGATACGGATTATTCAGAGTCATCTTAACTGATGCAGCCGAGAATTTGAAAGATTTTCTTTAAGCGTTTGTTCATTGATGACTGATTCTTATTTACCTTCTTTATTTCTTCCTTTACCTCAATGAGCTCATTTGATATACGTTCTTGCTCGTTGGAGAGCCTTTGCTGTTCTTTATAGATTGAGGTAACAGATGCATCATCATCAGAAGTTGATTGAGGTGCTTGTTGTGCTGGATGTGCTGGTTGGACTGGAGGAGTTGCTGCCGGTGCAGAGGTTGTCGCTTGTTGTTGTTGTGCTCGTTGCCGGTGAGGAGGTATGAAGGGTTCATCTGGCTTCGTCGAGAGAGACTTTACAATTGTTGTTTCATTGATCGTTCCTAGACTGTGCATATAGGAGCTCGCATTTGTGTCAGCTTTAAATTTGCGAAGAACGCGCATGATGATCATTGGATAAGGTAGTCTCTCTGACGGATGAGCATGCTCCACATATCGTGTCATCCTTGAACAGATGACGTAAGGAATGTTTAAGTTAGCTCCCATTGCTGCTGTGGGGTTCCCAAGTAGATAAAGGAATATCATTCTTTCCCACCGAAGAACCTTTGTGTTCATGTTTGGAATGACATTATAACAAGCAATGAGGTTTAAGAAGCGGTACTCTGGTCGTAGTTCTTTCGAGAAAACGGAGTTTCCTGTCGACCAAGTATTTGGAACACAGATTCCATCAACTACCACTCTCCAGGAGTAGGTGTTGAAGACTTGATTCTTCAGGTAATGAGTGCCATCGGCTCGGGCGTCCATCCCTAATACCTCTCCAATCAGTTGGGGCGTCACTTTGATCTTAACATTCTTGACCAATGTTTGAAAGTCTCGGCATCCGCTCTCCTGATCAACTAAATAACAAGCATTCTGATAAAACATTCTCACTGAGTGAAGACAATACCCAGTGGTCTCCGGGAAGTCGCAAATGGGGGCAAGACCTATCTGGTCAAACAAAATCCCAAATGTCCGAGAACGCTATTTTAAGGCTTTTACATCAACATGCCTTTCTCCAATGCATTCCCTGTTTTCAAATTCCTTTATTCTAGCCGAGCTGATAAAGTCTTGAGGAGTTGCTTGGCTAGCAGCTGGTTGCTCAATGGAGATTCCTCGAGCACTCCCTCTCTTGCGAGCAACACTTTTTCTTCTTGTCTTCCCAGAAGTTTCTTCCATTGGAGCTTTCCCTTTCTCAGCAGCAGTAGGCGGAGCCTTCGATGTTTCCGCAGGCGCTTTTCCCTTTGAAGCAGTGGGAACAGTCGTTGCTTCAACTTGCAGTTCATCCCAGTCAATTGATTCCGTTTCAGATTCTGTATCGGAATCATCTTTAGATTTCTTCGCTTTCTTAGCCTTCTTAGCCATCTTGGGCTTGACAGTGTCTCTCGTATGTACCATAGCAGCAAGTAGGAAAACAATCCAAGTGATCACCATTGCTATTGGTCTCTTGAGAAAAGAAATCCTGTGTGCAACAACTCAAGAACACGAAAAAATTGTTAATTTTCAGAAATTTGAAAAATTGTACCCAAACAATCATTATCGTGTAGAGAGACTAAGAATCAAATTAGTTTTGCAAAAGGAATTTTAAAAATAGATCAAATGCTTGATTTTCGAAAAACCTTATTATATGCCCTAAAACCGAAATTTTTGAAATCGAAGCCTAAAAATCCGTTAATCAGGAGAATACCTAGCATATAATCAAAACTAATCTACCCAGAGTTCTATTTCAAAAGAAATTTGATCAAAAACCATCCACAAACAAAATTGATCCAAGAAAATCATCACGTTTGAGGAGGAAAAGAGAAAAACGGTGAAAAACCAAGATTTTGATCAATAAAACTTACTTGGAGTTGAAGAACTTGAGTTTGAAAGCTTCCAAGAAGGATGAAATCTAGAGAGAGAAGCTCTGGAAACTTTGGAACAAAAGATTGGAGTAAGAGAAATCAAGACCCTTTTGTTCTTTATAAAACCCTAGCCGCGATCCGGATCAGACCATGCTTGCGATCCGGATCGGCTACCCGCAGTGTAGTAACCGCCGGTTTAGTGTTTTTTTTGGTGTTCTTTATTTGGGGTTTTATTTGCATCTTGTGCGCTTGAGGGGTCCGGTGCGTGATCTTTTTCTTCTTCTCTTCTTGGTAGACCGTCGGGGCTCGCGGGTATTTTTAGGCGTTAGAGCTCGCGAAACGGAGCGCGGCGGCGCGACCGGATTTATTTTCCGACTCCGGATTCTCCCACAATAAATTCCGGAAGTTTGTTAGCAGCCCAGGCGACCGGCACGATTTTCGAGGCACGCCGAACCCAGGTTCGAACTCGAAATCCTCATTTCCTGTTGACCGGGGTTTTGGGTTTATTTCTTCCCGCTACCCGCTTCGCGATCGTTTAAATTTTTGGTAGTTTGGGGATTTTGGGTTAAGCCCCTGTTGCGCCAGACCAGCTAATTAATTCGTTCCGGTTGGGGAATTAGGGTTCGACCCTCATAACTCTCTGCTACCCCCACCTTGGACGAACCGTACCCGAACGCGGACGAGGAACTGCTTCCCCTTCCTCTTCCTCTTCTCCCTGCGATTGATTGGTGCGGGGATCTACGGCGAAGCGATCGAGGAGAGGAGGAACGATCGCACACCCCCCGGGACGATCCCTCTTCTTGCAACCCCGACGCCGCGACCAAGGTAAGCGGTGAATTTATTTTCTTGCTATTTCTTGTTTCGAGCAACGGGGAGGGGAAATCCTTTGTAATGTCGGGGTGGGTTTTCCTTCGTCTCGTGCCGCGTGCGAGGCGATTTTGGGGACCAAACGGGAGGCCGCCGCCGCCGTGGTTAAACGGGAGGCCGCCGCCGCCGTCACCGTGTTCACGGGGTCACCGCCGGAGCCGCCGTGATCGCGGGGTCGCAACCGGAGCCGAAATCACTGTTCACGGGAGGGGATTTCTGGCCGCGGTCCACACAAGCCGGCGTGCACCCGGTGCACGCCATCGAGGCCCGGGGGCGCAGACCCGGCGCACAGGGCCGTGCGCCAGGCCGCGCGGTGCACGCCCTGGGCGTGCACCCGGTTCGCACTGCTGCCGCGGGAAACCGTGGACCCGGCGCGCGCTCCTGGCCGTGCGCGGCCCGGCCCAAGACGCCCCGGTCCACCGCCGCCGCGTGCTCCCGGCCCGCGCCACTGCCGCCCGCCGTCGTGGACCCGGTCCACGCCTGGACCCGTGCACCCGTTTTCAGAAAAAGGGTCCAGAAGCTCCGTTTTTAGTCCGTTTCGCCCCGTTTTTGAGTGTTTTAAACCACGATGATGTTTTTAACGAATAAATTTTGTTGTAGCTGCTCGGGCGCGCGGCGAGGGTATTTTGGTTGGAGTTTCCACACGTCTCTTTCTTCGTGTTTGAGGTGGGTTTTATTTTGGGATCAAACGTCGGGTTCCCGACAGTTGTAGTTCAACTTTAAACAATTCAAGTTATTTTGTTTTATGTTAAATTAAGAAGAATTGCAAGGTACTTGTTGACACTAATCTGGTAGTCCTTATGTCACTATTATCTCGTATACTATTATTGTTGGTTACTTGGCTCGAGGCTGCAGCACGCGCACCCGCGGTTTGGCCACTGCTAAGGGTGTGCTTTTCCGGAAAAGTGGTCTATGACCCGTGTAAACCCACGAGGTGACGTAGTGGGGGCCCCCGCAGGTGGGGGGTTTGAGGCGCCGAGGTGCGAGCGGTGTGACCCGTCGGGGTAGGTGCCCGACGTGGTTTACCGAGGTAGGTGCTCGGTGGGGACGCCGGGGTAGGTGCCCGGATTAGGTTATGCAGGTGTGCGTGGTTATTCCCAGTTTGGGAGGATGTTGCTCCGGATAGTTTATGGTTGGGCGCACTTCTTTTTCCTGCTTTCCTTATTATTCTATATTGTCGCTGACTTCCCACTCTGTGACAGGATCCTTCCGGGGAGAGTGATAGGCGACGGTGAGGCCGAGGCTGGAGTTTTCGGGTCTACGGAGACCCCGTATTGTATTTTCCTCCTTATTGACGCTTTCCATTTATTACGGTAGTCTTATGTGTGGTTCTCGATACCCTCGTGGGGTCGGTAGGATGTCGGCAACTTCTGCTTATTTAATAAACCTTCCTTTATCTCTTTGTTGGCCGCTTTCAAACAGAAAAAGAAAAAAAAACAAACCCAAAAGGAATTGCGAAAACCGCTTTCAAAATCTAGGTGTCGTGTGGGCACTGTTTTCAAACCTTGTGGATTTATGGATCTTTAAAAAGGGGATTTCCAAACCTGAGTGTCGTGTGGGCACTATTTTCAAAACCCTGTGGTTTTATGTGGCTTTCGAAACCGTTTTTCAAAATATTCTAGGCGTCGAGTGGGCGCCGTTTTTAACAATTGTGGATTTATCCTTTCAAACCAACCGGCCATTAAAATGCTTTAGTTGTAATACTCGTATGTTTGTATGAATGAACGCTGAACTGTTGTGATTGAATTGTGGTTTGTGTTTGGACACTGTACTGATCGCGACGCCGTGCATATACAGGGGAGACTCTGTCCGTGTGCAGAGTGACCCTGTGTATGCGGCGGATCTGGGCACGCACCGAGGAAGAGAGCTTTTCAAAAAAAAAAAGGGGGTTTATTTCGAGCCAAATGACCGTTTTTGTGTACTGTTTCCGCTGAACGAAAACCCTCGGGGCGTGACAGATTTAGATGGTATCAGAGACTTTTTTTTTGTTGATCAATCACAACAGTTGGTGCCGACATCCGTGGGAATACCTCACTGGACTGCAATTGAATGAATGGATGGGACTTAGGAGGTTAGGACGTGAGTGATCGGGGGGGGGGGGGGGGGGAGAGTCTGAGTCCTTTCTCTTGATTGGCGGTCCGTTGTTTATTAGCAAAGGCTAAAGCTGACCTTCTTTTTGTGTGTGGCAGACATGGCCCGTACTAGATCATCCACCGAGGACACCGGAGCAGATGCCACGACGTCGGCGGCCGCGGAGAATCAGCTCCTGCGGCAGCAAATGAGGGAGATGGCGGGGCAACTGGCCACCCTCACGGACCACGTGCGTCAGCTGACGCAACGGCAGCAGGCTGCGACAGTGACGGCCGCCCCGTGTTGGGTCGTATATAATACGGATCTAAATAGGGGAAGAAACACCTAGAGGGGGGTGAATAGGTGTAAACGTATAAACACTCCAAAAAAAAATCGTTGCGATAAAACCCAATGCGGAAAATAAAATAACACGCAAGATGTTTACGTGGAAAACTCCATCACCGGAGTAAAAAACCACGGGACCGATAACACGGCAGAAATCCACTAGAATTAAAACACGTACAAGGTGATTTACCGTACACACTTACGACTCAACCTTTTCCATACGCTCCTAGAGGATCTTCTCCGCTCGCTCCGACGCTTCTCGAATCCACGATCTGCGCCCAACGCCGAATCCACGGCGTCCAACGTCGAATCCACGACGTCCGACCGAATCCACGGTCTTCACCCAATAGCACCGTTCGAATCCACGAACGTGCCTCGCTCCGAATCCACGAGAGCGATTGAACCTTGAATCCACAAGGACACGCGAATCCACGCGCCGATTTTTGGGGAAAATCGTTGTTTTTTGGGTGGTGATGATCCGCCGAATACTTAGATCAAAGATAGATCGGAAATACCATCTAAGTATTCATTAGTTTGATTCAACTCAAGATGTGAGTATGAAAACCTAGAATCAAACTAATCAATATAGATGAAGAAACATAGAGTATTCTCTAATGATTTCCTTTCTTCTCTATATGTGGATCTATAGCCGTATATGATGATACAAGAAAATGACGGCTATGTGGATTCACCCTAGAAAGAAAGACATAGGGTGTATTTATAGGTTAGAAACCCTAGGAAGGAGATAAGAATAAAAAACAAACCATTTCTGGATTTTTACGGACGGCGATCCGGATCGTGATAACTAGGATCCGGATCGTCATAACGAAACAGCCAATTCCAGAAAAACGAAGGTTCGGGATCCGGATCATGTGACTACGATCCGGATCGTTCATACAGTTCACCAAACATCAACGTTCGGGATCCGGATTGCGAAGCAAGATCCGGATCGTTCAAGATAGATGGTAAACTCAACGTTCGGGATCCGGATCAAGAGACTACGATCCGGATTGCGACGATGTATGAACGAACCACCTTCGGGATCCGGATCGAACAACCTGATCCGGATCCTGAACATGTCCCAAGTCCAGTTTTTGATTTTTATGCAATGAAAGATTCTTCCAAGTGTTTCTACACTACAAGAAGTATTCGGATCACACAAATTCTTTAGTTAAACATACCTGATCCTTTTGAATTCTTCTTACTTGAGATTGAGTTAAATGATCCAACTTTCTTCACCTTCAATCTTCAAGACTTGAGACTTTCACGAAACTACGCCAACTCAAATTCCGTAACAATCTCCCCCTTTGGCGGTTTCGTGACAAAACATAGATCCACTAAAGAAAATTCAAAAAGATATTTTTGTTGCTATCACCATACAACAAAAATTTACAATGGAGATCCAAAATACAATACATGAGTTAAAACCCTAAAACAGACTCTAGACTTAGACATCTGTACTCTCTGCAAAAAGAAATCATTCTTGACAAAAGAAATCGTTAGATACCTCAAGAATTTTGTATTATTCAAAAACCACAAGCAGAGATGAAGTTTAAACTCATTTATACTTACCATGACATTTATATTCAGATATGTAAACTGATCATAGTTAAAGAAACACCAACATATCTTCTTTGCACGTAAAAACCAAATGTCATGAACATGTTTGTGACAAACTAATATATATATATAGATATGTAATTGATCAGAGTTAAGAACCAACATATCTTCTATGCAATCAAAAACCAAGTGTCACAAACTTGTTAGTGAACATCAACTTGTTAGTTATATTACATGCCCAAATAGTTAGCAAATAGTTAGTCGAGGCATGCATTCATATAGCTGAAAAACCTCAAGTTGAAGTTGAGATCATACTTACCTTGATGTATACAAAATCTTCATCATCAAGATTTTCAAGTTCCCTTACCTTGATGTCCATGCACATCATCATCATTGTTCAATCAATCATTGTTCAAGTTCTCTATAAACTCTCTCCCCCTTTTTGTCACAAAATTAGCCAAAAAACACAAAAAATTAAGGAGAGTTAAAGATTTCAAAAATTGTTCCGAAAAATAAGAACTAGAACTAAAAATAAGTCCTAAAAGCTGAACTAAAGTCTAAAAAGATAAAATCCTGCACAAATTTGCACAAAAATTGTTAAAGCACAAATTAGTCATCCGAGTCTGAGTCCTCAGACGCACTATATCCCATCTTAGTGAACATGTTCTTGATCAATTTCCTCATTGAATTTACTTTCTTGGTCAATGTAATTTGGGATGCCGTTATGATCTCGAGTTCTTCAGACATTCGCCTTTGTTCTGATGCTTGTTGAGACGGTGAGGCCGAGGTGCCGACACAAGGTTTCTTTCCAGTGGAATGTGTCGGAGTAACATGTGGTAATTTGTGAAGTGACTTCACAATCGTTGACTCATCTATCATCCCCCAACAGTGTTGATAAGATGTCGAGCTTATATCAATGTCAAACTTTTGTAAGATCCTCATGATGATTAACGGAAACGGAAGTCGCTCAGAAGGATGAGGATGCACAATATATCTTGACATTCTATTCCAAATTATGTAGGGGATATTCATGTTCAATCCTACAGCCTCAGAGGGATGACCTAAGAGATATAGGAACAGCAGTCTCTCCCATCTCACGACCTTAGTCTGCATGTTAGGTAGAATGTTGTAACACGTGATGAAATTTAGAAATCGGTATTCCAGTCGAAGATGTTTGGATTTTACACTTTTACCATTAGCTGAATTCGTTCCTTCCAAACAAATTTTATCTATCACTGTTCGCCACAAGGCATTCGTCAAACTTTTTCCTTTCAAAAAGTTGACCCCCGATGTGTTAGATTCCATTCCAAGAACTTCGCCAATTAGCTGCGGAGTGATTTTAAGTTTCATCCCTTGGATAATTGTATAGAAATGCATTGATCCATGTTCTCCTTCTTGAAGATGTGTGGCATTCGTGTAAAAAGTCCTTACACGATACAAACAATACCCAAGTAGTTCGGGGAATCGGCAGACTTGGATGAGATTAGCTTGCTCAATCAAGGTTCCAAACTCAGGTGAGTGATTTCGGAGATCTTCAATGTTGACATGACGTTCACCGATGCATTCACGACGTTCAAACGCTCGAACGCGATCCATGCTGACGAACACTCCTTCCACGCGAGGCGGGGAGTCAGGAACAATCGGTGTGTTAAAATCAGCGTCTCGTCGTAGTCCAAAACGTCTAGTTACTCGTTTCCTTTTCACAGAGATGGTTGGTTTAGTCATAGGCGCTTTTCCTTTGTCCATGGGTGCTTTTCCTTTCGAAGCATCGGACGCCTTTTGTTCAGGCAATGATTCATCATCATCTGTCAATGCAGTCCAATCTATCTCGTGACAATCCACCTCTGTATCACTGACCTCGACAAATTCACCTTTTTGTTGTGTTTTCTTAGCTCTCTTTAATTTGTTTGTGGCCCGAGTGTGCACTATTGTGACCAACAAAAGAATGATCCATGAGAATCCCATTGATCCAAATGCTTTGAGAAGATTTAAATCCTGTGAAGACCAACTCAAGAACACAAAAATTCTTAGTTTTCAAAAATTTGAAAAATTGTACCCAAACAATCATAATCATGTAGAGAAGCCAAGAATCAAATTAGTTTTGCAAAAGGACTTTTAAAAGTAGATCAATTGCATGAATTTCGAAAATCCTTATTATATGCCCTAAAACCGAAATTTTAGAAATCGAAGCCTAAAAATCCGTTAATCAGGAGAAAACCTTGCATATAATCAAAACTAATCTACCCAGAGTTCTTATTTCAAAAGAAATTTGATCAAAAACCATCCACAAACAAAGTTGATCCAAGAAAATCGTGCGTTTGAGGAGGAAAAGAGAAAAACGGTGAAAAACCGAGATTTTGATCAATAAAACTTACTTGGAATTGAAGAACTTTGAGTTTGAAAGCTTCCAAGAAGGATGAAATCTAGAGAGAAGCGCTCTGGAAACTTTTGAACAAAAGATTGGAGTAAAAGAAATCAAAACCCTTTTGTTCTTTATAAAAACCTAGCCGCGATCCGGATCCTCCCGAGCTTGCGATCCGGATCGGCTACCCGCAGTGAGAAAACTGCGTTCGGGATCCGGATCGGCAGGTCCAATCCGTATCGTCAGCCCGCAGGAGAAAACCTGCGTTCGGGATCCGGATCACCTTGCCCGATCCGGATCGGCCCCAACTTTTTCTTAAGAAAATTTCAGAGAAATTCAGGAAAATCCAGAAAAAGATTGTAAGCACAAATGTGTATCAACTTTAAACAAAAATCATCGTTTCATACAACAAGAATTAGATTATGCCAAATCTATCAATAATATCCAAAAATGAAACGAAAATTTACAAAAATTAAATCCCTTAAAGTTGAACACCTTCAATCACATCTAACTTGATCTTATGAGTAATGCCTTTATCAGATCATCAATTCAGTAAAGAAAATGAAATACAAAGATCAATAGATGTTTGAAATCCCAAATATAGTAGATAATATTTCTAGACAATCTGTTGAAGAGAGTGGCTCTTTGAGCATCTTTCTTTAAAATCCCACCTTATACCAACCTTGAAATTTGACAGAGTCAAGTATTTCAATATGCATTTTACTTAATCAAAAATTTGAACAACCATGCTTGGTATACATGTGGTAGCTGCACACAATACTCGGACGACCGAGGTGGTAGCTCTTTCCTCCATGTGGTGGTAGTTTTCACACTCCTCATTGGGATGTAACTCTTTCCACATCTTTTGAGCATTTTACATTATCTTTGACTCCCCCTCAATTGGCTATCAATTATTTAAGATATAAAGTATTCAACCAAAAATTGATCTCGATTTCATACTCGACTAAACAGTCAAATAAGATAATGACTATACCAAGAGATCATTGAGAGAGAAATTGACTTTGATCACTTTAGAAGATGATTTAATTAACATAAATGATCATTGCAACAATGAAATATTATGATGGCAAAAGCATAATAAATTTCTAAATGTGTGAACAGATGCAATTAAAGTCAATTAAGATCTATGCTCAATTACTATCCTATGTACAAACATAGATAAAGAACAAAACAAAAACAAATACAAAACCTATCCTAAGCAAAGATTTCAAAAAGAAGATTATTTCAAGGAAAGCATCCCAATTGCTTTTCGTAAATGAATAAAACGTTTTTGATCCAAAGGTTTTGTTAGAAAGTCAGCTAATTGATCCTCAGTTGAAATATATGAAAGTTGAAGAGTATTTGATTCAACTAGCTCTCTAAGAAAATGATATCTAAGTTCAATATGTTTTGTTCTAGAGTGCAACACAGGGTTTTTAGAAATGTTAATTGCACTTGTGTTGTCACAAAGAATTGTTACCGAAGATGCTGAAATGCGGAAGTCACTCAATACGCTTTTCATCCAAATGAGTTGAGTTGAGCAACTTCCAGCTGAAATGTATTCCGCTTCGGCAGTCGAGAGTGCTATGCAATTCTGTTTTTTACTGTGCCATGCAACAAGGCAATGGCCAAGATAGAAGCATGCACCACTCGTGCTTTTCCGATCATCCACTGATCCTGCCCAATCGGCATCTGAGTATCCAACAATGTCCAGACTTGTTCCCATAGGATACCAAATTCCGAAATTAATTGATCCTTTGATGTACCGGATGATCCGTTTCACCGCTTTCAGGTGAACCTCCTTTGGTGCTGATTGATATCTCGCGCAAATCCCAACACTAAAGGATATATCCGGGCGACTAGCCGTGAGGTAAAGTAGACTTCCAATCATACTTCTATACAGTTTCTCGTCTACATTCTCACTATGTGATTCACTTCCAAGTCCCTTGTGGCTAGTTCCCATTGGAGTTGGAAAATCTTTACAATTTTCTAGATCAAACTTTTTGACCAACTCCAGTGCATACTTGGATTGACTCAAGTGAATACCTTCATCATTTTGTTTAATTTGCAATCCAAGGAAATAAGACAATTCGCCCATCATGGACATCTCAAATTCGCTTTCCATGGTCTCCGCGAATTTAGAAGCATCATTATCTTTTGTTGCACCAAATACAATGTCATCGACATAGATTTGTGCTACAATGAAATTATTTTGATAATGCTTCACAAAGAGAGTCCTGTCAGCTCCCCCTCGAGTATAGCCCTTCTCCAAAAGGTGCTTTGTTAACCTTTCGTACCATGCTCGCGGTGCTTGTTTCAGACCGTAAAGAGCCTTTTTCAAACGAAAAACATGGTTAGGTTGTTTATGATCTACAAAACCTTTCGGTTGAGCTACATAAACTTCCTCATTTAAAAACCCATTTAGAAATGCGCTCTTGACGTCCATTTGAAATAATTTGATTTTAAAATGACAAGCAATAGCAAACAATATACGAATGGACTCGAGTCTAGCTACAGGGGCGAAAGTTTCGTCAAAGTCTATACCTTCTACTTGAGAGTAGCCTTGAGCAACTAGTCGTGCCTTGTTCCTGATGATAGTACCATCTTCATCTTTCTTGTTCTTGAAGATCCATTTGGTACCTATCACATTATGTTGCTTTGGAGGCTTCGTTAATTCCCAGACTTTGTTTCGCTCAAATTGATGGAGCTCTTCCTGCATTGCTTTAATCCAGTAGTCATCCTGAAGAGCTTCATCTATTGTCTTTGGTTCGATTAAAGATACGTAGCAAGCAAATCCGCAAACCAACTGCCTTCGAGTTCTAACTCCTTCTTGTGGATCTCCAATGATGTTCGATTCCGGATGATCCTTGGAGATTCGTAGCGTTTGTTGAAACGGAGTACTCGGAGGTACACGAGATGATTCCTGCATATCAGATAAACTAGAAGAACCATTAGAAGCATCATTAATATTGGAAGTATTATTATGAGAAGATGCACTAGCAGGAGAATCATCATCTAGAGAGATATCGAGGGTAGATTTTTCAGATTCAAAATGAGAAGCTTCATCTACTTTAACATTTATAGATTCTACGATCGTCTTAGATTCAATGTTAAATACTCGATATGCTCTGCTATTCGTAGAATAACCCAAAAAGATCCCTTCATCACTTCGAGAGTCGAACTTTCCAAGATTTTCACGGTCACGTAAGATGTAACATCGACTCCCGAAGATACGAAAGTACTTGATATCCGGTTTTCTACTAAACCACAGCTCATATGGTGTATTCAAGGTTCCTGGGCGCAAATACACTCTGTTAATGACATAGACAGCGGTGTTCACAGCTTCAGCCCAAAAATGTAGCGGTAATTTCCGGCTATGAAGCATCACACGCGCCATCTCTTGAACAACCCTGTTTTTGCGCTCAACAACACCATTCTGCTGAGGTGTATAGGGTGCCGAGAATTCATGTTTAATGCCATTTGAAGTACAAAAATCAATGAATTTTGAATTTATGAATTCTCCACCCCTATCACTTCTAACACGAATGATCTTTTCATTCTTTTCAATCATAATACGATGGCAAATCTCATGAAAAGAGTCAAACGTATCAGCTTTCTCTCTAAAAAATGCTACCCATGAAAACCGAGAGAAATCATCAACCAATAAAAAGATGTACCATTTACCTCCCAAGGATGGTTGACGGGTCGGCCCCATTAAGTCCATGTGCAAAAGTTCCAAGGGCCGTTTTGTACCAACGTGGTTCAAGTTTTTGTGTGCAGTCCTAGACTGTTTACCCTTTTGGCAACCACCACACACAACATTTTGTTTAAATAAAAGCTTTGGAATCCCCTTGACCACGTCCTTGTTTGAAATTCTAGTAAGTTCCTTAAAATTTAAGTGACCTAGCCTTTCATGCCAAAGAGTTTCATTATTCAAAGCGGCTAAGTTACAATTTTCAGAAAATTTATTAGGAACAACATAACAATTGTTTTCAGATCTAACCCCTTTTAAAAAGAAGACATGGTCCTTATCAGTTACAACGCATTCAACCGATGAAAAGTTAACTGAAAAACCATTGTCGCAAAGTTGACTTATGTTTATGAGGTTAGTCTTAAGGCCATCAACAAATAAGACATTTTTCAAAATCGGGCCATCTGGAATAGCTACCGTCCCTTTTCCAACAATTTTGGAAGATCGACCGTCTCCGAAAACAACGTGTCCTCCGGAGATTTTCTCAAGATTTTGAAAACTATTTTTGTCACCGGTCATGTGACGGGAACACCCGCTATCCAGATACCAAGACGAGCTATCATATGCATGCAAGGAAATATTGGAAACAAGACAAGGGAAAATTTCACCTTTGCGCACCCAAACCTTTTTGGAATGCGTCTGTAATGGTCGTGAAGTTTTGTGCCTAGGTGAAAGCGTCTTGTTAAAACGATTGTTGCTCCTTGATGAAGTCGTCTTGTGAGGTGAACTACCAAGTCTCTTTTCATTTGAAAAGTTTTGCTTTGATTTCCGGAAAGGAGCCTTTTTGGTAGTTGATGCAAGAGGTGCTTGAGATGAGCGTTCGACTCCCGTCTTGCAATATCTTCTTATGTGCCCTGAAACACCACAACGAAAACATACCTTATATCTTGACGATCCCAAAGAGGATGAAGTAGGTTTGTTGTCGTTGTTTGTCTTGAATTCCGGTGTCGGAGGAGGAGATACCGACTGAGGCACAAAAACTGTCCCACTCAAACTTGGACTGTTTCCAGTTTGAGTGTATCCGAGGTCGAACCTATTTGATTGACCAAGACCAAGAAGTCTATCCAACTTACTCCTTCCTGAAGAGAATCGCTGTAAGTCATTCTTGAGTTGGAAAATGGTCTTTGTCATTTCCAGGTTATCCTGTCGAGCCTCGTTGTAGAGCTTTGAGAAGTGATTCGCGTTATCCACCAGATTTGTATGTTCCTTCTCAAGTTGCTCATTGGACTCTTGAAGGGAAGCATTTTCTTTTATCAGGTTTTCCCTTTCCACTTCAAGAGCGTTTGAGAGAGAAGTCGCTCTTTTTGCTTCTTCTTCGAGATCATGCACTCTCCCTCTCAAACTCTTGTTTTGCTTAGCCACTTTCTTTGAGTCCCTCAAAAGTCTGTGGTAGGCTAGAGCAAAATCTTCACCTTCCGAATCATCCGATTCGTTGTCCGTTGCGTTCTTTTCAACAGTGGAGTTGGACAACGACTCAGATGTATTTGCCATGAAGCACATGAATGGTGAAGATGTGGACGCGTGGAATGCCGTGGAGCTCTTTTCTTCATCACTTGAAGACGACTCATTTGACGTTGAGTTGTCATCCCAAGTGACGACTTGCATCGCCTTCTTCTTTGCCGGATACTTGTTAGGACATTCCGTTGCAATGTGGCCGTAGCCTCGACATTTGAAGCATTGCAGTTGTCCTTCTGAACTTTTCTTATCCTTTGAGAAGTTCTCCTGCTTTCTTGACTTGTGACTTGGAGTACCCTTGCCTTTGTTCGACTTTCCGAAGGATGGAGATTTGCTTGAATTACCCCTTCGAGAGTTACGGCGAAAATTCCTTGTCAAGAGAGCGAGCTGCTTCTCAAATTCCTCCATAGAAAGGTTCTCGTCATCGTCCGAGGAGGATGTATCCGCGTCTTCTTCCTTAGTTGTTTTCAACGCATAACCTGAAGACTTAGAAGTGGATGCTTTTCCAGAAGAATTGTTAGTATTAAAAGTCATTTCATAAGTTTGTAATGAACCAACTAATTCTTCTACACGTATTTCGTCCGGGTGTTTAATAGTTTCAATGGCAGTAACCTTTGGGCGAAATCGTTCAGGAAGAGTTCTTAAGATTTTTCTTACAATCTTAAATTCTGGAATCTTCTCTCCCAGATTAGCACATGAGTTTACGATGTCTTGCAATCGTGTATAGTAGTCCGTGAAAGATTCATTTTCTGCCATTAAGATAGAGTCAAACTTGCTCGTAAGCATTTGCAGTTTCTGAATCTTCACGAGGTTAGTTCCCTCATGTGTAACCTGGAGAACATCCCAGATTTCTTTCGCAGTCTCACATGCCGAGACGCGAGAGAATTCAGTTTGAGATAAGGCATTAAAAATAGCATTAATTCCCTTGCCATTGTAAGAAGATAACTCAAACTCTTCCTTGGTCCATTTCGACCTAGGTTTTAAGGTGTGAACATCAGAGATAAGTTCAGTTGGATTAATCCATCCTGATTCAATTGAATGCCACACCCTTTCGTCGATGGAAGATAAAAAGGCTTTCATCCGTACTTTCCAGTACGCATAATTTGTTCCATCAAAGAAAGGGGGTCGATTGATGTTTCCACCTTCAACCATTGTTCACAACCCTATTCCCGCTCCGATACCACTTGTTGGGTCGTATATAATACGGATCTAAATAGGGGAAGAAACACCTAGAGGGGGGTGAATAGGTGTAAACGTATAAACACTCCAAAAAAAAATCGTTGCGATAAAACCCAATGCGGAAAATAAAATAACACGCAAGATTTTTACGTGGAAAACTCCATCACCGGAGTAAAAAACCACGGGACCGATAACACGGCAGAAATCCACTAGAATTAAAACACGTACAAGGTGATTTACCGTACACACTTACGACTCAACCTTTTCCATACGCTCCTAGAGGATCTTCTCCGCTCGCTCCGACGCTTCTCGAATCCACGATCTGCGCCCAACGCCGAATCCACGGCGTCCAACGTCGAATCCACGACGTCCGACCGAATCCACGGTCTTCACCCAATAGCACCGTTCGAATCCACGAACGTGCCTCGCTCCGAATCCACGAGAGCGATTGAACCTTGAATCCACAAGGACACGCGAATCCACGCGCCGATTTTTGGGGAAAATCGTTGTTTTTTGTGTGGTGATGATCCGCCGAATACTTAGATCAAAGATAGATCGGAAATACCATCTAAGTATTCATTAGTTTGATTCAACTCAAGATGTGAGTATGAAAACCTAGAATCAAACTAATCAATATAGATGAAGAAACATAGAGTATTCTCTAATGATTTCCTTTCTTCTCTATATGTGGATCTATAGCCGTATATGATGATACAAGAAAATGACGGCTATGTGGATTCACCCTAGAAAGAAAGACATAGGGTGTATTTATAGGTTAGAAACCCTAGGAAGGAGATAAGAATCAAAAACAAACCATTTCTGGATTTTTACGGACGGCGATCCGGATCGTGATAACTAGGATCCGGATCGTCATAACGAAACAGCCAATTCCAGAAAAACGAAGGTTCGGGATCCGGATCATGTGACTACGATCCGGATCGTTCATACAGTTCACCAAACATCAACGTTCGGGATCCGGATTGCGAAGCAAGATCCGGATCGTTCAAGGTAGATGGTAAACTCAACGTTCGGGATCCGGATCAAGAGACTACGATCCGGATTGCGACGATGTATGAACGAACCACCTTCGGGATCCGGATCGAACAACCTGATCCGGATCCTGAACATGTCCCAAGTCCAGTTTTTGATTTTTATGCAATGAAAGATTCTTCCAAGTGTTTCTACACTACAAGAAGTATTCGGATCACACAAATTCTTTAGTTAAACATACCTGATCCTTTTGAATTCTTCTTACTTGAGATTGAGTTAAATGATCCAACTTTCTTCACCTTCAATCTTCAAGACTTGAGACTTTCACGAAACTACGCCAACTCAAATTCCGTAACACCCCGGTCCCTCCGCAGGGGCCAAATGCGCCAGCAGCGGCGCCGCCGGCGGCGACTACGGCACCGGCGCCGGGGACCACCAGCAGGGTTACGCTGGAAGAGACTATGGTTACACCTTCCCCTACCGTGGCTGCCGCCGCCGCGGGGGAGGGGACAGCTGGGCTGACTGAGCGAGAGCGGGTACGGGCCAACCTGGCCGACTTCAAGAAGTACGACCCGCCCGTGTTCGACGGAGAGACGACCGACCCTTGGGTCGTCGAGAACTGGGTGGGGTCAATGGAAAAACTGTTTGAAGACTTACTCATGGAGGACCACGAGCGGGTTCCCTTAGCGGTCCACTGCTTGGGAGGGAATGCCCGCTTGTGGTGGAAGACAGTACGCCCCGACCCTACCACACGTACCGCACTCCCATCCTGGACGACGTTCAAACAGGAGCTGTTTGGCGCTTTCTTCACCAACAGCGTCAAAAAGAAGTTGGAGGATGACTTGAACCACATCCAGCAGGGGAGCAGGACAGTCATGGAGTATCAGCGTGAATTCGTGAGACTAGCTAACTGTGTTCCGTTCGTCGTGAGGGACGAGTCCCACAAGGCGCAACTCTTCGTCGATGGCTTGCGGAGCAACATTTTCGAGGTGGTGCAAGCGGCTGACTTGCACACCTTTCAGAAAGTGGTCGACAGGGCCACTATGGTGGAGCGCGGGTTTGCAGTCACTAGCGCCAGAAGGGAGAACTCGGCGCGACAGGAGGACCGGAAACGACAACAGCAAAGCCCGGGGGGAGGCTCTTCGAATGGGAGCCGACCCCCCAAACGGTGGAGACCGCAGACAGGACCTCGGGGCGCGTCGGCAGGAGGGCCGAGGCCGGGAGATAGGCCCTGTGTGATATGCGGGGGAGCGCACCAAGTGTCCGCTTGCCCCCAGCGTAATGATCATTGCTTCCGCTGCGGTAAACAGGGGCACTACCGCCACAACTGCCCCTTGATCCAGGGAGCGGTTACCTCAGCAGCTTCGGCACCGGCACCACAGCTATCTGGACGAGGAAAGGCCCCTATGGGGTCAACTTCTAGACCCCCTGCACCACGGCGAGAGGGGGAGAGGCAAACGCAGGCAGGCGGGAGGGTTTACTCAATGACCCGCCAGGAGTCGGATCCACCAGCGGATGTGCTTGCAGGTATTACTTCTGTTTCAAATTCCCGTGCAAGAACCCTTTTTGATACTGGAGCAACACACTCTTTCATCTCTTATGACTACGTGTTTATGCATGACCTTGGGGAGACACCTCTCCAAAGCCCTATGACGGTCCAGACGGCGGGTGGGACACTGGAGGCGACCAGTTTGGTGGCCACCTGCCCGATTAAACTAGAGCGACTGCCTTGCCCTTGGGATTTGGTGGTAATTCCCCTAAAGGAGTACGACGTTGTATTGGGCATGGACTGGCTCTCAAGGTACCAAGTGCTTATCGACTGCGAGAAGCGGATGGTGCAACTTCAAGAACCAAGTTTCCCTAAAAATGCGTATCTGGCGTGCAAGAGCATCTCTTTCCCAGCGGTCATCTCAGCGGCACGAGCCAGGAGACTGGTAGAGGGTGGGTGCGTGGCCTACTTGGCGTCGGTGGACATGATCACCGGACTCTCGGGGACGCCGTCGGACATCCCGGTAGTAAGGGATTTTCCTGACGTTTTCCCGACGGAACTGCCCGGGATGCCCCCCGAGCGGGAGGTGGTGTTCCCAATAGAACTGCTACCGGGCACGCAGCCAATTACGAAGGCGCCCTACCGAATGGCCTTCGCGGAACTGAAGGAGCTCAAGGCACAACTTGAAGATCTCTTGGACAAGGGATTTATCAGGCCGAGCGTGTCGCCCTGGGGAGCACCAGTGCTCTTTGTGCGAAAGAAGGACGGAAGCTTACGACTCTGCATCGACTACAGGGGAATCAACAAGGTTACAATAAAGAACAAGTATCCCCTGCCCAGAATCGACGACCTCTTCGATCAACTGCGGGGAGCGAAGGTTTTCTCCAAAATTGATCTGCAATCGGGCTACCACCAACTTCGAGTGCGGGACGAGGACATACCAAAGACTGCCTTCCGGACCCGATATGGACACTATGAGTTTACGGTTATGCCCTTCGGACTGACAAACGCCCCCGCGGTATTTATGGATATGATGAACCGCATCTTCAGACCTTACATTGATCGGTTCGTGGTGGTCTTCATCGACGACATCCTGATCTATTCGACCACCGACGAGGAGCACGAGGATCATTTGCGAACGATTCTCCAGACCCTTCGGAACCAGAAACTGTTCGCGAAACTCAAGAAATGTGAATTTTGGTTACGTGAAGTGGGCTTCCTAGGACATGTAATCTCAGCAGAAGGAATTGCAGTGGACCCCAAGAAAGTGGAAGCTGTACTCAGCTGGCAGCCGCCAACCACAGTGACGGAGATCCGCAGCTTTTTGGGCCTGGCAGGATACTACCGACGCTTCGTCGAGGGCTTTTCGAAGATAGCCGCCCCCCTGAACCGTTTGACCAGAAAAGGGGAGAAGTTCATTTGGACGGCTCGATGTCAGGAGAGCTTCGAAGAATTAAGACGAAGGCTAACCAGTGCACCAGTACTTGTACTACCGAACCCCGGAGAGGACTACGAAGTGTATTGCGACGCGTCAAGGATCGGCCTTGGAGGTGTGTTGATGCAACAAGGGAAGGTGATAGCCTATGCTTCCAGGCAACTAAAAGAATACGAGAAGAACTATCCGACGCACGACTTGGAGCTGGCCGCAGTGGTATTCGTTTTGAAGCTTTGGAGACACTACCTCTTTGGCGTCCACTGTACTGTATTTTCGGACCACCAAAGTCTGAAATACCTGTTTACCCAGAAGGAGCTGAACTTGCGGCAGAGACGGTGGTTGGAGCTACTAAAGGATTATGACCTGACAATCCAATACCACCCCGGGAAAGCCAACGCGGTAGCAGACGCGTTGAGTAGAAAAGCACAACAAGAAGCAACACCTGCAGGCGGGTTAACTGAGCAGGATAGCTTGATCGCGGAGTTTGCGAGTATGAAATTAGAAGTGGTACCGGCGGGCACGGTAGCACGACTGCTAACCTTGGTAGTCAAGCCAACACTGCTCGAGAGGATTCGGGAAGGGCAACAGACTGACCCTTACTTGCAGCTCGTGCGAAACAAGATCCTCCCCGACCAAGAGAACGACTTTTCAACGGAAGCCGACAGCACCCTACGTTTCCGTGGGCGGATTTGCGTGCCAGATTCGAAAGAGTTAAAGGAGGAAATCTTAACTGAGGCACACCGCGCCCCTTATGCGGCGCATCCGGGGGGTACGAAGATGTACAGGGACCTTAAGCAGACCTTCTGGTGGCCAAAATTGAAGATGGATGTGACACGACACGTAGCCCACTGCCTAGTGTGTCAACAGGTCAAGGCGGAACACCAGCGACCCGCAGGAAAACTACAGCCGCTACCAGTGCCAGAATGGAAGTGGGATCAAATCACCATGGATTTTGTCACGGGGTTCCCACGCTCGCAGCAGGGCCACGACACGATCTGGGTTGTTGTAGACCGCTTAACCAAGTCAGCGCACTTCCTACCGATTCATACGACGTGGACCCGGGACCGACTAGCCCAAGTTTACCTCAGCGAGATCGTGAGGCTACATGGAGTTCCAGCATCCATTACCTCAGACAGGGACACGCGTTTTGTTTCAAAGTTCTGGCAAAGCCTACAGCGGGCTTTAGGGACGAGACTGCAGTTTAGCACAGCCTTCCACCCCCAGACAGACGGACAGTCTGAGCGGGTGATTCAGACCCTAGAGGACCTGCTACGCGCCTGTGTACTTGACTGGGGAGACGGTTGGTCACGCTACTTGCCCCTCGTGGAATTTGCCTACAACAACAGCCACCAGGCCAGCATACAGATGGCACCCTTCGAAGCCTTATATGGAAGACGTTGTCGATCCCCGATCTGTTGGGACGACTTGGGAGAGAGGAAGTTCTTGGGACCCGATTTAGTGGAAGAAACCGAAGCAAAGATACGACTCATTCGACAGCGCCTACTCACCGCCCAGAGTCGACAGAAAAGCTACGCAGACCGTAGGCGACGCGACTTGGAATTCCAAGTGGGAGATCACGTGCTCTTGCGTGTTTCGCCAACCAGGGGGATCAAACGCTTCGGACTGAAGGGCAAGCTGAGCCCGCGATTTGTTGGGCCATTCGAGATCCTGGAGCGCATCGGCCCGGTGGCTTACCGCCTTGCCCTACCACCTAACCTCGACCGTGTCCACGACGTGTTCCACGTCTCGATGCTTAGAAGATACCTCTCCGACCCGTCACATGTTCTGGACGTCTCTGCACTAGAGTTGAAAGAGGATCTAAGCTTCGAGGAAACCCCAGTGCGGATACTAGCAAGGGAAAGTAAAACGCTGAGAAACCGAGCCATTCCCTACGTGAAGGTGCTCTGGAGCAACCACGAGGAGCGAGAAGCGACGTGGGAGTCGGAGTCGAAAATGAGGGAGTGCTACCCCAATCTCTTCACCGCAACCCAGGATTGAGTTTCGGGGACGAAACTCGTTTTTAAGAGGTGAGTGGTGTAGTAACCGCCGGTTTAGTGTTTTTTTTGGTGTTCTTTATTTGGGGTTTTATTTGCATCTTGTGCGCTTGAGGGGTCCGGTGCGTGATCTTTTTCTTCTTCTCTTCTTGGTAGACCGTCGGGGCTCGCGGGTATTTTTAGGCGTTAGAGCTCGCGAAACGGAGCGCGGCGGCACGACCGGATTTATTTTCCGACTCCGGATTCTCCCACAATAAATTCCGGAAGTTTGTTAGCAGCCCAGGCGACCGGCACGATTTTCGAGGCACGCCGAACCCAGGTTCGAACTCGAAATCCTCATTTCCTGTTGACCGGGGTTTTGGGTTTATTTCTTCCCGCTACCCGCTTCGCGATCGTTTAAATTTTTGGTAGTTTGGGGATTTTGGGTTAAGCCCCTGTTGCGCCAGACCAGCTAATTAATTCGTTCCGGTTGGGGAATTAGGGTTCGACCCTCATAACTCTCTGCTACCCCCACCTTGGACGAACCGTACCCGAACGCGGACGAGGAACTGCTTCCCCTTCCTCTTCCTCTTCTCCCTGCGATTGATTGGTGCGGGGATCTACGGCGAAGCGATCGAGGAGAGGAGGAACGATCGCACACCCCCCGGGACGATCCCTCTTCTTGCAACCCCGACGCCGCGACCAAGGTAAGCGGTGAATTTATTTTCTTGCTATTTCTTGTTTCGAGCAACGGGGAGGGGAAATCCTTTGTAATGTCGGGGTGGGTTTTCCTTCGTCTCGTGCCGCGTGCGAGGCGATTTTGGGGACCAAACGGGAGGCCGCCGCCGCCGTGGTTAAACGGGAGGCCGCCGCCGCCGTCACCGTGTTCACGGGGTCACCGCCGGAGCCGCCGTGATCGCGGGGTCGCAACCGGAGCCGAAATCACTGTTCACGGGAGGGGATTTCTGGCCACGGTCCACACAAGCCGGCGTGCACCCGGTGCACGCCATCGAGGCCCGGGGGCGCAGACCCGGCGCACAGGGCCGTGCGCCAGGCCGCGCGGTGCACGCCCTGGGCGTGCACCCGGTTCGCACTGCTGCCGCGGGAAACCGTGGACCCGGCGCGCGCTCCTGGCCGTGCGCGGCCCGGCCCAAGACGCCCCGGTCCACCGCCGCCGCGTGCTCCCGGCCCGCGCCACTGCCGCCCGCCGTCGTGGACCCGGTCCACGCCTGGACCCGTGCACCCGTTTTCAGAAAAAGGGTCCAGAAGCTCCGTTTTTAGTCCGTTTCGCCCCGTTTTTGAGTGTTTTAAACCACGATGATGTTTTTAACGAATAAATTTTGTTGTAGCTGCTCGGGCGCGCGGCGAGGGTATTTTGGTTGGAGTTTCCACACGTCTCTTTCTTCGTGTTTGAGGTGGGTTTTATTTTGGGATCAAACGTCGGGTTCCCGACAGTTGTAGTTCAACTTTAAACAATTCAAGTTATTTTGTTTTATGTTAAATTAAGAAGAATTGCAACGTACTTGTTGACACTAATCTGGTAGTCCTTATGTCACTATTATCTCGTATACTATTATTGTTGGTTACTTGGCTCGAGGCTGCAGCACGCGCACCCGCGGTTTGGCCACCGCTAAGGGTGTGCTTTTCCGGAAAAGTGGTCTATGACCCGTGTAAACCCACGAGGTGACGTAGTGGGGGCCCCCGCAGGTGGGGGGTTTGAGGCGCCGAGGTGCGAGCGGTGTGACCCGTCGGGGTAGGTGCCCGACGTGGTTTACCGAGGTAGGTGCTCGGTGGGGACGCCGGGGTAGGTGCCCGGATTAGGTTATGCAGGTGTGCGTGGTTATTCCCAGTTTGGGAGGATGTTGCTCCGGATAGTTTATGGTTGGGCGCACTTCTTTTTCCTGCTTTCCTTATTATTCTATATTGTCGCTGACTTCCCACTCTGTGACAGGATCCTTCCGGGGAGAGTGATAGGCGACGGTGAGGCCGAGGCTCGAGTTTTCGGGTCTACGGAGACCCCGTATTGTATTTTCCTCCTTATTGACGCTTTCCATTTATTACGGTAGTCTTATGTGTGGTTCTCGATACCCTCGTGGGGTCGGTAGGATGTCGGCAACTTCTGCTTATTTAATAAACCTTCCTTTATCTCTTTGTTGGCCGCTTTCAAACAGAAAAAGAAAAAAAAACAAACCCAAAAGGAATTGCGAAAACCGCTTTCAAAATCTAGGTGTCGTGTGGGCACTATTTTCAAACCTTGTGGATTTATGGATCTTTAAAAAGGGGATTTCCAAACCTGAGTGTCGTGTGGGCACTGTTTTCAAAACCCTTTGGTTTTATGTGGCTTTCGAAACCGTTTTTCAAAATATTCTAGGCGTCGAGTGGGCGCCGTTTTTAACAATTGTGGATTTATCCTTTCAAACCAACCGGCCATTAAAATGCTTTAGTTGTAATACTCGTATGTTTGTATGAATGAACGCTGAACTGTTGTGATTGAATTGTGGTTTGTGTTTGGACACTGTACTGATCGCGACGCCGTGCATATACAGGGGAGACTCTGTCCGTGTGCAGAGTGACCCTGTGTATGCGGCGGATCTGGGCACGCACCGAGGAAGAGAGCTTTTCAAAAAAAAAAGGGGGTTTATTTCGAGCCAAATGACCGTTTTTGTGTACTGTTTCCGCTGAACGAAAACCCTCGGGGCGTGACACGCAGTGAGAAACTGCGTTCGGGATCCGGATCGGCAGGTCCAATCCGGATCGTCAGCCCGCAGAAGAATACCTGCGTTCGGGATCCGGATCATCTTGCCCGATCCGGATCGGCTCCAACTTTTTCTTTAGAAAATTTCAGAGAAATTCAAGAAAAACCAGAAAAAGATTGTAAGCACAGATGTGTATCAACTTTAAACAAAAATCATCGTTTCATACAACAAGAATTAGATTATGCCAAATCTATCAATAATATCCAAAAATGAAACGAGAATTTACAAAAATTAAATCCCTTAAAGTTGAACACCTTCAATTACATCTAACTTGATCTTATGAGTAATGCCTTTATCAAATCATCAATTCAGTAAAGAAAATGAAATACAAAGATCAATAGATGTTTGAAATCCCAAATATAGTAGATAATGTATCTAGACAATCTGTTGAAGAGAGTGGCTCTTTGAGCATCTTTCTTTAAAAACCCACCTTATACCAACCTTGAAATTTGACGGAGTCAAGTATTTCAACATGCATTTTACTTAATCAAAATTTGAACAACCATGCTTGGTATACATGTGGTAGCTGCACACAATACTCGGACGACCGAGGTGGTAGCTCTTTCCTCCATGTGGTGGTAGTTTTCACACTCCTCATTGGGATGTAACTCTTTCCACATCTTTTGAGCATTTTACTTTTCTTTGACTCCCCCTCAATTGGCTATCAATTATTTAAGATATAAAGTATTCAACCAAAAATTGATCTCGATTTCATACTCGACTAAGCAGTCAAATAAGATAATGACTATACCAAGAGATCATTGAGAGAGAGAAATTGACTTTGATCACTCAGAAGATGATTTAATTAACATAAATGATCATGGCAATAGTGAAATATTATGATGGCAAAAGCATAATAAATTTTTAAATGTGCGAAAAGATGCAATTAAAGTCAATTATGATCTATGCTCAATTAATGTCCTATGTACAAACATAGATAATGAACAAAACAAAACAAAAACAAAACCTATCCTAAGCAAAGGTTTCAAAAAGAAGTTTATTTCAAGGAAAGCATTCCAATTGCTTTTCGCAAATGAATAAAACGTTTTTGATCCAAAGGTTTTGTTAGAATGTCAGCTAATTGATCCTCAGTTGAAATATATGAAAGTTGAAGAGTATTTGATTCAACTAGCTCTCTAAGAAAATGATATCTAAGTTCAATATGTTTTGTTCTAGATTGCAACACAGGGTTTTTAGAAATGTTAATTGCACTTGTGTTGTCACAAAGAATTGTTACCGAAGATGCTGAAATCCGGAAGTCGCTCAACACACTTTTCATCCAAATGAGTTGGGTTGAACAACTACCCGCTGAAATGTATTCCGCTTCGGCAGTCGAGAGTGCTATGCAATTCTGCTTTTTACTGTGCCATGCAACAAGGCAATGGCCAAGATAGAAGCATGCACCACTCGTGCTTTTCCGATCATCCACTGATCCTGCCCAATCGGCATCTGAGTATCCAACAATATCCAAACTTGTTCCCATAGGATACCAAATTCCGAAATTAATTGATCCTTTGATATACCGGATGATCCTTTTCACCGCTTTCAGGTGAACCTCCTTTGGTGCAGATTGATATCTCGCGCAGATCCCAACACCAAAAGATATATCCGGGCGACTAGCCGTGAGGTAAAGTAGACTTCCAATCATATTTCGATACAGTTTCTCGTCCACATTCTCACTTTGTGATTCACTTCCAAGTCCCTTGTGGCTAGTTCCCATTGGAGTCGGAAAATCCTTCGAATTTTCAAGATCAAACTTTTTAACCAACTCCATTGCATACTTGGATTGACTCAAGTGAATACCTTCATCATTTTGTTTAATTTGCAATCCAAGGAAATAAGTCAATTCGCCCATCATGGACATCTCAAATTCGCTTTCCATGGTCTCCGCGAATTTAGAAGCATCATTATCTCTTGTTGCGCCAAATACAATGTCATCGACATAGATTTGTGCTACAATGAAATTGCTTTGATAATGCTTCACAAAGAGAGTCCTATCAGCTCCCCCTCGAGTGTAGCCCTTCTCCAAAAGGTGCTTTGTCAACCTTTCGTACCATGCTCGCGGTGCTTGTTTCAGACCGTAAAGAGCCTTTTTCAAACGAAAAACATGGTTAGGTTGTTTATGGTCTACAAAACCTTTCGGTTGAGCCACATAAACTTCCTCATTTAAAAACCCATTTAGAAATGCGCTCTTAACGTCCATTTGAAATAATTTGATTTTAAAATGACAAGCAATAGCAAATAGTATACGAATGGACTCGAGTCTAGCTACAGGGGCGAATGTTTCATCAAAGTCTATACCTTCTACTTGAGAGTAGCCTTGAGCAACTAATCATGCCTTGTTCCTGATGATAGTACCATCCTCATTTTTCTTGTTCTTGAAGATCCATTTGGTACCTATCACATTATGTTGCTTTGGAGGCTTCGTTAATTCCCAGACTTTGTTTCGCTCAAATTGATGGAGCTCTTCCTGCATTGCTTTAATCCAGTAGTCATCCTGAAGAGCTTCATCTATGTTCTTTGGTTCGATTAAAGATACGTAGCAAGCGAATCCACAAACCAACTGCCTCCCAGTTCTAACTCCTTCTTGTGGATCTCCAATAATATTCGATTCCGGATGATCCTTGGAGATTCGTAGCGTTTGTTGAAACGGAGTACTCGGAGATATATGAGATGATTCCTGCACATTAGATAAACTTGAAGAACCATTAGATGCATCATTAATATTGGAAGTATTATTATGAGAAGATGCAACGGCAGGAGAATCATCATCTAGAGAGATATCGAGGGTAGATTTTTCAGATGCAAAGTGAAAAGCTTCATCTACTTTAACATTTATAGATTCTACGATCGTCTTAGATTCCAAGTTAAATACTCGATATGCTCTACTATTAGTAGAATACCCCAAGAAAATCCCTTCGTCACTTCGTGAGTCAAACTTTCCAAGATTTTCACGGTCACGTAAAATGTAACACCGACTCCCGAAGATGCGAAAATATTTGATGTTGGGTTTTCTACCACACCATAGTTCATATGGTGTATTTAACGTTCCCGGGCGCAAATAAACTCGATTAATTACATAGATTGCAGTGTTCACAGCTTCAGCCCAAAAATGTAGTGGTAAATTCCGGCTGTGAAGCATAACACGTGCCATCTCTTGAACAACCCTGTTTTTGCGCTCGACAACACCATTCTGTTGAGGTGTATAGGGTGCAGAGAATTCATGCTTAATACCGTTTGAAGTACAAAAGTCAATGAATTTAGAATTAATGAATTCTCCACCTCTATCACTTCTAACACGAATGATCTTTTCATTCTTTTCAATCATAATATGAAGGCAAATCTCGTGAAAAGAATCAAAAGTATCAGCTTTCCCTTTTAAAAATGCTACCCAAGAAAACCTAGAGAAATCATCAACCAATAAGAAAATATACCATTTACCTCCCAAAGATGGTTGACGGGTCGGCCAAAAGAAAAAAAATAGTCTACATAAACTGCACAACATTTAATCGTAGAACGATTAAAGACCAGGAAGGATTTCACCTTTGCATACCCAAACCTTTTGAGTTTTGGAGTATGTCGGCAATGGTTGAGAAATTTTCCTTGATGAAGACGTTTTGTCTGATTGATCTTTTTCTTTTGTCATCGTCTTGTTTGGAGTACTACCAACGTTCTTTTCTTTTGAAAAATCCTTCTTTGAATTCCGGGGAGTGAACTTATTGGTAGCAGTTGCAAGATGTGGTTGATTTGATCTTTGAGCTCCAATCTTGCAATTTCTTTCAATGTGCCCTGAAACACCACAACGAAAACATACCTTAGATCTTGACGATCCCAAAGAGGATGAAGTAGGTTTGTTGTCGTTGTTTGTCTTGAATTCCGGTGTCGGAGGAGGAGATACCGACTGAGGCACAAAGACTGTCCCAACTGAACTAAAATTGTCTTCAGTTCGATTGTATCCGAGGCCGAACTTGTTTGTTTGACCAAGAACAAGAAGTTTATCCAACTTACTCCTTCCAGAAGAAAATTGCTGTAAGTCATCCTTGAGTTGGCAAATGGTCTCTGTCATTTCCAATTTTTCCCGTCGGGCCTCGCCGTAGAGCTTCAAGAAGTAGTTCGCTTTGTTCACCATATCTATATAATTCTTCTCGAGTTGCTCATTGGACTCTTGAAGGGAAACATTTGCTTTTATCAGATTATCCCTTTCCACTTCAAGATCGGTCGAGAGAGAAGTTACCCTTTTTACTTCTTCTTCGAGATCCTGCAATCTCCCTCTCAACCCCTTGTTTTGCTTAGCCGGTTTCTTTGAATCCCGTAAAGGTCTGTGATAGGCTAAAGCAAAATCTTCACCTTCCGAATCATCCGATTCGTTGTCCGTTGCATTCTTTTCAACAGTGGAGTTGGACAGCGACTCGGATGTACTTGCCATAAAGCACATGAAGGGTGAAGATATGGACGCGTGGAATGCCGTGGAGCTCTTTTCTTCATCACTTGAAGACGACTCATTTGACGTTGAGTTGTCATCCCAAGTGACGACTTGCATCGCCTTCTTCTTTGCCGGATACTTGTTGGGACACTCCGTTGCAATGTGGCTGTAGCCTCGACATTTGAAGCATTGTAGTTGTCCCTCTGAACTTTTCTTATCCTTTGAGAAGTTCTCTTGCTTTCTTGACTTGTAACTTGAAGTACCATTGCCTTTGTTCGACTTTCCGAAGGATGGAGATTTACTTGAATTACCCCTTCGAAAGTTGCGGCGAAACTTCCTTGTCAAGAGAGCGAGCTGCTTCTCAAATTCCTCCATAGAAAGGTTCTCGTCATCGTCTGAGGAGGATGTATCCGCGTCTTCTTCCTTAGTTGTTTTCAACGCATAACCTGAAGACTTAGAAGTGGATGCCTTTCTAGAAGAATTGTTAGTAGTAAACGTCATTTCATATGTTTGTAATGAACCAACTAATTCTTCTACACGTATTTCGTCCGGGTGTTTAATAGTTTCAATGGCTGTGACCTTTGGGCGAAATCGTTCAGGAAGAGTTCTTAAGATCTTTCTTACAATCTTAAATTCTGGAATCTTCTCTCCCAGGTTAGCACATGAGTTTACGATGTCTTGCAATCGTGTATAGTAGTCTGTGAAAGATTCATTTTCTGCCATCAAGATAGAGTCAAACTTGCTCGTAAGCATTTGCAGTTTCTGAATCTTCACGAGGTTAGTTCCCTCATGTGTAACCTGAAGAACATCCCAGATTTCTTTCGCAGTCTCACATGCTGAGACGCGAGAGAACTCAGTTTGAGATAAGGCATTAAAGATAGCATTAATTCCCTTGCCATTGTAAGAAGATGAATCTAACTCTTCCTTGGTCCATTTCGACCTAGGTTTTAAGGTGCGAACATCACCAATAAATTCAGTTGGATTAGACCATCCTAATTCAATTGATTGCCACACCCGTTCGTCGATGGAAATTAAAAAGGCTTTTATCCGCACTTTCCAGTACGCATAATTTGTTCCACCGAAGAACGGGGGTCGGTTGATGTTTCCACCTTCAACCATTGTTTACAACCCTATTCCCGCTCCGATACCACTTGTTGGGTT
>CM055063.1:37095260-37133665 GCA_029204045.2 Tillandsia leiboldiana | reverse complement strand
ATATGTAATAAGGATCTAAATAGGGGAAAAACACCTAGAGGGGGGTGAATAGGTGTAAACGTATAAACACTCAAAAATCGTTGCGATAAAAACCCAATGCGGAAATAAAAAATAACTCGCAAGATTTTTACGTGGAAAACTCCATCACCGGAGTAAAAAACCACGGGACCGATAACACGACAGAAATCCACTAGAATTAAAACACGTACAAGGTGATTTACCGTACACACTTACGACTCAACCTTTTCCATACGCTCCTAGAGGATCTTCTCCGCTCGCTCCGCGACGCTTCTCGAATCCACGATCTGCGCCCAACGCCAAATCCACGGCGTCCAACGTCGAATCCACGACGTCCGACCGAGTCCACGGTCTTCACCCAATAGCACCCTTCGAATCCACGAACGTGCCTCGCTCCGAATCCACAAGAGCGGTTGAACCTTGAATCCACAAGGACACGCGAATCCACGCGCCGATTTTTGGGGTAAATCGTTGTTTTTGGTGGTGATGATCCGCCGAATACTTAGATCAAAGATAGATCGGAAATACCATCTAAGTATTCATTAGTTTGATTCAACTCAAGATGTGAGTATGAAAACCTAGAATCAAACTAATCAATATAGATGAAGAAACATAGAGTATTCTCTAATGATTTCCTTTCTTCTCTATATGTTGATCTAGAGCCGTATAAAATAAGATATGAATATGACGGCTATTTTCCTTCTTTTTTGGATTCACCCTAGAACAAGAGTCATAGGGTCTATTTATAGGTTAGAAACCCTAGGAAGGAGATAAGAATCAAAAACCTACCATTTCTGGAAATTTTACGGACGGCGATCCGGATCGGATTAGCTGTGATCCGGATCGTCGTAACGAGTCAGGTAGTTCCAGAAAAACGAAGGTTCGGGATCCGTATCGAAGTGCTTGATCCGGATCGTTCATTCAGTTCACCAAACATCAACGTTCGGGATCCGGATTGCGAAGCCTGATCCGGATCGTTCAAGGAAAATGGTAAACTCAGTGTTCGGGATCCGGATCAAGAGAGGCTACGATCCGGATTGAACTGGTGTATGAACGAACCACCTTCGGGATCCGGATTGAACAACCTGATCCGGATCCTGAACATGTCCCAAGTCCAGTTTTTGATTTTTATGCAATGAAAGATTCTTCCAAGTGTTTCTACACTACAAGAAGTATTCGGATCACACAAAATCTTTAGTTAAACATACCTGATCCTTTTGAATTCTTCTTTCTTGAGATTGAGTTGAATGATCCAACTTTCTTCACCTTCAATCTTCAAGACTTGAAACTTTCACGAAACTACGCCAACTCAAATTCCGTAACAATTTATGTAAAAGAATTGTAATAATTTATATTGCAAGTTCAGAAATGTAAAGTGCAATAAAGTAAGGCATGGTTCACTCTTGTATGCTTTCATTTCCGCATTAACTATTGTTATTGAATGAAAGTTTTAATTTGTAGTGATTTTTAGTACTCTGATATTGAGCTTCCGCATACACTTGTTGTGTTATTATGGATGTTACCGTTCCTTTCGGGTAGGAAAAGGTCTTACCCGATTGGCGGGTCTGTTGGCGTGCCCGAACCGTACAAATTGGCGGACTCGGGGGCGTGACAGATTAGAGTGGTATCAGAGCCTAGGAATAGTCCTAGGTGGTTAGCAACCTTAGGGAGCCCCTAGGGATTAGCACGGGAGAGCGTGTGGATTATTGGGAGAAAGTATTTGATTGGCTATTGTTGTTCCCAAAAAGGATATTGGGACTGATCGAGGGTGACGAGCTTTCGTTCTTCGGATATTACGTTGGCGGCCGACAACGTAATGTTGGAGATGAAAAGGAGTACGCTCCTATACTTTCGCATGATTGAGTCGACGAGCCTTTTTGTCGGTATATAGACTGCGCTTTGCTCAAATGGCTAAATTTGGGCTAGTTGTTTCGTTGTGGTGTGCATATTGGCGATGACACCACATAGGGAAACACACCTGTTTCGACTCGAGTCACGAGAGGGCTCGGGGTCAAACGAGGTACACGAGCTGCGATAGCAGGTGGCCGCACTTGTTGGGTGTGGTCCAGCAGCAGATCAGGCTTCTTGCCGCCAGGCAGAAACTTCCCGCTGAGTGGAAGCCAGATTCTGACACCTATGGGTGGCGTCAAGGGGGCAGTCGGAGCAGATCAATGGACTCCGGTGGCTGATAGCACGGCAAGCTGAGGCTGTATAATGACGTGTGAGTATACGGCGTCGCCGCCTGTTGGGGCGACAGTAGAGCGGGTGGCAGTGGCCGCCGAGCTTTTGTTGGCGCATCCCGCACCTTCAGCAAAGAGTGTTATAAGTTTGTGTCAGCTAATTTGTTGGCAAAGTATGGTTGGAAAGGTCCAGTGAGAGACCGATTTATAGAACGCTGGTGATCGCTATGTTGCGAGAACCAAGTAAATATGTCCTAAGGATTAGGGCAAGAAAGGTATACGGGCCTAGAGGAGGCTTCAGGATGCGTGGATCTCTCGATAGAGCGAGAGTTTTACTGGTGTCGTTCTGATGAATGGGTAATGGCAAGGATTGCCACCGCAGGATTTGCGTGTTAATCACCAGAATGGTGGACGGTTATTGTGGTGCCTCGACCCAGTTGGGAGAGTGCACAAGAGCCGTAGGGGTACTTAAGCGAATCGCTTAATGCTGGATTTTCTGCGAGTTAGCATGGGGGCGTAGGACGCCCAATTGTTTGAGTGCTCATGGAGCACAAGTATTGTTTAGCCAGAGAGAGCTGATTAGGTGGCATAGTAGCCTTTGCCCAGTGTGGCTAGAGTTGATAGAGAGTTTTGGGTCGTGGATTGACGACTGGTTAGTTGGTTTTGCTCAGTGAGCATAGTGGTCGCGTGGCGACGATTAGCGGGTTCGCTTGGGGACGATCCGTGCCTGGACCATGTTTGTGGACTGTGTGTAACGACCCGGCCCACTAGCAATAATAACTCGTTGGGCCCAAACCACAGCCCAAAATGCTTAAGCCCAGTTATTATTGCTAGTGGGTCGGGTCGTTACATTTGGTATCAGAGCACATCTTCGAGAGTCCGGCTCATTCGCTCCGGCTGTCCGCCGGTCTGGGGGTGAAACGCCGTGCTGAAGTGTGATTTAGTCTCTAGAGCTCGTTGCAGACTTGCCAAAGGTTCGACACCAGCCGAGTGTCTCTAGTCCACCAAAATTTCTGCTTGAGGTCCTCGTACATCTTCGTATCACCTGGATGCGCCGCAGAGGAAGCGCCGTGCGCCTCTGACGGTAATTCCTTCTTCAATACTAGCAGTTCGGGCACGCAAGTCCGCCCTCGAAAACGTATTGCGTTGTTCGCACTCGCCGAAAAGTCGCTTGCGTGGTCCGGGGGGGGCCTTGTCTCGAAAAAACTGTATCCGTGCGCCCATCTTCTGACCTTCTAGGGTTTCTCTAAAAGGGTTGGCTTGACCCTCAAGGACAAAAGTCGCGCGACAGCACCGGTCCTGCTGAGTACTCGCGCTCATCGGTTCCCCCCCCCTCCCCCCCCCGATTTGACCCTTCCTGCTTAAAACATCCGCTACTACACTTGCTTTTCCCGGGGTGGTACTGAATGGACAAGCCGAGTCCTTCAGTAACTCCAACCAATGTTTCTGCCGCAAAATTCAAATCCTTCTATGTGAACAAAACTTAAGACTCTGGCGGTCCGAAAACACATCACGATGAACTCCAAAAGGTGGTGTCTCCAAAGCTTTAAAACGAAAACGACTATTGCCAGTTCCGGATCGTATGTCGGGCAGTTCCGCTCACCTTCTCTGTGATTCCCGTTGCTGGCACAATGTGCCCCAAAAAGTCCACTTCGCGAAGTCAGAACTCACATTCTTAGATTTAGCAAACAGCTTCTGGTCCCTGAGATTTCGGAGAAAAGTTCGTAAGTGCTCCTCGCAGTTGATTGGAGAGGTCATCAATCCCGGACTTGTTCTTCACTGTAACATTGTTTATCTCCCTATAGTCGATGCGTAGGCGTAGACTTCCGTTCTTCTTTTGCACGAAACGCACGGGTGCGCCCCAAGGTGACACACTCGGCCTGATGAACCCTTTATTCAGAAAAACTCCTTGTTGTGCCTTAGATTCCCTCAGTTCCGCGAAAGCCATTCTGCAAGGCGCCTAAATGATAGGTTGCGTGTCTGGTAGGAGCTCGAAAGATAGGATGACCTCTCGCCCGGGGGTATTCCCGACAATTCAGTCAGGAGGATGGCAGAAGAAACCCCTACCACGGGGGTGTCAGTGAACGACGTAAAGGGTCGAGTCGCTAGGCTCGCTGAAACCAAGTAGCTATACAACCGCCGGATACCTCGTGAACCAGTCCCTGCCCAGCACCTCGTCGTATTCCTGCCTCCCGACTCGAAATTCCCAGTCACGACGACACTGGTCCGCACGCCACCCCAGCCGGCGCTGAGCAGTCCGCAACAAAGTCTCGCGATGCGTCGGGGTGCCCCAGTCATACCGCCCAACCTATACCAATGGTCCCTTAAAAGTCCAAAACATCCAACCCGACGATGAGGAAAACAAGCCACACAACGCCCTCACAAGGCTCCGAGGGGTGCCAACCAAACAGGCTGGGTTACTAACTACCATAACTTCCCCTCCAAAAAAAACAATGAACTCACCTGTCACCGACACAGACCGCTCCCTTCCGTCCCCAACACGGGACACTTCCACCCGTCACCAACACGGGCCACAAGCTCGGAGCATATCCACCAACCCGGACCACCCGCTCCGACTATCCATCCTACCGAGGCGACGGTCAAGACTAACGTTAGGTTTCAGCTCTAAGACCTACCACAAGGTCTACCCCACAGAAAGGGCTGCGTACAGGGCCTCCTAGCCGAAGGTGACCAGTACCAAAACTCCGAGTAGTCGCCAGATCCCCCCCTTGACTCACACCAGCCCCAAAAGATCACAATCCACAACGCTCCCAACCAAGCCTCAAGGCTATGCGTTAGTCATGGGAAGCTGGCGACAAAACCCACAAGGTAGGGTCCTACTTCCGTCCCGGCACCGACGGGGTGCGACGCTCCAACCTGCCACTAGCTCTCGGTCCCAAACCGTTGCCCCACCCAGCACCGGGCATCTAATCGAGCGGTAAACTTCTAGACCAACAGTGACACTCCCAACTAGAAGAAAATCTAAGCTCTAGGTCCGTTCAGCAAAGACCTCCAGGTACTGAAGACTATCCATCTGAAATCTAAGGGTCGGGAGAAGACAAGCAACGAAAACAGCGAGAAGAACCGTGTCAAAAGTTGCCTAGGTTCACTAAACACACTCGAGGGATCACACGCCAACCCACCAGCAGGACAACCGAACCGACGCACTTGTGCAGAAAACGGGAACCCAACCCAAAGCTTTACCACCACAACCCCACCAAAAGGAGCCACCCGTGAACCCATCACGACGATCTCTACAATCGTCGCAGTGTCTACGGTGAAAGGCCGAACCATGGGTAACAATTATAGGGGAAGAATCCTCACTCCCTCCCGTACCTTGCCCATGGTGCAAAAGGGATCGACCGACTACCCGCTGTAACTTAACACCAGAAAACCCAGAAGGTACATGTTTGGACAAACGGCTATCCAGTTACTCATGACCGACAGACGGCTGACAAACCAACAACCCCCGGTGGGTTGTGCTACCACCCGAGCCATATCGGGAAAAGAAACCCAATAGTCCCCGCACTCTCGCATCTGTTGCCGCAGGAGCTAGTTTTCCGCGGCCGTCGACGTCGTCGTATCTGCCTCCGCGTCCCCGGCCGATGATCTGGTACGGGCCATATCTGTACACACACAACAAGAGTCAGCTCTAGACTTCACTTACAAAACAACGAACCACCTAGCGAGAGAAAAGGACTCGGACTCTTCCCCCCCCTCGATCACTCGTGTTCTACCTTCCTATGCCCTACCCATTTCATTCACCTGTAGGCAAGTGAGGTATCCCCACGGATGTCGGCACAAACTATTGTGATTGAAAGAACGTCTCTGATACCATTTAATCTGTCACGCCCCGGGGGGTTTGTTTTAGCGGAAATGATTCATAAAAGTCAAACATTTGACGTGTAAAATTTTTTGTAAAAGCGAACCCCCGCGGACCCGGCGCACGCTTTCGTGCGCCGGCCCGGCCCGCTCGGGTGCGGTGCACGCTACGGGGTGCACCCGGTGCTCACCGCAGGCCCCAGTGGCCGTGAGCCCGGTGCACGCTCGTGTCGTGCACCGGCCCGGCCCAGGATGCGCGGTGCACGCTTCCTGCGTGCACCCGGCGCATGCGGCGCAACCGCCGACGCTGTAAACCCGGTCCACGCCCGGACCGTGCACCAGCCTTCAGCCAAAGAGCCCAGAAGCTCCGTTTTTGGCCCGTTTCGCCCCGTTTTTGAGTGTTTTTGACCCCGACGATGTTATTAACGATACTTCTTACTGTAGTTCTTTTCGAGCTCAGGGTGGGAGCATTTTAACTGAAGTTTCCACACACTTTCTTCACGTTTCAGGTGGGTACACCCTTAGAATCCCTTTATGCGTAATGTCGTTATGATCAGGTTTATTATGTAGTGGGTTTTATTTTCTTTGTCCTAGCATCTAACTCTATCATGTTGGACGGGGTCTATTCTAAGTGTACTGGGGTTAAATAGTGATGGGTGATAGCTTATGCATGTTAGTGGGTTCTTCATAATGTTTAGCGTCGGTCTCCGACGGTCGTTCTCCTTTTGATAGCTATATGTTGGCGGGCTACCTTCGAGCGCACGTATTATTACCTCGTTTTTGATTATACATGATAGCGGGTTACTTTTCATCGCATATGCTACGGTTTTGCTTTTGATTATACACTTTGCCGCGTTACTCTTGTTATATATATTATGATGCTGACATGATGGTGGTTATGGTTACTTGGCTCGAGGCTGCAACACGCGCACCCGCGGTTTGGCCACCGCAAAGGGTGCGCTTTTCCGGAAAAGTGGTCTATGACCCGTGTATACCCACGAGGTGACGTAGTGGGGCCCCTTATTAGTGGTGGGGTTTGAGGCACCGAGGTGCGAGCGGTGCGACCCGTCGGTTTAGTTGTCCGACGTGGTCAGGTTTCTGCAGGTACGGTATGGGCCGTCGGTTTAGTTGTCCGACGTGGCCGGGTATTACAGGATACAGGTGTACAGGTTGCCTTCTTCCTCGAGAGGGTGGTTGCTCCGGTTGTCTTCACGGTTTGTTTTATTATATTCTCCTGCAATAATAACTCGTTGGGCCCAAACCACAGCCCAAAATGCTTAAGCCCAGTTATTATTACTAGTGTCCAAGTCTCATATAAACCCAATCACAAATCCATCCACATCCGATGTGGGACTATTGGGGGCGTCACAGACTCCCCCCGTTTAGGCCTGACGTCCTCGTCAGCCCAAACACACACACACAAGCCCAAGATCACCAGGCGATGTGAGACTCGTCTCGCTAGCCCTGTCATCTAGACCCAGGCTCAGCCGAGACTCATCACACACTTCCGGCTGGTTATTGTCTCTGATACCAAATGTAACGACCCAGCCCACTAGCAATAATAACTCGTTGGGCCCAAACCACAGCCCAAAATGCTTAAGCCCAGTTATTATTACTAGTGTCCAAGTCTCATATAAACCCAATCACAAATCCATCCACATCCGATGTGGGACTATTGGGGGCGTCACACTGTGGGCCTGTAGCCCAGTGGGCAGGCGCAGTCAGCTGTGAGAGACAGCGGCCCGAGACCTGATGGCGGGGCATGATAGAGATTTGGTCGGGACGGTAGTCCGAGCGATGACCCGGGAACGTAGAATGCCACGTGTGAGCATTGAGGCTATTAGTACACTGAGATTAGTACACTGAGAGTGTGATATAACCAGGCCGTAGAGCTAGTGGTGATTGAGGTACTGTAGCTCCTAGTGGGAGTGTTGGTGTAGTAATCCTAAGTGAGGATCTACCCGTATGATGATTGGGTCTGTATGCTAGTGAGAGCCGTTATACAGTGTTGGATTAGTTTTGGGCTATAGGCCCTATTGGACCGTGGTCTGTGAACCTATTAGTAGTCCGAGATGTCGGGGTAACTGATAACCCGTGGACTTAGAGCGCTAGCAGCGTGTGTGATAGTTGAGGACTTGTGGATTGGCCTTGGCCCTCCACATTAGGCAGCGGAGTGACCGGAAAATGCGGTAAGTGTAATTAGTTGCAGATGCAACCTCCTTGTGAAAGACAAAATGATCGCGGAATTTAAGTGAAGATTTCGCAAGATGAGACTTTGCCATTTGTGGCAATTGAGATGGAGCAAGTGCTCAAATGTGTCTCTCACCTACTTGGTGAAAGTGGCCAGACACCAGGTCTGAGTTGTCCCTGAGTTGAGATAGGGATCCAGGAATAAGCTGCTCGTGTAATCGTGGGCGAGTAGGCAATGTGATGCCGGTCACGAGGTTCAGTGAGCCCAGTAGTGAGGGCAAGTTTCCCCCTCTTGATCAAGTAGGAGTCGAGATGTGACTCAAGTTTCGAGGACGAAACTTATTTTAAGGGGGGTAGAATGTAATGAACCGGAATTTTGGTATATAAATAAATGTAAATAAAATGGTATGAAATGCTATTTTATTGAATTTATTGAGGTAAAGGATGACCTGGAAACGAATTGGGCCCAAATCGGGATTAGAATGTGAGATCTTGAATCTTACATGAGAAAGTGGGCCCAGATTGTAAGTGGAAAATTCACAGTTTCGGAAAATTCCGAGAAAATTACGGGAGCTCCGTAAATGTGTTTTAAGGCCACAGTAAAAGTTTCGCGTTGATCGGACACCCGGATAGAGAGAACGGGCTCCGCCAGCGAATTCAAATATAGTGGGACTTTTGGTAACCCAAAGAGGGTCCAAATTGAAAAGTTTAAGTACCAGGAGGTAAATTAAGTTAAACTGTGGCTGCCCGTCAAATTTGAGCGAAAACGGGCGAGAAACGGGCAAGAACGGACGAAAACGGGCGAAACTGGGCTTGGGCCCAAGTTTCGGGCGCCCGAAAGTGGGAACCGGGCGCCCGGAAAGTACTATAGCAAACCCAGTTTTAGGGGCTGCAGCGAACCGGGCTGCACTGTAGAGAACCCGGTTCACTGTAGCAGCCCCGTCCGGACTTCGATGCGCCCGAAAATTACTGTAGCGCGCCCGAAAGTTACTGTTGGCACGGATCCCGAGGCAGTGGCACGGATCCCGAGGCAGTTGGCGCGAATCCCGAGGCAGCGGGGGCGAATCCCGACGCACGGGCATGAATCCCGAGGCAAGTTTTCGCGCGCGGCGCGCTGTGGCGCGCGGCCCGAGGCGCGCGTGGTAGGTGGGGAGCGCCACGTGGCGCTTCCTCATTGGTCGCCCTGACCGAGGGAGCGGGGGCGCGTCGGGAACCCGCGCGGGCACTGGCGCGGTGTCAGCGGGCAGGGCCACGTGTCGGCCCCCCATTGGACGGTCAGCGTGATGTGACGCGCTAACGGGACAAGACGCAACCACCACAGGCGGTAGTGCAGTCCACGTGGCAGCCTCTGATTGGCTGCCACTGGTCCATGGTCGCGGTGCACGGGTCCAGGGACACGTGTCATCCCCTGATTGGCCGCCGCGTGTGACGTGGGGCCACGCTGGCGCGGCTTGGGCGCGTGGACCGGCGGTTGGACGGTTACTGTAGCCGCCCGAAAACTTTCGGGCGCCCGAAAGGGTGCGCCCGAAAGTTCGGGCTTGGCCTATTTAGGCCCGAATTGCCCCTTTTTTCTCCTTTTTCTCACTGTTGGCTTCACCCGAGCGTACCAGGAGGGGAACCGGGCGATCCCCCCGGGGTTTTCGAGGGCGCACGAGCGTGCCGTGGACTCCGTGGAGCGCGCAAGATGTACCAAAGAGCCTATTGGAGGCAATGGACGGCACGGCGTTGTCGAGGTAGGCCCCGTATGTCATTTTTGCGGTATTTTTGGCACAGTTTGAAGTTTCCTTTTGGATTTTGGATTTGACCCCTTTGCCCACGTGCATGTTAGGGACCCAACTTTTCTGTGCCGTTTTACTGCGCGAGTTTCGCGGGCATTTTGGACGCGCCTCGTTTTGTGTGCCGTTCGTGGGAGACTTGCACCGTTTTGCGTGCGGATTCGGCAAATGCGCACAATTTTGGATGCAAACTCGTAAAACGTGCACCGTTTTGCGTGCAATATTGAAAAAGAAACGTGCACCGTTTTGCGTGCCAATACAAGGTATGTGCTCCATTTTGCGTGCAGGTTAGACTAACGGGCACCGTTTTGCGTGCAGACTCTGATGTTTGCATTGTTTTGCGTGCAGGACGAGAAAAATATACACCGTTTTGCGTGCAACCCCACAGTGAGGTGTGCATTATTTTGCGTGCCGATTTGAGGTACGTGCACCGTTTTGCGTGCAAATCGTGTTGTCGCGCACCGTTTTTCGTGCCATCGCTAATGTTTTGCACTGTTTTGCATACAGGGTTGGAAAAATGTGCATCGTTTTGCGTGCAACCCTACAGTCAGACGTGCACCGTTTTGCGTGCAGATTTGAGGTACGTACACCGTTTCGCGTGCAAATCGTGTTGCCGCGCATCGTTTTGCGTGCCGGCTGAAGTGGCGCGCACCATTTTACGTCTGGGTTTTTAATGACATGCACCGTTTTGCGTGCAGGATTGGAGGACGTGCACCGTTTTGCGTGCGGATTCGAGGGATGTGCACCGTTTTGCATGCAAGCTCGAGGAGACAAGTGGAATCGCGCGGAGACCAATTGCAAGTGTCTACAAGCAATTGGGGACACCACAAGGTGGGGAATTCTGCCGAAATTGGGTGACCTCTCCCCTTGCTCCCTTGCTTTTCGATTCGAAGCATGATAGTAGCCTGTTAGAGGCGTTAGGTAATTATGATATTGATTGCCTGTATAGATGGATTCAGATAAAAAAGAGCAACTGTTGGTTGCCAGAGATAGGGGAATAGTTGTGTATGTGCAAAGAGACACAGAGGAAAAGTGCAACTGTTGGTTGCCAAACATATATGATGAATATGCATGCGTAGAGATAATTATTATTTTATGCATGAGATGAAAATAATTGCATGCATGAAAATGATTAGCTATTCATGATTATGAGCATGTTAGGGTATAACCCTAGGAATCACGTGACATAAGGGAACAACAGTTGTTGATAGTAAGACTAGGAGAAAACCTAGTATAGGGGTTTGACGAGTGACATCAACTTAGGAGTTATCCTAGGGAGGACGAGTGGCATGGTCTTAGGTGACAACCTAAGGACACTGGATAGAGTGATCGACATAGAGTCAGAGAACTCTAGGATGTATATGACATGGAACTTAGGTAAAGGAAACCTAAGGAGAACTAGTGATCAACATAGAGTCAGGGAACTCTAGGATGTATATGACATGGAACTTAGATAAAGAGAACCTAAGGTGAACTAGTGATCAGCATAGAGTCAAGGAACTCTAGGACAAGTATGACATGGAACTTAGGTAAAGAGAACCTAAGGTGAACTAGTGGTCAGCATAGAGTCAAGGAACTCTAAGACAAGTATGACATGGAACTTAGGTAAAGGGAACCTAAGTTGAGCTAGAAGAGTTTAAACTCACAGACAGAAAAATAGAGTCAAGTTGACTCTAGGATTCAGTAAGGAATCAAGAGAATGGAAAAATGGATCAAGTGTGGAGACATGAAAGGAAAAGAAAATGGAAATAGGGTTAATGAACTCTAAGTTGATAAAATTGAAAGCGACTAGTGTCCTTGTGACATAGTGCAAACCTTAGGGTAATTGAAACAGAGGGCTGTGAATCGAGAACAAGATGTTCCAACCTGAATAGGTGCTAGAGACACCCAGATTATCCTAGAGTAAAGAGCTTAGGATAAAGGAAATGGAGCTTAAAAGAAAGCCAAAAGTGGCTTAATAAGCAAGACAAGCAAATTGCTCAAGGTAGAGCTGAAAATGTGATTAATAAGCAAGACAAGCAAATTGCTTAAGACAAAGAGAACAGAAAGAGAAATGGTATGAGTCCAAGTGACTCCTAGTTATCCTTATGGCGAGACCTAGGATAAGAGATAAATTGTTATAAAAAGGGCTTAAAGTTAAAAGCAAGCTAAAAGTGGTTAAAAAGTATAAAGAGAATATAAATGGCGCCTTCGAATTTGAGACTCGTCAGTGGAGCAGGACTCCCTGGGCAGTGACCCGTCGGACTTGGTACTTTCGAAAGGTTAAAAGTTAAAATAAAGAGCTAGATTCTCAAAGGAAAGAGAAAGAGATTTGCCAGTGGCAAAAAGGGAGCTATAAGCTCGAATAAGAAAGAAAAGCAAGTGTTCTAAGGCAAAGAGGCTAAGAACTAAAGTAAAAAGAGAAAGAAAAAGAAAAGAAAAGAAAGAAAATATAAAGATAAAACGGGCGTACCTGCGGGGAGGAAACGTGACCCTTTTTGGAGGAGCGGCAGGATCCCTCTCCCGGGCAGTGACCCGTCGGGCACGTTTCTCCCGTAGGACGGGATAACACTTGCGAGTGTTATCGGCAACCTTAGAAATCTTATCTTATGGTAGCAGGACTACCGGGCTGGGGCCCGTTGGATAAGAATTTCTGAGGGTTAACTTGAACTAAAGCACCAGAATTTAAAGAAATAAAGAGAAATTAGAGTGGCCAAGGTGGCCGGGTTAGTTTGACCCTGTATACAGCGGCATAGTGGCCGAGTTGGTGCTTAGCAGCCTAGTGTGGCTGGACAGAGTAGTGCTGGGTCGATGAGTATACACAGATAGGGTAGTGACATGTATATTGCATAGCCGCATTTTGATATTGAGGATTTTAGTTTCCTAGCACTATTATTATTGCTTCCATTGGACCAAGTTGTGTAGGACACTTTATCTCGGTGGTTGAACCCACTGGGAACTATGTCGTAGTTCTCACACCCCTTGGGTGACTCCCCCCACCCCAGGTTCAGGTATGGATGCAGCGATCGCGACGGTTCAGAGGCAGACGACGAGGTATACGACAGGGGCAAGGGCCCAGCAGTATAGAGACCTAGAGGGTCTAGCAGAGGTATCCCATTTATATATTTCTTGAGTGAACCTTGTATGGTGAGGAATTTATGTAAAAGAATTGTAATAATTTATATTGCAAGTTCAGAAATATAAAGTGCAATAAAGTAAGGCATGTTTCACTCTTGTATGCTTTCATTTCCGCATTAACTGTCACGCCCCGGGTGTAAACCGGAATCCGGGCCCGCCAACAGATCCGCCGTGCACACAGAATTTTCCATGTACACGAAGCGCTGGTAACCTGCTCAAATAGATAATATACAATAAAAGAGCATAAACAGAGCTGAACTAATAGAACTAAAAGTACTCTCAGACTGAAATAAGCTACAAGCTGAAATAAAAGTACAATATACTCCCAGCTCACCAAAAATATACAACCAGCTGGCCAAAGCCAGATCCAAAAGGAAACTACTGAAGTCTGAGATACAAAAAGGGTACAATAAAAACCTCGCTAGTCTCTCACTCGGGGTAGACGATCTAGCTAGTCGGCGATCCTCTTACCTCGATCTGCCGCTGAAGGCCCAGCAGCTCCCACAGATGACTCTGCAAAACAAAGGGAAAGGAGGACAGAAAACAATAATGGGGGTGAGAACTACTAGATAAAACCAGTAGCCTCCCCTAGCGGGTAAAACCTCTAATGCTGACGCACCCACTAGGAATAAAGAGGCAAAAGGAAGAACAGTGGTAAGAAATAAAGACTGCTGGAAAAGGAACTACCACTACTATGCCTCTAAATGCAGTGCCAAAAGATAACTGTATATATGCAACTATAAAGCTGACTGCCCAAAGAAACCCAATCAGAGGGCCAGGAAATACTGGCACTGCCTGCTCTGTCATCACTCACAACTCACCAACTGACCGGCACCTATCACGGTCAAAAAGCCTACTCCGGAGTGGCACTCGAGGGGAGCGACCCACACGAGTAAAGTATCTCTGTAACCGATGTCTCACAATAGCAGGACTGGATCATGACCATGATCAAAGTGGGAATACTCCATCCACTAATGCAACCCTGATCCCCAATCTGATGTGATAATAACATCCGGTCAACCGCCCAAAATTCGCAGTTTGCCACTATCTCCCACAATCCCCAAGAAGAGTCTAAACTGTCCCAGACTCGAGATCCAACTACACTAACTCAAGCTCCCGATCTGACTCGATCGTCATGCATCGATAGAGAAGAATAACAATAAAACATGTTTTCTCCTAAGTCAAAACCCATAATACAGTGCTGCAGTAAAATGGTGGCCTAACTAGATGTCCAATTAAACATACAATTATTCCATTAAAAAGTATTAGAAAAGTGACTAAGGTTTCTTGTAAAGAATCATTTTAAAACATTATGGGATTACTTATTTGCATGCAGTTTAAGATATAGCAATTGTCCAACTTCATTGTCCCAGATTGATCACATAGAAGCTATCAATTAATTTAGGAGGGCCAATGCAATAGGCTCATATACCACAAGTTACTATCATATTTGTAATTGGGAAACTCTACTATTCCTAGTGTGCAAGTCAACAAAGAGGGAAAAGCAACCACCCACCTCGAAAAGCGTGCACAATACACCCAAAAAATATCCATTGTCCTCTAAGCACACCGTCAGCTGAAACAGTATCCTACAATATCACACAAGTGTACACGGTGTAAAAACTACAAGTTCCAAACACATAATTGCTGTTTTTACAATCAGCATGCAAAACGAGGAATTTCACCTCTGTCTCGAGCTCCTAAAATCTCATAAAAATCACGGTTGCGTTCCTCGCGAAAAGTATCCCAAAATCGACTCTTGAATCGCCTCGATCTGATATTCCTACGCTGAGAAATAAATCGTCGAAGTCGCTGCTGTCCCAAAAACCCAAACAGCAAAAGAGGGGTCAAAACACCTCGGGAATCATGCCAAGGAATCGGAATCCAGAGAAACCACCAACACGGAAAACGAAGCCCTACCTCTTAGGAACACACCGGTGAAGAAATCGTCGAAAGAGGACTCCCGTACTGCACAGGGGACTCCTCGGACCGAAATGCGACGATAACGGGCCCAGATTGGGGAAAAACAAGGCACACTGTAAAATCCGGATCGCCGCTGTCGAACTTCCAGAAAATCTGGGAACGCACCACGAGGTAGAAAAATCAGTGAGGAACAACTTCTCTTCAATGACCTCTCTCAGATTCTCTCTCTTTCTCTCAGAAAATAGAGAAAAAGAAGGGAGGGGAAGGGCTATTTATAGGCCCAAAAAATCTTTTGGGAAAAAGACCTCTGTGTCCCCACATTCGGGCGGCTACAGTGCCCAGGCCCACTTTCGGGCGTAAACAGTGCAGCCCGGCCCGCGTTTCGGGCGGCTACAGTGCGGCCCGGCCCAGGGGTTTCCGGGCGCGCACAGTGCGGCCCGGCCCAGCCCGCCCGCGCACGGGATCCCTTCCCGTCCAACCGGCCGTCCGACCCGGCCCACAGCCCGCCACGTGTCCGCCAAACAGGCGGCAGCCGTGCGGGCTCAACGGGGAAGCGCCACGTGTCCCCCGTGATTGGCGGCGCGGTGGGCGCGCCCGCCAATTGTGCGGCGACACGTGGCCCCCCCCGCCCGACACGGCTGTCGGCGGCCGCCGCCGCCCACGCGCGCCCACGTGCGCCCACGTGCGCCCACGTGCGTACGGCCGCACCCGGGCAGCTCTGTGTGCGCCACGCGTACATGAGCCGACCAATCCGGGGCCGCCACGTGGCGCGCCCCGGTCCACCGTGCACCGCGCACGCGCCGCACCTGCCCGGCCTGCCCCGCGCGCCGAGCGCACTACGCCGGGCCAAACGCGTGCCGCCACGTGGCCCGCCGGTCCACCGTGCACCGACGGTCTATTCCGTGGACCGAGAGTGGCGCGCCGGCCCAATAAGGGCCTGCCACGTGTCCCCGGCCGGTCCACAGCTCCCCCTGCACCATTTTGCGCAGAAAACTTCCGGGGGTCCGTTTTTGGGCATCCGGACTCCAAAATAAATAAGTAAATAGTCGTTTTCAAGCGTTTTTCCGCGCTGAATTCAAATACGGCCTCCGATTAGCCTGATTCCACTCCTAAAATTCGGCAAAGGCAGCCGAAGGTCAGGCTTGCTCCCAAATCCTCTCTGGTTTCAAACAACATATCACTTTGACATGTTGGGGCCCCACACACCACTAACAGGTGTTCCACACCCCGAAACAGGGGAAAAACACAGGGGAAAACTGGGACACTACATTAACTGTTGTTATTGAATGAAAGTTTTAATTTGTAGTGATTTTTAGTACTCTGATATTGAGCTTCCGCATACACTTGTTGTGTTATTATGGATGTTACCGTTCCTTTTGGGTAGGAAAAGGTCTTACCCGATTGGCGGGTCTTTTGGCGTGCCCGAACCGTACAAATTGGCGGACTCGGGGCGTGACACCTACCTCTTGTGATAATCCCTTCCAAAAATTAGCCACAGATTCCAAGTGGTTAGCTCAGGGGAGGCCGCGCACGAAACGTCAACGGAGGTGACAGCAAGTGCAACAATGGTGGAGTCCTCCAAAGTTGAGGAAGAAGATGAAGATGGAGCTCCAAAGTCCTCTAAACAAAGCTCAACAATGGTGGGGTGAAGGTGGTGATCTCCTCTGCAAGAGCTCCCAAAAAAACACAAGTCCAAAAGCTCAAAACTGTGAAGAATAGCCTCTATTTATAGCTCAGAAATTTCCAACTTTCGGATCCAGGGGATAATTTCGGGCGCCCGAAACCTCCCACGGTCACCTCCTCGTGAGCGCTCGAATCAATGATCGTTGTCCATCGCACCACATGTCGCACATCCGCGCCCACGCTCACAGTCAACCCGATCAGCCAATCGTGCGCTGCCGCGTGTCCACCCTATCTGCTCCGCGCCCGACAACAGAGTCCGCACCGGTCAATCGCGTGATGCCACGTGTCCCAGCCTCATCCAATCTGCGCCCGAGGCCGCAGCGCCCAATCGCACGCTGACGCGTGTCCCCACTGCTGCCTGCGCCTGCCAAAATAATAATACTAGATACAAAAATATATAATCCATCTCCCAAAATAATAATACATCACAGAGTCTCAGACTGTACAATGCTAGAAACAAAAACATCCACTAGGGTACCTCTAAACACACATAAAATGCAGGGTAGGAAACTACTCAGCCACGCCCTTACCTCAATCAACAATCTCCGCACATACTGAAGCAGGAACAGGTACCTCTGAAAAGTAAATACCGTAGCGGGTGTGAGAACTACATCAATCAGTAGTTCTCAGTGGGTACCATCTCCAAGCCCAACGGTCTACCCTAAGTCTACTAGAGGCATTAGATAACAGAACTACTGTAAGAGAAAAAAAGACAAGCTGGAATGAAATCTACATCTATCATGCCTTTATTTACGATGCTCAATGGGTAAATCAGAAGATAGTATGTAACTACTCGATCTTGAGATGCTAAAGGTAATACCCAATCTCAATGACTGCCTCATAGGGTCCAGTCAAGCCTGCGCCCACCTACTACCACCATCCATACCGGGCAGGATTTACATAGGGCGTCCACCTTGACTGCATCAACGTCGCGCGAGAACATGAAACAGACCTAGCTACGGAGCGGCACTTGAGGGGAGTGACCCCACCGAGGAAAATCAGCGCATCACAGTCGAGCTCAATACGGCTCATGCAGGCTATAGTCCATACTCAGGATCAACCAGATCCAAACTCGGCTCAAAACAAGCTCACAGTATAAGGAGATCGGCACAATTACAACTCTCAGTCTAGAGCAAACCAGCCGACAACAACGAATGGTTCAAAAATTCCAAAAGACTGGTGCCGACAACCCCAATCAAACAAGAACAGGTTCCAGGCACAACCTCCCGTAGCTCTCGGCCCAAATATAAAAACAGCCCTTGGAATCCAGATCACTCGAACCCTTTTCGGGTAAGGAGATTTATATGAAAAGATGACATTTATTCCTGAAAACCATTTTCACTCGAACCCTCTTCGGGTGAGGAGAAAACAAATCTATTTTTTTGTTGAAAACCATCTTAATTTGAGGAAACTCATTTTAATAAATTTTAGTTTTTAAGAAATCAGTTAAAACAAGTTTTATTTTCTAAACCCCGAAAGGTTAGTGCCTTCACCTCAATCAAACAAGAACATGTTCCGGCAGCCTTTCGAAGTTCAGAGAGAAAACTTTAGTTTACCGAAAACATGTGCAAAAACATCTTGAGTTCAAGCTCCTACTTTCGCAAGTTTCCACACCACCACAGACTCAACAGCTAACGAAACTGGTCGGAAAACACACAACGACCTGGGACCACCGTCTACCCAAACGACTCCCAACAACACTGGCTGGAGAACACTCGACAACCCGGGACTGCCGTCTACCCAAACGGTTTCCGACACTAGAACAAAATCTAGCCTCAACTACTATACTCCACTCGCCCCCCCAAGCGCGAGCGCAACATGCATCCTACACTACCCCGACCACTCAGCCCAATACCAGGGTGAGAATAAACTCCAAGTCAGGAGGGAAACAATGCAAGTGTAGAAAGCCCAAAAACAACTAAGGTATACCCAAGTTAAGGGTTTTCTAAAGTCTGGTCATAAATCATGCAGCATATGGCAGGGGTGCCAGTCAGGGTTCTACAACTCTACAACTATCATATACATTAATAATAGAACTACCACTAGCATGCTGATAACTACAATAATAGAATTAATAAGAAGCCCGTTGATTTTGGAGAAAATCCAACCCGCCTGGAACGCGTCGATCCGGAGTCCGATCGGGCTGAAACTTGGCGTGAACGTTTCTCAAGCTCCTACGGTTCCAACAAACCAAAAAATTCTTGCCAGATTGAGCACAACAGTAAAAATATCGGGTCAGCCACAGAAATCCAGCAAACGACTCGATTAGCAATCGGAGGCCTAAATCGAGCACATACCTCGACGAAAATGTGCCGAACTCAGTTCCTATGTTCCCCTCCAACTTAGGAACATCTAGAAAATTAGAAAATGCCCTCCACAAGTGCCGAAAATTTTGCTAAGGCGAGAACTCCTCGGTAAGGCCAAAAACAACAGGTAACCTCAAGAAAATGTAGAAGCTAATCCATAAGTGATCTCTAACTGAAATCAACAAGAAAGATGCTCACCTTGATCATAAGAATGTACCCCAACTCTTACATTCTCAGAATAATCCCATAATCACCACGAAATCTGCATCCCAATGGCCAAACATCATAACAAGATCAAAAGCAGAAACATAATAACAATCTGTCACAGGGGTCACCAAGAACAGGGTAAAACTTGTGTAAATCACCTTCAAAAATCCCAAAGAAAGGTGCCCACGCATTCCTCTGCGAGTCTAGATGATTTCCAAAAAGCTAAAAAAATCCATCAACAAAAAGCCAAAAAAATCCATGAGTAACCATCTCTGTCTAGAAATCCACCATGTGCACGAGGGCTCCAAAGTTGATGCAAAACATCCCAGAAAATGCGAGAATGATGGAGGGAGGTCATTAATACAAAAATCGAAGATTTACCTGTGGCGAAGGTCTCCTCCAATTTTCGGCTCGAAACTCCAAGTGGTTTGCCCTGGGGAATCCACGGACGAAACGTCGATAGAGAAGACTATAGCTGCAGGAATGGTGGAGTTTTCAAGATTGGGGAAGAAGATGAAGAAGAGGTCCACAAATCCCTCTAATGGTGCCCAGGAGTGGTGAGGGGTTGATGATTTTCTTCTCTGCAATAAGGGCCTCCATGAAATTCCACCAAAAATTCAGAAATGGAGGAGAAGGATTTCAATTTATAGCCACACAGGAAAATTGCCCAAAACTCGATTTGGGGGGCAACTTTCGGGTGCCCGAATGTAGTGGGTGCGCACTCGGACACGTGGCGCACATCCATCATGCGCCCGAAATTCAGATCCACCACTCACAGCCCGCCACGCGTTGCTCGCCCGTGCCCGCTCCCGAAGTCCACCGCTCGGCCAATTACCGCCCGCCATGTGGCGCCCCTACCTACTCCACGCCTGAGGCGATGGCTAGCCCAATCGCGCGCCACCACGTGTCACGCGGCGCTCGAGGGAGTCTGACCACCCAATCACGCGCCACCGCGTGGTGCGCTCCTTGGTCGCCGCGCCCGCGTTGACCTGCGTCTGCCAGCGCTACAGTGTACGAACAATCGGGCGCCCGAATCCGCTCCAAAAGCTGAAAATTGGAGGTTTTCTCCATTTTTCCACGCTGAGACCGTTTCACGCGTTCGTTTGGCGCGCAAACACACTTGACACACAAAAATAGGTGTCATCATGCTGCTGACCACGTAGCCAAGCATCACATGGATTCGGGTCACCACACTCGCCGAAGAAATCATCGCAACAAACATCGCACTTTGACATCCTCTGTAAATAAACTCCTCCATTTCGGGCTCGTGGAAAGTCACCTTCCTCTCTCCGCAGTCGATAGTCACACAGTACCACACCAACCAATCCATGCCAAGTACAACATCAAAATTTTGGAGCTGCCGCAAGATTAGCAAGTCTGCTGGCATAATCCACGACCCCAACTGCACTAGACAAGACCAACAATACTTCTCCACGTGCAAAGTATAATCAGAAATCTGCACCTCAAGTGCATGTGGCAACAACCCTATCTCTAGTCTATGCAGGGATACAAATGCTCTACTAATGAATTAATGAGATGCGTCAGTATCAAAAAGTGCTTGAGCTCGAACAACGTAAATCAGAATAATATCTACAACGACATGGTCTGCAGTTGTGGAGTCCTCCACGTGAGCTGCGTAGACTCGCCCACTCGGCGCTGGCGGTTGTCGTTCTGTCTGCCTCGAAGAGGTAGCCCGATCTGCTTGGTTGTAAGTCGGTGGAGCTCCTGCGATCTAGAGGGTTAAGGGAGGAGTAGATGCAATCGATAGTACTGGGGATCCTGCTCGTGGGCACGCTGTCTGAATGTGCCCCATCTGCCCACAACGGTAGCATCGACCCTTCCTCTGGTCTCACTACGGCGGTGAATGCGGTCCTCCGCAAATAACATATATGTCCTGCCGCCTCTGATACTGCTGCTGTTGCTGTCGAGGTCCACTAGAACTCTGGCGCCTCTGGAACTCACGACCCTGAGGATGGAATCGTGGAGGTCTCAGAGGCCTCTACCTATTTGTCACGCCCCGGCGTCGAAACTGCAACCCGGGCTCGCCAACGAATCCGCCGCCCATACGGGAAGCCCCGTATAGACGAAGCGACTAACTTGCAAAAGATCAACTACACTATACAGATATCAGAGCTGAAAAGTAAACTGCTGAAATAAATATATACAATTCCTCAAATAGTACATGCTAGGACCTCACAATACATAAGTCACTCCAAAAGTAAAACTCTCAAAAGTAAAAATATACATGATACATCCCAAAATCACTTACAGTACTAGTACATCACCAAAAGGGTACATCTACTCTCACTGGAAGAAGACTGGTAGGGATCTAGCTCGCGACTCCCTTACCTCGATCAGCAGGATCAGCAACTGGAGCAGCAGGAACTGGAGTAGAGGTTCCTGGGGAAAAAGTCACCACGGCGGGTGTGAGAACTACATCCCACAGTAGTTCTCAGTGGGTACCGCCAACAAGCCCGACGGTCTGCCCACTAAGTCTACTAGAGGCATAAAGTAACAAATGCATGTTAAGGAATTTGTTTTGGCGTATTTCGTGAAAGTGGTTAAGTCTGGAAGATTGAAGATGAAGAAGTTTGAATCATATACCTCAATCTCAAGTAAGAAGAATTCAAAAGGATCAGGTACGTTTAACTAAATAATTTTGGTGATCCGAATACTTCTTATAGTGTAGAAACACTTGGATGGATTTTTAATCGCATAAAAATAAAAAACTTGACATGTTATATGTTCAGGATCCGGAACAGGCAACTACAGTCCGGACCCCGAACATAGGGTAGTTCATGCGCAAATCCAGTCCGGAACACATCTGTTCAGTCCGGACCCCGAACGTGGATTTTGCAGAAACTGCATGAACAGTCCAGACCGTGGATCTTCAGTCCGGACCCCGAACGTATGTTTTTCTGGAAATAGTCTGTCTTGCTACGACAGTCCGGACCGCAGTATTCCAGTCCGGACCGTCGTCCTGAAAATTCCAGATAAGGTTAGTTTTTTATTCTTATCCTCTTCCAATGGTTTCTAACCTATAAATAAACCCTACGATTTATTTTTTAGGGTAATCCAACAGAATCCAAAAATAAGTTTTATCTCTGGGAAATGAACGAGAAATATTAACGGAGATAAACTTATTAATCCACATATAGAGAAGAAAGGAAATAACTAGATTTAATTCTATGTTTCTTCATCTATATTAATTAATTTAATTCTAGGTTTTCATACTCAGAATTTGAGTAGAATCAAATTAATGAATACTTAGATGGTATTTCCGATCTATCTTTGATCTAAGTATTCGGCGGATCATCACCACCCAAAAACAACGATTTTCCCAAAATCGGCGCGTGGACTCGCGTGGCCTTGAGGATTCAATGGGCTACCGCCCTCGTGGATTCGGAGCGAGGTACGTTCGTGGATTCGAGACGTGCTACTGGGTGAAGACCGTGGATTCGGTCAGACGTCGTGGACTAGACGTTGGACGCCGTGGATTCGGCGTTGGACGCAAATCGTGGATTCGAGGCGCGTTGCGGAGCGAGCGGAGAAGATCAACTAGGAGCGTATGGAAAAAGGTTGAGTCGTCTGTGAGTGCGTTATATCACCTTTGTACGTGTTATAATTCTAGTGGATTTCACCGTGTTATCGGTCCCGTGGTTTTTTACTCCTGGTTTTGGAGTTTTCCACGTAAAAATCTTGCGTGTTATTTTTCATTTCCGCATTGGGTTTTATTACGCAAAGATTTTTGAGTGTTTATTGTTTACACCTATTCACCCCCCTCTAGGTATTTTTTCCCCTATTTAGATCCATATTATCTATAACCCATCAATTCGTATCAGAGCGGGAATAGGGTTGTAAACAATGGTTGAAGGTGGAAACATCAACAGACCCCCGTTCTTCAATGGAACAAACTATGCCTACTGGAAAGTACGGATGAAAGCATTTTCAATTTCCATTGACGAACGGGTGTGGCAATCAATCGAGTTAGGATGGTCAAATCCAACTGAAATTATTGCTGATGTTCGCACCATCAAACCTAGGTCGAAATGGACCAAGGAAGAGATTGACTCATCTTCTTACAATGACAAAGGAATTAACGCCTTATTTAATGCTTTGTCTCAAACTGAGTTCTCTCGCGTCTCGGCATGTGAGACTGCGAAAGAAATCTGGGATGTTCTACAAGTTACACATGAGGGAACTAACCTTGTTAAGATTCAAAAACTACAAATGCTTACGAGCAAGTTTGACTCTATTTTCATGGCAGAAAATGAATCGTTCACAGAATACTATACACGATTGCAAGACATCGTGAATTCATGTGCTAACTTGGGAGAGAAAATTTCAGAATTTAAAATTGTAAGAAAGATTTTAAGGACTCTTCCCGAATGATTTCGTTCCAAGGTTACGGCCATTGAAACAATTAAACACCCGGACGAAATCCGTGTAGAAGAATTAGTTGGTTCATTACAAACTTATGAAATGACATTTCCTGCTAACTATTCTTCTGGAAAGGCATCCTCTTCTAAGTCTTCAGGTTTTGCGTTGAAAACAACAAAAGAAGAAGACGCGGATTCATCCTCTTCAGACGACGACGAGAACCTATCTATGGAGGATTTCGAGAAGCAACTTGCTCTCTTGACCAGAAAATTTCGCCGAAACTTTCGAAGGGGTAATTCAAGTAAAACTTCATCCTTCGTAAAGTCAAAGAAAGGCAAAGGTTCTTCTAACTTTAAATCAAGAAAGCAAGAGAGTTTTTCAAAGGATAAGAAAAGCTCGGAGGGACAAGTCCAATGCTTCAAGTGCCGAGGATACGGCCATATCTCAACGGAGTGTCCCAATAAGAATCCGTCGAAGAAGAAAGCGATGCAAGCCGTCACTTGGGATGACACCTCAACGTCCAATGAGTCATCTTCAAGTGATGAAGAAAATAACGCAACGACGTTCCACGCGTCCACATCTTCACCTTTTGTATGCTTTATGGCGAGTACATCCGATTCATTGTCCAACTCCTCCCATGTTGAAAAGAATGCCACGGACGACGAATCGAGTAATTCCGAAGGTGAAGACTTTGCTCTTGCCTATCACAAACTTTTGAGGGATTCAAAGAAACTGTCAAAGCAAAACAAGGGGTTGAGAGGGAGATTGCAGGAGCTCGAAGAAGAAGTAAAAAGGGCAACTTCTCTCTCGACTGGTCTTGAAGTGGAAAGGGATAACCTGATCAAAGCAAATGCTTCACTTCAAGAGAAAAATGAGCATTTCGAGAAGGAACATGTAAAAATGGTTGATAAAGCAAATTACTTCTTGAAGCTCTACTCCGAGGCTCGACAAGAAAAGATGGAGATGACGAAGACCATTTTCCAACTCAAGGATGATTTAAAGAGATTTTCTTCTGGAAGGAGCAAGTTGGATAAGATGCTTGGTCTTGGTCAAACAAACAGATTCGGCCTCGGATACAGTCGAACTGGAGACAGTCCTAGTTCGGTTGAGACAGTTTTTGTGCCCCAGTCGGTAACTCCTCCGACGACGACGGAAATCACTGCATACAACGACAACAATCTTACCTTACCTTCTTCGGGATCGTCAAGTACAAAGGTATGTTTTCGTTGTGGTTTTGCAGGGCACATAAGAAGAAATTGCAAGATTGGAGCGAAACGATCAATTCAAGCACCTCTTGCAACAACTACCAAAAAGGTGATTCTCCGGAAATCAAAAGAAAACCTTTCAAAGGAAAAGAACCTTGGTAGTTCACAGCACAAGACGATGTCAAGCAATCAATCAAACAAGACGCTTTCACCAAGGAGAATAACGTCACAATCATTGCCAACGCAGTCCAAAAAGGTTTGGGTGCGCAAAGAGGAAATCTTCCCTTGTCTTGTTGTTCATACTTCCTTGCATGCTTATGACAACTCGTCTTGGTATCTGGATAGTGGATGTTCCCGTCACATGACCGGTGACAAAAACAGTTTTCAAACTTTAGAGAAAATCTCCGCAGGGCATGTTGTGAGGACCTGGATCCCCACGACGAGATTACTGGATCATCTACAGCTCCCGGAGGCCTATGTGGCGTGTTGGTGGGATTTGTGCCCCATTTGGACATTAGTGTTGGGCTCAGTGTGTTATATGGATCACGTGGGTGATCATTGGACTCCGTCGGATCGTTAGAAGTGGTTTCGCGCGAAGTGGATATTAATTATGGACTCAGCGCGAAGTTTGGATCAAGGAACATCTTCCCGGATGCCTTCAGCAATTTTTAGAGTTGGAATTTGGCAAATTGGACTTCGGATTTGGATTCAGCGCGCGAAAACGGTTAAAACGGACTACCCACTTGTCATTTTTGGGCTCTGGACACTGTTCACGCCGGAACAGTGTTTCCGGCGGCGGCGGCAGCGGCGGAGCGGCCGCAGGCAGCGCGGCGGACGGAGGCGCGGGCCGCCCGGTCCACGCGGCAGGCGTGCGCCGGGGGCTGGACGCGTGGCGGCTCGGGAGTGGGCCGGTCCGCGGGGCGCGGTCTACGGGGGAGTGCGGGGCGCACGGTGGACCGGGGGTGACACGTGGCATCATCCTAGAGGTGGGTTCACGGCGGTTGGTCTACGCAGTATTCGGGATGGCTCATGGTTTACGGTGCACCGGGCTTGGACACGTGGCAGGTTTGTATTGGTTCGGTCCACTTGATTTCGTTCACCGGGTTCACTAGGCAGAGGCTTGACATGTGGCATTCTCCTATTGGTGGGTCTACTGTGCGCGGCAGGGTGGCAAGCGGCGGCGTCAGGCGGGCACGTGGGCGCGGCAGGCGGGCATTGACCGGGGTGCGTGCCACGTGTCGTCGTCCGCGGGTGGCCACGTGGCGCGACGCGTGCGGCGGGTTCGGCTGTCGCCTGTTTGGCGGGCGACGTGGAGGCCCAGGACGATTTCGGGCGGCTATAGTGTTCGGGCGCGGGGATTTCGGGCTGCTACAGTGCGCGCCCGAAAACTCCCAGCGCCCGGAAATCGGGACTTATCCGGTATTTTCCCATTTGTTTCTGCAGCCTATAAAAGGCGATCCGAGCCCTCTTCTTCTCCCTTTTCCGCCATTTCCGAGCCTCTTCTCGCCGGGGTGCCTTCAGCAAAGTTGATCCCATAGTTTGGCTGCATCTTTCTGCAAAGTTTTGGGATTTTTGGTGGCACGCTTATCGAGGTTTCTATTTTTACGGCGCGGCGCGACGCTCGTTCGTTTGTGGTCTTCTTCGTCGCGTTTTGGTGCGAGGACTCCCCCGGCTTACCCCGAGCACCTTTTTCGGTGATTCTTGTGCCGTTGGCTTCACGACAGGTAGGGCTATGTTTTCCATGTTTACTGGTTTTTCCCATTCCGAGCTTTTCATGGGTTTTTCGGATCATCTTGTAACCTCTTTTCTGGGCGGAGTTCTGGGACAGCGGATCAGTGTTTTGGTGATATCTTCGCGCACAGGCATCGGATTGGGGCGATTCAAGAGGCGATTTGCATCTACACATCACGAGGAATATGCCCAAATTTTCTTGGAATTTTCTGAATATTTCTCGAAGGTGAAGTTTATCTGTGAACAGTAATTGTTGCTACAGTTTTTGAGAGTAGTTCAATTCGGGGTGATTCCCTTGTCGGAATTGTTTCTCAGTGTAGGGAGCTCGGAATTGGACGTGCAGGTACTCGTTTCGAAGGTATCGACGCGAGGATTACTGTGGTATTTTTATTGGATTTTTCTGGGCACTTGCAGCAGGTGAAATATGCACGGCTTTGGGACTGATTTTCAGATTGTGTATGTTTGGTTGATTTTGGAATAAAAGTGTAATGTTAAGCCTTATTGTTGTACTCAGGGGTGTTTTCAGCTGTTTGAGGCCGAGGCTTGCGCGACTTGTACCGAGGGTGTTATGTTGGCAGATTTTGGACCGTGGGCGTCTACCCACTTCACCGACTTCAGGTTTGCCTTGGGTTAAGCGCTTCAGGTGGGTAAGCTTATTATCAGTAATTGTTTAAGGCAATGTTTATGCCGTGGCAAGTATAAGTCCACTTGTGGGGATGTCACCCCTCTATGACTGATGCATGCATGTGTAGGGTACATAGTTTATATTGGTAAGTAGGTAAGCTTGTTAATGATATCGGTATAAATGATTGCAAGAATAGTATTTATGAGGTATGCTGAGGACTTGCATGACTTGGGCATCTATGTGATGACTAGTGTAAGCTTACCTAGGATAATGTTACCCTATGAAATTATGTAACATGCCATGTTAGCACATAGCCTTTCTTGTGATGGATTATGCTTGGGACAGGATTTCGTAGCTATGTGCGGATTTGTACTCTGAGGAGTTATTATGATCATTCTATTGTTGAACCCTGAGTTGTGGACAGGTCTAGTTTTGAGATTCCGGCATGTTGTTTATTCCTAAAGGAACTATTATTATGCTTTACCCCCTTTATTTCCCTGAGGACATTTGCATGCTTGTATGGTCATGTAGTTAGGCCATCTTTTACTGCTGCACTACTTATTGGAACTTGACTTAGGAGAAACCATGCTTTTCCCTTCTCCTTCTTGTTAGTCAGGTGGTCAGTGTTGCTCGGGTTCGAGCAGGGGGTCTGGGTAGTGTAGTCGGGACTTCGTGTCTGGGACAGGTTGGTTTAGTTGCGGGGCTTTGCGGCAACCGCGGATATTGGGCGGTTGACCGGATGTTTCTCTATGCACCAGGATTTGGGTGTCGGTTTTCTCTAGTAGATGGAGTTTCCCACTTATCGTTCTGTTGCATCCGATTGAGGTCGGGTCTTTCCTTGGTGGTTGAGCTTTCCCACTTTGATCTGATTGATGATCAAGTCCTGCTGTTTCGAGATACTGTTGATGTTGATGACAGAGATGATTTACTCGTGTGGGTAGCTCCCCTCGAGTGCCGCTCCGGAGTAGGCTTCAGACCGTGTTGGGTTCCGGTCAGACCGTGTTGGGTTCCGGTCAGACCGTGACGGGTGCCGGTCAGACCGTGTTGGGTTCCGGTCATTGGACAGTGGAAACACTGAGTTCGAGAGATTGGTGACAGAGCAGGCAGCACCGGGTTTTATACCGGTTCATTCGATTGAGTTTATTTCGGTCAAATACTTTCATTGTTACACTCGTGCCTGGGGGCCGAGGGTAGACTGATAGTTGAGTTTAGATCAGTGATAGTATTGTTGAGAGCCGTCTGGTGGACGGTGGTCCCGTGTTGTTGCGAGTACTTTGACCGCTGTGTGAGAGGTTGAGCATCTTGATTCTATCCGTTCTGAGAGAGAGCGTGGATTTTGACCATAGCCTGCATGATCCTCTACTCGATAGCGAGCTAGTCCGTTGGGACGCCCTACGTAATTCCTGTCCGTCATCGGGAGGTGGTTGTAGGTGGATGCAGGTGTGACTGGACCAGATGTGGCAGTCAGCTCGATTGGGTCGTTGGTGCACTTCATGTGCTAGTGGTTGCATACCACTGTTTGGTTCTCCCCCTTTTGGCCTTTTGTTAGGGGCAGGGTAGCTGTGGAGAGTCTCCAGCTTACCCATTTCTGTCTTATGACTTGGGTCAATTTTTGTCTCTTGAGGACTTGGTGGGCAGACCGTCGGGTCTGGCGGTGGTACCCACTGAGAACTCCCTTTTTGGAGTAGTTCTCACACCCTTTGGGGGTTTTTCCCCCCTTTTTCTCTCCTCTCTTTGGTTGTGCAGAGTCTTAGCAGGTGTGGCCGACTCTGCGGTTGTTGATCGTGGCGAGGGAGTCGCGAGCTAGATCCCTACCCGGCGTTGGAGAGTAGCGGTACCCTTCAGAGGAGATCATCAGTAGATTAGTTGTTTCTTTTTCCTCTTTTGAGAGACTATTGTAGTGAGGATATTTTGTATCGAGAGACTGTACACTGTTGTATATATTGGAGTTACCTCCCGGTTGAGTTTAGAGCTTGTACTTGAGGATTTATATTATTATTATTATCTTGGGAGGCAGACAGTGTTGTTTATTTCCAGTTGTACAGTGATTGATTTTAGTTACAGCAGATTTTTATTTATAGCTCTGATATCTGTTTAGTTGTAGCACTTTTCTTGCAGGTAGGACGCTTCGCCTATGCAGGTTGGCATAGGTGGCGGATCTGTTGGCGGGCCCGGGTCGCAGTTTCGACCCCGGGGCGTGACAGATTAGAGTGGTATCAGAGCCTAGGTCGTAGGTCATGGTGGACTTAGAAACCCTAGGCTTTTGGTTTGACCCTTGGTTGACTTTGTGAGAGTCGTGATTTTGCGAGAGTCCTGATTGAGTTTTATACCTCTCCCAAGGGACGGGAGGAGTGATTGGCATGTTTATTCTCCTAAGTAATTATGTTGGCTGCAGACAACATAATGCTGTGGAACGGGTGACATGCTTTAGACTTTCGCTGGATTGGGTCGAGTGTTGTTGTGTGCTGTTTTGTTGTTTCGTCGTGGCGAGCGGTGTCTCCCCGACGTTGGGTTCTGACCCGTGTGCATCCTGTCATGGCAGTTGAGCTTGAGCAGTTGGTTTTGGACCGGATACCCGGATCGAGGTCAGAGAACCCCGGACCCAGATGACAGGATTGTCAGAGGCTTGTCAGCGGCTGAGGGAGCAGCTGGTCTTGGTGACACAGTTGTCGGAGCACTGAGTAGCCCCCTCTGTGCCAAGGTTTAGTGTCGAGGCACCGAGGCAGGGTGGATGGTTGACGACTGGTGAGCCGTGGGACATGATCGACCTATGGAGCCATGTTTGGCAGATGAACCACCCCGACTCGTAAGATTGAGTTTGGAGCCTTTGAAGGCAGAGTCGCGGCTGGTGGTGATGGAGTAATTAATTGAGAGCCTCCCAGTGCTTGAGAGTGTATGCAGTTGTTGAACCGCGCGCTCCAGATTCGAGGGACGAGGCGCATAGGATATATGAGATTGGGAGTGGATTGCGCCAGGACACCTTCCTGTTATTCGGTCCCTTCATTGTGGATTTAGACGCCTCGCTGGAGCAGGCACCGTGTATGGAGCGCGGCATTGCAGTTCCTTTGGATAGGGATCTGCCGCTAGAGGTGAGTTCTGGATTTTGGCGCTTGGCGCCGGATGATGGAGGACAGATCGGCCGGCAGGGGCATGACTAATTTTCTTTTCTTGGATGACGAATTCCCGAGATGTCAGAGGTCGGGTGGACCCCGAAGGCGACATCAGTATTTTATTTGAGTGGCGCAGCGATAGCGTGGATTTGTTATCTGCGGAGGACCTTATTCGTCGCCTCAATATGATCAGAGACAGAGGTCGTGCTTCCTAGTGATAGCCCTGGTTTTCAGGCAGATTGAGCGACAGCCACTTGCTTTGAGCGGATGAATCTGTGCCGCCCGGTTGGAGGGCGCCACGGTAGTGGATTGAGTGTCGCAGGTGGGATTTCACCACGGTAGTCGGAGTTAGAGCATGATCCACTCTTACATGGGTTAGAGGCAGATTTGTTATCGCATGCACTTGAGGTGCAGGTTCCTGTTGTTGTTATGCACGTGGAGGAGGCTTTTGGATCATGTCCAGTGCGGCCGAGACCGCGAGATGCCGGCAGAATTATTGGAAATTTTAGCAATTAGATGTTTTGACCTTATGCTTGAGATGGTTGGGCACTATGCCACAGGATGTTTGACTGCGGCAAGAGAGGACTTTGATCTTCGGCAAGGCGGGCAATTGGAGGCTTGCTCGTTGAGGTTGTTAGAGCACTCTGGTTTTAGCGGGAGAGTAAGAGGTGCTTACGGCGGCACCGGGACTCAGGGATATCTCTGTCTCCATGAGATCCCGGGTGTGATTTCACCTTAGTTGTTGGTAATGCCGCCGGTTAGGGAGATAGAGATTGCGTTTGACGTGGTTCGAGGAACCGCGCCACCCGGGACAGCACCTCATTGGATATCGCCGGCAGAGCTGAGAGAGAGCCATTGGCACTGTTGCAGGGTCCGATGGATCGAGGGGTCTGTTTGACCTAGTGCCACGCCGTTGGTGTATAGTGGTGATGCCACATCGTTGATACACGAGTGTGAGGGTCCTTTTATGGTATCTAGGACCTTATGATGGAGTTGTACTCCGGCAGTTGGTGTATGATGCGAGTGCCCACTTGGAGTTAGACAGCTGAGGACTTCGCCTTGGTGGCGTTTTGGACGCGGTGGGGGCATTATGAGTTGTTAGTGAGGCCAATGGAATGACGAATGCCCTGTGGACTTCAAGATCTGAGGGATAGTATGTCCCAGTTGTACTTGGCCGGACTGGGAGTGGTGTTTTCCGAGGATATTTTGATTTACTCCCAGAGTGACTTGGAGTACTAGGAGCACTTTGTGGATGTGCTATCATGCCCGTGTGGATGAAGCGGTATGCCAAGTTATTGAAGTACAAGTTGTAGCTGCAGAAGCATACCTTCTTGGGTCGCTTTGTTCGAGCCGTAGGGACGGCGGTGGAACCCGACCAAGTGGATGTTATTCAAGTTGACTGAGACCGACTTTCATTCTTGAGGTGAGAAGCTTCTAGACTTGGCGGTGCCGAGAGAGCATGGCCAATGGATAATGTGACTGGTATTAGCGCCAATGCTAGTGTTTCCTGTGTTGGGAGATGGAATTGTGTGCTTTGGTGATGCCTCCCACTGTGGCGGTAGAGTTACCATGGGTGGATCTTCGGTCCACACTTCTTTAGTCCAACCCTGTGAGTGTTGGGGCAGGATGAACCACTAGTTTTGCAGGCAGCTTGGATTCCACAGTTGAGCCTTTCAGTACGTCCTTTATTTCCAGCTTGGACTGTTATACCCGGGCGTAGGCCATGCCTGCTTGGCTATCAGTTTTGATTACTCAGCATCTTGAGTGGGATTTTTCGCGGATTGTTGTTGCTGGTTTGGGATTTTTGACCGCGAGTTTGAGCCTCCGCATTATGATCGCTTTTCGAAGCCAGTTTTCCCTCCCGTTCACTGACGGTTTGGTCCCCGTCAGGGCATCCTTTCGACCCGTGGGTCTGTTGGAGTTATGTTGGCTTGTTGAGTGTCCAACCGTGGCTTGAGATTGTGTCTCTGGAGGATCCCTTTTGAGGGTAGCTCGTGGTTGAGTAGGCCACTCGGGTGATTTTGGATCGGAAGTAACCGAGTGAAGACCCCAGCTTATTGGATCTTTTTCCTCATAGGATGAATCTGTGGGTATACTTCGGGTGATCCTGGTTGAGTTGACACCAGGAGGTGGGTTGGCGCGTGTTGCGCGGATGGTTATTCTGTTTCCCCCGGCTCTTGATGGGGCCTCTGTGTTGTTTCACGTCTCAGCTCAGGAGTGTTTTGCTTTGGATCCCACGCCGTGATCGACTTGCCCCTTCTGAGATCTGTGATTGTTGGGGTACGAGGGACGCCCGTTGCGATTTCTGGCTCGAGAGATGAGAAAATCTCATGTCGGGCCATGCCGTAGTTGTTGTTGTTGTTGTTGGGGAGTAATCACGAGGAGTGAGTGATGTTTCGGGAGCTGGAAGCGTTATTGATGAATACCTACCCGTGGTATGTGGGACCCTTGGGGGATTTGAGCTAGTTTCGAGGAGCGAAACTTTTCTTAGTGGGGGAGGATGTGAGGACCTGGATCCCCACGACGAGATTACTGGATCATCTACAGCTCCCGGAGGCCTATGTGGCGTGTTGGTGGGATTTGTGCCCCATTTGGACATTAGTGTTGGGCTCAGTGTGTTATATGGATCACGTGGGTGATCATTGGACTCCGTCGGATCGTTAGAAGTGGTTTCGCGCGAAGTGGATATTAATTATGGACTCAGCGCGAAGTTTGGATCAAGGAACATCTTCCCGGATGCCTTCAGGCAATTTTTAGAGTTGGAATTTGGCAAATTGGACTTCGGATTTGGATTCAGCGCGCGAAAACGGTTAAAACGGACTACCCACTTGTCATTTTTGGGCTCTGGACACTGTTCACGCCGGAACAGTGTTTCCGGCGGCGGCGGCAGCGGCGGAGCGGCCGCAGGCAGCACGGCGGACGGAGGCGCGGGCCGCCCGGTCCACGCGGCAGGCGTGCGCCGGGGGCTGGACGCGTGGCGGCTCGGGAGTGGGCCGGTCCGCGGGGCGCGGTCTACGGGGGAGTGCGGGGCGCACGGTGGACCGAGGGTGACACGTGGCATCATCCTAGAGGTGGGTTCACGGCGGTTGGTCTACGCAGTATTCGGGATGGCTCATGGTTTACGGTGCACCGGGCTTGGACACGTGGCAGGTTTGTATTGGTTCGGTCCACTTGATTTCGTGCACCGGGTTCACTAGGCAGAGGCTTGACACGTGGCATTCTCCTATTGGTGGGTCTACTGTGCGCGGCAGGGTGGCAGGGCGGCGGCGTCAGGCGGGCACGTGGGCGCGGCAGGCGGGCGTTGACCGGGGTGCGTGCCACGTGTCGTCGTCCGCGGGGTGGCCACGTGGCGCGACGCGTGCGGCGGGTTCGGCTGTCGCCTGTTTGGCGGGCGACGTGGAGGCCCAGGACGATTTCGGGCGGCTACAGTGTTCGGGCGCGGGGATTTCGGGCTGCTACAGTGCGCGCCCGAAAACTCCCAGCGCCCGGAAATCGGGACTTATCCGGTATTTTCCCATTTGTTTCTGCAGCCTATAAAAGGCGATCCGAGCCCTCTTCTTCTCCCTTTTCCGCCATTTCCGAGCCTCTTCTCGCCGGGGTGCCTTCAGCAAAGTTGATCCCCTAGTTTGGTTGCATCTTTTCTGCAAAGTTTTGGGATTTTTGGTGGCACGCTTATCGAGGTTTCTATTTTTACGGCGCGGCGCGACGCTCGTTCGTTTGTGGTCTTCTTCGTCGCGTTTTGGTGCGAGGACTCCCCCGGCTTACCCCGAGCACCTTTTTCGGTGATTCTTGCGCCGTTGGCTTCACGACAGGTAGGGCTATGTTTCCATGTTTACTGGTTTTTCCCATTCCGAGCTTTTCATGGGTTTTTCGGATCATCTTGTAACCTCTTTTCTGGGCGGAGTTCTGGGACAGCGGATCAGTGTTTTGGTGATATCTTCGCGCACAGGCATCGGATTGGGGCGATTCAAGAGGCGATTTGCATCTACACATCACGAGGAATATGCCCAAATTTTCTTGGAATTTTCTGAATATTTCTCGAAGGTGAAGTTTATCTGTGAACAGTAATTGTTGCTACAGTTTTTGAGAGTAGTTCAATTCGGGGTGATTCCCTTGTCGGAATTGTTTCTCAGTGTAGGGAGCTCGGAATTGGACGTGCAGGTACTCGTTTCGAAGGTATCGACGCGAGGATTACTGTGGTATTTTTATTGGATTTTTCTGGGCACTTGCAGCAGGTGAAATATGCACGGCTTTGGGACTGATTTTCAGATTGTGTATGTTTGGTTGATTTTGGAATAAAAGTGTAATGTTAAGCCTTATTGTTGTACTCAGGGGTGTTTTCAGCTGTTTGAGGCCGAGGCTTGCGCGACTTGTACCGAGGGTGTTATGTTGGCAGATTTTGGACCGTGGGCGTCTACCCACTTCACCGACTTCAGGTTTGCCTTGGGTTAAGCGCTTCAGGTGGGTAAGCTTATTATCAGTAATTGTTTAAGGCAATGTTTATGCCGTGGCAAGTATAAGTCCACTTGTGGGGATGTCACCCCTCTATGACTGATGCATGCATGTGTAGGGTACATAGTTTATATTGGTAAGTAGGTAAGCTTGTTAATGATATCGGTATAAATGATTGCAAGAATAGTATTTATGAGGTATGCTGAGGACATTGCATGACTTGGGCAGTCTATGTGATGACTAGTGTAAGCTTACCTAGGATAATGTTACCCTATGAAATTATGTAACATGCCATGTTAGCACATAGCCTTTCTTGTGATGGATTATGCTTGGGACAGGATTTCGTAGCTATGTGCGGATTTGTACTCTGAGGAGTTATTATGATCATTCTATTGTTGAACCCTGAGTTGTGGACAGGTCTAGTTTTGAGATTCCGGCATGTTGTTTATTCCTAAAGGAACTATTATTATGCTTTACCCCCCTTTATTTCCTGAGGACATTTGCATGCTTGTATGGTCATGTAGTTAGGCCATCTTTTACTGCTGCACTACTTATGGGAACTTGACTTAGGAGAAACCATGCTTTTCCCTTCTCCTTCTTGTTAGTCAGGTGGTCAGTGTTGCTCGGGTTCGAGCAGGGGGTCTGGGTAGTGTAGTCGGGACTTCGTGTCTGGGACAGGTTGGTTTAGTTGCGGGGCTTTGCGGCAAACCGCGGATATTGGGGCGGTTGACCGGATGTTTCTCTATGCACCGATTTGGGTGTCGGTTTTCTCTAGTAGATGGAGTTTCCCACTTATCGTTCTGTTGCATCCGATTGAGGTCGGGTCTTTCCTTGGTGGTTGAGTTTTCCCACTTTGATCTGATTGATGATCAAGTCCTGCTGTTTCGAGATACTGTTGATGTTGATGACAGAGATGATTTACTCGGTGGGTAGCTCCCCTCGAGTGCCGCTCCGGAGTAGGCTTCAGACCGTGTTGGGTTCCGGTCAGACCGTGTTGGGTTCCGGTCAGACCGTGACGGGTGCCGGTCAGACCGTGTTTGGTTCCGGTCATTTGGACAGTGGAAACACTGAGTTCGAAAGATTGGTGACAGAGCAGGCAGCACCGGGTTTTATACCGGTTCAATTCGATTGAGTTTATTTCGGTCAAATACTTTTATTGTTACACTCGTGCCTGGGGGCCGAGTGCAGACTGGTAGTTGAGTTTAGATCAGTGCTAGTATTGTTGAGAGCCGTCTGGTTGACGGTGGTCCCGTGTTGTTGCGAGTACTTTGACCGCTGTGTGAGAGGTTGAGCATCATGATTCTATCCGTTCTGAGAGAGCGTGGATTTTGACCATAGCCTGCATGATCCTCTACTCGATAGCGAGCTAGTCCGTTTGGACGCCCTACGTAATTCCTGCCCGTCATCGGAGGTGGTTGTAGGTGGATGCAGGTTTGACTGACCAGATGTGGCAGTCAGCTCGATTGGGTCGGTGGTGCACTTCATGTGCTAGTGGTTGCATACCACTGTTTGGTTCTCCCCTTTTAGCCTTTAGTTAGGGGCAGGGTAGCTGTTGAGAGTCTCCAGCTTACCCATTTCAGTCTTATGACTTGGGTCAGTTTTGTCTCTTGAGGACTTGGTGGGCAGACCGTCGGGTCTGGCGGTGGTACCCACTGAGAACTCCCTTTTTGGAGTAGTTCTCACACCCTTTGGGGGTTTCCCCCCTTTTTCTCTCCTCTCTTTGTTTTGCAGAGTCTTAGCAGGTGTTGCCGACTCTGCGGTTGTTGATCGTGGCGAGGGAGTCGCGAGCTAGATCCCTACCCGGCGTTGGAGAGTAGCGGTACCCTTCAGAGGAGATCATCAGTAGATTAGCTGTTTCTTTTTCCTCTTTTGAGAGACTATTGTAGTGAGGATATTTTGTATTGAGAGACTGTACACTGTTGTATATATTGGAGTTACCTCCCGGTTGGTTAGAGCTTGTACTTGAGGATTTGTTATTATTATTATTTGGGAGGCAGACAGTGTTGTTTATTTCCAGTTGTACAGTGATTGATTTTAGTTACAGCAGCAGATTTTTATTTATAGCTCTGATATGTTTAGTTATAGTACTTTTCTTGCAGGTAGGACGCTTCGCCTATGCAGGTTGGCATAGGTGGCGGATCTGTTGGCGGGCCCGGGTCGCAGTTTCGACCCCGGGGCGTGACAGATTAGAGTGGTATCAGAGCCTAGGTTGTAGGTCATGGTGGACTTAGAAACCCTAGGCTTTTGGTTTGACCCTTGGTTGACTTTGTGAGAGTCGTGATTTTGCGAGAGTCCTGATTGAGTTTTATACCTCTCCCAAGGGACGGGAGGAGTGATTGGCATGTTTATTCCCTAAGTAATTATGTTGGCTGCAGACAACATAATGCTGTGGAACGGTGACATGCTTTAGACTTTCGCTGGATTGGGTCGAGTGTTGTTGTGTGCTGTTTTGTTGTTTCGTCGTGGCGAGGTGGTCTCCCCGACGTTGGGTTTTGACCCGTGTGCATCCTGTCATGGCAGTTGAGCTTGAGCAGTTGGTTTTGGGCCGGATACCCGGATCGAGGTCAGAGAACCCCGAACCCAGATGACAGGATTGTCAGAGGCTTGTCAGCGGCTGAGGGAGCATCTGGTCCTTGGTGACACAGTTGTCGGAGCACTGAGTACCCCCTCTGTGCCAGGTTTAGTGTCGAGGCACCGAGGCAGGGTGGATGGTTGACGACTGGTGAGCTGTGGGACATGATCGACCTATTGAGCCATGTTTGGCAGATGAACCCCCCGACTCGTAAGATTGAGTTTGGAGCCTTTGAAGGCAGAGTCGTCGGTTGGTGGTGATGGAGTGATTAATTGAGAGCCTCCCATGCTGAGAGTGTATGCAGTTGTTGAACGGCGCGCTCCCATTTCGAGGACGAGGCGCATAGGATATATGAGACTGGGAGTGGATGCGCCAGGACACCTCCTGTTATTCGGTCCCTCCATTGTGGATTTAGACGCCTCGCTGGAGCAGGCACCGTTTATGGAGCGCGGCATTGCAGTTCCTTTGGATAGGGATCTGCCGCCAGAGGTGAGTTCTGGATTTTGGCGCTTGGCGCCGGTATGATGGAGGACAGATCGGCCGGCAGGGCGACTAATTTTCTTTTCTTGGATGACGAATTCCCGAGATGTCAGAGGTCGGGTGGACCCCGAATGCGACATCAGTATTTTATTTGAGTGGCGCAGCGATAGCGTGGATTTGTTATCTTCGGAGGACCTTATTCGTCGCCTCAATGTGATCAGAGACAGAGGTCGTGCTTCCTAGTGATAGCCCTGATTTTCAGGCAGATTGAGCGAACACCACTGCTTTGAGCGGATGAATCTGTGCCGCCCGTTGGGGGCGCCACGGTAGTGATTAGTGTCGCAGGTTGGATTTCACCACGGTATTCGAGTTAGAGCATGGTCCACTCTTACATGGGTGGAGGCAGATTGTTACCACGTGCACTAAGGTACAGTTCCTGTTGTGTTGTTATGCACGGGAGGAGGCTTTTGGATCATGTCCAGTGCGGCCAGACCGCGAGATCGGTCCAAATTAGAATTATGACAAATTATAGCAATTAGGGTTTTGACCTTATGCTTGAGAGGTTGGTGGGCACTATGCCGCAGGATGTTCGACCTGCGCAAGAGAGGACTTTGATCTTCGGCAATGCG
>CM055063.1:37054506-37095160 GCA_029204045.2 Tillandsia leiboldiana | reverse complement strand
TGACAAGTTGTCGGAGCACTGAGTGAGCCCCCTCTGTGCGAAGTTTAGTGTCGAGGCACCGAGGCAGTGGTGGATGGTGACGGACTGGTGAGCTGTGGGACATGTCCGACCTATGGAGCATGTTTGGCAGATGAACCACCCGACTCGTAAGATTGAGTTTGGAGCCTTTGAAGCAGAGTCGCGGCTGGTGTGATGGAGTAATTAATTGAGAGCCTCCCAGTGCTTGAGAGTGTATGCAGTTGTTGAAACGCGCGCTCCAGATTCGAGGGACGAGGCGCATAGGATATATGAGATTGGGAGTGGATTGCGCCAGGACACCTTCCTGTTATTCGGTCCCTTCATTGTGGATTTAGACGCCTCGCTGGAGCAGGCACCGTGTATGGAGCGCGGCATTACAGTTCCTTTGGATAGGGATCTGCCGCTAGAGGTGAGTTCTGGATTTTGGCGCTTGGCGCCGGATGATGGAGGACAGATCGGCCGGCAGGGGCATGACTAATTTTCTTTTCTTGGATGACGAATTCCCGAGATGTCAGAGGTCGGGTGGACCCGAAGGCGACATCAGTATTTTATTTGAGTGGCGCAGCGATAGCGTGGATTTGTTATCTGCGGAGGACCTTATTCGTCGCCTCAATATGATCAGAGACAGAGGTCGTGCTTCCTAGTGATAGCCCTGGTTTTCAGGCAGATTGAGCGACAGGCCACTTGCTTTGAGCGGATGAATCTGTGCCGCCCGGTTGGAGGGCGCCACGGTAGTGGATTGAGTGTCGCAGGTGGGATTTCACCACGGTAGTCGGAGTTAGAGCATGATCCACTCTTACATGGGTTGGAGGCAGATTTGTTATCGCATGCACTTGAGGTGCAGGTTCCTGTTGTTGTTATGCACGTGGAGGAGGCTTTTGGATCATGTCCAGTGCGGCCAAGACCGCGAGATGCCGGCAGAATTATTGGAAATTTTAGCAATTAGGTGTTTTGACCTTATGCTTGAGATGGTTGGGCACTATGCCACAGGATGTTTGACTGCGGCAAGAGAGGACTTTGATCTTCGGCAAGGCGGGCAATTGGAGGCTTGCTCGTTGAGGTTGTTAGAGCACTCTGGTTTTAGCGGGAGAGTGAGAGGTGCTTACGGCGGCACCGGGACTCAGGGATATCTCTGTCTCCATGAGATCCCGGGTGTGATTTCACCTTAATTGTTGGTAATGCCGCCGGTTAGGGAGATAGAGATTGCGTTTGACATGGTTCGAGGAACCGCGCCACCCGGGACAGCACCTCATTGGATATCGCCGGCAGAGCTGAGAGAGAGCCATTGGCACTGTTGCAGGGTCCGATGGATCGAGGGGTCTGTTTGACCTAGTGCCACGCCGTTGGTGTATAGTGGTGATGCCACATCGTTGATACACGAGTGTGAGGGTCCTTTTATGGTATCTAGGACCTTATGATGGAGTTGTACTCCGGCAGTTGGTGTATGATGCGAGTGCCCACTTGGGGTTAGACAGCTGAGGACTTCGCCTTGGTGGCATTTTGGACGCGGTGGGGGCATTATGAGTTGTTAGTGAGGCCAATGGAATGACGAATGCCCTGTGGACTTCAAGATCTGAGGGATAGTATGTCCTAGTTGTACTTGGCCGGACTGGGAGTGGTGTTTTCCGAGGATATTTTGATTTACTCCCAGAGTGACTTGGAGTACTAGGAGCACTTTGTGGATGTGCTATCATGCCCGTGTGGATGAAGCGGTATGCCAAGTTATTGGAGTACAAGTTGTAGCTGCAGAAGCATACCTTCTTGGGTCGCTTTGTTCGAGCCGTAGGGACGGCGGTGGAACCCGACCAAGTGGATGTTATTCAAGTTGACTGAGACCGACTTTCATTCTTGAGGTGAGAAGCTTCTAGACTTGGCGGTGCCGAGAGAGCATGGCCAATGGATAATGTGACTGGTATTAGCGCCAATGCTAGCGTTTCCTGTGTTGGGAGATGGAATTGTGTGCTTTGGTGATGCCTCCCACTGTGGCGGTAGAGTTACCATGGGTGGATCTTCGGTCCACACTTCTTTAGTCCAACCCTGTGAGTGTTGGGGCAGGATGAACCACTGTTTTGCGGGCAGCTTGGATTCCACAGTTGAGCCTTTCAGTACGTCCTTTATTTCCAGCTTGGACTGTTATACCCGGGCGTAGGCCATGCCTGCTTGGCTATCAGTTTTGATTACTCAGCATCTTGAGTGGGATTTTTGCGGATTGTTGTTGCTGGTTTGGGATTTTTGACCGCGAGTTTGAGCCTCCGCATTATGATCGCTTTTCGAGCCAGTTTTCCCTCCCGTTCACTGACGGTTTGGTCCCCGTCAGGGCATCCTTTCGACCCGTGGGTCTGTTGGAGTTATGTTGGCTTGTTGAGTGTCCAACCGTGGCTTGAGATTGTGTCTCTGGAGGATCCCTTTTGAGGGTAGCTCGTGGTTGAGTAGGCCACTCGGGTGATTTTGGATCGGAAGTAACCGAGTGAAGACCCCAGCTTATTGGATCTTTTTCCTCATAGGATGAATCTGTGGGTATACTTCGGGTGATCCTGGTTGAGTTGACACCAGGAGGTGGGTTGGCGCGTGTTGCGCGGATGGTTATTCTGTTTCCCCCGGCTCTTGATGGGGCCTCTGTGTTGTTTCACGTCTCAGCTCAGGAGTGTTTTTGCTTTGGATCCCACGCCGTGATCGACTTGCCCCTTCTGAGATCTGTGATTGTTGGGGTACGAGGGACGCCCGTTGCGATTTCTGGCTCGAGAGATGAGAAAATCGCATGTCGGGCCATGCCGTACTTGTTGCTGTTGTTGTTGGGGAGTAATCACGAGGAGTGAGTGATGTTTCGGGAGCTGGAAGCGTTATTGATGAATACCTACCCGTGGCATGTGGGACCCTTGGGGGATTTGAGCTAGTTTCGAGGACGAAACTTCTCTTAGTGGGGGAGGATGTGAGGACCTGGATCCCCACGACGAGATTACTGGATCATCTACAGCTCCCGGAGGCCTATGTGGCGTGTTGGTGGGATTTGTGCCCCATTTGGACATTAGTGTTGGGCTCAGTGTGTTATATGGATCACGTGGGTGATCATTGGACTCCGTCGGATCGTTAGAAGTGGTTTCGCGCGAAGTGGATATTAATTATGGACTCAGCGCGAAGTTTGGATCAAGGAACATCTTCCCGGATGCCTTCAGCAATTTTTAGAGTTGGAATTTGGCAAATTGGACTTCGGATTTGGATTCAGCGCGCGAAAACGGTTAAAACGGACTACCCACTTGTCATTTTTGGGCTCTGGACACTGTTCACGCCGGAACAGTGTTTCCGGCGGCGGCGGCAGCGGCGGAGCGGCCGCAGGCAGCGCGGCGGACGGAGGCGCGGGCCGCCCGGTCCACGCGGCAGGCGTGCGCCGGGGGCTGGACGCGTGGCGGCTCGGGAGTGGGCCGGTCCGCGGGGCGCGGTCTACGGGGGAGTGCGGGGCGCACGGTGGACCGGGGGTGACACGTGGCATCATCCTAGAGGTGGGTTCACGGCGGTTGGTCTACGCAGTATTCGGGATGGCTCATGGTTTACGGTGCACCGGGCTTGGACACGTGGCAGGTTTGTATTGGTTCGGTCCACTTGATTTCGTGCACCGGGTTCACTAGGCAGAGGCTTGACACGTGGCATTCTCCTATTGGTGGGTCTACTGTGCGCGGCAGGGTGGCAGGCGGCGGCGTCAGGCGGGCACGTGGGCGCGGCAGGCGGGCGTTGACCGGGGTGCGTGCCACGTGTCGTCGTCCGCGGGTGGCCACGTGGCGCGACGCGTGCGGCGGGTTCGGCTGTCGCCTGTTTGGCGGGCGACGTGGAGGCCCAGGACGATTTCGGGCGGCTACAGTGTTCGGGCGCGGGGATTTCGGGCTGCTACAGTGCGCGCCCGAAAACTCCCAGCGCCCGGAAATCGGGACTTATCCGGTATTTTCCCATTTGTTTCTGCAGCCTATAAAAGGCGATCCGAGCCCTCTTCTTCTCCCTTTTCCGCCATTTCCGAGCCTCTTCTCGCCGGGGTGCCTTCAGCAAAGTTGATCCCCTAGTTTGGTTGCATCTTTCTGCAAAGTTTTGGGATTTTTGGTGGCACGCTTATCGAGGTTTCTATTTTTACGGCGCGGCGCGACGCTCGTTCGTTTGTGGTCTTCTTCGTCGCGTTTTGGTGCGAGGACTCCCCCGGCTTACCCCGAGCACCTTTTCGGTGATTCTTGCGCCGTTGGCTTCACGACAGGTAGGGCTATGTTTTCCATGTTTACTGGTTTTTCCCATTCCGAGCTTTTCATGGGTTTTTCGGATCATCTTGTAACCTCTTTTCTGGGCGGAGTTCTGGGACAGCGGATCAGTGTTTTGGTGATATCTTCGCGCACAGGCATCGGATTGGGGCGATTCAAGAGGCGATTTGCATCTACACATCACGAGGAATATGCCCAAATTTTCTTGGAATTTTCTGAATATTTCTCGAAGGTGAAGTTTATCTGTGAACAGTAATTGTTGCTACAGTTTTTGAGAGTAGTTCAATTCGGGGTGATTCCCTTGTCGGAATTGTTTCTCAGTGTAGGGAGCTCGGAATTGGACGTGCAGGTACTCGTTTCGAAGGTATCGACGCGAGGATTACTGTGGTATTTTTATTGGATTTTTCTGGGCACTTGCAGCAGGTGAAATATGCACGGCTTTGGGACTGATTTTCAGATTGTGTATGTTTGGTTGATTTTGGAATAAAAGTGTAATGTTAAGCCTTATTGTTGTACTCAGGGGTGTTTTCAGCTGTTTGAGGCCGAGGCTTGCGCGACTTGTACCGAGGGTGTTATGTTGGCAGATTTTGGACCGTGGGCGTCTACCCACTTCACCGACTTCAGGTTTGCCTTGGGTTAAGCGCTTCAGGTGGGTAAGCTTATTATCAGTAATTGTTTAAGGCAATGTTTATGCCGTGGCAAGTATAAGTCCACTTGTGGGGATGTCACCCCTCTATGACTGATGCATGCATGTGTAGGGTACATAGTTTATATTGGTAAGTAGGTAAGCTTGTTAATGATATCGGTATAAATGATTGCAAGAATAGTATTTATGAGGTATGCTGAGGACTTGCATGACTTGGGCATCTATGTGATGACTAGTGTAAGCTTACCTAGGATAATGTTACCCTATGAAATTATGTAACATGCCATGTTAGCACATAGCCTTTCTTGTGATGGATTATGCTTGGGACAGGATTTCGTAGCTATGTGCGGATTTGTACTCTGAGGAGTTATTATGATCATTCTATTGTTGAACCCTGAGTTGTGGACAGGTCTAGTTTTGAGATTCCGGCATGTTGTTTATTCCTAAAGGAACTATTATTATGCTTTACCCCCTTTATTTCCCTGAGGACATTTGCATGCTTGTATGGTCATGTAGTTAGGCCATCTTTTACTGCTGCACTACTTATTGGAACTTGACTTAGGAGAAACCATGCTTTTCCCTTCTCCTTCTTGTTAGTCAGGTGGTCAGTGTTGCTCGGGTTCGAGCAGGGGGTCTGGGTAGTGTAGTCGGGACTTCGTGTCTGGGACAGGTTGGTTTAGTTGCGGGGCTTTGCGGCAACCGCGGATATTGGGCGGTTGACCGGATGTTTCTCTATGCACCAGATTTGGGTGTCGGTTTTCTCTAGTAGATGGAGTTTCCCACTTATCGTTCTGTTGCATCCGATTGAGGTCGGGTCTTTCCTTGGTGGTTGAGCTTTCCCACTTTGATCTGATTGATGATCAAGTCCTGCTGTTTCGAGATACTGTTGATGTTGATGACAGAGATGATTTACTCGTGTGGGTAGCTCCCCTCGAGTGCCGCTCCGGAGTAGGCTTCAGACCGTGTTGGGTTCCGGTCAGACCGTGTTGGGTTCCGGTCAGACCGTGACGGGTGCCGGTCAGACCGTGTTGGGTTCCGGTCATTGGGACAGTGGAAACACTGAGTTCGAGAGATTGGTGACAGAGCAGGCAGCACCGGGTTTTATACCGGTTCATTCGATTGAGTTTATTTCGGTCAAATACTTTAATTGTTACACTCGTGCCTGGGGGCCGAGGGTAGACTGATAGTTGAGTTTAGATCAGTGATAGTATTGTTGAGAGCCGTCTGGTGGACGGTGGTCCCGTGTTGTTGCGAGTACTTTGACCGCTGTGTGAGAGGTTGAGCATCATGATTCTATCCGTTCTGAGAGAGAGCGTGGATTTTGACCATAGCCTGCATGATCCTCTACTCGATAGCGAGCTAGTCCGTTTGGACGCCCTACGTAATTCCTGTCCGTCATCGGGAGGTGGTTGTAGGTGGATGCAGGTTTGACTGGACCAGATGTGGCAGTCAGCTCGATTGGGTCGTTGGTGCACTTCATGTGCTAGTGGTTGCATACCACTGTTTGGTTCTCCCCTTTTGGCTTTTTGTTAGGGGCAGGGTAGCTGTGGAGAGTCTCCAGCTTACCCATTTCTGTCTTATGACTTGGGTCAATTTTTGTCTCTTGAGGACTCGGTGGGCAGACCGTCGGGTCTGGCGGTGGTACCCACTGAGAACTCCCTTTTTGGAGTAGTTCTCACACCCTTTGGGGGTTTTTCCCCCCTTTTTCTCTCCTCTCTTTGGTTGTGCAGAGTCTTAGCAGGTGTGGCCGACTCTGCGGTTGTTGATCGTGGCGAGGGAGTCGCGAGCTAGATCCCTACCCGGCGTTGGAGAGTAGCGGTACCCTTCAGAGGAGATCATCAGTAGATTAGTTGTTTCTTTTTCCTCTTTTGAGAGACTATTGTAGTGAGGATATTTTGTATCGAGAGACTGTACACTGTTGTATATATATTGGAGTTACCTCCCGGTTGAGTTTAGAGCTTGTACTTGAGGATTTATATTATTATTATTATTTTGGGAGGCAGACAGTGTTGTTTATTTCCAGTTGTACAGTGATTGATTTTAGTTACAGCAGATTTTTATTTATAGCTCTGATATCTGTTTAGTTGTAGCACTTTTCTTGCAGGTAGGACGCTCCGCCTATGCAGGTTGGCATAGGTGGCGGATCTGTTGGCGGGCCCGGGTCGCAGTTTCGACCCCGGGGCGTGACAGATTAGAGTGGTATCAGAGCCTAGGTCGTAGGTCATGGTGGACTTAGAAACCCTAGGCTTTTGGTTTGACCCTTGGTTGACTTTGTGAGAGTCGTGATTTTGCGAGAGTCCTGATTGAGTTTTATACCTCTCCCAAGGGACGGGAGGAGTGATTGGCATGTTTATTCTCCTAAGTAATTATGTTGGCTGCAGACAACATAATGCTGTGGAACGGGTGACATGCTTTAGACTTTCGCTGGATTGGGTCGAGTGTTGTTGTGTGCTGTTTTGTTGTTTCGTCGTGGCGAGCGGTGTCTCCCCGACGTTGGGTTTTGACCCGTGTGCATCCTGTCATGGCAGTTGAGCTTGAGCAGTTGGTTTTGGGCCGGATACCCGGATCGAGGTCAGAGAACCCCGAACCCAGATGACAGGATTGTCAGAGGCTTGCCAGCGGCTGAGGGAGCAGCCGGTCTTGGTGACACAGTTGTCGGAGCACTGAGTAGCCCCCTCTGTGCGAAGGTTTAGTGTCGAGGCACCGAGGCAGGGTGGATGGTTGACGACTGGTGAGCCGTGGGACATGATCGACCTATGGAGCCATGTTTGGCAGATGAACCACCCCGACTCGTAAGATTGAGTTTGGAGCCTTTGAAGGCAGAGTCGCGGCTGGTGGTGATGGAGTAATTAATTGAGAGCCTCCCAGTGCTTGAGAGTGTATGCAGTTGTTGAACCGCGCGCTCCAGATTCGAGGGACGAGGCGCATAGGATATATGAGATTGGGAGTGGATTGCGCCAGGACACCTTCCTGTTATTCGGTCCCTTCATTGTGGATTTAGACGCCTCGCTGGAGCAGGCACCGTGTATGGAGCGCGGCATTACAGTTCCTTTGGATAGGGATCTGCCGCTAGAGGTGAGTTCTGGATTTTGGCGCTTGGCGCCGGATGATGGAGGACAGATCGGCCGGCAGGGGCATGACTAATTTTCTTTTCTTGGATGACGAATTCCCGAGATGTCAGAGGTCGGGTGGACCCCGAAGGCGACATCAGTATTTTATTTGAGTGGCGCAGCGATAGCGTGGATTTGTTATCTGCGGAGGACCTTATTCGTCGCCTCAATATGATCAGAGACAGAGGTCGTGCTTCCTAGTGATAGCCCTGGTTTTCAGGCAGATTGAGCGACAGCCACTTGCTTTGAGCGGATGAATCTGTGCCGCCCGGTTGGAGGGCGCCACGGTAGTGGATTGAGTGTCGCAGGTGGGATTTCACCACGGTAGTCGGAGTTAGAGCATGATCCACTCTTACATGGGTTGGAGGCAGATTTGTTATCGCATGCACTTGAGGTGCAGGTTCCTGTTGTTGTTATGCACGTGGAGGAGGCTTTTGGATCATGTCCAGTGCGGCCAAGACCGCGAGATGCCGGCAGAATTATTGGAAATTTTAGCAATTAGGTGTTTTGACCTTATGCTTGAGATGGTTGGGCACTATGCCACAGGATGTTTGACTGCGGCAAGAGAGGACTTTGATCTTCGGCAAGGCGGGCACATGTTGTTTTCGGAGACGGTCGTTCTTCCAAAATTGTTGGAAAAGGAACAATCGCTATTCCCGAAGGCCCGGTTTTGAACAATGTCTTATTTGTTGAAGGCCTTAAGACTAACCTCATTAGCATAAGTCAACTTTGTGATAATGGTTTCTCAGTTAACTTTTCTTCAGCAGAATATATTGTAACTGATAAGGACCAATTATTCTTTTTAAAAGGGGTTAGATCTGAAAATAATTGCTATGTTGTTTCAAATAAAGTTTCTGAAAAGTGTAACCTAGTTTCTTTAGATAATGAAACTCTTCGGCATGAAAGACTAGGTCACATAAATTTTAAAGAACTAGCAAGGATTTCAAATAAAGACGTGGTTAAGGGGGTTCCTAAACTTTCATTTAAAGATAACATTGTGTGTGGAGGTTGTCAAAAGGGAAACCAATCAAGGGTTGCACACAAGAACTTGAACCACGTTGGTACCAATCGGCCCTTGGAATTACTGCATATGGACTTAATGGAGCCGACTCGTCAACCATCTTTGGGAGGTAAATGGTATATTTTTCTTTTGGTTGATGATTTCTCTAGATATTCATGGGTAACATTTTTAAAAGAGAAAGCGGATACTTTCGACTCTTTTCATGAGGTTTGTCATCGTATTATGATTGAAAGAAATGAAAAGATCGTTCGTGTTCGAAGTGATAGAGGTGGAGAATTCATCAATTCTAAATTCATTGATTTTTGCACTTCCGACGGCATAAAACATGAATTCTCAGCACCCTATACACCTCAGCAGAATGGTGTAGTCGAGCGCAAAAACAGGGTTGTTCAAGAGATGGCGCGTGTTATGCTTCATAGCCGGAATTTACCGTTATATTTTTGGGCTGAAGCCGTGAACACCGCTGTCTATGTAATTAATCGAGTGTATTTGCGCCCGGAAACTTTAAATACACCATATGAGCTGTGGTTTTGTAGAAAACCGAATATCAAATATTTTCGTATCTTTGGGAGTCGCTCTTACATTTTACGTGACCGCGAAAATCTTGGAAAATTCGACTCTCGAAGTGACGAAGGGATTTTCATGGGTTATTCTACAAATAGCAGAGCATATCGGGTATTTAACTTGGAATCTAAAACGGTGGTAGAATCTATAAATGTTAAAGTAGATGAAGCTTTTCACTTTGCATCTGATAAATCTACCCCTGATATGTCTCTAGATGATGATACTCCTGTAAATGCATCTTCTCGTAATAACTCTTTCGATAAAGTTGATGCATCTAATGGTTCTTCTAGTTTATCTGATATGCAGGAATCATCACACGTACCTCCGAGTACTCTGTTACCTCAAACTCTACGCATCTCCAAGGATCATCTGGAATCAAACATTATTGGAGACCCACAAGAAGGAGTCAGGACTCGGAGACAGTTGGTTTGTGGAGTCGCATGTTACGTCTCCATGGTAGAACCAAAGAACATCGATGAAGCTCTTCAGGATGACTACTGGATTGAAGCAATGCAGGAAGAGCTCCATCAGTTCGAAAGAAACAAAGTCTGGGAACTAACGAAGCCACCGAAGCAACACAACGTGATTGGTACTAAATGGATTTTCAAGAACAAGAAAAACGAGGATGGTACCATCATCAGGAACAAAGCACGTCTAGTTGCTCAGGGCTATTCACAAATTGAAGGAATAGACTTTGATGAGACGTTCGCCCCGGTAGCTCGACTCGAGTCGATTAGAATTTTGTTCGCAATTGCTTGTCATTTTAAAATCAAACTCTTTCAAATGGACGTTAAGAGCGCGTTTTTAAATGGGTTTTTAAACGAGGAAGTTTATGTGGCTCAACCGAAAGGTTTTGTAGACTATAAACAACCTAACCATGTCTTTTGTTTGAAAAAGGCTCTTTACGGTCTAAAACAAGCACCGCGAGCGTGGTACGAAAGGCTAACAAAGCACCTGTTGGAAAAGGGCTACACTCGAGGGGGAGCAGACCGGACTCTCTTTGTGAAGCATTATCAGGATAACTTCATTGTGGCGCAAATCTATGTCGATGACATTGTATTTGGGGCAACAAGAGACAATGATGCTTCTAAATTTGCGGAAACCATGGAAAGCGAATTTGAGATGTCTATGATGGGTGAACTGACAAACTTTCTTGGATTGCAAGTGAAACAAAATGATGAAGGCATCCATTTGTGTCAATCCAAGTATGCAAGGGAGTTGGTGAAGAAATTCGATTTAGAAAACTCTAAAGATTTTCTGACTCCTATGGGAACTAGCAATAAGGGATTAGGAAGTGAATCTCTTAGTGAAAGTGTAGACGAGAAGCTTTATCGCAGCATGATTGGAAGTCTACTCTATCTCACGGCTAGTCGCCCGGATATATCCTTTAGTGTTGGGATCTACGGGAGATATCAGTCAGCACCAAAGGAGGTTCACCTGAAAGCGGTGAAAAGGATCATCCGGTACGTCAAAGGAACACTGGATTTCGGAATTTGGTATCCTATGGGAACAACGCTTGACATTATAGGATATTCAGATGCCGATTGGGCAGGATCTGTGGATGATCGGAAAAGTACAAGTGGTGCATGTTTTTATCTTGGCCATTGCCTTGTTGCAGGGCATAGTAAAACGCAAAATTGCATAGCACTCTCGACTGCCGAAGCGGAATATATTTCAGCAGGTAGTTGTTCAACCCAACTCATTTGGGTGAAAAGCGTGTTGAGCGACTTCCGAATTTCAACAACTTCGGTAACAATTCTTTGTGACAACACTAGTGCTATAAATATTTCAAAAAATGCTGTGTTGCACTCAAGAACAAAACACATTGAACTTAGATATCATTTTCTAAGAGAGCTAGTTGAATCGAATATTCTTCAAATTTCTTATATTTCAACTGAGGATCAATTAGCTGACATTTTAACAAAACCTTTGGATAAAAAACGGTTTATTCATTTGCGTAAAGCAATTGGAATGCTTTCCTTGAAATAACGCCTTTTGAAACATTGCTTAGGTTAGGTTTTGTTTTGTGTTTTTGTTCCTTGTCTATGTTTGTACATAGAACATTAATTGAGCATTAGTATAATTGACTTTACTTGCATCATTTCATATATTTAGAAATTTATTATGCTTTGGATATCATAATAATTCATTTGATGCAATGATCATTTATGTCAATTAAGTTATCTTTAATTGATCAAAGTCAATTTCGCTCTCATATGATCTCTTGGTATAGTCTTTATCATATTTGAAAATTGAGTTAAGTATGAAACTTGGGATCAATTTTTAGTTGAATACCTTATATCTTATATAATTGATAGTCAATTGAGGGGGAGTTTATTAAATATTTATGCTCAAAAGATGTGGAAAGAGTTACATCCCAATGAGGAGTGTGAAAACTACCACTACATGGAGGAAAGAGCTACCACCTCGGTCGTCCGAGTACTGTGTGCAGCTACCACATGTATACCAAGCATGGTTTTTCAAGTTGATTAGATAAAATGCCTTTTGGAATACTTGACTCTGTCAAATTCCAAGGTTGGTATAAGGTGGGGATTTTATTGAAAGATGCTCAAAGAGCCACTCCTTACTATATTTTGACTAGATATATTATCTAATTTATCTGGGATTTCAAACATCTATTGATCTTGGTGCTTCATTTTCTTTGCAAGATTAATGATTTGATAAACGCATTACTCATAAGATCATAATGGATGTTTTTGAACTTGATCAACTTTAAAGGTTTTAATTTTTATAAATTTTCATTTCATTTCTTGGATATTATTGATAGATTTAGCATAATCTATTTCTTTGGATGTGAAATGATGACTTATGTTTAAAGTTGACATGCAAAAGTGCTTACAATCTTTTTCTAGATTTTCTGGAATTTTTTTAAATTTTTCTGAAAGAAAAAGTTGGAGCCGATCCGGACTGGAAAATCCGTTCCGGATCCCAAACGCAGAAAATTCCTGCGGGTAGCCGATCCGGACTGGATTCATGAGGCAGTCCGGACCGCGACTAGGGTTTTATATGAAACAAAAGGGTTTTGATTTCTTTTTACAATAATCTTTTGTTTCCAAGTCTCCAGAGCTTCTCTCTCTAGAAATCATCCAACTTGGAGCCTTTCCAACCAGAGTTCTTCGAATCAAAGTGAGTTTTCATGATCAAAACTTCGATTTTTCACAGTTTTTCTCTATTTTGCTCAAAACGTGGATGAAATCATGTAACTTTTTCGTTTGAGATTGATTTTTGATCAAATTTCTTTTGAAATAAGAACTCTGAGTAGATTAGTTTTGATTATATGCTAGGTATTCTCCTGATTAACAAATTTTTGGGCTTCGATTTCTGAAAATTCGGTTTTAGGGCATATAATAGGAATTTTTGAAAATCATTGGATTGAACTATTTTTAAAATTATTTTTGCAAAACTAATTTGATTCCTAGTCTCTCTACATGATAATGATTGTTTAGGTACAATTTTTCAAATTTTTGAAAATAAACAAATTTTTTTTGTGTTCTTGAGTTCTTGCTCGCAGGTTGTTCTTAACTATTGCACTAGCAAGGATGGTTTTTGCTTGGATTATTGTGCTCATTGTAGCATTAGTGGGAACTCGAGCATCTGTTAAAAAGGAACAAGATGAAACGAATCAGGAAGAGACAAAGATTGTTCCTCAAATTGAGTCAGAATCAGAAGATGAAGAGGATTGGGACACATTTTGTAAAGAAGTACAACAGGCTGTTGATGACGAAGATAGGTTATATTTAAAGCACAAGAAGCTGATGAAGTCTTCTTCAACAACCAAGCAGTATACTAGGCGACAGAATTCGAGGGGAAGTGGAATTCAAATTAATGAATCCCTCGCCAGAGCACGCTCTCTGCCTAAAGAATCTCCATGGAATGAAGGTCAAAATGCACCGTCAGCATCCAAACAACCTCCTTCTACCTCCAGGAGAAACACCACAGAAGCTGATATATTATCTATCCAACGAGAACAGAGGAGAATGTCTGAAGAACAAGAAAGAATGTCGGCTGACATTCACAAGATGAAAAGGAATTGTTCCAAAATATCAAGAATGCTTAAAGGGATTTTGAACAAATTGGACTGCAACAGTTCTGAGGATCCAGAATGATTTTTCCTTTTGTTATTCTAACATATCTTTTTGTTTTGCAGGTTTTTTAGTCTTAGTTCTCTATCTTTTTGAACCTTTAACTCTCCTTTTAATTTTTGTAATTTTGGCTATGTTAGTGACAAAAAGGGGGAGAGAGATATGAACAATTGGAACATTGGTTTACAATTGGAACATTGGTTTGTAAGAACTCTGAACTTTGAACTCTGAACTTTGAACTCTGGAAGGTAAGTATCAAAACAACTTTTGGTTTTGTCTTGTGATTGAATGCATGCCTCGACTAACTATTTGACTAACTATTTGGGCATGTATTATTACTAACAAGTTGTTTGATTACTAACAAACTTATGACATTTGGATTTTATTGCTTAGAAGATATGTCTGTCTCTGATTGTTATTTTAACACATATCTAAGTTCATAAATGTCATGGTGAGTATAAAACTCTATCTCTGTTTGGTTTTTGAATGTTGAACATTCTTGAGGTATCTAACGATTTTGTTTTGTCAAGAATTAATTCTTTTGCAGAGAGTACAGATGTCTAAGTCTAGAGTCTGTTTTAGGAGTTTGTCTCATGTATTTAGCATATTTGGATCTCAAATGTAAATTTTTGTTGTATGGTGATAGCAACAAAAATAACTTTTTGAATTTTCTTAAGTGGATTTTTGTTTTGTCATGAAACCGCCAAAGGGGGGAGATTGTTAAGGAATTTGTTTTGGCGTATTTCGTGAAAGTGGTTAAGTCTTGAAGATTGAAGATGAAGAAGTTTGAATCATATACCTCAATCTCAAATAAGAATAATTCAAAAGGATCAGGTACGTTTAACTAAATAATTTTGGTGATCCGAATACTTCTTATAGTGTAGAAACACTTGGATGGATTTTTAATCGCATAAAAATCAAAAACTGGACATGTTATATGTTCAGGATCCGGAACAGGCAACTATAGTCCGGAACCCGAACATAGGGTAGTTCATGCGCAAATCCAGTCCGGAACACATCTGTTCAGTCCGGACCCCGAACGTGGATTTTGCAGAAACTGCATGAACAGTCCGGACCGTGGATCTTCAGTCCGGACCCCGAACGTATGTTTTTCTGGAAATAGTCTGTCTTGCTACGACAGTCCGGACCGCAGTATTCCAATCCGGACCGTCGTCCTGAAAAATTCCAGATAAGGTTAGTTTTTTATTCTTATCCTCTTCCAATGGTTTCTAACCTATAAATAAACCCTACGATTTATTTTTTAGGGTAATCCAACAGAATCCAAAAATAAGTTTTATCTCTGGGAAATGAATGAGAAATATTAACGGAGATAAACTTATTAATCCACATATAGAGAAGAAAGGAACTAACTAGATTTAATTCTATGTTTCTTCATCTATATTAATTAATTTGATTCTAGGTTTTCATACTCAGAATTTGAGTAGAATCAAATTAATGAATACTTAGATGGTATTTTCGATCTATCTTTGATCTAAGTATTCAACGGATCATCACCACCCAAAAACAACGATTTTCCCAAAATCGGCGCGTGGACTCGCGTGGCCTTGAGGATTCAAGGTGCTACCGCTCTCGTGGATTCGGAGCGAGGTACGTTCGTGAATTCGAGACGTGCTACTGGGTGAAGACCGTGGATTCGGTCAGACGTCGTGGACTCGACGTTGGACGCCGTGGATTCGGCGTTGGACGCAAATCGTGGATTCGAGGCGCGTTGCGGAGCGAGCGGAGAAGATCAACTAGGAGCGTATGGAAAAAGGTTGAGTCGTCTATGAGTGCGTTATATCACCTTTGTACGTGTTATAATTCTAGTGGATTTCACCGTGTTATCGGTCCCGTGGTTTTTTACTCATGGTTTTGGAGTTTTCCACATAAAAATCTTGCGTGTTATTTTTCATTTCCGCATTGGGTTTTATTACGCAAAGATTTTTGAGTGTTTATTGTTTACACCTATTCACCCCCATCTAGGTATTTTTTCCCCTATTTAGATCCATATTATCTATAACCCATCAATGCAGTACTGAAAGTAAAGGCCGGAAAATAACTCTACAGCTACTATGCCTCTATCTAAATGCTCAAGGAGTGGAATAGATGAAAACATGATGCATCTACTATCTCTCACATATAATCACCCAATCTACACTGACTGCCATATAGGGTCTAGTCAAACCTGCGCCTAACTACTGCCATTACATCCAAGGAGGACCAGACTTACGTAGGGCGTCCGTGACTGCCAAAACTGGCCCAGCCAGAGGGACTGCGTCGACAACTCGCGATAGCAAGTAACAAGCCCAACTCCGGAGTGGCACTCGAGGGGCGCGACCCCACCGAGGAAAGTATCCGCGCATCTCTGTCGAGCTCAAATGTGGCTCATGCAGGCTATAGTCCAAATCCACGATCACCAAGATCGACAGTAACCAACAATACCAACTCTTACTCACAGGCTGGAAAACCACACAGCCGGGACCCACCGTCGACTCAGACGGCTCCCAAATTAAAACACTGATCTAAACACTGCTACCAGACTCCACTCGGCCCCCAGGCGTGAGTGTAACATGCATCCCACAACAACCCGACCACTCGGCCCACTACCCGGGCGAGGAAACTCTAAGTCCACGTAAAATAATAGATAACAGTGTGGGAATATCTAAAGCATAAATAACCTAGCCCAAGTTGGAGTTATCTACTAGTCAGGTTAAACATGTAGCATATGACGGGGTGGTAGGTCAAGTTCGAAATATAGCATTTAATTTAACATATTTAGGAAGCAATAAATCAATATGATCATCATAGCAACACAAGGAACATCAATTCTCTCTTACTAGCATGCTTCCTAATACACTCACAATCATGCATGTTTCCTACAATATAGAATTAATGATCAGTCCACCTGTTTTGAAAACGAAGCAACCCACCTGGAAGTGCAAATTGATCCAACGTCCAAAAAGGCTGAAATTGCACGGGGACAATCCTCAGATTTTCACAATGCCAACGGGTCTAAAAACACCCAAAAACACCTCCTGGGTACAAAGATATAGTCCGACATTACAATCAACACAAAATTTCCAAGTGTACCATCTGCTGAAAATTCAGTCCCAAAGAAGCTTAATTATCACCTGCGAGATAAATTCCAAAAATTCCAATAAAAATACGTCGGCGATCCTCGCGAAGCGTAGATGTCAATCGAGTCCTTAGACATCGAAATCCGAAGCTCGAGTGCAGAGATAAAAATCCAACAATGTGCTATTGTCCAGGAAAAACCACCAGCAAACTAGGGGATTAAAGATGTACCAGAAACCCCTAAAAAAACTCAAATCTGGAAGAAGTGGAAAATACAAAAATCGTAGATTTACCTCTCGTAAATCCGACACCATGAAAATTGTCCAAAAATTCCATCGGAGTAGCTCTGTGGACCTCGTGGACCAAAACACGACGGAAATGGGCCACCAACAAAAGAACGTCGCACTACGCTAACTCGCCGAAGACGTCGATGCCGCGGCCTCCAAAAATTCCGAAACTGTTTCGCAAGATGCAAAATAAGATGAAGATCAAACTCACTTGAGGGCTCAGAGGCAAAAGAGCTCGGGGAAAAGGGGTAAAAGGCCCAAGAACTCGGCCTATTTATAGGCCCTCACCAAAAAGTCCAAAAATCCACCCTTATTGGGCTTCTGGGCCCAGATTTCGGGCGCCCGGAACTTTCGGGCTGCTACAGTGAGCCCAAAAGACGCCCCGGCCCGGCCCACGATCAGCGCCCGAATCCTCCTGGCTCTGACGCGTGTCCCGAACAGCGGACAACGCGTGCGGAGCCAGCAGGCTTGCGCCACGTGGCCCTGACCGCCGAACGTGGGGCGGTGGCGCCCGCCAATCGCAGGGCGCCACGTGGTGGCCCCACGTCGGCGGTCACCTGCCCCGCCTGCTCCCCTTGGTGCGTGGACCACGCACGCGTGAGCCGGCCACTCCGATGCCGCCACGTGGCCCGCCCCGGTCCATGCGCCAGCCGGCGCGTTTCCATGGACCGCGTTGCGAGAGCCCGCCAATCACAGGCTGCCATGTGTACCCCGCGCCCGGTTCATGCACCAGTGCCAACTCTCTGTGGACCGCGCCGCATGCGCTGGCCAATCCGAGGCTGCCACGTGGCACAAGGCCGGTCCACGGCTTCTCCCATGCACCAAAATGCGCAGAAAACTTCCGGGAGTCCGATTTTGGGCATCCGGACTCCGAAAAAGGCAAGTAAATAGCCGATTTTCGACATTTTTCCGCGCTGAATCCAAATATGACCTCGGATTAGCCTAAATCCCTTTCTAAATTTTGACAAAAATAGCCGGAAGGTAGGCTCAATCCCGAAGCCTCACAGAGTCCGTCCAACGCGTCCATTTGACGCGTTGCGGGTCTGACACACCAATAATAGGTGTTCTACATCATGGGTCATGGGAGAAGCTACACGGGGATCGGGGCTACTACACTACTAGTCTGTCCCCCGTCATCCTCTGCCGGGCACTTCTCACCAGAACTCGCCCCCGGTGCTAGGCTACTCTTTACCAGCACTATTGCCCCTCGTTCCATCCATAGTGCCTACCTACTCCATGGAGGCGTCCAAAGTCTGCAATTGCTGGGATCGAACAAACTAAAAAATGTCCTAGTGCAACCCCTGTTCAAGCATATAAATTCGGTGTGCCTCATCTCGCGCGGAATAGGGCACGAAGTTCAGCAACCGCGTGAACTCTTGGATGTACTCCTGTACTGTCCGGTCTCCAGACTGTTCAGACTGTTGTGTGGCATGAGAGCGCTTGACGGAGGAGTAGGTCGATGCTTTTGACTCCTCTGGGAACGGGTGTACAGAGCTAACGATTGGGCATGGTGACGTGAGGTGTTATCCCGACCCCTTCCTTTTGAATTTTCTCATGGTGAAATATCCACTGGAGGATGGCGTAGGTTTGGTCCCGGTTCTCCACGCGCTGCATAGTTATATGGCGGAATACCCACTGAGGGTGACGAGAGGTGTTATCCCGGCTCTCCTGGCGATAAGTTTGTTTAACCAGATGGTGGATGTGTGAAACTCTTTGACGCCCCACTTGACACCTAGGACCAATCTCGGTGAGCGAACGGTTATCCAACTCGGCCAGACTAATGTATGGGTAGGCCGAGGGGAGTGCAGTTCATGTAATCGACCTCCACTCGTGGCTCATACAGGTCAACCAATTGGGAAGGTGAGGTTCCCTTTTTGGCTTTTACGAAGGTGAGTGAGCTCGACAGATTTGAGCTGAGGCATTGGTTTGGTTGGGTTTCGGTGAGGTATCTGGGGTATTCTTTAACCATTACTGCTTTTCTTATCAGTTGCCTTATTTATGATTGACTTTTGTAGATGTCTCCTGTAGACCAAGTGTATAACTGTTGAGGTCAAAAATATCGCCACTGTCACGCCCCGGGGTCGAAACTGCGGCCCGGGCTCGCCAACAGATCCGCCGCCCATACGAGAAGCCCCGTATAGACGAAGCGACCAACCTGCAAAAGATAATAATAACTACTATCTAGATATCAGAGCGGAAAAGTAAATTGCCGAAATAAATAAATACAATTCCCAAATAGTACAAGTCAGATCTTACAATACATATGTCTCTCCAAAATAAAGTAAGTATATGATACATCCCAACCACTAGCTGTACTAAAACAACTCCAAAAGGGTCCATCTACTCTCTCATAAGGAACAGGTAGGGATCTAGCTCGCGACTCCCTTACCTCAGGCAGATGATGCAGCAGCAGGAGGAGTAGAAGGAACTGGAGAGGAAGTCCCTGGAAATGGTCACCAACAGAGGGTGTGAGAACTACAACCAACAGTAGTTCTCAGTGGGTACCACCACCAAGACCGACGGTCTGCCCACTAAGTCTACTAGAGGTATAAAGTACCAAATATGGTACCATAAAGAAAAGGCTAAAAATAACTCTATAGCTACTATGTCTCTATCTAGATGCTCAAAGGATGATACAGATGAAAAATGATGCATCTACTATCTCTCAATAAAATAATCACCCAATCTACACTGACTGCCACAAAGGGTCCAGTCAAACCTGAACCCACCTACTACCGTTACATCCACAGAGGACTGGAATTACGTAGGACGTCCGTGACTGCCCAAAAAGGGCCCAGCTAGAAGGACTGCGTCGACAAGTTGCGATAGTAAAGTAACAGGCCCAACTCCGGAGCGGCACTGGAGGGGAGCACCCCACCGAGGAAAGTATCCGCGCATATCTGTCGAGCTCAAATGGCTCATGCAGTCTATAATCCAAATCCACGATCAATCAAATCGGCAGAGACCAACTCACATCTCTAACACACTGGCTGGAAATACTCAACAGCTGGGACCCACCGTCGAATCAGACGGCTCCCAAAACTAGCACTGGTCTAACCACAGCTACCAGACTCCACTCGGCCCCCAAGCGCGAGTGTAACATGCATCCCACAACATCCCGACTACTCGGCCCACTCCCCGGGCGAGGAACACTCTAAGTCCAGGAAAAATGAATAAATGTGTGTGGGAGTGTCTAAAGCATAAATAAACTAGCCCAACTTTGGGTTTTCTACTAGTCTGGTTGAAACATACAACATATGACAGGGTGCTAGGTCAAAGTTCCAATAATAGCATTTAGTTTAACTTAAACATAAATAGGGAACATTAACAAACATGATCTCAATATCAACCAAAGTAAACATCATCTCTCTCAAACATGCTCTCAACTGGCATAGGTAACCATAACCGCTAGATAGCTCTCAATCTCATCTAATAATCAGACAACATGCAAGTTCTCAAATTCACTAGAATATACTCCATAAATTCAGTAAGCATTAACTCCCCATGACTTAGAACAATTCTCATGCTTACCCCTTGAACACATAAGTTGTACATTAACATTCACGCTTACTATCATATAGAATTAGAAAACCATCCGCCGGTTTTGGAGACGAAAGCAACCCACCTGGATGCGCGCGTCGGTCCGAAATCCAAATGAGCCGAAACTGAATGTGGGGAATCCTCAGGTTCCCACGGTTTCAACGAGCCCAAAAACACCCGAAAACTCTTCCCAGTCACTGAGATACAAGCCAAACACCGCGGTAAGCAAAAATCCCCAAAACTACAACTCTATGGAATTTTAGTCCAAGAGATACCGAAATATCACCTTCGAGATGTCCTCCAAAAATTCCAAGAAAAATACTTTTGCGATCCCCTCGAAGCATAGATAGAAATCAAGTCCTTAAACACCAAATTCCGCCAACAAACGGCCAAGAAAATGCATGAAAACTCCCCCGCTGTCCAGAATACACCACAGAAAAAGAGGGGTCCAAAGATGCACGGTAAAACCTCATAAAAAGGCAAAACGAAAAAGAAATGGTAAACACGAAAATCGAAGGTCTACCTCTCGTGGAAACGTCACCGCAAAAATTGGCTAAAAACTCCAAGAACTCAGCTCGGGGGAGTACGCGGACGAAGAGTCAACGGAAAAGACTGGTGTCGAAGAAACGTCGAAACTCACGAGATCGGGGAGGAAAAATATGAAACGATCTCCAAAAATCCTTCAAAACCCCAAGAAGTGAAGTAGACTCGTAGATCTAGCTCTCTGAAAGGAGGCTGCAAGAATACTTCGAAAAAACCCAAGATGAAAGCTTGAATGGCCTATTTATAGCCGAAACAAAAAAAAATCAGCTTTTCGGATTCGGGCCCAAGTTCCGGGCGCCCGAAATCCACAGTGCCCCGCCCGGGACACGTGGTGCCCATCCGACAGCTCCCGCCCAACGCCCGAATCCACCGGATCGTGCCACGTGTGTAGTGCCCACGGTTTTTCCTTCGAATCACTTTCAGTGTGTGTGTGGTTTTACGTATTCTTCGCTTTTATTGATTTTATCGGTGTTGGTTTTCATGTTGTAGAGCTCGTTAAATGGAGAACGACGGTGCGATCGGCTCGAAAATCCGACAAACGGGTCTTCCGGTATGATTTTTCAAAGTTAATGGATGGAAAATGATTTTTATATACCCATTAAGGATTATTGGTGCTTTAAAATCCGTGCCGATGCATGAAGGGTTTTCTAGAAATTTTGACACGCAAATTGAGAAAGAAACGGTTAAATAAAAGATAAAGGTGATTATAAAAGATAAAGGTGGTTACAAAAGATAAAATCGGTTATTATTGTTACAACATCTCTTATAAATACTAAGGTCATGTTTGGTTCGGGGATAAATTTAAGAGGTATAAATTTTTTTATACCTGGGATAGCTTGCTATTCCGGGATAATGAAGTATAAAAGTTAAATTGCGTTTGGTTGAAAAGTTAGTATTCTCTGGAATAGTTAAAATTATGTTTGGTTAAAATTATGGAATAGTAGAGGATAGTGGAAAAAGAAGATAGAATTTTTATAAAAATACCAACTTTGCCCTTAGCTTTTTTTATAGAAAAATTAATTTAATTATTATATTAAATTTGAAGCAATTCAATTATAAATAATAAATTATATCTTACGTTAAAAAAAATATTTTTTTATTTTATATTATATTTTAAGAATATAAATAATAAATTATATTTTATATTATATTTTATATTATATTTTTTATATTTTATATTATAATTTATAATTTATATTATAATTTATAATTTATATTATAATTTATAATTTATATTATAATTTATATTTTATATTATAATTTATATTTTATATTATAATTTATATTATAATTTATATTTATATTATAATTTATATTATAATTTATATTTTATATTTTATATTTTATATTTTATATTATATTTTATATTATAATTTAATTATAAATAATAAATTATAACTTTGCCCCTTCACTGCCCCCAGGGATAAAACCTTATTCCATGGGGGGAGAGGAATAAGGCTTAACGGGATATCCCAGAATAACCCGTTAAGCCAGGAATAAAAAAAAAATTATCCCATGCCATTTTCCAGTACTGTTTGGCAGGAATTGGGGGATAAAGGGGGTTATTCCCCCTTTATCCCCGAACCAAACATGGCCTAAGGGAACCGGTGATCGGTTTCACCTTACACATTAGAGAGAAGAAATAAGAAAACCTAGTTTTCCTACTTTTAGTAAAAGAGAGAGAATCTTGTCTTTTTCCTCATTGTGCGCACCGAAGATTGGGAACGAAACCACCGTCATCATCGGAGACCGGAGGAGGAAGCACCATTACCGTTGGAGATCGGAGATCGGAAATCGGGTCCAGGTATCGCATAGTCGTCCCCGTCGGCAAAGAGGTTGGATCTTGGCTTTTCGTTATTATTCTTGTTATTTTCGTGAGGTTTTCGTACTTTCGTTTGGGTTTCTTGGGAACTTTCGTCGGAGCAAGAGGTTTAAATAGGAGGCCGCCGCCGCCGTCGGTTTAGATGGGAGGCCGCCGCCGTCTTTGAGTTAAAAGGGGAGGCCGCCGCCGCCGTTGTGTTAGACGGGAGGCCGCCGCCGCCATTACCATGTTCGCAAGGCTGTCGGTGCAGCTGCCGCTGTCACAGGGTCACCGCCGGAGCCAAGGAGGGCAAAGAGGCAAGGAAAAGGAAAAAAGAAAAAAAAGAAGAAAGAAGCCTGGTAGTCGTTACTGTTCGGGCGGCTCGGCCCAGCAGCGCAGTCAACGCGGGTGGCGTGGACCCGGCGCACGGCCCGGCGACTCCGGTTGTGAACCTGGCTCGCGCCTACTGTGACGCCCCACTTCCCAGGGGGTCACCCATCCTAGAACTACTCTAGCTCTAGCACGCTTAACTCTCATGTTCCTCTTGGATCTTGCTACCATCCAAAATGCTATAGCCGGGTTAGAGATTTAGTCCTATTATATCATTTATATAGAGGACTAATCCAAATTCCGGGGGTGTCACATTCTTCCCCCCTTTAAGCCCTGACGTCCACGTCAGGATCAAGCAAACTCACAAGCACCAGGCGATGTGAGACTCGTCTCGCTAGCCTTAGCCGACCTTGTGAGGAGCTGCACTCCACTCACAACGGTCATTAGCCGGGGAGCCTCGCTCTACCCGCTATATAACCCTGGCTCAGCCGAGACTCATCTCACATTTCCGGCACTCCACTCACAACGGTCATTAGCCGGGGAGCCTCGCTCTACCCGCTATATAACCCTGGCTCAGCCGAGACTCATCTCGCATTTCCAGCTGGTGAATGGCTCTGATACCAACTGTGACGCCCCACTTCCCAGGGGGTCACCCATCCTAGAACTACTCTAGCTCTAGCACGCTTAACTCTCATGTTCCTCTTGGATCTTGCTACCATCCAAAATGCTATAGCCGGGTTAGAGATTTAGTCCTATTATATCATTTATATAGAGGACTAATCCAAATTCCGGGGGTGTCACACCTACTTTCCTGCACCCGGCTTGGCCCGCATCCCGCTTCATCGGCCCGCAGCCCGCTACACCGGCCTGGCCCAGCGGCGCGGTCCACGCGCCTGGCGTGGACCCGGTGTATGCGCCCGCCCCCGCTGCCGAGAACCCGGTGCGTGCCCCTCCCCTGCGTGGCCCGGCCTAGCGACTGAGCCCAGCCTTTCTCCGCGCACGCGGCCTAGCCCGGTTCAAGCCGCATGCAGTCCATCACCTAGCGTGCGGCCGGCGCACAAGGCTGCTGCCCTGTGGCGTGGACCCGGTCCACGCATGGGCCCGTGCACCAGCGTCCAGCCCAACAGCCCAGTAACTATTTTCAACGCGGGTTTTGGCCTGTTTCGCTCCATTTTTGAGTTTTTGGGGTTGTTTGGCCTCCGCTATTGTTGGGATTGGTTGGGTTTTGGCCGTCGAATTTCCGGGTTGAACCACAATGTATGGATTTTAATGTGGGCTTGGGTTTCCGTTGATGGAATTGGTTTCCGGTTGCGATGTTCTCGTCGTTTTCGCCGTCAGAAGCCCGGGTTGACATACGATTTACGAAATTGTGTTACGGGTGTGTTTTTAATGATGGTTTTTGGTGTAGTTTTCGTCCGGTTAAAGTTAAGGAGTTTTGGAAGAGTTTTTGAACATCGTTTTCTTCGTCGGTAGAGGTGGGTAACCAAAACCAAGGTTGGGGATGTTGTTGAACGGTGGTGTTCAACCCTCCTCTTCCTTTTGTTGTTGTTTTCGATATTGTTATTTTAAAATGACAGGAAGGATATTGTCACGACTATTATGACGAAATGGTACATACGTAAAGGACATGAACGAAATTTTTATGACTTATCAGTTTATTTCACGAGTATGGGATCGTGAGGTGAATTGTGATTTATTCCACGAGTATGGGATCAATCGTGATTTATGTCACGCCCCGGGAGCAATTTAAAAGCGGAAAGCAGTCCTTTTTTTTTTTGTTAAAAACTCCCGCCCAGGCACGTGCACAGACCCGCCACACATACAAGATTTCCCTCGTATATGCACGGCGTCCCTATGTACAACCCATAGCCCGAATAAAAACATCAACCACATTTGCCTTAAGAGTTACAAATACCAGAGTATGATTTTGAAAACACTAATATCTCATTTCATAAAACGGCGCTTACCCAGCGCATTAATATGTTCGAAAGGATAAATCCCAAGGTTTAAAAATAGTGCCCACATGACACTTAGTTTTCCAAAGTTGTTTTCGCAAAACTTGTTCTATTTGAAAACTCGCGTCCATGCGACGCATCCATACAACCACTTACTAAAAGCATAGTTATAAAATACTTTCATCCAATAAAACACTAGACTGTCTCAACATCCACACCATCCACAATACACAAGTCCACATGCACAGTATTCGATCATAAGAGAAATAACCAACTAAAACAAAAGAAGAAAAAGGAACCTGACCGAGGAAATCCCACACCTCACCAGGTAGCGTCCTCACCATCGTCCTGATCTCCAGACCCGACCAAACCTGTCACACAGTGGGAGTCAGTAACAGAACTATGATAACGTCAAAGACATTTCTAATGACCATAAAACAAATAAGGTACAACAGTAGTAAGAGAAACCAAACTGTATTGTCACAAACACATGTCCCAAGTAGTACCACATCACTATCATCCAAACTTGCCGCCATGTCGGTCTATCAACCTCAGGCAAAAGAACAGTCCAGCTCAGAACATGGTGCAAGATAACCCCCCACTGCATGAGTGCAGCACCACAAATAGCCGCAAGGGGATTACGGGTCAAACGGACCACCTCTCCGGAAAAGTACACCCGCGCGGTGGCCAAACCGCTGGTGTGCGTGAAAAACGCCATGAGCATGTCGAAACATAACCAAGTCCAAATTCAAATCCATGTGCCTCGACGAAAGTCGTCCAAGTGATGTATCATAATATGTCATAAAGGAAAAACAATAAAGTGTAAGGTCAGATATTACCAGTTCACCAGAGTTCCCAACTCCAAGTCGGGGTACCAATCTCTACCCGTAAGTCATCCTGAGTACGTGACTCCTCTACGAACTCCTATAAATCCCCCGGACCTACCCAGGGTCCACCAATAGCACAAAATCTACTTTACTGAACCCACCTTCCGACTTCCGAATAGTCGCACCGATCACTGTCCCGATCGCCAGTATGCCCCGAACAACCATACCATTGTTCGGAGAGGGCAAGCTGCCCATCCAGTCTCTAACCGCGACATTCGTTCATCCGGAGGTCCACGTCACCCACAATATCCCTTAATATGATAAAACATAATAATAACGAATTATGCAACAAAGAGGTTCTAAGGGTGTACCCACCTGAAACAGAGATAAACGGCCGCGCCCGCGACCCTTCTAAGCATTCAAAACTATACGCGGGCCTAATAAAATATCCAAATAAACAAATCAATATTTTACCCTAAACCGGCACATTTAGTGGTCCCGACCATTATACCAAAAATCCCTTCTATCCCAAAACCGGAACTTGTCACGCCCCGGGGTCGAAACTGCGACCCGGCTCGCCAACAAATCCGCCACCTATGCCAAACCCGCATAGGCGAAGCGTCCTACCTGCAAGAAAAGTACTACAGCTAAACAGATATCAGAGCTATAAATAAAAATCTGCTGTATAACTAAATCAATCACTGTACAACTGGAAATAATACAACAATGTCCGTCTCCCAAAAATGATAATCATACAATATCCTCATATACAAACTCAGAACTCAACCGGGAGGTATCTCCAATAAATACATCAGTGTACAGGCTCTCAATACATGACAATCCTCACTACAACAGTCTCTCAAAGAAGGAAAAATAAAATAACTAATCTACTGAAGCTCTCCTCTGAAGGGGTACCGCTACACACCAACGACGGGTAGGGAACTAGCTCGCGACTCCCTCGCCTCGGTCAGAAGGATCAGCAACAGGAACAACAGGAACCGGAGTAGAAGTCCCTGGGGAAAGACACCACGACGGGTGTGAGAACTACATCCCACAGTAGTTCTCAGTGGGTGCCGCCAACAAGCCCGACGGTCTGCCCACTAAGTCTACTAGAGGCATAAAGCAACAAAGACAGTACTGAAGGAAAGCTGGGAAAAGTAAACTCTACAGCTACTATGCCTCTATCTAGATGCTCAAAGAGTGGAACAGAAAGAACATGATGCCACAACTAACTCTCATCTCGGATCACCCAATCTGAACTGACTGCCTCCTCGGGTCCAGTCAAACCTGCGCCAACCTACTGCCGTTACGTCCCGGAGGAGCGGACTTATGTAGGACGTCCATGACTGCCAACACCAGCACAGCCAGAGGGACAAATGCAACGACAAGTCGCGATAGAAAAGCTCAAGCTCACGCCGGTACAACAACCCGGTCTCGCCTACTCCGGAGTGGCACTCGAGGTGAGCGACCCGCTCGAGTCAAAAAGTAACCCATCTCAAATATCTCTGTAAAGTATCTCTGTCAAGCTCAAATGTGGCTCATGCAGGCTATGATCCACGATCAAACAGATCTGTAACTCCAAGCTCAAAGCACAACTCAGTCGGAAAAAGAACCTCGACTCGAACAGGAATAGCCCAAAACACTCTCACAGCTATGTCGGAGAACCCTCAACGACTCAATCTGATAATGCACGACCATGGCTGAGTCGGGAAACCTCCACGACTCGATCTGCCAGAACCCCAAGATCCTCAAAGCTAGGTGGGAGAACCACCTCCACCACTAAATCAGAAAAACAACCTCTAGATCACACTCTACCAACTCATAGCACAAAGTCGCATCCACTGCGAGAAACTGCCTCAACAGGCCAACACCGCATCCACTGCGAACAACTGCCTCAACAGGCCAACATCGCATCCACTGACACGAGGAAGGGTCCGGGAACCCCGAAAGACTAGAACCTACAATCCAAATCAAACAAGAACAGGCTCTAGGCATAGCCTCTCGTTGTTCTCGTCCCAAGAAGAAGGCAGACCTTAGAACCCAGACCACTCGAATCATCTCGGGTGGTTAATTTATAGGAAAAAGGTGACATTTCTTACTGAAGCCATCTGATCTGTAAGAAATCCATATTTAATGATTTTTAGTTCTTTTTAGGAAAACAGTTGAAACCAAGTTTTATATCCAAGCCTCGAAGGGCTAATGCCTTCGTCCAATCAAACAAGACAGACTCCGGCGACCCTACGATGCTTGGAAGAAACCATTTGGTTGACAAAAATCATATGTGTGTCCAAAAAGGTTCTGGGTTTAAGGTTCTGCTAACACTGATATACCGCTGCCACTAACACAGCGGCGACAGATAAAACAAGAGAATAAAACATCTCGGGACCGCCGTCTACCCAAACAGCTCCCGCTACAGATGAACAACCAACTACATCTACCAGACTCCACTCTGCTCCCAAGCACGAGTGTAACATGCATCCCACACTAAAAGATAACTCCTGACCACTCGGCCCACTACCCGGGCGAGGAAGAACACTATGTCCAGGAAAGTAGAAGTGTGGATGTCTAAAGCAGAAATAACCCTAGCCCGAGTGAGGGTTTTCTCCTAGTCTGGTTACACATGCAACATATGACGGGGTGCTAGGTCAAATTCCAAGATAACAATAATCAACAGCTTGTAGGGAAGGAAAATAAACACATGATCATCTAACAGCATTAGGAACATCAATTCCTATAATCTAGCATGCTATATAGAACACATCTATAACATGCAAGTCCCTACACAGATAGAATTAATGCAAAGTCCATAGGTCATGAAGACAAGGCCACCCACCTGAAAATGCTAACTGTCCGGAGTTCCACAGCTGAAAACACCAGAAGCAACAACCTCCACTAATCCTCAACACCAACGGGTTCACAAACATCCGCAAATACTCCTGGGTACAACAAAAGGTCCAAGGTTACACTTTATTCCACAAAATAACCAAGTACAAAAATCTGCAGAAGACAGTCCTGAAGATCTGAAATTTCCACCTGCAGAAATTGCCCTGAAAATTCCGATAAAAATATCACAGCGAGCGTCTCGTCGAGACCTTCGAAAGGGGTACCTGCACGCCCAAAACCGAGCCCCGTAGGCCAAGTTACAAATTCCACAGTACAGGTGCGCAAACACTCACAACCACACAACTGTAAACTCAAACACAGATAAAAAGGGAATAGTATACCTTCGGGCAAGCCTCAGAAAAATCCCGAAAAAATAGAATGATAATCCTTGCGACGAGTAGATACAAAAAGTGTAAAGGCTCATCTCAATCCGACACTCGGGTGCGGAGATAAAATTCCGGCAAGGGGCCGCTGTCCAAAAACTCCACCAGAAAACAGCGGCTTAGAAATGCCTCGAAAACCATGTCATAAACTCTGAATCCAGCAAGATGATCAACATGAAAGTCGAAGACGTACCTCTCGTGATTCCAACGCCGCAGAAATCGTCCAAAAATACTGACGGAGTAGCTCTGTAGACCTCTCAGATCAAACTGCGACGATAACGGGCCTCCGATGAAAAATCGCCACACTGCGCTCCGATGCCGAAGTCGTCGACGCCGCGGCTTACAAAAAATCCGGGCCTCTGCCAGAAGATGCGCAACACAAAGATCTCCAACCTTGCTAAAGGGTCCAGGGGCAGGGGAGCTCGGGAAAGGGGGCAGAAAGCCCCAGCCAACAGCCTATTTATAGGCTCAGCCCGAAAGTCCAACACTTTGGACTTTTGGCCCAAGTTCCGGGCGCCCGCAGGTTTCGGGCGGCTACAGTGTTGGGCCCGGCCCAACACTGTGCACGCCCGAATCAACGAGGGAGCGCCACGTGGCCCAGCAACGCTCCCCGCGCCCGGCGCACGCGCGCCCGCGAACCGCGCGACGCCACGTGTCCCGACACGCGAACGTGCGCGGCTGCGCCCGACCAACCACGGGGCGCCACGTGGCGCCCCCCCACGTCGCCCGGCAGCGCCCACGCCGCGCCCACGTGCGCGGCCGCGCCGCCCGCGGCACCGTGTCGGGCACGCATCCCGAGGCAGCCGCCGCTGCCGCGTGGACCGCGCGCACCAGGACCCGCCAACCACGCTCTGCCACATGTCCGCACCCGGTCCACCGTGCACCCGCGCCTTTTCCGTGGACCGCGCCCGTTGCGCCGGCCAACCTGAAGGCGCCACGCGTCCTCCGCCCGGGTGCACACCTCCGCGGTGGACCGCGCGCCTGCCCACCGCCGCCGGCGATGCCCGGCCGACCGGAACAGTAACCCAAGTCTCGAAATCCGTGTTTTCGCATCCGATCTCCGAAAAATACAAATAAATAGTCCATCTTGACCGTTTTCGCGCGCTGAATCCAAATCCGAAGTCCGATTTGCCAAATTCCACTTCTAAAATTTACCAAAAATTCCCGAAAAAGCAAACTTGATCCGTTTTCATGCCGGGTCCAATCCTTGGGTCCAATATGCGCGCAAACACCTCTAACACCCAACATAGGTCTCCAGAAGCCGCAGATCCAACAGTAATCCAAACGTGGGAATTTCCAGGTCCTCACAGAACTGCCGCCGGCGTCCCGATTGTCGCACCGATCAATAACCTGATCAAAATATTACCATTCCCGAACAATTTTACCATTGTTCGGATGTGGACAACCAGTCCACTGGACCTCAAACCGCGACAACCGGTCACCCGGAAGGTAAAATATTCTAGCAATACCCCTAACGTCAAAAGATAGAAAAAAATCATGCAAAAACCCAAAATTACCGAAAAATGAGATTCTACAGGTGTACCGAAAATAACAGATAAAATCCCGGAGGTGAAACAAAAGACCGGACTTAAAAACGGTACCCCGTTATTCCAAAACAATAAGGCAATGACAACTCCGCGTCCAAAAATCTTTCCGGTCGCAAAACCGTATCTCCGACGCGATCCAACTGTCGACGGGGCAATGGACGGAAAACCGGGCTCCTACCGTTGCCTTGACGAAGCCCGCGTCGGAAAACGACCAAGCGGAGGGTTATCTGACAGAAAATGAAATCGCTGCATCAAGCGGACTGCACCGTCAAGCGAACTGCACTATCAAGCGGACTGCACCGTCAAGCCAAAAACCGTCGACGAATACGCCAAGTAAAACCGTCAAACCAAAACCGTCAAGCCAAAAACCGTCGACGAATACGCCAAGTAAAACCGTCAAACCAAAACCGTCAAGCCAAAAACCGTGAAGCCAAGCTGTTGACAGCGGCGGCTTGACCCGCGCGGACTGCCGCGCGGACCCTGGCTGCGCGGCGGCGTGGGTTGCGGGGAGGCGCAGGCTGCAAGGGTGCGCGGGCGGCGGCCTGACAGCAGCGCGCGGCGCAGCCCCGGGCAGCATCATGGTGCAAGCCTGGCAGCGGCGCGGCGCAAGGCTTGCAGCGACGCGGCGCACGGCGCAAGCAGCAGCGGCGGCGGCGGCTAGGGCACCGAATGGCGGCGGAATGGCAGGGCGCGGCGTGCGTGTGCGGCAGTACCACGCGGCGGCGGCCTGGCAGGGTGCGGCCCTGCACGGCGTGCAGACGCAAGTAGTGCACGACGACGGCGCCTAGGGCATCCAGCGGCGGCGGCCTGGCAGGGCGCGACGTGCGTGTGCGGTAGCACCACGCGGCGGCGGCCTGGCAGGGCGCGGCCCTGTGCGGCGTGCCCTAACGGCGCAAGTTCTGCGCGAGTGGTGCGCCTAGCGGCATGCAGGCGGCAACGTGCGGCCTGCTGTGGCAGTGCGCGGCGGTGGTCGTGGCTCGGCTAGGGCATTGTGCGGCGGCGGCGGCTCGGCTAGGATATCGAGCGGCGGCGGCGGCGGCGGCTCGGCTAGGGCATCGAGCGGCGGTGGAGCCATCGTCGACGATCCTTAAGCAAACCGGCCGAAAACCCCAAAAACCCAATAAAACCCTATCGAACAAAACCATGAAAACCATGACGAACAAACGTCCAAGAACAAAACCAACGAAACCCTAACGCATAATTGTTTACGAACAAAACCAAACGAAAAACCTTGACGGACAAACGTCCAAGGGTAAAACCAACCAATAAAGACGTCCACTAACCTCGCTCTGACAGAGAAGACGACATGATCCCGATTTCTGCAGACGGTGGTGCTTCTGGATCCGCTCCCCCGGTATTAGCGACGTTTCCGGTCTCAGTCGTCGGCACGCACGGCGAGGAAGAAGGAAGAATAAGCGATCTTTTCGAAAATTAGGGTTATACCGTAACTGGGATATTAATATCTTTTATTAATATTTTATTTTCATTGTACGTACAAAAATTCCAATATCCGATATTTTAAAACAAAAAGGAATTTTGCCACCGACTTCCTCGATAAGCTTGCCGATCCTCCGAAACATTTCGTAACCGCTAGCACGGATCCCGATGCACCAATAACACTTAACAGGTCCCGAGAACTTTGAAACTTACCTTTTCGGACCCGCTAACATTGAAACCCTCATTCCGAAAGATACGTAAGTCGGATTTCAGATCCGATCCCATCGTCGTTCTTCGTTTAACGAGCTCTATTGCGATACAGTAATCGCAACCCAAAAAAATTCCATAAGAACCGACGCTAAGAATTTCCCACATAAATCTAGCTTGAAACCAAAAGTCGACATTTAGGGAATAATAAAATCAGCGTCATTACAATTTATTCCACGAGTATGGGATCGTGAGGCATTCTGCGACTATTTCCACGAGTATGGGATCGTGAGACTCATGGTGTTGTCACATACACTAACGGTTTGGCCACCGCAAGAGTGTTCTTTTTCGAAGAAGTAGTCTGAAAATATGGCCCGTGATCCCTACGTCAGTTAGGCGGGAGGGACCAGAGATGAGTATGTTTGTTGTTTCTTGGGTTCCGAGTGAGGAACTGGGAAAAACGGTGTGGATGACTTGGGAGTTCGGTTTCCGGTTTGATGTCCTATTTACTTTATCGTACCTATCTTTTGGCACTTGAGCATCGTTTTATCCGTTTTCCTTCCTATATTTTTGTCACTGACTCCCACCGTGTGACAGGTTCGGACGGGGACGGGGGAGAGGTTTTGGATTGGGAGTGATTCGGTTCTTCGTCATTTTGGTAACATTTTACTCCTCCCTTTTGATCATTACATTTGGTTGATATTATTTGCATGAGATGTGGACATTGTGTGATGTGGATGTGGGACATGTGGACTATGTGGATGGATAGTAGTATTTTGGATTTGGTTTTATTATTGTGTGATTGTATGTGGAATGTGGAGGTTTTCAAAATGATAAAATGGTTACAAAATCTGTTTTCAAACTGAGTGTCGAGTATGCACTGTTTTAAACTGTGGCTTTATCCTTTCAACTTAAAGTATGCCGTGTGGGCGATATTCTTTTATATGAATCCAAAGACTAGCTTATCTTTTTATTTAGCACATTGTGTATGTAAAATTGGTTGTGATTGATGTATATATTTTGTGCGACGCCGTACATATATAGGGAAAACTCTGTCCGGTTGTGTAGAGAGATCTTGTATATGTGGCAGTCTGGGCACGTGCCGAGAGGAAAGACTTTGAAAAAAAAAAGGGCCATTTTTCGCTGTTTCAAACCTCTCCCGGGGTGTGACAACGTGTCCCGCGGGGTCTACGGCGGGGCGCAAGCGGCGTGGTCCGTGCCGGGGCAGCTAGGTACATGCGCCCGCCACTGGGCGCGCGCCACGCGTCTTGGCGCGGTCTACTGGGCGGTGCACGCGGTGCAATTAACGCCTTGGCTCCTGCGCCACCGCCCAACCAACCAGGGAGTGCCACACGTCCCTCCCGACGCATTCGCTGGTCTCGGTGCACGCGCAAGCGGGCCGTGGACCGGCCCACTCCAAAAATCGACATGTTAGCCCATTTTGCCCGAAAATAGTCGATTTTGACCGTTTTCGCGCGCTGAGTCCGTTTTTGGCGTCCGTTTGACGCACAACGCACTCGATACACAAAAAATAGGTGTTTTCTCACCGCCGAACACATAGTTAAGTCACATGAGCCTCGGGACACCACAGCCACGATAGGGAAGCGACGCGTGGCGTCCACCATCAGCCGAAAAAAATATCAACCGATGGAAGAAATGGCCGACACAAAAAAGGGTATTCGCGTTTTAACCATGACCAACCTCGGCTCAAGGCAAGTCATCAGACCACCTTAGCCGAATGGTAAGAGTAGGTGAGGCCAGGATCAGCTATCGGCTGCTCGAGCCGTAAAAGGAAAGATCCTAGAAGGAGAAGGCACGAGATTTGGGGTGCAAATCGCGTAACTGATTCTGGAAAATCAAGCAGCGCTGAGCATCGAAAAGCCCTGAGGAGTCCTCGGCGCGTCAATCTTGGGAATGAACGTAGACGGGAAAGATCTACTATCCAATCGAGAAAAATCAACAAAAAGGAAGTAGTTGATAAATGCGCGATTATTTCCCTTATGTTACGCCGATTATCCAAAACGGCGATCATACACCTTGGTCGAGCGAGTATAAATAATCGAACCATCGAAGAAAAGGGGGTCCTGCAACTTCGTAAGCCAGTGACCACCTCTATTTTTCAAAACCTTCAATACCTACATCTACAACTGTCACGCCCCGGGGTCGAAACTGCGACCCGGCTCGCCAACAGATCCGCCACCTATGCCAAACCCGCATAGGCGAAGCGTCCTACCTGCAAGAGAAGTACTACAGCTAAACAGATATCAGAGCTAAAAATAAAAAGTCTGCTATATAACTAAATCAATCACTGTACAACTGGAAATAATACAACAATGTCCGTCTCCCAAAAAGATAATCATACAATATCCTCATATACAAACTCAGAACTCAACCGGGAGGTATCTCCAATAAATACATCAGTGTACAGGCTCTCAATACAACAATCCTCACTACAACAGTGTCTCAAAGAAGGAAAATAAAATAACTAATCTACTGAAGCTCTCCTCTGAAGGGGTACCGCTACACTCCAACGACGGGTAGGGAACTAGCTCGCGACTCCCTCGCTCGGTCAGAAGGATCAGCAACAGGAACAACAGGAACCAGAGTAGAAGTTCCTGTGGGAAAAGACACCACTACGGGTGTGAGAACTACGTCCCAAGTAGTTCTCAGTGGGTGCCGCCAACAAGCCCGACGGTCTGCCCACCAAGTCCACTAGAGGCATAAAGTAACAAAAGCAGTGCTGTAAGGAAAGCTGGAAAAGTAAACTCTACAGCTACTATGCCTCTACCTAGATGCTCAAGGAGTGGAACAGAAAGAACATGATGCCACAACTAACTCTCATCTCTGAGCACCCAATCTGAACTGACTGCCTCATCAGGTCCAGTCAAGCCTGCGCCAACCTACTGCCGTTACGTCCCGGAGGAGCGGACTTACGTAGGACGTCCATGACTGCCAACACCAGCACAGCCAGAGGGACAAATGCAACGACAAGTCGCGATAGAAAAGCTCAATCTCATGCCGGTACACAACCCGGTCTCGCCTACTCCGGAGTGGCACTCGAGGGGAGCGACCCGCTCGAGTAAAAAGTAACCCATCTCAAGTATCTCTGTAAAGTATCTCTGTCAAGCTCAAATGTGGCTCATGCAGGCAATGATCCACGATCAAAAAGATCGGTAACTCCAAGCTCAAGCACAACTCAGTCAGAAAAAGGACCTCGACTCGAACAGGAATAGCCCAAAACACTCTCACAGCTATGTCGGAGAACCCTCAACGACTCAATCTGATAAATGCACGACCATGGCTGAGTCGGGAAACCTCCACGACTCGATCTGCCAGAACCCCAAGATCCTCAGGGCTAAGTGGGAGAACCACCTCCACCACTAAATCAGGAAAACAACCTCTAGATCACACTCTACTAACTCATAGCACAAAGTCGCATCCACTGCGAGAAACTGCCTCAACAGGCCAACATTGCAACCACTGACACGAGGAAGGGTCTGGAAACCCCGAAAGACTAGAACCTACAATCCAAATCAAACAAGAACAGGCTTTAGGCATAGCCTCTCGTTGATCTCGTCCCAAGAAGAAGGCAGACCTTAGAACCCAGACCACTCGAATCATCTCGGGTGGTTAATTATAGGAAAAAGGTGACATTTCTTACTGAAGCCATCTGATCTGTAAGAAATCCATATTTAATGATTTTTAGTTCTTTTTAGGAAAACAGTTGAAACCAAGTTTTACATCTAAGCCTCGAAGAGCTAATGCCTTCGTCCAATCAAACAGGAACAGACTCAGGCGACCCTACGATGCTTGGAAGAAAATATTTGGTTGACAAAAATTATATGTGTGTCCAAAAAGGTTCTGGGTTTAAGGTCCTGCTAACACTGATCTATCGCTGCCACTAACACAGCGGCGACAGATAAAACAAGAAAAATAAAACATCTCGGGACCGCCGTCTACCCAAACAGCTCCCGCTACTGATGAACAACCAACTACATCTACCAGACTCCACTCTGCTCCCAAGCACGAGTGTAACATGCATCCCGCACTAAAAGATAACTCCTGACCACTCGGCCCACTACCCGGGCGAGGAAGAACACTATGTCCAGGAAAGTAGAAGTGTGGATGTCTAAAACAGAAATAACCCTAGCCCAAGTGAGGGTTTTCTACTAGTCTGGTTACACATGCAACTTATGACGGGGTGCTAGGTCAAGTTCCAATAACTATAATTTACAGATGGTAGAAAGCAAGGAGATGACAATACCATCAGATAATACAAGGAATAGCAATTCCTACATTCTAACATGCTGCACAAGCATTTCACTATCATGCATAGTCCTACTATAGCAGATTTAAAGCACAGTCCGTCAATCTTGGAGACAAGGCCACCCACCTGAAAATGCTAACTGTCCGGAGTCGCACAGCTGAGACAGTCCAGAAACAGATATCTCTACACACCCACCAATCCAACGATACAGGAACAGTGATCAATACCTCCTGGGTACAAAAACACAACCCAAAGTTACACTTAATTCCATAAAATCCAAGCATCACAAATCTGCTGGGAATAGTCCCCTTAATGCGAAATTTTCACCTGTAAAACGAACTCCAAAATTCCAATAAAAATATCACAGCGAGCGTCTCGTCGAGACCTTCGAAACGGGTACCTGCACGCCCAAATCCGAGCCCCGTAGGCCGAGTTACAAATTCCACAGTACAGGTGCGCAAACACTCACAACCACACAACTGTAAACTCAAACACAGATAAAAGGGGAATAGTATACCTTCGGGCAAGCCTCAGAAAAATCCTGGAAAAATACAATGATAATCCTTGCGACGAGTAGATCCAAAAAGTGTATAGGCTGGTCTCGATCCGACACTCGGGTGCGGAGATAAAATTCCGGCAAGGGGCCGCTGTCCAAAAACTCCACCAGAAAACAGCGGCTTAGAAATGCCTCGAAAACCGTGTCATAAACTCTGAATCCAGCAAGATGATCAACACGAAAATCGAAGACGTACCTCTCATGATTCCAACGCCGCAGAAATCGTCCAAAAATACTGAAGGAGTAGCTCTGTAGACCTCTTAGATCAAACTGCGACGATAACGGGCCTCCGATGAAAAAACGCCACACTGCGCTCCGATGCCGAAGTCGTCGATGCCGCGGCTTCCAAAAAATCCGGGCCTCCGCCAGATGATGCGCAGCACAAAGATCTCCATCTTTGCTTAAGGGTGCAAGGGGAAGGGAGCTCAGGAAAGGGGGCAAAAAGCCCCAGCCAACCGCCTATTTATAGGCCCAGCCCAAAAAATCCCGACTTTGGACTTTTGGGCCAAAGTTCCGGGCGCCCGGAACATTCGGGCCGCTACAGTGTTGGGCCCGGCCCAACACTGTGCGCGCCCGAAAGCCCGAGGGCCCACCACGCGTCCCGCCGACGCCGCCTGCGCCCGGCGCACGCGCGCCCGCCAACTGCGCAGCGCCACGTGTCCCGACACGCGGGCGTGCGCAGCTGCACCCGACCAACCGCGGGGGCGCCACGTGGCGCCCCCACGTCGCCCCCGACCGCGCCCACGTCGCGACCACGTGCGCGACCGCGCCTCCCGCTGCCGCACGTCGGGCACGCGCCCCGAGCACCTGCCCTCCCGTCGCGTGGACCGCGCGCACCAGAACCCGCCAACCAAAATCAGCCACGTGTCCGCACCCGGTCCACCGTGCACCCGCGACGATCCCGTGGACCGCGCCTGCTTGCGCCCGCCAACTTGGGAGCCGCCACGTGGCCAGCCCCCCGGGTGCACGCCTCCGCGGTGGACGCGCGCCTCCCCGCCGCCGCCAGCCGCCGCGCTCCAGCGGGGCCGCCCGCCGTCGCCGCCGGCGCCCCTCCGGCGGGCCGGAACAGTACCAATCACCTCGAAATCCGTGCCGGGTCATCCGGGCTCCGAAAAAATCACAAGTAAATAGTCCATCTTGACCGTTTTCCGCGCGCTGAATTCCAAATCCGAAGTCCGATTTGCCAAATTCCTCTTCTAAAATTTGCCGAAATTCCCCGGAGAAGTGTTCTTTACTCAAATTTCGCGCTGAGTCCAATTTTAATAACCATTTCGCGGCGAAACCACGTCAAAACATCCGACGGGGTCCTCCGATCACTCACGTGATCCATTATACACCCGAAGTCCATCACTGAGTCCAAATTGGTGCAGAAACACCGCCGACATGCCACATAGGCCTCCAGAAGCTGCTAATCGCACTGTAGAAGCCCTGCGGAGATCTGGGTCACCACATCCTCCCCCACTAAAAGAAAGTTTCGTCCTCGAAACTAGCTCAACCCAAAAGGTGCCACAAAAACAAGGGTACGGTACATAACACTGCCGTCTCCAGCTCTCAAGTCACCTGTCACTCCCCGTGATTACTCCACAACAACAACAACAACCGGTACGGCATGGCCCAAATTGCATAATTCTCTCATCTCACGAGCCAGAATTTGCAACGGCATCCCTCGTACCACAAGTACTCGCAGATCTCAAGGAAACGAGTCCATCACGGGCGAGGAATCCACATGCCTAACACTCCTGAGCTGAGACGTGGAAGGAAAAAGACTGGGGGAAAAGAGAGAACAACCAATGTAGCACGCACCAAAACCGCTCCCTAGTGCCAGCTCAACCAGGCGATCCGAAACATACCCCATACGGTCATCCAGAGAAAGAAGCCCTAATCGGCTAGGGTCCTCGCTCAATCACTCTCGGATCCTGACCAATCGCATGGACTGCTTCACCGCAGTCTACCGTCAAAAGGGACCCTCAGGGACACAACCTCGAGCCCTGTTCCGCAACGGTCCCACCCAGCGCCAGCAACGGAATCATCAAACTCAACCCCCAATAGCTCTCCGGTTCCAGGTATCCGCCACCACAGTGGCCCTATCGGGGTGATACAAAATGCTCAAGAATAACCCAATGGTAACTCCACAGCCACTATGGGAGGCATCACCAACACAAAGGTCCATCCCCCATCTCTGGCAAAGCTGCAATCGGCGCTAGTACCAGTCTCATCATCCATTCGCCATGCTCTCCTGGCACTGCCAAATCCAAAAAAAAAAAACTCCTCACCTCAACAATAAATGTTGATCTCAGCCAATCTCAAATAGCATCCACATTGGCCGGAATTCCACCGCCGCTCCTACGGCTAACACAATGTGACCCAAGAAGGTAAGCTTCTAAAGCTAAAACTTGTATCTCAATAGCCTGGCATACAGCTTCATCCACACAGCATGGTAACACATCCACCAGTGCTCCTCATGCTCCAAGCTGCTCTGGGAGTAGATCATAATATCCCTGGAGGATCTAGTTACCCAAGGCAATCAAATACAGCTGGAGCACAATTCCTCAAACCAAAAGAGTGGCAGGGCGCTAATCAATCCAATTGGCCTTACTAAAACATAATGCCCCTACCGTGTCCTGAACACCATCTTGGCGAAATACTCAGCCGTATGATTCCAAGATCTGTACCTGCATCAATCGTACAACTGCCGGAGTATAATTCCATCAAAAGGTCCAGAATAATACTTGGACCTGTCTACACTCGACCCATAAAAGGGCCCTCACAGTCGTGTATCAACGATGTGGCATCACCACCGTATATCAACGGCGTGGCACTAGGTCAAACAGACCCCTCGATCCATCAGATCCTGCAACTGCGCCATCAGCTCTCACAGCTCTACTGGCAATATCCAATGAGGTGCTGTCGAGGGTGGCGCGGTTCCCCGAACCACGCCAAACTCAATCTCTATCTCCCTAACCGGCGGCATTATCAACAGCTCAGGTGAAATCACACCCGGAATCTCGTGGCAACAGAGATATCTTTGGGTCCCGGTGCCGCCGTAAGCACCTCTCACACTGTCGCTATAAACCAGTGTGTTCTAACGACCTCAACAACCAAATCTTCTCCTCGTCTGCCTCGCAGAAGGTCAAAGTCCTCACCTCCCGCAGTCTAACATCCTGTGGCACTGTGCCAACCACAAACCCAAGCACTAGGTCCCGAAACCGCCCGAACTGCCATAATTACCAATAAGTACACCCGTAAACTCGCGGCTCAAGCATCAGGGACAAAACCACAAGAGAGCACAACCTATGTCTCTGCTCACATGAGGGACGAA
>CM055063.1:37003854-37054406 GCA_029204045.2 Tillandsia leiboldiana | reverse complement strand
AAAAGTCTGCTGTATAACTAAATCAATCACTGTACAACTGGAAATAAGTACACAATGTCCGTCCCTCCCAAAAAGATAATCATACAATATCCTCATATACAAACTCAGAACTCAACCGGGAGGGTATCTCCAATAAATACATCAGTGTACAGGCTCTCAATACAACAATCCTCACTACAACAGTCTCTCAAAGAAGGAAATAAAATAACTAATTACTGAAGCTCTCCTCTGAAGGGGTACCGCCTACACTCCAACGACGGTAGGGAACTAGCTCGCGACTCCCTCGCGCGTCAGAAGGATCAGCAACAGGAACAACAGTGAACCAGAGTAGAAGTTCCTGTGGGAAAAGACACCACTACGGGTGTGAGAACTACGTCCCAAGTAGTTCGCAGTGGGTGCCGCCAACAAGCCGACGGTCTGCCCACCAAGTCCACTAGAGCATAAAGTAACAAAACGCAGTGCTGTAAGGAAAGCTTGTAAAAAGTAAACTCTACAGCTACTATGCCTCTACCTAGATGCTCAAGGAGTGGAACAGAAAGAACATGATGCCACAACTAACTCTCATCTCTGAGCACCCAATCTGAACTGACTGCCTCATCAGGTCCAGTCAAGCCTGCGCCAACCTACTGCCGTTACGTCCCGGAGGAGCGGACTTACGTAGGACGTCCATGACTGCCAACACCAGCACAGCCAGAGGGACAAATGCAACGACAAGTCGCGATAGAAAAGCTCAATCTCACGCCGGTACACAACCCGGTCTCGCCTACTCCGGAGTGGCACTCGAGGGGAGCGACCCGCTCGAGTAAAAAGTACCCATCTCAAGTATCTCTGTAAGTATCTCTGTCAAGCTCAAATGTGGCTCATGCAGGCAATGATCCACGATCAAAAAGATCGGTAACTCCAAGCTCAAGCACAACTCAGTCGGAAAAAGGACCTCGACTCGAACAGGAATAGCCCAAAACACTCTCACAGCTATGTCGGAGAACCCTCAACGACTCAATCTGATAAATGCACGACCATGGCTGAGTCGGGAAACCTCCACGACTCGATCTGCCAGAACCCCAAGATCCTCAGGCTAAGTGGGAGAACCACCTCCACCACTAAATCAGGAAAACAACCTCTAAATCACACTCTACTAACTCATAGCACAAAGTCGCATCCACTGCGAGAAACTGCCTCAACAGGCCAACATTGCAACCACTGACACGAGGAAGGGTCTGGAAACCCCGAAAGACTAGAACCTACAATCCAAATCAAACAAGAACAGGCTTTAGGCATAGCCTCTCGTTGATCTCGTCCCAAGAAGAAGGCAGACCTTAGAACCCAGACCACTCGAATCATCTCGGGTGGTTAATTATAGGAAAAAGGTGACATTTCTTACTGAAGCCATCTGATCTGTAAGAAATCTATATTTAATGATTTTTAGTTCTTTTTAGGAAAATAGTTGAAACCAAGTTTTACATCTAAGCCTCGAAGAGCTAATGCCTTCGTCCAATCAAACAGGAACAGACTCAGGCGACCCTACGATGCTTGGAAGAAAATATTTGGTTGACAAAAATTATATGTGTGTCCAAAAAGGTTCTGGGTTTAAGGTCCTGCTAACACTGATCTATCGCTGCCACTAACACAGCGGCGACAGATAAAACAAGAAAAATAAAACATCTCGGGACCGCCGTCTACCCAAACAGCTCCCGCTACTGATGAACAACCAACTACATCTACCAGACTCCACTCTGCTCCCAAGCACGAGTGTAACATGCATCCCGCACTAAAAGATAACTCCTGACCACTCGGCCCACTACCCGGGCGAGGAAGAACACTATGTCCAGGAAAGTAGAAGTGTGGATGTCTAAAGCAGAAATAACCCTAGCCCAAGTGAGGGTTTTCTACTAGTCTGGTTACACATGCAACATATGACGGGGTGCTAGGTCAAGTTCCAATAACTATAATTTACAGATGGTAGAAAGCAAGGAGATGACAATACCATCAGATAATACAAGGAATAGCAATTCCTACATTCTAACATGCTGCACAAGCATTTCACTATCATGCATAGTCCTACTATAGCAGATTTAAAGCACAGTCCGTCAATCTTGGAGACAAGGCCACCCACCTGAAAATGCTAACTGTCCGGAGTCGCACAGCTGAGACAGTCCAGAAACAGATATCTCTACACACCCACCAATCCAACGATACAGGAACAGTGATCAATACCTCCTGGGTACAAAAACACAACCCAAAGTTACACTTAATTCCATAAAATCCAAGCATCACAAATCTGCTGGGAATAGTCCCCTTAATGCGAAATTTTCACCTGTAAAACGAACTCCAAAAATTCCAATAAAAATATTACAGCGAGCGTCTCGTCGAGACCTTCGAAACGGGTACCTGCACGCCCAAATCCGAGCCCCGTAGGCCGAGTTACAAATTCCACAGTACAGGTGCGCAAACACTCACAACCACACAACTGTAAACTCAAACACAGATAAAAGGGGAATAGTATACCTTCGGGCAAGCCTCAGAAAAATCCCGGAAAAATACAATGATAATCCTTGTGACGAGTAGATCCAAAAAGTGTATAGGCTCGTCTCGATCCGACACTCGGGTGCGGAGATAAAATTCCGGCAAGGGGCCGCTGTCCAAAAACTCCACCAGAAAACAGCGGCTTAGAAATGCCTCGAAAACCGTGTCATAAACTCTGAATCCAGCAAGATGATCAACATGAAAATCGAAGACGTACCTCTCATGATTCCAACGCCGCAGAAATCGTCCAAAAATACTGACGGAGTAGCTCTGTAGACCTCTTAGATCAAACTGCGACGATAACGGGCCTCCGATGAAAAAACGCCACACTGCGCTCCGATGCCGAAGTCGTCGATGCCGCGGCTTCCAAAAAATCCGGGCCTCCGCCAGATGATGCGCAGCACAAAGATCTCCATCTTTGCTTAAGGGTGCAAGGGGAAGGGAGCTCAGGAAAGGGGGCAAAAAGCCCCAGCCAACCGCCTATTTATAGGCCCAGCCCAAAAAATCCGACTTTGGACTTTTGGGCCAAAGTTCCGGGCGCCCGGAACATTCGGGCCGCTACAGTGTTGGGCCCGGCCCAACACTGTGCGCGCCCGAAAGCCCGAGGGCCCGCCACGCGTCCCGCCGACGCCGCCTGCGCCCGGCGCACGCGCGCCCGCCAACTGCGCAGCGCCACGTGTCCCGACACGCGGGCGTGCGCAGCTGCACCCGACCAACCGCGGGGCGCCACGTGGCGCCCCCACGTCGCCCCCGACCGCGCCCACGTCGCGCCCACGTGCGCGACCGCGCCTCCCGCTGCCGCACGTCGGGCACGCGCCCCGAGGCACCTGCCTCCCGTCGCGTGGACCGCGCGCACCAGAACCCGCCAACCAAAATCAGCCACGTGTCCGCACCCGGTCCACCGTGCACCCGCGACGATCCCGTGGACCGCGCCTGCTGCGCCCGCCAACTGGGAGCCGCCACGTGGCCAGCCCCCCGGGTGCACGCCTCCGCGGTGGACCGCGCGCCTCCGCCGCCGCCAGCCGCCGCGCTCCGCCGCCCGCCGCCGCCGCCGGCGCCCCTCCGGCGGCCGGAACAGTACCAATCACCTCGAAATCCGTGCCGGGTCATCCGGGCTCCGAAAAATACAAGTAAATAGTCCATCTTGACCGTTTTCGCGCGCTGAATCCAAATCCGAAGTCCGATTTGCCAAATTCCTCTTGTAAAATTTGCCGAAAATTCCCGGAGAAGTGTTCTTTACTCAAATTTCGCGCTGAGTCCAATTTTAATAACCATTTCGCGCGAAACCACGTCAAAACATCCGACGGGGTCCTCCGATCACTCACGTGATCCATTATACACCCGAAGTCCATCACTTGAGTCCAAATTGGTGCAGAAACACCGCCGACATGCCACATAGGCCTCCAGAAGCTGCTAATCGCACTGTAGAAGCCCTGCGGAGATCTGGGTCACCACATCCTCCCCCACTAAAAGAAAGTTTCGTCCTCGAAACTAGCTCAACCCAAAAGGTGCCACAAAAACAAGGGTAGGTACATAACACTGCCGTCTCCAGCTCTCAAGTCACCTGTCACTCCCCGTGATTACTCCACAACAACAACAACAACCGGTACGGCATGGCCCAAATTGCATAATTCTCTCATCTCACGAGCCAAACTCTGTTGAGAATTTGATTGAGAAGAACCCGGCCGAGCGGATCACTTCTCGGCCTAATCGCTTGATAGTTTGGCACGCGGCGCATCACACACAAAGGGTTAACTGGGAGGCCGATTGCGGGTCGTACCCGGTCAATGGTCAGCAGACCATTTCAAACCCAAAAATAACATTCTTTCTCGGTGGTTGAACCCATTAGGAACTTAAATTAGTTCTCACTCTATGTTGTTTACTCCTTTCAGGTATTGATTCGGTTGGTGAGTCACGCGATCACGGCTAGATCGTGGTTGAGTAGCGGAGTTAGGAGGAGTCTAGTTGTCCGCCCCTGATGTTCCGTGTTCGGTTGTTGTTTGGTTGAGCCAAGGGCTCGGTTGTTTGTTCCCTTTTTGTAACTGAATCGTTAGATATAATAAAGTTGTATTTCTATATTTTATCCCTTATACTCTGATATTGAGTATCATTTCGCTTCCTCTGGTTAAGCACATTTGGGACTGACCGTTCCGTTCGGGTGAAGTGAGGCTTGCCTGTTTGGCGGAAAGATTTTGCGCATCCAGAACCGATTAATTGGCAGCCTCGGGGCATGACACACTTTCTATCAGTACTCTGCTATTTCACACTAGTCTGGTTCACCACACCAGCTTTACTTTCCTATTTTTACCGTAGATGTTTACTTTTGTCTCTGAAGGACCTAGTGGGTAGATCATTGATATTGATAATGGTTCCTACTGAGAACTACTTTATTTTAGTAGTTCTTACACTCGCAGTTGTTGACCCTTTTGTAGAGACTTCTGCACTCATTGCTTCTTCTGATCGAGATAAGAAAGATGCGAGTTTGATCCCTACTTGTAGGGTCGACTGTGATAGTGGAGTACCGTATTAGCTAGATTTTGAGTAGAGCTATTCTTATATATGATACCATGTTTTTATTTTTAGTTGTGAGAGAGGTATTTGTACTATATGGATATTTATCAGTTGTTCTGTGGATTATGTTTATATTAGTAGTTTTATTCCCTCTCTGATACTCGTATAGATTTTATAGTTGTCAGTATTCTTGATGTTAGACGCTTCGCTTGTGGGAACAACACGTGTAGGTGGTGGATCTATGAACGGGCCAAATTTCGTCATAATTGTGGGGGCTTGATACAAAATTTGCAAAAAAATCTAAAATTAAATATTTTAATTTTAAAATTTAAATTTAAATTTTAAATTTTAACATTTAAAATTTAAAAATTTAAATTTTTAAATCTAAATTTAAAATTTAAAAATTTAAATTTAAAATTTTTAAAAATAAAAAATGTAAATTTAAAATTTGAATATTTAAAATTGAAAACATAAAATATAAAATATAAAATATAAAATATAAAATATAAAATTTAAATTTAAAATTAAAATTCTAAAATTATAAAATTTGAATATTTAAAATTGAAAACATAAAATATAAAATATAAAATTTAAATTTAAAAATAAAATTCTAAAATTTAAAATTATAAAATTTGTAATTTGAAAATTAAAACTTATAATTTTAAATTTTATCTCAAATTTTTAAATTGAAATTTAAAATTTTAAAGTTTGAAATTTAAATTTTAAAATTTTAAACTTGAAATTTAATATGTAAATTTTAAATTTTCAATTTTAAAAATTTGAAATTTTAAAATTAAAATTTTAAAAATATAAATATAAATAAAATTTTTAAATTTAAAATTTGAATCTAAAATAAGAATAGATTTTTAGAAAAAATTATTTTAGCTGATTTTTATTTTGAACTTTAAAAATTAAAAAATCAATTTTAAAAATAAGAATCAAATTATAAAAATAAAATTATCATTTATCAAAAATTCCGTTAAATCAAAAATCAATTTTAATTTCAAAATCACGCCAAACACCCACTAAAATTCGACAATCATCGATCTTTTAACTTCTCTTTTCCCAGACAATCAATTATACCCTCCAACCCCTTCTTCCGATTCCCGTTCGTGCCTCTTCTCTTCTCCACGGATATATCAATCCTACGTATCTCATCTTCTAATAGCCTCTGGCACCGGAAAAGAGAGAGGAGGAGAAGGGGAGATACAACAACATCCTCTGCGTGCCATTAATTAATTGCGTTTGTATTGAAGATGGCATATCGAAAGGAGATTAGGGTTAGGAATAGGATGGATGAGGAGGAGATCGGTTTAATTAGGGTGAGGGCGGCCGGCTCCCTTTTATCCTTTTCTTTCCATGTGATTGCGTAATTATATCTTCTTTCCATCCCCATCCGAATCCGAATCAGAATAAGAAAGTGGAGAGAGAAGGGAGAGGAAGGGCGCGGAAGAGGGGAGAGAAGGGAAAGGGAAAGGAATGATGGCGTCGGGTGGAGGTGGACGGGCGGAGAAGGTGCGGCGGATCTTCGAGCGGTTCGACGCGAATAGAGACGGGGGATTGAACAGGGAGGAGATGGCGGCGCTGGTGGTGGCCGTCAACCCCCGCGTCAAGTTCAGCGACGAGCAGATCTCCGCCATCCTCGACGAGGTCTTCCGCACCTACGCTGAATTCATCCGCCCGGACTCCGGCCTCTCCCTCGACGGCCTCCTCCGCACCTACGACGACGGCGCCGGCGACGTCGACCGCGACTTCGACGCCCTCTCCCTCCGCCTTGACCCTGAAGCCGCCGCTCCCGCCGAGCCCTCAGCCGCCCGTGCCAGTCAGGCCACCGCCGCCTCCTCCTCCTCCGTCCTCCTCGACGACCGCCTGCTCCCCGGTGACAGGCACGCGCCGCTCCCCCCGCGCGCTGCCGCCGCTTCCTGGGCCGCCTCCCCCAACCACGGCGTTGTCTTCGACTCCTCCTGGGCCCTCCTCGACGACCTCGAGATCCTTGTCAAGCGCCTCCGCTCCAAGCACCTCCAGAAGGCTGTCACCGCCGCCGCCCCCTTCAACGGCGGCGGCAGCAGCAGCAGCAACAACAACAACAACTTCGATTCCTTCTCCGAGGCCGGGTGGTCCCGCGAGATGGGCCCCTCCGATTCGATCTCTTCCGCCGAGCGCCGGTTTGCCTGGGATGAGACCGGCCGCGACTACCTCACCTTCTTGAAGGAGCTCGCCGTCCTCCGCGGTCGCGCCGACAGCGCACGCTCCCGCGAGGAGGCCTTCGATAACCACATGGTGATAGGTCGCGCTCTTTATGAGCACCGCCTCTTCCGTGACGCCCTCATCAGCTTCCGCCGAGCCTGCGAGCTCCAGCCCACCGACGTGCGCCCCCACTTCCGCGCCGGGAACTCCCTCTATGCCCTCGGCCGTCATGCCGAGGCCAAAGAGGAGTTTCTGCTCGCTCTCGAGGCTGCGGAGGCCGGGGGGTCCCAGTCGGCTGACATCCTACCGCAGATCCATGTCAATCTTGGCATCGCCATGGAAGGAGAGGGAATGATCTTGGGCGCTTGCGAGCACTACCGCGAGGCCGCCATCCTCTCCTCCACTCACTTCCGCGCCCTCAAGCTCCTGGGCAGTGCCCTCTTCGGAGTTGGCGAGTACCGAGCTGCCGAGAAGGCGTTGGAGGAGGCCGTCTTCCTCAGGCTGGACTACGCTGACGCCCATTGCGATCTTGGGTCGACGCTTCATGCTTTGGGGGAGGATGAGCGGGCCATCCAGGAATTCCAGAAAGCAATCGACTTGAAGCCCGGGCATGTCGATGCTCTTTACAACCTCGGTGGTTTGTATATGGACATGGGCCGGTTTGCTAGGGCAGCAGAGATGTACACCCGCGTATTAGGCTTCCGGCCAAACCACTGGCGGGCACAGCTGAACAAGGCGGTGGCTTTATTGGGCCAAGGGGAGTCCGATGAGGGGAAGAGGGCGCTCAAGGAGGCCTTCAAGATGACCCAGAGGGTAGAATTGTATGACGCCATCGTCCACCTTAAAACTCTGCAGAAGAAGAAGAAGAAGAAACCGTCTAAAGAGAGTGGCGCGGATGGAGAGGGGACTTTTCTTATAGTTGAACCATCCAAGTTCAAAAGGGTGGGCCGGAAGACCACTTTGAGGCAGGATTTAGCAAATGCCCTTGACATCAGGGCCTTCCAGAGGCTCACTAGACTCGACCGTTGTGATGTGGAGCTCCTCAGGAAAGAAATGAGTGAGACCGACGTACCCATAGCCTACTCTGGGACGGGAGTCCCTGAGAAATCGATCCGTAAAGCTCCTTTGGAGGTTATTCTTCGAAGGCTTCTTCGCTCCCTTAAGCCTGATACCTTCCAAGGAGCCATAAAAGCGATCAATGAAAGGGTTCTCTCTGTCTTGGATGCCTCCGGCTCGGGTCGAGTGGATCTTGGTATGTTCTTTGCTGTCATCGCCCCCATTTGTCATGGTTCTACTGATCGACGTAAGCGGGTGGTCTATGATGCACTTCTATGGCGGCCAACTAATGAGAGCGGGGCAGCACAGATCAGGAGGGCCGATGCCCTAGCATATATCAAGATACTGCGCGCAGTTTATATCCCATCACATGGTGTTAGTGATATGATGGAAATGCATGGAGAATCTGATCCTTCGTTGGTCTCTTATGCTGAGTTTCTTGAAATGTTTAATGATCCAGATTGGGGTTTTGGGATTTTAGGAACGTTGGTTAAGCTCGAAGATGGTGATCGCATTCGTCATGATCATCATACATGTTCAATATGCCGATATCCGATTATTGGGTCAAGATTCAAGGAGACAAAGCAACGGTTTAGCTTGTGTAACCGGTGTTACAGCGAAGGGAAGGTGCCATTGGGTTTCAAGCAAGAGGAGTATAGATTCAAGGAGTATGTAAGTGAATCCCAAGCTATCAAGGACAAGTGCGCGTGCTTTAGTTTGCAGTCCAAGAGCACCGAAGGTGATCCTTGAGGAGCTAAAGCATTTATTTCTACGTGTTCTTATAGATAAGTTATGCGCCTGCGTATTTTGTACTATTCTGTGAACATTTGATCTGCTGCTCCTGTAAACTAAATGTCTGCTTAGGTAGGTCCTTTTCCCCCCTCCAATTCTTGTTTTTTTTTTTTTGTCTGTTTAATGGACACCTGTAGTTATTCGTTGATTAGCTTAAGCAAGTTACCTGCTGCTGTTTGTTACATTACTTTGTTACATATGTTTGGAAAGTCCTATAAATATGTGTGTGATCTTTAAAGTATGAGTAGTAAATTATTTCTTTTTGCTGGTAGCTTGTCCTAGAACATTCCAAAATGGGAAAAATCTGGTGTTTGTTGTAATGAATTTCAATATGGTATTTCTTGAAAATGTTGACTCAAATTAATTAATTTTGACTAAGGCCAAATTTTTTTTGGTCTGTCAACCATCCAAATTTTATTTTGTAGTCTCTCTCTATTAGTTTGATGTTTAGAAAAATGTTTGCATGTTTAGGTAAAATTATAAAGAGAACCCTCAACTATAGGGAATTTTCAATAGGCTGTTGAATTATATTTCTTTTGGTCGGCACTCGACATCTTTCATTTGTTTAATTTGTAGCATTATTACTGAAGTCTCACTTTTTGTCAAGTTGAGACCTAGTAACAGGGTATTGCCTATTTTTTTTTTTGTTTTTTCCTCTTTTTAAGGCTCAGTCTCTTTGCCATTGAATGAATGCATTGGCAAACAAATATGTTCTCCATTCTTGTTCTTGTTATCTTGTGATGCACATTGGCTGGAGGGGGAATGCCTTTCTTTTATGAAAGCATAAACGAAGTAGGGAAAAACTCTAGTAGTTATTTTAGTTATTGTTCCAAACACTACTCATAGGTGTGTAAAGGACAAACATTGCATTTAAGGACAAACATTGCATTTGTTGGGAATTTCAGTAGCATAGAATTCTAGGTATATGCAAAATGAATTAACAAAATTGGTACCAAAGTTCGCCTTAGTTAATTGCTTTTGTTGGTCACTTGTGTAGCGTTGCTTTTATCTGATGGGTACCATGAGGTGGATGTATTCTGCGTATTTGTTGTTTCTCTACTATGTGAATATTGTTGTTTCTCTATTATATGAATATTTCATCATTTTGACGATAATCACGACTAATCAAAGATGTCTTTAGTGTGAATTAATTGTTATTCCCTAAGTGTTTTCTTTTCTAATCTATTGTTGTTTGTACTTATTTGCCTGTTCATTTTGATTTTGTTAGAACTTTAACTAGTCAAAGTCTTTATATTGAGGTGGACTGATCAAGTCACCCTGATAGAAAATTGATAATTTTCTACCATCAAATAATAAACTAGTGAAAATTTTCTTCACTTCTTGATGGATATATATAGTTTACGTCTGTTTAGTCCTGCTTGGATTTCACGTTCTTTCTTTCCGAAAGAGGGGAAATTATAAGTTGGATAATTCTGTTAATAAATCTTCAACTACCTAGATGTATAAACCGATACTATTCTGTTTTTGCATTTTTGCATTGATAAACATTTAAGGCATTTTCGTGATGCATCGTTATAAACCACAAAACCATCTTCACTACAAGAAATTGCAAGAATAGGCACACTAGAATCTTTTCTTCAACTTTTCAGAATGGGAATGTATAAGTGTACACCCCCTTGGGGGTGTACATCTTACACCCCACCCCAGGATGGGGTGGGGTGAATTCCACTCATCACTTAATGTGACGAGTGGAAGTATATCCACCCCAGGATGGGGTGAGGTGTAGGATGTACACCCTTTTTGGGGTGTACACCTAGCAAAGCCCTTTCATAATTATTTTCATACTCATTTTACTGAAATTTAACAAATTTTTGTGTTAATCTAGATAAAGTGTAACGATCCGATTCACTGGCTGTCACGCTCCGAGCCCGCAATGGAAGCTCACTCGGGCACGCGTCAGATTTGTGGAAAGGGCAGAGTTTTTTCTGCCCGCCCAAGACGTTACAACCTATGCAACCATGATATTCCAATCAGAAACTGAGTATATACAATGATTGTATTGGGAGATAACAATAAATATAAATATCTAACTATTATATTATTTTTTCATTCATTATAAATTCATTCATTACACTTGGTCCTCAAATACAATCCAAAATTGCACATACAAAGTTCTCCTTCACCTTTTTCTTCTATACACGGGAAGGGTATAACTATCGAATCATCAAAAGAGGAAAGACGCTATCTACGGTGCTACGCCCTTTCCACGCCCTGCCATTTTTTCGGCGAAAGGATTCGAAAAATGTGGGGTGGAAACTATAAATATAGTTTCTATTGAGTACGGCCATCGAAAAGAGAATCTTAACCTACCAAGTTCAAGGGAGGCAATGTCAGCATGATAGGTAAATAGATAGATAAGTTACGAAAAGTATATAAACTTTACTATATACGAAATACGAAAATATTTGCTCATACCTCTACTTATGATAATGAAATTTACAACTGTAAGTTTTACTCTATTTACTATGCTGCACCCGACTTTTCGCTAAAATAATAAAGTGTGGCTAAATCACATTAAACACATATAAAAATATGATTAAAATGAGTTAGATTAGGTTTGGTTCGAAGCAAAATGCATTTGGACCAAAATTGAGTCGAAAAACAGGCGAAAAGAACTCAAACTGGAGTTTTGAGCATTTTCGGGCGCCCGGAGCTACAGTTTCGAGCGCTGAGGTGGGTGCCCTGTCCATACTTTCGGACTCCCAACCCGAGAGCTAAAATGTGGTGCGCATGAGCTTTCAAACCCCCGGGGTGTCCTACGGGCGCCCGGATTGTCAGCAGCAGGCGCAGGTGAGGGTGCCCTAGAGAGCCTGCGGACTGTAGCCGCGAAGTTTGAGATAGTAGCTTGCCTACCCTCTGATCAAAATCCATTCAAAACCCCTTCTCTCTTTCTCTCTCCCTCTCACATTTCCAACCCTCTCTTTCCCTCTCCCTGCGTGTTGTCCGGAGAAGGAGAAGCAGAAGCAGCAAAGGTGGGAACTGCAGCTGGTAGGCCCTCTTGGCTGGGTTTGATCTCCAAAACAGTTTGAAGAAGTTGGAGAAGACCTCAAGAAATGCTTTGGAGAGAAGAATGAACCCTTTTCTCCGTCTCTTTTGCTTGGGAGCTTGAGAAGGTATGTGAGAAAAATTAGGATTTTTAGGATTTTTGAGTTTATGGGTTTTAAAAGAGATAAAATGATCTCTTATAGGTTTCAATTCTATTTTTAGAAAATTTCTTGGTGATTCAAGTGATCGAGCCACTCCTCTTGCAAGAGTATATACAAGGTGGGAGATTTTACCAAAAAGGATTATTTTAACTCTTTTCCCTTACTTTCTTTAATATAAAAGTATATTAGTAAGAGTAGATATGTAGAGAACACATGAGCATTGAACAAATTAGGGTTTAGCCCCAAGTAGTATGTGTAAATAAAATCTAGTAGCAGGTTGGACATATGCGGCATAAATTTAGAAGAAAATCTAGGTTGAAAATGAGTGGCATTGAACTTAGGGATAAACCTAAAGTGTAAATGATAAGGTCTCAATATAGAGTCAATAAACTCTAGGTTAGAGTGACATGTTGTGAGATTGGTGACCTTTGGGCACTTTGGAACCCTAGAGTTTTAACTTAGGGTAAAGATGAAAAGGAAATGTAAAATGCACTTTCGGATTTGAAACTCATCAATTGAGAGCATGACTCCTAGGATAGAGCCCTATCGAACGAGGTACTTCCGGAAGGATTAAAAGTAAACAAGAATAAAAACAAAAGTGCAAGTCCATGAGACATGCATTGACCATAGAGGCAAAAGAGAATGTGAAATGTATCTTGGGATTTGAGACTCATCAATTGAGAGCAAAACTCCTAAGGTAGTGGACGAGATACTTTCGGAACGAGAGAGTGCGAGTGTATATCGACTCCCGGTGCAAATGAGTGCCAAGATGCCTTAAACTCATTCATGGCAAACTATTGTAAATATGAAACTTAAAATAAAATGTGTAAAGTGACCAACTGCGGTCGAATTAGATATGACCCATGAGTAGCAGTATAGTGGCCGGGATACAGTTGAATAGCCTAGTGTGGCATGGCGTAGTAGCATTATAACATTGAGCATGAACTAGTAGTGTAATGATTTCATACCTGCATACAAGTGTAGTATTTGCTGTTTTTCTTTATTATCTGGCTGCTAATGCTTCTATTGAACCAAGAAGTGTAGAGTATGTTTCTCGGTGGATGAACCCACTGGAAACTATTTATAGTTCTCACACTCCATTGGTTTTCACTTTTTGCAGATCTAGGTACAACCGGTGAGGCACACGATAGGAGCAAAGGCCCAGCAGTATAGAAACCTAGAGGGTCTAGTGGTATTTTATCCCTTTTTGCATTTGAGTGAACCTTATATTTTGTGAGGAAAGAAAAAGAAAGAAAACTTGTAACTAAATGATATATTGAGATGTTCACTCTTGTACCCTTTACCTTCAACTTGTTATAACTATTTATTTAAAGTTGATTGTTTACAGTTTAGTAGTTTACTCTGATATAGTTATCTTAGTGTACACTTTGTATGATTTGAAATGGTTACCATTCCTTTCGGGTATAGGAGAGGTCATGCTCGATTGGCGGTCTGTTTGCGTGCCCGAACCGACCAAATTGGCGGCCTCGGGGCGTGACACTTACTATCTCATTACTCTATTCCTTGCCTGACTCGGCATCAAGTCGGTAAGTAGCAGAATCACCGCTTCTTGGCATAAGTCCGCTTGCCACGGTTGTGGTGCCCCGGCTTTCGCTAAAATTGGCAAAGTGCGACTAAGTCACCTTGAGCATATTTAAAAATATGATATAAAGAGTTTGGAGCAAGTTTGGTTATGAGAAAAATGCATTTGGACCAAAGTTAGGTCGAATAACGGAATTTGAGAAAAGTTTCGTATTGAATTTTAGCTTAAAAGAGACCCCATGAGCAGTCAAAACGACTATGGGTATGTTGGAAATAGATTCCGAGCATGTCAGAGTGATTCGATGGGAGTTAGAGCTTTGTGGAGCGAGAAAACACTTTTCGAGGCAAAGTGTCACGCCCCGGGGGTTTTATTTTAGCGGAAACGATACTTCAAAGTACGCGTAAAGTGCGTACGAATTTTTTTTTTTGTTTAGAAACCTCCTTCCCCGGCGCGTGCCCAGACCCGCCACATATACAGATTTACTCGAAAATCGGGCAGAGTCTCCTCTGTATATGCACGGCGTCGCGGCTGTTACAATAGTCGATCATGAGCGATCATTTTCCCATTTAATCACAACAGTTCGAAGTAGTACGGTGCATGAAGACTAAACAATACCCGTGGCCAATCAAGTTGAAAGGATAAACTCACAGTTTTAAAGGCAGGTCCACACGACCCCAGGTTTTGAAGACAGTTTGAAAAGATGCCATAAATCCACAGGGTTTGGAAAACAGGTCCACACGACCCAGATTTTAAAAGATAGTTTTCGAAGTTCTTTTCTTTTCTAGTCATGTTGCTTTGAAAACGGCCAAACGGGAACAATAACGGAAATAGTAGTGCATAAGTAGAAAGAAAATACTCAACATCCACACGACCCCACAAGGGTATCGAGAACCACACAGTAACCTACAATACCGAATGAAATGCAGAGAAGGTAAATAAAACAGCATACTAGGGCTCCCTCAGATCGACTGCTACCAACTCGGCCTCACCGTCGCTTACCTCTACCCTCTGGAGGTACCTGTCACAGAGTGGGTAGTCAGCGACACTATCATCAAAATAGTACTAAAGCAGTAAAGTAATACCAGCTACAACAGTAAGTCTAGCCAGAACAACCGTTCTACACGCAACGGTAACTCGCAACCACCTGTACCACCTGTAACACCTGTAACCCCGGTAACACCTGTAACACCTGACCGCGTCGGGATCCAATCCCGGCGGTCCCACAGCTCGCACATCGCTGCCTCAAGCCCCACAACTAATAAGGGGCCTCCCACTACGTCACCTCGTGGGGTACACACCTGACCACATCGGGATCCAATCCCGGCGGTCTCACACCTGACTACAACGGGATCCAATCCCGGCAGTCCCACACCTGACTACATCGGGATCCAATCCCGGTAGTCCCACTGCTCGCACCTCGCTGCCTCAGACCCCCCAGCGGTCAGGGGCCCCCCACTACGTCACCTCGTGGGGTAACACGGGTCAAAGACCGCCTTTCCGGAAAAGAGCACCCTTTGCGGTGGCCAAACCGCGGGTGCGCGTGTCGCAACTCGAGCATAAGTAACCAAGTAACCAAGTAACCAAGTAACCAAGTAACCAAGTAACCATGTCACCATGTCACCATGTCACGGGGTAAGGTAGTACATCATAGAAGCCATCAGCGTTAGTACCGATTAATAATAATAAAAAGTCCCTTTTGGATTACCAACACAGTACTCAGCCTCGACCGTAAACCCACCTCAACACAAGCGATCCCGAAATCCGCTGGGAGTCTCGCTGGCTAGCGGCTGACTGCTAGTACCTGAATAATAAATACAAGTCAATAATAGACTCTCTCTCTCGTATCCATCCTACTACTCACTGTGTGTGCAAGCTATACGGCAAACTACGCCGAAGTCCCGGGATTTTGCCGGAACTTTCCGGAAATCCGATTTCCGCTCAACGAAAGCCATTGGATCTCCCTCGAAGGTTTTAGAGATCATGGGCGTACAACCCAAAACAGCCCATGAGGCTACAATTGCAGTTAGACCCCTAGGGTTTTACCCAATTGCACTTTTACAATGAAATAAGAGCCGTTTTTTGCTCGTTCTCTTAACTGGGATATTATTTTTGCGAACCGTCACCTCCAGTAAGTGACACTCGACCCGCTGAACACCGTGCTCACCCATTTGCAGCAGCACGGTACCCGAGGAAAACTTCGGGCCATAATATACCTCTCTAACATAGCTCAAGTGCATTTTTTTTTCTTCGGCTCACCCAAACCGAAATCCGACGCGAGCATCGCGTCCAGTGACCCCAAATTAGCTAGGAGCTCACTGTCGCGGCTTCGCAAACCCCCCCCGGAACAGTGTTTGGGCTAAACTATTCTTTTAAGGGTTGGTTAACCTATAACTTGACCTTTAATAATCCAATTCAAATTCTGCTTTAGGGTTAAGCTCACAGCAACCTAAAAACCCTGGGGCTTGCTTCATTTGCAGCCCAGCAGTTGCTGGATCACAGATCCAAGTCCCTCGCTTACTAACAATTTGATAATGCCCCCACACACCATTCCACACATACCACATTTGATCTAAAGTGAGCATCAAGCTCAGGGAATATAATGGAGCAACTTTCATATAATGTTCGAAGCCAAATTCCAAACAAAACTTCATTGAGGCATTTCATCAAACAGTTGGTAGGCATAGTTCATAAACAATGAACCAAGCTCTTGCCCGAGCTTGTTTTTTTTTTTGCAGAGGGAGCACCTGGGACTTCCCAACTTGGATAGAAGCAATCCTCCAGGTTGCAGCAACTCCCCATTCAAGCCTGGCCCATCTTGCATCCTCGGTTTGCCGAGAAACAAGAAAAAGAAATCGGAGAAGATGAAGCCTTTGCTTCGAAAATGGTGACCACCCATCCAGGGGTTCTGGACCTCATCCACTTGCACCAACAGGTGCTATAACTCATCATAGGCTTACCTGAACCCATGCCCGGCGACAGGGCACGGCGGCGGCGACGGTGGAGAAAGCTCGGGTTTGGAGCTTCCACCTCTAATGGCGGATTTCCACCAAGGCTGCATGGAGCCCATGCAGTAGCATGGATGGTATCTACTTGATCCCAAAAAGCTTCCTGTCCACTCCCCGGCCGCCGGGGACGACCGGAGCGCCGGCAAGCGCACCCCGAACCCACCTCGAGCCCATCATGGCCGCGCCTCAACCAAGCTGCATGGGTGCCATGCAAGTACATAGGTGGACTCCTCTCACCCCCAGGGAGCTCCTCGACCACTTGTCCGGAGGTGGGGAGGCCCGCCGGCGCCGGAGCACATAGCTCGGCCGGAGGTGGAAAACCCGAAAACTAGGGTTTTGAACTGCGGCGTAGTTACTCAACCAAAAACCCTCAAACTTTGCAGAGATGACCTATTGGTCCTACAGTCCCAACCCATCATTTTACTTTTCATTAAGAGTCGCCGGGAGCAAAGAAAGCTCGAGGCGGAGCTCTCGGCTGTGCAACTTGGCCGCCGACCAACCGATGGCCTCCCATTTTCGGGGCTGTGCGTGGAGCATCCTTAGAACCTACAAAGCCCACTTCCAAAGGTCTTGACCTCTAAAACTCCAAGAATAAAGAGGGCTTATCTCGCCGGAGTTGGGGAAGACGGGATGACACCGGTCAGCGTCGCGCGGCCACGGCTCACACCCGAATCACCTTGTCTCGAGTTCTGGGGTATGCAGAAGACCTCCGGATACTCTAGCAGCAATCCCCAAGGATCTTCGTGATCCTTTACTTAACTAAAGGTTTTTCTCCCCCTCTCTCTCTCACTCCGGCCATCCCATAAAGGGAGGGTTCCTGGGCATGGAGGTCGTGGCAGAGGGGAGTGGGGAACGTGGAGGAGCAGTTGTAACTGCCCCCAACCCACGTTACAAGAGTATAGGGTAGTTTAGTGAATTTTCCACTTTCTTTGCATTTTGGTCCCTCTACACCTTGTTTATTACCATTCAGTCCATAACTGTAGGTCTTTTATGCATAGAGGTCCCTCTCCAAATAACCTCATTGCATTTGACACATAAAATATTGGGCTTTTTGCGAAAAAACCCGTTTTTTTCGACGTATTTCACGCATTTCGAGACGAACGGTTCGTCAAAACGCGAAACCGACTTCGCCACGACGTCCGGCTCGTCGAGACCTATCAAGTAGCGTATTTGCTTGCTTGATTCAGTGCTCGAATAAAATCTCGGGCCATAAAGTTCTGTAAGTTGCAGTATGACACACGCACTTCGATGCACCCGGATCACTAAACGCGAATTCCGTCAGTGCCATTGTGCTCAGAATGGCGGTGCCATTCAAATCGACTACCCGAATCGCTAGATTCGGACTCCAGACAGTGAATCGGCTAACGTTCGCTCGGTGGGGAATTAAATCAGGAGGTTACTATTCACGACTTAAGTCGTGGGCCCCACAAGTTTCTTTACTGATTTCTGAACAATCCGACCGTCGGATCGACAATTAGTTTATATCATTTTCAATCGATTCGACGAGACGGTCGCACTAGTGATTTCAGATTTTCGAGATCAGACTCGGATCCGAAAGGCAGACATAGTGCTCCGTAAACTGTGCCATACGCGCACCGGTATGCAAGTCACTAAGGTTTAGATCTGTTTCCTCGCTCGCAACCATGCTTGAATTTCTCGAGTGCTACATCACTCACACCTTAAAAGAAGTTTCGTCCCCGAAACTTAAATACATCATGAATCCAATAAGTGGGGAAAGGCTCAAGCATGCCTGACTTGCGCTCCCAAAAGGCTTTGCGCCCCTCCTGCTCCGCTCGTTTCTCTCTGGCACTAGGAGGGATTGCAGTTTCCCCCGCCGGGCGTTGACGTTCGGCCCCTATTTGTTGACCCCCCAGGCAACGAGCTACAAATTGCGTTACACTCCTCTTCATCTTGGGCCACCGGGAGGTCTGCTTGAGGTCCCTGTACATCTTTGTGCCTCCTAGATGCGCTGCATACGGGGCGCTGTGTGTCTTGGGCAGAATTTCCTTTTTCAATTCCGGGGGTGTCCGGCACACGAATTCACCCGCGGGACCGTAGGGTGTCATCGCCTTCCACTGAAAAGTCCCCTTCCTGATCCGGTGAGATCTTGTCTTGTACGGGCTGTAAGTGCGAGTCCGCCTGCTGTTCCTCTCGAATCTTTTCTAGTAGGGTTGGCTTGACCACCAAAGTTAGAAGTTGCGCAACCGTGCCTGCTGGCACTACTTCCAACCCTAGTCGAGAAAATTCTGCGATCAAGCTGCTCTGCTCAGTTATCGCACCTACCGATCCTCCCTCCAGTCATCCCTTCCTGCTCAGAGCGTCTGCTACCACGTTTGCTTTCCCGGGGTGGTATTGGATCGTTAGGTCGTAATCCTTCAGTAATTCGAGCCACCGTCTCTGCCGCAGGTTTAGTTCCTTTTGTGTGAACAGGTATTTAAGACTTTGGTGATCTGAGAAGATGTTACAATGGACACCAAAGAGATAGTGTCTCCATAACTTCAGGACGAAGACCACCCCAGCCAGCTCTAAGTCGTGTGTTGGGTAGTTTCTTTCGTAGTCCTTTAGTTGCCTAGATGCATAGGCTATTACTTTCCCCTGCTGCATTAACACACCCCCAAGGCCGATTCTTGAAGCGTCGCAGTACACCTCATAGTCCTCACCGGGTGTTGGTAGTACAAGAATCGGTGCCTCGGTTAGCCTTCTTTCGAGTTCTTCAAAACTTTCCTGGCATTTGGCCGTCCATACAAACTTTTCTCCTTTCTTGGTCAACCGGTTTAGCGGGGTCGCAATCTTCGAGAAACCCTCAACAAAGCGTCTATAATACCCCGCCAGCCCCAAGAAACTGCGGATCTCCGTCACCGTTGTGGGCGGCTGCCAGTCCATCACCGATTCCACCTTCTTGGGGTCTACGGCGATTCCCTTTGCCGAGATCACATGCCCCAGGAATCCCACTTCGCGTAGCCAGAACTCACACTTTTTGAGTTTAGCGTACAGCTTCTGCTCCCTGAGGGTTTGAAGAATCGTTCGTAAGTGATCCTCGTGCTCCTCGTCGGTGGATGAGTAGATTAGTATATCATCGATGAAGACCACCACGAACCGATCTAAGAATGGTCTGAAGACCCGGTTCATCATGTCCATAAAGACTGCGGGGGCGTTCGTAAGTCCGAACGGCATGACCGTAAACTCGTAATGGCCATACCGGGTCCGGAAAGCGGTCTTCGGAATGTCCTCGTTCCGAACCCGGAGCTGGTGGTAGCCAGACTGTAGATCAATTTTTGAAAAGACCGTCGCTCCTCGTAGTTGGTCGAAGAGGTCGTCGATTCTGGGCAGGGGGTACTTATTTTTCACCGTGACCTTGTTTATTCCTCTGTAGTCGATACAGAGTCGCAGGCTCCCATCCTTCTTCCGTACGAAAAGCACTGGTGCGCCCCAGGGTGACACACTCGGCCTGACAAACCCTTTGTCCAAGAGGTCTTCCAGTTGCGCCTTTAACTCTTTCAACTCCGCGAAGGCCATTCGGTAGGGTGCCTTTGTTATAGGTTGCGTACCTGGCAAGAGTTCAATAGGGAACACCACCTCCCTTTCAGGGGGTATCCCAGGCAGCTCCGTCGGAAAGACATCGGGAAAGTCCTTCACCACCGGGATGTCTGAAGGTGTCGTCGAGGGTCGGGTAACCAGATCTACCGATGCCAACTAGGCTACACACCCACCCTCCATCAGACTCCTGGCTCGAGTCGCGGAGATGACTGCCGGGAAGGAGATGCTCTTGCACGCTAGGTATGCATTCTTAGGGAAACTAGGTTCTTGTAGTTGTACCATCCGCTTATCGCAGTCGATAAGCGCTTGGTACTTTGGGAGCCAGTCCATGCCCAAAACAACGTCGTACTCCTTCAAGGGAATTACTATTAAATCCCAAGGGCAAAATAGCCGCCCTAGCTTAATCGGGCAAGTGGCTACCAAACTAGTCGCCTCTAGCGTCCCACCCGCGGTCTGGACCGTCAACTGACATTGGAGAGGTGTTTCCTCGAGGTCATGCGAAAACACGTACTCGCGAGAAATGAACGAGTGTGTTGCTCCAGTATCAAAGAGGGTCCTAGAACGTGAATTTAAAATGGAAGTTATACCAACCAAAGCTTAGCACTCATCTCTGCTAGATGAATCATCGTCAAATCGAGAGAGAAAAGAAACATTATCTACAAATCCTCTCCCCGATCTCTCACGTCTTAGCCCTTAAACCCTGCACATTTCATTTATTCGTAGTTAAGTGTGATATCTCGGTGGATGTTGGGCCGTCACTGTTGTGATTAAAGCAAAGTCTCTGATACCATCTTAATCTGTCACGCCCCGGGGGTTTTATTTTAGCGGAAACGATACTTCAAAGTACGCGTAAAGTGCGTACGAATTTTTTTTTTTGTTTAGAAACCTCCTTCCCCGGCGCGTGCCCAGACCCGCCACATATACAGATTTACTCGAAAATCGGGCAGAGTCTCCTCTGTATATGCACGGCGTCGCGGCTGTTACAATAGTCGATCATGAGCGATCATTTTCCCATTTAATCACAACAGTTCGAAGTAGTACGGTGCATGAAGACTAAACAATACCCGTGGCCAATCAAGTTGAAAGGATAAACTCACAGTTTTAAAGGCAGGTCCACACGACCCCAGGTTTTGAAGACAGTTTGAAAAGATGCCATAAATCCACAGGGTTTGGAAAACAGGTCCACACGACCCAGATTTTAAAAGATAGTTTTCGAAGTTCTTTTCTTTTCTAGTCATGTTGCTTTGAAAACGGCCAAACGGGAACAATAACGGAAATAGTAGTGCATAAGTAGAAAGAAAATACTCAACATCCACACGACCCCACAAGGGTATCGAGAACCACACAGTAACCTACAATACCGAATGAAATGCAGAGAAGGTAAATAAAACAGCATACTAGGGCTCCCTCAGATCGACTGCTACCAACTCGGCCTCACCGTCGCTTACCTCTACCCTCTGGAGGTACCTGTCACAGAGTGGGTAGTCAGCGACACTATCATCAAAATAGTACTAAAGCAGTAAAGTAATACCAGCCACAACAGTAAGTCTAGCCAGAACAGCCGTTCTACACGCAACGGTAACTCGCAACCACCTGTACCACCTGTAACACCTGTAACCCCGGTAACACCTGTAACACCTGACCGCGTCGGGATCCAATCCCGGCGGTCCCACAGCTCGCACATCGCTGCCTCAAGCCCCACAACTAATAAGGGGCCTCCCACTACGTCACCTCGTGGGGTACACACCTGACCACATCGGGATCCAATCCCGGCGGTCTCACACCTGACTACAACGGGATCCAATCCCGGCAGTCCCACACCTGACTACATCGGGATCCAATCCCGGTAGTCCCACTGCTCGCACCTCGCTGCCTCAGACCCCCCAGCGGTCAGGGGCCCCCCACTACGTCACCTCGTGGGGTAACACGGGTCAAAGACCGCCTTTCCGGAAAAGAGCACCCTTTGCGGTGGCCAAACCGCGGGTGCGCGTGTCGCAACTCGAGCATAAGTAACCAAGTAACCAAGTAACCAAGTAACCAAGTAACCAAGTAACCATGTCACCATGTCACCATGTCACGGGGTAAGGTAGTACATCATAGAAGCCATCAGCGTTAGTACCGATTAATAATAATAAAAAGTCCCTTTTGGATTACCAACACAGTACTCAGCCTCGACCGTAAACCCACCTCAACACAAGCGATCCCGAAATCCGCTGGGAGTCTCGCTGGCTAGCGGCTGACTGCTAGTACCTGAATAATAAATACAAGTCAATAATAGACTCTCTCTCTCGTATCCATCCTACTACTCACTGTGTGTGCAAGCTATACGGCAAACTACGCCGAAGTCCCGGGATTTTGCCGGAACTTTCCGGAAATCCGATTTCCGCTCAACGAAAGCCATTGGATCTCCCTCGAAGGTTTTAGAGATCATGGGCGTACAACCCAAAACAGCCCATGAGGCTACAATTGCAGTTAGACCCCTAGGGTTTTACCCAATTGCACTTTTACAATGAAATAAGAGCCGTTTTTTGCTCGTTCTCTTAACTGGGATATTATTTTTGCGAACCGTCACCTCCAGTAAGTGACACTCGACCCGCTGAACACCGTGCTCACCCATTTGCAGCAGCACGGTACCCGAGGAAAACTTCGGGCCATAATATACCTCTCTAACATAGCTCAAGTGCATTTTTGTTTCTTCGGCTCACCCAAACCGAAATCCGACGCGAGCATCGCGTCCAGTGACCCCAAATTAGCTAGGAGCTCACTGTCGCGGCTTCGCAAACCCCCCCCCGGAACAGTGTTTGGGCTAAACTATTCTTTTAAGGGTTGGTTAACCTATAACTTGACCTTTAATAATCCAATTCAAATTCTGCTTTAGGGTTAAGCTCACAGCAACCTAAAAACCCTGGGGCTTGCTTCATTTGCAGCCCAGCAGTTGCTGGATCACAGATCCAAGTCCCTCGCTTACTAACAATTTGATAATGCCCCCACACACCATTCCACACATACCACATTTGATCTAAAGTGAGCATCAAGCTCAGGGAATATAATGGAGCAACTTTCATATAATGTTCGAAGCCAAATTCCAAACAAAACTTCATTGAGGCATTTCATCAAACAATTGGTAGGCATAGTTCATAAACAATGAACCAAGCTCTTGCCCGAGCTTGTTTTTTTTTTTGCAGAGGGAGCACCTGGGACTTCCCAACTTGGATAGAAGCAATCCTCCAGGTTGCAGCAACTCCCCATTCAAGCCTGGCCCATCTTGCATCCTCGGTTTGCCGAGAAACAAGAAAAAGAAATCGGAGAAGATGAAGCCTTTGCTTCGAAAATGGTGACCACCCATCCAGGGGTTCTGGACCTCATCCACTTGCACCAACAGGTGCTATAACTCATCATAGGCTTACCTGAACCCATGCCCGGCGACAGGGCACGGCGGCGGCGACGGTGGAGAAAGCTCGGGTTTGGAGCTTCCACCTCTAATGGCGGATTTCCACCAAGGCTGCATGGAGCCCATGCAGTAGCATGGATGGTATCTACTTGATCCCAAAAAGCTTCCTGTCCACTCCCCGGCCGCCGGGGACGACCGGAGCGCCGGCAAGCGCACCCCGAACCCACCTCGAGCCCATCATGGCCGCGCCTCAACCAAGCTGCATGGGTGCCATGCAAGTACATAGGTGGACTCCTCTCACCCCCAGGGAGCTCCTCGACCACTTGTCCGGAGGTGGGGAGGCCCGCCGGCGCCGGAGCACATAGCTCGGCCGGAGGTGGAAAACCCGAAAACTAGGGTTTTGAACTGCGGCGTAGTTACTCAACCAAAAACCCTCAAACTTTGCAGAGATGACCTATTGGTCCTACAGTCCCAACCCATCATTTTACTTTTCATTAAGAGTCGCCGGGAGCAAAGAAAGCTCGAGGCGGAGCTCTCGGCTGTGCAACTTGGCCGCCGACCAACCGATGGCCTCCCATTTTCGGGGCTGTGCGTGGAGCATCCTTAGAACCTACAAAGCCCACTTCCAAAGGTCTTGACCTCTAAAACTCCAAGAATAAAGAGGGCTTACCTCGCCGGAGTTGGGGAAGACGGGATGACACCGGTCAGCGTCGCGCGGCCACGGCTCACACCCGAATCACCTTGTCTCGAGTTCTGGGGTATGCAGAAGACCTCCGGATACTCTAGCAGCAATCCCCAAGGATCTTCGTGATCCTTTACTTAACTAAAGGTTTTTCTCCCCCTCTCTCTCTCACTCCGGCCATCCCATAAAGGGAGGGTTCCTGGGCATGGAGGTCGTGGCAGAGGGGAGTGGGGAACGTGGAGGAGCAGTTGTAACTGCCCCCAACCCACGTTACAAGAGTATAGGGTAGTTTAGTGAATTTTCCACTTTCTTTGCATTTTGGTCCCTCTACACCTTGTTTATTACCATTCAGTCCATAGCTGTAGGTCTTTTATGCATAGAGGTCCCTCTCCAAATAACCTCATTGCATTTGACACATAAAATATTGGGCTTTTTGCGAAAAAACCCGTTTTTTCGACGTATTTCACGCATTTCGAGACGAACGGTTCGTCAAAACGCGAAACCGACTTCGCCACGACGTCCGGCTCGTCGAGACCTATCAAGTAGCGTATTTGCTTGCTTGATTCAGTGCTCGAATAAAATCTCGGGCCATAAAGTTCTGTAAGTTGCAGTATGACGCACGCACTTCGATGCACCCGGATCACTAAACGCGAATTCCGTCAGTGCCATTGTGCTCAGAATGGCGGTGCCATTCAAATCGACTACCCGAATCGCTAGATTCGGACTCCAGACAGTGAATCGGCTAACGTTCGCTCGGTGGGGAATTAAATCAGGAGGTTACTATTCACGACTTAAGTCGTGGCCCCCACAAGTTTCTTTACTGATTTCTGAACAATCCGACCGTCGGATCGACAATTAGTTTATATCATTTTCAATCGATTCGACGAGACGGTCGCACTAGTGATTTCAGATTTTCGAGATCAGACTCGGATCCGAAAGGCAGACATAGTGCTCCGTAAACTGTGCCATACGCGCACCGGTATGCAAGTCACTAAGGTTTAGATCTGTTTCCTCGCTCGCAACCATGCTTGAATTTCTCGAGTGCTACACAAAGTTTTTAGGCATATGACTTTCGGGGTCCGGACCTTGGGTCAAGGCTCCGGACCTGGGCAGTGAAGTCCCCACCATAGAAGAAGGGTTCAGACTTTTCTACTGAAAACTGTGGACACAACGTTCAGGTCCGGACCATTTTGGTAAAAGTTTGAACCTTCAGCGCGTGCAGGCAAACCAATGTTCGGGGTACAGATGTCATGCCCTGGGGTCGAACTGCAACCCGGGCTCGCCAACAGATCCGCCACCCATACGGGAATTCCCGTATAGGTGAAGCGTTAAACCTGTAAAAGATAGAGTCTAACAACTAACAGATATAAGAGCCGAAATAAAACTGCTATACAAAAATAATAATTCACTGTACATCTGTAAAATCCAAAATACATAATCCACCTTATAGAAGGGTAAATAAAAGTACAATACAGATAGTACAGGACTACAACCCAAAAATTCGGGTACATGGTATTGTTGAGACCAAAAATTTCGTCACCCGAGAAGGCGACACATGGCGTTCCTCATCGGCCGGAGACATTAGCCGATTAAGAGAAGAGTCAACTGTCACGCACCTAGGTCGGAACTACGACCCGAGCTCGCCAACAAATCTGCCGTCCATACGGGATGCCCCGTATAGACGAAGCGACTAACCTGCAAAAAATAATACTAACCACTATACAGATATCAGAGCAAAAAAGTAAACTATGAAAATAAAAGGGGGTACAACACCAAAATAGTACAAATCTGATCCTCACAATACAAATGTCTCTCCAAAATACAACTCTCAGAATTAATAATAAACAAAGTCCAACTCCCAAAATAAATATACAAAAAGACCCAAACTGTTCAATACAGTATATCAGTCTACCGGGGTACCACTATATCTCTTCAAGTGTAAGGAAGGGAACTACTCGGCCACGCCCTTACCTCGATCAGAAGGAGCGGCAACAGCAGGGGTAGGAACTGGAGTAGATGCCTCTGCAACAACACCGCAGCGGGTATGAGAACCACATCAAACAGTAGTTCTCAGTGGGTACCGTCTCCAAGACTATGGTCTGCCCACTAAGTCTACTAGAGGCATAAGATAACAATACAGTGAAGGTGGTAATAAAATTGGGAATAACTCTACAGCTATCATGCCTCTATCTATCATGCTCAAGGAATAATACAGATGATAAAATACATCTACTCGATATGATCAATCAACCCAATCACACAAACTGTCACATAGAGTCCAGTTAAACCTGCGCCAGCCTACTACCACACATCCCCACAGGGACGGGATTTACGTAGGGGGTCCCACTCGGACTGCGTCGACAAGTCGCAATAGCAAAGTAACAGGCCCAGCTCCGGAGCGACACTCGAGGGGAGCGGCACTCGAGGGGAGCGACCCCACCGAGAAAGTATCCGCGTATCTCTGTCGAGCACCATACGGCTCATGCAGGCTATAGTCTAAATCCACGATCAATCAGATCGAAAATAACCACAATCAACCATTAACAACATCAGCCGGAAACTCCACGGCTCGGGATCACCATCTACCCACTGCTCCCTAACTCTAGTACTGATCTGACCTCAGCTACCAAACTCCACTCGGCTCCCAAGCACAAGCACAACATGCATCCTACACTATCCCAACCACTCGGCCCACTGTCCGGGCGAGGAGAAACACTATGACCAGAAAAGCAATAAAAAGTGTGCAGGGATGTCAAAATACAACAACTAGCCCAAGTGAAAATTTTCTACTAGTCTGGTCAACATCATGCAATAAATGGCGGGGTGCTAGTCAAGTTCCATAATTTCAACAATAACAAGATACATCAGTAATAGCACCTATGCTAGTATGCTGAGTTCTATCATACTAGAATTAGAAGGAAGTCCGCAGATTTGGAGAAAAATCCAATCCACCTGGATGCGCGTGTCGGTCGGGAGTCCAGATAAGCCGAAGCTGGACGAGCGCGATCCTCAGGTTCCCACGATTCCAACACATCAAAAATCACTCAAAAAGTCCTCTCGGTCACCGAAATATGAGCCAAACACTGCGGTAAGTCCAAAATTAGCAAAACGACATCGTTGTCGCACATCTGTTTACGAAACAGCGAAATATCACATGTGAGATGTCTTCCAAAAATTCCAAGAAAAATACGGCTGCGATTCTCGCAAAGTGTAGATGTTGATCGATATAGGCTGAAATCCGATAACCGTGCACCGAAATAAAAATCGAACAATCTCAGCTGTCCAGAGAAATTCCACAGCAAGGAAGGGGTTCAAAGATGATCTGAAAAACTCAATAAAAACCTGAAACCGAGAGGAACGGTAAACGAAAATCGAAGGTCTACCTCTCATGGAAATGCTGCCACAGAAATCGGCTAAAAATTCCCTCGGGTCAGCCCAGGGGAGCCCGCGAACGAAATTGCTACGAAGAAAGCCACCGAAAGAGGAAACATCAAAGCGCGCTGAGTCGGGAAAAGCGTCGTTGTCGCGATCTTCAAAAATTTCCAAAATTCTTCAAGAGGAGGAGGACAAAGAGGAGAAGTGCTCTGCCAAAGGAGGAGCTTCAAAGAAATCCCAAAGTCTTAAAATGGGAAGAGGAAAGTGCTTAAATAGGCCAAGACTCAAGATTTGGAGTCAATTGGGCTGGGCCCAATTCGAGCACCCGCTCGGGCCGGGCCCAAACAGCGGGTAGCGGCGGCCGCGCTCGAAACGCCCTGGGCGCGACGCATGTCCCGCCCTATGCAACAGTGGGGCGGCGCCAAACCGCGCCGCGCCACGCGGCCCGCCCCGCGTGCGGGGGCGGCTTGCGCTCGCCCAATCGCGGGGCACCGCGTGCCGCCCACGTTTGTTGACGCGGACGGTCGCTCGCGTGCCGCCCGTATGCGCCACCAATCAACACCCGACACGATGCTGATTGCGGCAAATCGGAGCCCTCCACGTGGCCTTCCGCTGCGCCCGGTTCACCCCCAAAGGGCCCGTGGACCGACTTGCTAAAGAATGAGCCAGTTTGGCTCAAATAGCCAATTTTCACCGTTTTCGTGCGCTGAGTCCATTTTTGGCGTCCGTTTGAGGCACAACAGGCTCGGTTCACCAATAATGGGTGTTTTTTCATCGCCGACCACCCGGTCAAGCTACACGGAAAAACATCCGGACATCACATCAACAAGAAAGGATCCGCATCCTTATTCGGATTGATTATGACGCCCCAACTTCTTAGGGGGTCACCCATCCTAGAACTACTCTAGCTCTAGCACGCTTAACTCTCTAACCTCTTGGATATTTGTCACGCCCCGGGGTCGAAACTGCGACCCGGGCTCGCCAACAGATCCGCCGCCTAAACAAAACCCCGCATAGGCGAAGCGTCTAACCTGCAAAAGATAATACTAACGATATACAAATATCAGAGCTGAAAAGAAAACTACTGTAAAACTAAAATCCAATCACTGTACAACTGAAAATAAAGATACAATATCCATCTCCCAAATACGATCATATACAAAATCCTCTGATACAACAATCCAAACTCTATAGGGAGGTAAACAGAAATAATACATCAGTGTACAGGCTCTCAGTACAAGTCAAATCCTCACAATACAATAGTCTCTCAAAAGTGGAAATAAAACTAATCTACTGACTGTACTGCAAATCTCCAGAAAGGGGGCACCGCTATACTCCAAGGACGGGTAGGGAACTAGCTCGCGACTCCCTCTCCTCGGTCAGTTGGATCAGCAACTGGAGCAACAGGAACAGGAGAAGGGGTCCCTGGGAAAAAATACACCACAGCGGGTGTGAGAATTACATCCCACAGTAGTTCTCAGTGGGTACCGCCACCAATCCCGACGGTCTGCCCACTAAGTCTACTAGAGGCATAAGATAACAGAAAACTGAAGAAAGGAAATCTGAAAATAACTCTACAGCTACCATGCCTCTATCTACTATGCTCAAGGGTGATACAGATGAAAATGATGCATCGACTCAAACTCAGTATACTCAATCAACCCAATCACAGTGACTGCCACATAGGGTCCAGTCAAACCTGCGCCCACCTACTGCCGCACATCCACAAGAGGACGGTTCTACCGTGGGGCGTCCGTGACTACCAAAACTGGCCCAGCCAGAGGGACTGCGTCGACAAGTCGTGATAGCAAAGTAACAGGCCCAACTCCGGAGTGGCACTCGAGGGGCGCGACCCCACCGAGGAAAGTATCAGCGCATCTCTGTCGAGCTCAATGTGGCTCATGCAGGCTATAGTCCAAATCCACGATCAACGAGATCAACAATAACCAACATCACATCTCTAACTCACTAGCTGGAAATATCCAATAGCTAGGACTGTTGTCAACCCAACGGCTCCCCAAAACAGAACACCAACCCATAACGACACAACACTGACCGACACCATAAGGGTTCGGAAACCCCGATAGGTCGGTGCCTAGAACCTTAATCAAACAAGAACAGACTCCAGGCTCCGCCTATCGAAGTTTCCGACCCCCTTACAGTTCGGGAACATGACAACCTTGGTAAGACATGCGGAAGACACCAACCAGGGCCCGAAAGTTCCAAAGGACCAACACCCTATCAATTCGGGCGCCCGTGACCCTCTCAAAAGAATCCGACAAGGTGACCCTCTCAAAAGAATCATGTACAAAAAATCTGTAGCACTTTGCTCTGGAAAATGGGATTTTTCACCTTCGGGAGAAACTCAGAAAAATCCAGGAAAATTCGAGGACGTTCCTTGCGCTGCGTAGATGCAAAATGACTATAGGCACGCCTCCATCCGATGCCTGAGCGCAAAGTTATCGCCGAAAAATCGATGTGCTGTCCAAAACTCTGTTGGGTTATGTATAATATGGATATAAATAGGGGAAAAAACACCTAGAGGGGGGTGAATAGGTGTAAACAATAAACACTCAAAAATCTTTGCGTAATAAAACCCAATGCGGAAATGAAAAATAACACGCAGAGATTTTACGTGGAAAACTCCATCACAGGAGTAAAAAACCACGGGACCGATAATACGGTGAAATCAACTAAGATTAAACACGTACAAAGGTGATATAAAGTACTCACACACGACTCAACCTTTTTCCATACGCTCCGAGTTGATCTTCTCCGCTCGCTCCGCAACGCGCCTCGAATCCACGATTTGCGTCCAACGCCGAATCCACGGCGTCCAACGTCGAATCCACGACGTCTGACTGAATCCACGGTCTCCACCAAGTAGTACGTCTCGATCACACGAACGTACCTCGCTCTGAATCCACGAGAGCGGTAGCACCTTGAATCCACAAGGCCACGCGAATCCACGCGCCGATTTTGGGGAAAAGCGTTGTTTTGTTGGTGGTGATGATCCGCCGAATACTTAGATCAAAGATAGATCGGAAATACCATCTAAGTATTCATTAATTTGATTCTACTCAAAATCTGAGTATGAAAACCTAGAATCAAATTAATATAGATGAAGAAACATAGAATTAAATCTAGTTATTTCCTTTCTTCTCTATAGGTGGATTTTTCTCTTTTTCGACCGTATTTTGGATTACCCTAAAAGATGAATCGTAGGGTCTATTTATAGGTTAGAAACCATTGGAAGAGGATAAGAATCAAAAACTAACCTTATCTGGAAGTTTTCGGGCCGACAGTCCGGACTGGAATAAGTGCGATTCGGACTGTCGTTAATAGACAGAATTTTTCCAGAAAACCACATTCGGGGTCCGGACTGAAGTTACCACGGTCCGGACTGTTCATGCAATTTCTGCAAACTCCACGTTCGGGGTCCGGACTGAACCAGGTGTGTTCCGGACTGGATTTGCGCATGAACTAACTTATGTTCGGGGTCCGGACTGTAGTACCCTGATCCGGATCCTGAACATATAACATGTACAGTTTTTGATTTTTATGCGATTAAAAGTCCATCCAAGTGTTTCTACACTATAAGAAGTATTCGGATCACCAAACTTATTTAGTTAAACGTACCTGATCCTTTTGAATTCTTCTTTCTTGAGATTGAGATATATGATCCAAACATCTTCATCTTCAATCTTCAAGACTTAAACACTTTCACGAAATACGCCAAAACAAAATCCTTAACAATCTCCCCCTTTGGCGGTTTCGTGACAAAACAAAAATTCACTTAAGAAAATTCAAAAAAGATATTTTTGTTGCTATCACCATACAACAAAAATTTACATTTGAGATCCAAAAAGAATACATGAGATAAACTCCTAAAACAAACTCTAGAGTTAGACGTTTGTACTCTCTGCAAAAAAAAATAATTTTTGACAAAAGAAATCATTAGATACCTCAAGAATTTAACATTCAAAAAAACCAACCAGAGAGATGAAGTTTATACTCATCAAGACATTTGTAAAATCAGATATGTATTAAAATATCAATCAGAGATAGACATATCTTCTAAGCATTAAAATCCAAATGTCATAAGTTTGTTAGTCAACAACAACTTGTTAGTAATATTACATGCCCAAATAGTTAGTCAAATAGTTAGTCGAGACATGCAATTATTCACAATACAAAACCAAAGTTGTTGTATACTTACCTTCAAGTTTTAATCGTTCCAAAGGTCAAAGTTCTCACAGAGAAACCATTGTTTAACCAGTTCAAATCTCTCTCCCCCTTTTTGTCACTAAACAAAGCCAAAATTACAAAAATAAAAGGGAGTTAAAAGTCCAAAAAGAAAATGTAAGAACTAAGATTAAAACCTGCAAAACAAAAGATTAAAAAGAATCAATTGTCCAACTCTGAGTCTTCAGAGCTACTACATCACATCTTTGAGAACATCTTTTTCATCAACTTTTTCATTGCAGTGAACTTATTTGTCAGAGTGATCTGGGCTGCAGTGATTAACTCAAGCTCATCAGAGATGCGCTTCTGTTCTTTAGTGATTTGTTCCTGTTCAAACGATAATCGTTGCTGCTCCTTGTAAATTGATGTAACAGACACTTCATCATCTGGCATGGGTACTTGCTTTGAAGGTGATGCAGAAGTACCGACGGAGGGTTTCTTCACGTGCGGAGGAGTTGGGGTGGCATGAGGCAGTTTATGAAAAGACTTAACAACTGTTGAATCATTAATCATACCTAAGCACTGTTGATAACTTGTAGAGCTGATATCAACCTTGAATTTCCTTAAAATCCTCATTACGATTAATGGGAATGGTAGTCTTTCCGTTAGATGAGGATGCTCAACATACCGTGTCATCCTATTCCAAATGATGTATGGAATGTTGATGTTCAAACCCACTGCCTCTGATGAATGTCCTAATAGATATAAGAAAAGCATTCGATCCCATCGTAGGACTTTCGTCTGCATGTTCGGAAGAATATTGTAACAAATGATGAAGTTGAGGAACCGGTACTCAGGTCGAAGTTCTCTGGATTTAACTGAATTTCCACTTGACTGAGTTTCCGCCATGCATATTCCCTTCACAACAGTTTGCCACAACCCATTTGTTAAACTCCTTCCTTTAAAGTAGTTGATCCCTGTCATGCTAGATTGCATCCCTAGGACTTCTCCAATTAAGTGTGGAGTTATTTTGAGCCTTGTCCCTCGGACGTTCGTATAAAACTCCATTGGACCGTCTTCATGTTCTTGAAGAAAGCCGTTGTTGCTCCCGGTAAATAGATGTAACAGAGGCATCATCCCCTGAAGTCGAAGCTAGTGCAGGTGGTGCTGAAGCTGTCGCTGCTATTTTTGCTGCTACTGTTGATGTTGAGGGTCTCTGTCCGCGAGGAGGTGTTGGAGGCTCATCCTGTCTTTGTGAGAGGGACTTCACAATAGTTGTATCGTTGATAGTTCCCAAGCTATGTATGTATGCCGAAGATGAAATATCGACTTTAAATTTCTTCAAAATTCGCATAATGATTATTGGGAAGGGAAGTTGCTCTGTAGGATGGGCATGTTCCACATACCGCGCCATCCTCGACCAGATGAGATAGGGAATGTTGAAATTAGATCCCATGGCTGTTGTGGGGTTTCCAAGAAGGTAAAGAAACAACATCCTATCCCATCTCAGAACTTTTGTTTGCATGTTTGGCAAAATATTGTAGCAAACTATAAAGTTCAAAAATCTGTACTCAGGTCAAAGTTCTTTAGAAAAGATTGAATTCCCTGTCGACTGAGTATCAGGAAGACATATCCCATTAACAACCACTCTCCAGGTGGTGTTGCTAAAAACATGACCCTTTAGGTAATGAGTTCCGCCAACCCGGGCCTTCATTCCTAACACCTCTCCAATCAATTGAGGTGTAATCTTGATCTTAACATTTCTAACTGTCGTTAGAAATTCTCGTGGTCCGTCCTCAAGATCAACCAACTTTGATGAATTCTGATAAAACATCTTGATAAGGTGAAGACAATATCCAAGATTGTCCGGGAAATTGCAAATGGGTGCAAGTCCCGCTTGATCAAAAAGAGTCCCAAACAATGCAGAGCGCTCTTTTAAAGCTTTGACGTTCACATGGCGCTCGCCAATGCATTCTCTTTTCTCGAAATCCTTGATTCTCTCAAAACTGATAAAGTCTTGTGGAGGAGGCTTGCTTGCGAGTGGCTCTTCAATAGAGATACCTCGAGCACTCCCTCTCTTTCGGGCAACGCTCTTTTTTTTTGTCTTAGCTAGACTTGATTCCATTGGGGCTTTCCCCTTTTCAGCGGCGGTAGGCGGAGTCTGCGCCTTCGAGGTTGCAGTAGGGGCTTTCCCCTTTGAGGCAGTAGGTGCAATGCCTTCTACCAAAAGCTCATCCCAGTCAATGGAATCTGTCTCAGATCCTGAGTCCGAACTGTCATTTGTTCTCTTAGCCCTCTTGGACTTGTTTGTTGCTCGTGTGTGCACCATGGCAACCAGAAGCACTATGATCAATGAAAACACTATTTTTGCTTGTGCCTAAGAAGTTGAAACACCTACGAGCAAAAACTCAAGAACACGAAAAATTGTTTATTTTCAAAATTTTGAAAAATTATACCCAAACAATCATTATCGTGTAGAGAGACTAGGAATCAAATTAGTTTTGCAAAAAGAATTTTAAAAATAGATCAATTCCATGATTTACAAAAATTCTCATTATATGCCCTAAAACCGAATTTTCAGAAATCGAAGCCTAAAAATCCGTTAATCAAGAAAATACCTAGCATATAAACAAAACTAATCTACTCAGAGTTCTTATTTCAAAAGAAATTTGACCAAAAACTAATCAAAAACGAAAAAGATACAAGATTTTCATGCACGTTTTGAGAAACTTGAGAAAAACTGTGAAAAACCTATGTTTTGATTATAAAAACTTACTTGAATCCGAAGAACTCGAGTTAGAGAGGCTCCAAATTGGTTGATTTCTAGTGAAAGAAACTCTGGAGACTTGGAAACAAAAGTTTGTTGTAAAAACAAATCAAAACCCTTTTGTTTCTTATAAAACCCTAGCCGCGGTCCGGAACGGATCAAGAATCCAGTCCGGATCGGCTACCTGCAGAGAATTCTGCGTTCGGGATCCGGAACAGGAATTCCAGTCCGGATCGACTCCAACTTTTTCTTCAGAAAAATTTAGAAAAATTCCAGAAATTCCAGAAAAAGTATGTGAGCATTTTTGCATGTCAACTTTACACAAAAGTCATCGTTCCATATCTAAAGAAATAGATTATGCTAAATCTATCAATAATATCCAAGTAATGAAATGAAAATTTATAAAAATTAAATCCTTTAAAGTTGAACAAGTTCAATAACATCTATCACGATCTTATGAATAATGTGTTTATCAAATCATTAATATGGTAAAGAAAATAAAGTACCAAGATCGATAGATGTTTGAAATCCCAAATAAGTTAGATAATATATCTAGTCAATTTATTGTAAGGAGTGGCTCTTTGAGCATCTTTCAATAAAATTCCCACCTTATACCAACCTTGGAATTTGACAGAGTCAAGTATTCCAAAAAGCGTTTTATCTAATCAACTCGAAAAACCATGCTTGGTATACATGTGGTAGCTGCACACAGTACTCGGACGACCGAGGTGGTAGCTCTTTCCTCCATGTGGTGGTAGTTTTCACACTCCTTATTGGGTTGTAACTCTTTCCACATCTTTTGAGCATAAACATTTTAATGAACTCCCCCTCAATTGGCTATCAATTATTTAAGATATAAGGTATTCAACCAAAAATTGATCTCGAGTTCATACTTAACTCAATTTTCAAATATGATAAAAACTATACCAAGAGATCACATGAGAGAGAAATTGACTTTGATCAATTAAAGATGACTTAATTGACATAAATGATCATTGCATCGAATGAATTATTATGATATCCAGAGCATAATAAATTTCTAAATATATGAAAGGATGCAGTTAAAATCAATTATACTATTGCTCAATTAATGTTCTATGTACAAACATAGATAAGGAACAAAAACACAAAACAAAACCTAACCTAAGCAATGGTTTCAAAAAGAGTTATTTCAAAGAAAGCATTCCTATTGCTTTACGCAAATGAATAAACCGTTTTTGATCCAAAGGTTTTGTTAAAATGTCGGCCAATTGATCTTCAGTTGAAATGTAGGAAATTTGAAGAATATTTAATTCAACTAGCTCTCTTAGAAAATGATATCTAAATTCAATGTGTTTTGTTCTTGAGTGCAACACAGGATTTTTAGAAATATTTATAGCACTAGTGTTGTCACAGAGAATAGTTACCGAAGTTGCTGAAATTCGGAAGTCGCTCAACACGCTTTTCATCCAAATGAGTTGAGTTGAACAACAACCCGCTGAAATATATTCCGCTTCGGCAGTCGAGAGTGCAATGCAGTTTTGCTTTTTACTATGCCATGCAATAAGACAATGGCCAAGATAAAAACATGCACCACTCGTACTTTTCCGATCATCCACTGATCCTGCCCAATCGGCATCTGAATATCCTATTATGTCAAGAGTTGTTCCCATAGGATACCAAATTCCGAAATTCAGTGTTCCTTTGACGTACCGGATGATCCTTTTCACCGCTTTCAGGTGAACCTCCTTTGGTGCTGATTGATATCTCGCGCAAATCCCAACACTAAAGGATATATCCGGGCGACTAGCCGTGAGATAGAGTAGACTTCCTATCATGCTGCGATAAAGCTTCTCGTCTACACGTTCACTAAGAGATTCACTTCCTAATCCCTTATTGCTAGTTCCCATTGGAGTCGGAAAGTCTTTAGAGTTCTCTAAATCGAATTTCTTCACCAACTCCCTTGCATACTTGGATTGGCACAGATGGATACCTTCTTTATTTTGTTTCACTTGCAATCCAAGAAAGTAGGTTAGCTCCCCCATCATAGACATCTCAAATTTGCTTTCCATGGTTTCAGCGAATTTAGAAGCATCATTGTCTCTTGTTGCACCAAATACAATGTCATCGACATAGATTTGTGCGACAATGAAGTTATCCTAATAATGCTTCACAAAGAGAGTCCGATCTGCTCCCCCTCGAGTATAGCCCTTCTCCAAAAGGTGCTTTGTCAACCTTTCGTACCACGCTCGCGGTGCTTGTTTTAGACCGTAAAGAGCCTTTTTCAAACGAAAAACATGGTTAGGTTGCTTATGGTCTACAAAACCTTTCGGTTGAGCCACATAAACTTCCTCGTTCAAAAACCCATTTAAAAACGTGCTCTTAACGTCCATTTGAAAGAGTTTGATTTTAAAATGACAAGCAATTGCGAACAAAATACGAATCGACTCGAGTCGAGCAACCGGGGCGAACGTCTCATCAAAGTCTATACATTCTATTTGTGAGTAGCCCTGAGCAACTAGGCGTGCTTTGTTCCTGATAATGGTACCATCCTCGTTTGTCTTGTTCTTGAAAATTCATTTAGTACCAATCACGTTGTATTGCTTCGGTGGCTTCGTTAGTTCCCAGACTTTGTGTCTTTCGAACTGATAGAGCTCTTCCTGCATTGTTTCAATCCAGTAGTCATCCTGAAGAGCTTCATCGACGTTCTTTGGTTCTATCATGGAGACGTAACATGCGACTCCACAAACCAACTGTCTCTGAGTCCTGACTCCTTCTTGTGGGTCTCCAATAATGTTTGATTCCGGATGATCCTTGGAGATACATAGCTTTTGAGGTAACAGAGTACTCGGAGGTACATATGATGATTCCTGCATATCAGATAAACTTGAAGAACCATTAGATGCATCAACTTTATCGAAAGAATTATTATGAGAAGATGCATTTACAAGAGTATCATCATCTAGAGACATATCAGGGGTAGATTTATCAGATGCAAAGTGAAAAGCTTCATCTACTTTAACATTTATAGATTCTACCATCGTTTTAGATTCCAGGTTAAATACCCGATATGCTCTACTGTTTGTAGAATAACCCATGAAAATCCCTTCGTCACTTCGAGAGTCGAATTTATCAAGATTTTTGCGATCGCGTAAAATGTAACAGTGACTCCCAATGATACGAAAATATTTGATATTCGGTTTTCTACAAAACCATAGCTCATATGGTGTATTTAAAGTTCCCGGGCGCAAATACACTCGATTAATTACGTAGACGACGGTGTTCACAGCTTCAGCCCAAAAATGTAACGGTAATTTTCGGCTGTGAAGCATAACACGCGCCATCTCTTGAACAACCCTGTTTTTGCGCTCGACTACACCATTCTGCTGAGGTGTATAGGGTGCTGAGAATTCATGTTTTATGCCGTTGGAAGTGCAAAAATCAATGAATTTAGAATTGATGAATTCCCCACCTCTATCACTTCGAACACGAACGATCTTTTCATTTCTCTTGATCATAATACGATGTCAAACCACATGAAAAGAGTCGAAAGTATCCACTTTCTCTTTTAAAAATATTACCCATGTATATATAGAGAAATCATCAACAAAAAGAAAAATATACCATTTACCTCCCAAGGATGGTTGACGAGTCAGCCCCATTAAGTCCATATGCAGTAATTGTAAGGGCCGATTGGTACCCACATGGTTCAAGTTCTTGTGTGCAGCCCTTGATTGTTTTCCCTTTTGACAACCTCCACACACAATGTTTTCTTTAATAGAAAGTTTAGGAACCCCCTTAACCACGTCTTTATTTGAAATCCTTGCTAGTTCTTTAAAATTTATGTGACCTAGTCTTTCATGCCAAAGAGTTTCATTATCTAAAGAAACTATGTTACACTTTTCAGAAATTTTATTTGGAACGACATAGCAATTATTTTCAGATCTAACCCCTTTCAAAAAGAATACATGGTCCTTATCAGTTACAATACATTCTGCAGGAAAAAAATTAACTGAAAAACCATTGTCGCAAAGTTGACTGATACTAATGAGGTTAGTCTTAAGGCCTTCAACAAATAAAACATTGTTCAAAACCGGGCCTTCTGGAATAGCAATTGTTCCTTTTCCAACAATTTTAGAAGAACGACCGTCTCCGAAAACTACAAGTCCTCCGGAGATTTTCTCTAAAGTTTGAAAACTGTTTTTGTCACCGGTCATATGACGGGAACATCCACTATCCAGATACCAAGACGAATTGTCATAAGCATGCAAAGAAGTATGAATGACAAGACAAGGGAAGATTTCACCTTTGCGCACCCAAACCTTTTTGGACCGCGTCGGCAATGAATGTGAAGTTATTCTCCTTGGTGAAAGCGTCTTGTTTGATTGATTGCTTTTCTTTGATGACGTCGTCTTGTTAGATAAACTACCAAGGCTCTTTTCTTTTGAAAGGTTCTCCTTTGATTTTCGGGGAATCACCTTTTTGGTAGTTGTTGCAAGAGGTGCTTGATGTGATCTTTTCGCTCCAATCTTGCAATTTCTTCATATGTGCCCTGCAATACCACAACGAAAACATACCTTTGTACTTGACGAACCCGAAGAAGGTGAGGTAGGGTTGTTGTCGTTGATTGCAGTAAATTCCGTCGTCGGAGGAGAGATACCGACTGGGGCACAAAAACTATCTTACTCGAACTAGGACTGTCTCCAGTTCGGTTGTATCCAAGGCCGAAACGGTTTGTTTGACCAAGACTAAGCATCTTATCCAACTTGCTCCTTCCTGAAGAAAATCGCTTCAAATCATCCTTGAGTTGGAAAATGGTCTTCGTCATTTCCATTTTTTCTTGTCGAGCCTCGGAGTAGAGCTTCAAGAAGTAACTTGCTTTATCCACTAGTTTTACGTGTTCCTTCTCGAAATGTTCATTTTTCTCTTGAAGGGAAACATTTACTTTGATCAAGTTATCCCTTTCCACTTCAAGAGCGTTTGAAAGAGAAGTTGCCCTTTTTGCTTCTTCTTCGAGATCCTGTAATCTCCCTCTCAAACCCTTGTTTTGCTTTGCCAGTTTCTTTGAATCCTTTAAAAGTTTATGGTAGGCAAAAGCAAAGTCTTCACCTTCGGAATTACTCGTTTCGTTGTCCGTTGCATTCTTTTCAACTTGGGAGGAGTTGGACAAGGAATCAGATGTACTTGCCATAAAGCACATGAAAGGTGAAGTTGTGGACGCGTGGAACACTGTTGCGTTGTTTTCTTCATCACTGGAAGATGACTCATTTGACGTTGAGGTGTCATCCCAAGTGACGGCTTGCATCGCTTTCTTCTTCGACGGATTCTTATTGGGACACTCCGTTGAGATGTGGCCGTAGCCTCGGCACTTGAAGCATTGGACTTGTCCCTCCGAGTTTTTCTTTTCCTTCGAAAAACTCTCTTGCTTTCTTGACTTATAGCTTGAAGAACCTTTGCCTTTCTTCGACTTTACGAAGGATGAAGTTTTACTTGAATTGCCCCTTCGAAAGTTTCGGCAAAATTTTCTTGTCAAGAGAGCAAGCTGCTTCTCGAAATCCTCCATAGATAGGTTCTCGTCATCGTCTGAGGAGGATGAATCCGCGTCTTCTTCTTTTGTTGTTTTCAACGCAAAACCTGAAAACTTAGAAGAGGATGCCTTTCCAGAAGAATAGTTAGTAGGAAATGTCATTTCATAAGTTTGAAGTGCACCAACTAATTCTTCTACACGGATTTCGTCCGGGTGTTTAATAGCTTCAATGGCCGTAACCTTGGAACAAAATCTTTCAGAAAGAGTCCTTAAAATCTTTCTTACAATTTTAAATTCTGGAATTTTCTCTCCCAAGTTAGCACATGTATTCACGATGTCTTGCAATTACGTATAGTAATCTGTGAAAGATTCATTTTCTGCCATGAAAATAGAGTTAAATTTGCTCGTAAGCATTTGCAGCTTTTGAATCTTCACAAGGTTTGTTCTCTCATGTGTAACTTGTAGAACATCCCAGATTTCTTTCGCAGTCTCACATGCCGAGAAGCGAGAGTGTCACGCCCCGGGGGTTTGTTTTAGCGGAAACGGCATTTTTTTTTTTTTTTTTTGAAAGGTCTCTTTCTTCCCCGGTGCGTGCCCAGACCCGCCGCACATACAGGATCTCTCTGCAAACGGACAGAGTCTCCCCTGTACGTGCACGGCGTGTGGTTGAATACATCTCCCAAGCAAACATAACCATTCAATCACAACATTCAGTTACATACAACCAGTATTCTAAATATTTAAGCGCATGGCCACTTCAACTTGAAAGGATAAATCCACGGTTTTTAAAGAGTGCCCACCCGGCACTTAAGTTTTGAAAACGAGTTTCGAAATCAGCATAAACCCCAGGGTTTTGAAAACGGTGCCCACACGACACCCAAGTTTTGAAAGCTCGTTTCGCAATCCATAAATCCACAAGGTTTTGAAATCAGTGCCCACACGACACTTAGACTTTGAAAACGGTTTTCGCAATCTTTTCTTTGTTTTTGTTTCGCTTTTCAAATGGCCAGTAGGAAATAAAGGGAAAGGTAGTGCATAAACAGATAATCAAATACCGACATCTACGTCGACCCCACAAGGGTATCGGGAACCTCACACATGCCCACAATATAAATGAAAAGCTGAAAAGAAAAGGAAAGCATAAAGTTCAGGGTCTCCAACGGTCCCGCTGTGTCCGCCCCGTCCTCACCGCCACCTACCTCTCCCCTCGCCTGGGCCCTGTCACGAAGTGGGAAGTCAGTGACTAATAAATGCCGTGCAGGGGAAATAATAAAAACAAACCGTGGCGACAACCGGAGCAACCACCCTTTTGGGGGGGGGGGGGAAATGGTAACCTGTATATCTGCATCCTGTAATACTCTGCCGCGTCGGTCCACTACCGACGGCCCATACCGTACCTGCAGCACCGCGACCGCGCCGGACAACTAAACCGGCGGGTCGCTCCGCTCGCACCTCGGCGCCTCAACCCCACAGCTAATAAGGGGCCCCACTACGTCACCTCGTGGGTATACACGGGTCCTACGACCTCTTTTCCGGAAAAGTGCACCCCTCACGGTGGCCAAACCGCGGGTGCACGTGTTGCAGCCTCGAGCACAGTAACCACAATATATGAGCAATAGTAATGCAGTAATCGCAATGTATATGAAATAGTAAAGCAGTAACCATGATGCATGAATCAGAATAAGGTAGAGGCGTGTAAACTCATGTTGCCCTACTATTAGCATAGTCGAAGGAAAGACGGTAGCTGAAGCATCAAAACACGAGACTACGTAACCATCGATGTGTAGCAATAATCCGTAGCATCTAGAATAATGATTACTGAAGTGAACGGTAACATATAATATTTGAATTAAAACAATCAATGTGGTTCGATGCCAAATATCACACTCAACCCACCTGTCGCTAGTAGGCGTCAACGCTCCGCTCCCTCGCGTCCTGGTACTCCCGCTCGGCTCCTTCGCACACCTGCCGCGAGGAGAAAAGCGACGCTCAGACGCGGATGAAGACGAGAGGCGGGCGAACCGCTCGTCGGGTTCGCGGCTCCCCGTCCGCACGCGGGCCGTGCGCGTGCTCAGCTCCGTACGGGCAACCCCACACGTGGGGTTGAGCGCGCGTCCGGCCCCGTGCGGGTCACCCCGCACGCGGGGCTGGGCGCCGCCCAGCCCTGCGGCCTACCCCGCACGCGGGCTGGGCGTGCTGCCCGGCCCCGTGCGGGTCACCCCGCACGCGGGGCTGGGCGCCGCCCAGCCCTGCGGCCTACCCCGCACGCGGGCTGGGCGTGCCGCCCGGCCCCGTGCGGGTCACCCCGCACGCGGGTCTGGGCGTCGCCCAGCCCCGTGCGGGTCACCCCGCACGCGGCTGGGCGTGCGCCCGGCCCCGTGCGGGCCATCCCGCACGCGGGGGCTGGCGCCGCCCGGCCCCGTGCGGGTCATCCCGCACGCGGCTGGGCGTGCGCCCGGCCCCGTGCGGGTCATCCCGCACGCGGGGGGGGCTGGGCGCCGCCTGGCCCGTGCGGGTCGCATGAGGGCGCCGGATGGGGGGGGGGGGTTTCTTCGCACGTGCGGCGGATTCCGGGAAATCCGCCGCCTGTGCCTCACCCCTTCCGGTCAAGATGATCAAGAACTCAACACGAGGAAAAAGAAACTAAATTCCCGTCTCACCTTGATGAGGACGACGAAGGTTTGGGAAGAGGGGATCGTCCGTTCTCGTAGGTCCGGTGTGGTGGTGGTGGGGATGCGGCGTTCTCCCCTCTCCTCGACCGTCTTCGCTCGGGTCGTGCGTGCCAAAGGGGTAGAAGACTGAGAAGGGGTTCCCAACCCTCACCTCTCAAACCCCCAATTAATTAGTTGTTTTGGTACGATCGAGCCCAACCCGCGTCCAACTCCAAATGCTAACCTAGCCCCAAATTAACCCGGATAGATAGAACGAAATAAATTAAATTAATTTATGTCGGATCCCGAAAATTTACAGAAAATTAGACTGAGCCGGTGCGAAAGAATTAACTAGCTTGAATCAAAAATATCGTTAAATCCGGGTCTGGTTTACCTCAAAAGGGACGTGCCGGACACCCGAACCGCAGCAACTTCGAAAATTTATTCCGGGAGCTTCCGGGGTCGGAAATCCGATCCGATCGCGCCGCCGGCCTCCGCTTCGCGAGCTTTATTCTCAAAAAAAAATGCCCGCGAGCCCCCGACGGCCTGCCCAGAATGACAAAAGAAAATCAAACCCCCGGACCCCTTTGCCTAAAAGCGGTTCGAAAACCCGCGGCTATTACACCACTCACCTCTAACAACGAGTTTCGTCCTCGAAACTCAAACCCGGATAGGAGTGAAAAGGTCGGGGTAGCACTCCCTCATCTTGGATTCCAGTTCCCAAGTGGCTTCTCGCTCTTCATGGTTGCTCCAATGTACTTTCACGTAGGGGATAGCCCGATTTCGTAGTGATTTTGTTTCCCTTGCCAGGATCTTCACTGGGGTTTCTTCGAAGCTCAGGTCCTCCTTAAGTTCGAGTGCAGAGGTGTCCAGGACATGTGATGGGTCGGGGAGATATTTCCGAAGCATTGATACGTGGAACACATCGTGGACTCGGTCGAGGTTTGGTGGTAGGGCGAGGCGGTAAGCTACTGGGCCGATACGCTCTAGAATCTCAAATGGCCCCACAAACCGTGGGCTCAGCTTGCTCCTTAGCCCGAAACGCCTGATTCCTCTGGATGGCGAGACCCGCAAAAACACATGTTCCCCCACTTGAAACTCCAAGTCCCGGCGCCTCTGGTCTGCGTAACTCTTCTGTCGACTCTGGGCGGTCAGCAAGCGCTGTCTGATAAGGCGCACTTTCTCTTCAGTTTCTTCCACTAAGTCGGGTCCCAAAAGTTTCCGCTCTCCCAAGTCGTCCCAGCAGATCGGGGATCGGCAGCGCCTTCCATACAGTGCTTCGTAGGGCGCCATCTGAATGCTGGCCTGGTAGCTGTTGTTGTAGGCAAATTCCACGAGAGGTAGGTAGCGTGACCAACCGATTCCCCAATCAAGCACACAGGCGCGAAGCAGGTCTTCTAGGGTTTGTATCGTGCGCTCTGACTGTCCGTCCGTCTGAGGGTGGAAGGCGGTGCTGAAATGTAATCTGGTCCCCATGGCCTGCTGGAGACTTTGCCAAAACTTCGAGACAAAGCGCGTGTCTCTGTCCGAGGTGATCGATGCCGGTACCCCATGTAGTCTCACGATCTCGCTGATGTAGACTTGAGCTAGCCGTTCGCGGGTCCAAGTGGTGTGAATTGGTAGGAAGTGTGCTGACTTGGTTAACCGGTCAACTACAACCCAGATCGCGTCGTGGCCCTGTTGTGAACGTGGGAATCCAGTGACAAAATCCATGGTGATCTGGTCCCATTTCCACTCTGGTACCGGTAAGGGCTGTAGCTTCCCTGCTGGTCGCTGGTGTTCGGCCTTTATCTGTTGACATACTAGGCAGTGGGCTACGTATCGCGTCACGTCTTCTTTTAACTTAGGCCACCAGAACGTCTGTTTGAGATCCCTGTACATCTTCGTGCCCCCCGGGTGTGCCGCATAAGGGGCTCGATGTGCCTCCGCTAAGATTTCATTCTTCAACTCTGGTGAATCCGGCACACAGACCCGCCCGCGGAAACATAGGGTGCCGTCGTCTTTCACCGCAAAGTCAATCTCTTGACCCTGGGGAATCTTGTCTCGTATGCGCTGTAGGTGCAGATCGGTCTGCTGTCCCTCCTGGATCTTCTCGAATAGCGTCGGCTTGACCACCAAGGCTAGGAGTTGCAGAACTGTGCCCGCAGGCACCACCTCCAACTGCATTCGCGCGAACTCCGCGATCAGGTGGTCCTGCTTCGTCAGCGCGCTCTCCGACGCCCCGTCCCGATGCCCTTTTCTGCTCAGTGCGTCTGCCACCACATTTGCCTTCCCGGGGTGATATTGGATCGTCAAGTCGTAATCCTTCAGCAACTCGAGCCACCGTCTCTGCCGCAAGTTTAACTCTTTTTGGGTAAAGATGTACTTAAGACTTTGATGATCTGAGAAAACGTTGCAGTGGACTCCGAAGAGGTAATGCCTCCACAGTTTCAAAACGAAGACCACGGCGGCCAATTCCAAGTCGTGTATCGGGTAGTTCCTTTCGTAGTCCTTCAGCTGCCTGGACGCGTAGGCGATCACCTTCCCCTGTTGCATCAGAACACCTCCAAGACCGATCCTTGACGCGTCGCAGTACACTTCATAATCCTCTCCGGGCGTCGGCAGCACCAGTATTGGTGCCTTAGTTAATCTCTTCTTGAGTTCCTCAAAACTCTCCTGGCACTTGGCCGTCCATATGAACTTCTCGCCTTTTCTGGTCAATCGGTTTAAAGGGGTAGCGATCTTTGCGAAACCCTCAACGAAACGCCGGTAGTATCCTGCCAGCCCTAGAAAACTTCGTACTTCTGTCACCGACGTCGGCGGCCGCCAGTCTACCACTGCTTCTACCTTTTTGGGGTCCACAGCGATCCCCTGTGCCGAGATCACATGCCCTAGGAAGCCAACTTCCCGCAGCCAGAATTCACACTTCTTGAGTTTATCGAACGCTTCTGCTCTCTGAGGGTTTGCAGGATCGTCCGTAGATGGTCCTCGTGCTCCTCGTCGGTAGTGGAGTAAATCAGGATGTCGTCGATGAAGACTACCATGAACCGATCCAAGAAGGGTCTGAAGATCCGGTTCATCATGTCCATGAAAACAGCGGGGGGCGTTCGTAAGCCGAAAGGCATCACCGTGAACTCGTAGTGGCCGTATCGAGTCCGGAAGGCGGTCTTGGGGATATCTTCATTTCGAACTCGGAGTTGATGATAGCCCGACTGTAGGTCAATTTTGGAGAAGACCGTCGCTCCCCGTAACTGATCGAAGAGGTCGTCGATTCTGGGTAGGGGGTACTTATTCTTCACCGTGACTTTGTTTATCCCTCTGTAGTCAATGCAGAGCCGCAGGCTTCCATCTTTCTTCCGTACAAAGAGTACCGGTGCGCCCCAGGGTGACACACTCGGTCGGATGAACCCTTTGTCCAAGAGATCTTCCAGTTGTGCCTTAAGCTCCTTCAGCTCCGCGAAGGCCATTCGGTAAGGGGCCTTCGTAATAGGCTGCGTGCCTGGCAGCAGCTCAATAGGGAACTCCACCTCCCTCTCCGGAGGCATCCCCGGCAACTCCGCGGGGAAAACGTCAGGATAGTCCCTCACCACTGGGATATCTGCAAGTGTCGTCGAGGGTCGAGTAGCCAAATCCCACCGATGCTAGATAGGCCACGCACCCCCCCTCAACCAGTCTTCTGGCCCGTGCCGCTGAAATAACCGCCGGGAAGGAGATGCTCTTGCCCATTATGTACACATGTTCGGGGAAGCCCGGTTCTTGTTGCCAGCAGTTGTCGCTTGTCGCAATCAATGAGTGCCTGGTACCTTGTGAGCCAGTCCATGCCCAACACCACGTCGTACTCCTTCAAAGGGATCACCGCCAAGTCCCAAGGGCAGACCAACCGTCCCAACATAATCGGGCAGGCGGCCACAAAACTGGTCGCCTCCAGAGTCCCTCCCGCCGTTTGCACCGTCAAGGAGGCTTGGAGGGGTGTCTCCTCGAGGTTATGCATGAAAACGAAATCACGAGAAATGAACGAGTGCGTTGCTCCGGTATCGAAAAGAGTTCTAGCACGGGAATTCAAAACGGAAGTAGTACCTGCAAGAGCGTCCTCCGGTGGATCAGTCCCTTGGCGGGTCATTGAGAAAACCCTCCCGCCTGGTTGTGGTTGCCGGTCCTCCTCACGCCGTGGTGCGGTGGGTCTGGAAGCCGACGCCATAGGAGCTTTCCCCGCCCTGAGTGCTGTGGCCTGGGCGTAGGTGCTCCCATGGGCGCCGATCCCCCGCCTAAGGGGCAGTTGCGGCGGAAGTGCCCCCGTTTGCCGCACCTGAAACAATGGGTCGTCTCTTTGGGGGCACTCTCACCGTCAGGTGTCCTCCCCCGCATATGACACAAGGCCTATTCCACGGCCTCGGCCCTCCTGTTGGCGCGCCCCGGGGTCCTGTCTGGCGGTCTCCATCTTTGGGGGGTCGGCTCCCGCTGGAAGAACCCTCCCCCCCAGCCTTGCTGGTGTCGCTTTCTGATCCCTTAGCCGCGCCGCGTTCTCCCTTCTGGCACGGGTCACAGCGAAAACCCCGCTCCACACCGTGGTGGCCTTGTCGACCACTCCCTGAAAGGTATGCAGGCCAGCCGCGTTCACCACCTCGAAGATGTCGCTTCGCAGGCCATCGACGAAGAGTTGTGCCTTGTGAGCCTCGTCCCGTGCGACGAACGGGACGCAATTTACTAGTCGGACGAATTCCCGTTGATATTCCATGACCGTCCGGTCCCCTTGTTGAATGTGGTTTAGGTCATCCTCCAACTTTTTCTTGACGCTGCTGGTGAAGAAGGCCTCGAACAGCTCCTTCTTGAAAGTTGTCCAGGACGGAAGGCGGTACCCTTAGCAGGATCGGGGCGTACCGTCTTCCACCACAAGCGGGCATTCCCTTCCAAGCAATGGACGGCTAGGGGAACCCGCTCGTGAACCTCCATAAGTAAGTCTTCAAAGAGTTTCTCCATTGACCCCACCCAGTTCTCCACGACCCACGGATCTGTCGTGTCCCCCTTCGAACGTGGGCGGGTCGTGCTTCTTAAAGTCCTTCAAGTTGCCCGCACTCGATCCCGTTCGGTCATCACAACCCCCCCCTCCACTCGTGGCGGCGGCAGCCGCGATAGGGGTAGGCGTGACCACCGTTTCCTCCAGAATAACCCGGCTAGTTGTCCCTGGCGCCGGCCCCTGTAGTCGCCGCTGGTGGTGGTGCTGTCGGCGGTGCCGCGGCCGGTGCTGTCGGCCCCGGCGGAGGGACCGGGGCGGCCGTCACAGGTGCGGCCTGCTGCTGCGTCATCTGGCGTACGTGATCGGTGAGGGTAGCCAATTGCCCCGCCATTTCCCGCAATTGTTGCCGCAGGAGTTGGTTCTCCGCGGCCGTCGACGTTGCCGCATCCGCCTCGGCGTCCCCCGCCGATGACCTTGTACGGGCCATATCTGTCACTCACAAGAAGGTCAAAATTAGACAGTAACTACAACCAGTGTACCCTTTTATGCGAGGAAAGATTCAAACTCCCGCCCCCCGTTCACTCACGTTCTAAAATCCTATGCCCCACCCATTTCATTTATTCGTAGGTATGTGAGGCATTCCACGGATGTCGGCACTAGCTGTTGTGATTGAATGAAGTCTCTGATACCATCTTAATCTGTCACGCCCCGGGGGTTTGTTTTAGCGGAAACGGCATTTTTTTTTTTTTTTTTTTGAAAGGTCTCTTTCTTCCCCGGTGCGTGCCCAGACCCGCCGCACATACAGGATCTCTCTGCAAACGGACAGAGTCTCCCCTGTACGTGCACGGCGTGTGGTTGAATACATCTCCCAAGCAAACATAACCATTCAATCACAACATTCAGTTACATACAACCAGTATTCTAAATATTTAAGCGCATGGCCACTTCAACTTGAAAGGATAAATCCACGGTTTTTAAAGAGTGCCCACCCGGCACTTAAGTTTTGAAAACGAGTTTCGAAATCAGCATAAACCCCAGGGTTTTGAAAACGGTGCCCACACGACACCCAAGTTTTGAAAGCTCGTTTCGCAATCCATAATCCACAAGGTTTGAAATCAGTGCCCACACGACACTTAGACTTTGAAAACGGTTTTCGCAATCTTTCTTTGTTTTTGTTTCGCTTTTCAAATGGCCAGTAGGAAATAAAGGGAAAGGTAGTGCATAAACAGATAATCAAATACCGACATCTACGTCGACCCCACAAGGGTATCGGGAACCTCACACATGCCCACAATATAAATGAAAAGCTGAAAAGAAAAGGAAAGCATAAGTTCAGGGTCTCCAACGGTCCCGCTGTGTCCGCCCCGTCCTCACCGCCACCTACCTCTCCCCTCGCCTGGGCCCTGTCACGAAGTGGGAAGTCAGTGACTAATAATGCCGTGCAGGGGAAATAATAAAAACACCGTGGCGACAACCGGAGCAACCACCCTTTTGGGGGGGGGGGAAAATGGTAACCTGTATATCTGCATCCTGTAATACTCTGCCGCGTCGGTCCACTACCGACGGCCCATACCGTACCTGCAGCACCGCGACCGCGCCGGACAACTAAACCGGCGGGTCGCTCCGCTCGCACCTCGGCGCCTCAACCCCACAGCTAATAAGGGGCCCCACTACGTCACCTCGTGGGTATACACGGGTCCTACGACCTCTTTTCCGGAAAAGTGCACCCCTCACGGTGGCCAAACCGCGGGTGCACGTGTTGCAGCCTCGAGCACAGTAACCACAATATATGAGCAATAGTAATGCAGTAATCGCAATGTATATGAAATAGTAAAGCAGTAACCATGATGCATGAATCAGAATAAGGTAGAGGCGTGTAAACTCATGTTGCCCTACTATTAGCATAGTCGAAGGAAAGACGGTAGCTGAAGCATCAAAACACGAGACCACGTAACTATCGATGTGTAGCAATAATCCGTAGCATCTAGAATAATGATTACTGAAGTGAACGGTAACATATAATATTTAAATTAAAACAATCAATGTGGTTCGATGCCAAATATCACACTCAACCCACCTGTCGCTAGTAGGCGTCAACGCTCCGCTCCCTCGCGTCCTGCTGGTTCTCCCGCTCGCGCTCCTTCGCACACCTGCCGCGAGGAGAAAAGCGACGCTCAGACGCGGATGAAGACGAGAGGCGGGCGAACCGCTCGTCGGGTTCGCGGCTCCCCGTCCGCACGCGGGCCGTGCGCGTGCTCAGCTCCGTACGGGCAACCCCACACGTGGGGTTGAGCGCGCGTCCGGCCCCGTGCGGGTCACCCCGCACGCGGGGCTGGGCGCCGCCCAGCCCTGCGGCCTACCCCGCACGCGGGCTGGGCGTGCCGCCCGGCCCGTGCGGGTCACCCCGCACGCGGGTCTGGGCGTCGCCCAGCCCTGCGGCTACCCCACACGCGGCTGGGCGTGCGCCCGGCCCCGTGCGGGCCATCCCGCACGCGGGGCTGGGCGCCGCCCGGCCCCGTGCGGGTCACCCCGCACGCGGCTGGTGCGTGCGCCCGGCCCCGTGCGGGTCATCCCGCACGCGGGGGGCTGGCGCCGCCTGGCCCCCGGCGGGTCATCCCGCACGCGGCTGGGGTTGCGCCGGCCCCGTGCGGTCATCATCCCGCACGCGGGGGGGGCGTGGGGCCGCCCCCCCTGGCCGGAGGAGGGTCGCATGAGGGCGCCGGATGGGGGGGGGGGGGGGG
>CM055063.1:36939757-37003844 GCA_029204045.2 Tillandsia leiboldiana | reverse complement strand
CTCTGCCGCGTCGGTCCACTACCGACGGCCCATACCGTACCTGCAGCACCGCGACCGCGCCGGACAACTAAACCGGCGGGTCGCTCCGCTCGCACCTCGGCGCCTCAACCCCACAGCTAATAAGGGGCCCCACTACGTCACCTCGTGGGTATACACGGGTCCTACGACCTCTTTTCCGGAAAAGTGCACCCCTCACGGTGGCCAAACCGCGGGTGCACGTGTTGCAGCCTCGAGCACAGTAACCACAATATATGAGCAATAGTAATGCAGTAATCGCAATGTATATGAAATAGTAAAGCAGTAACCATGATGCATGAATCAGAATAAGGTAGAGGCGTGTAAACTCATGTTGCCCTACTATTAGCATAGTCGAAGGAAAGACGGTAGCTGAAGCATCAAAACACGAGACCACGTAACTATCGATGTGTAGCAATAATCCGTAGCATCTAGAATAATGATTACTGAAGTGAACGGTAACATATAATATTTAAATTAAAACAATCAATGTGGTTCGATGCCAAATATCACACTCAACCCACCTGTCGCTAGTAGGCGTCAACGCTCCGCTCCCTCGCGTCCTGGTTACTCCCGCTCGGCTCCTTCGCACACCTGCCGCGAGGAGAAAAGCGACGCTCAGACGCGGATGAAGACGAGAGGCGGGCGAACCGCTCGTCGGGTTCGCGGCTCCCCGTCCGCACGCGGGCCGTGCGCGTGCTCAGCTCCGTACGGGCAACCCCACACGTGGGGTTGAGCGCGCGTCCGGCCCCGTGCGGGTCACCCCGCACGCGGGGCTGGGCGCCGCCCAGCCCTGCGGCCTACCCCGCACGCGGGCTGGGCGTGCTGCCCGGCCCCGTGCGGGTCACCCCACACGCGGGGCTGGGCGCCGCCCAGCCCTGCGGCCTACCCCGCACGCGGGCTGGGCGTGCCGCCCGGCCCCGTGCGGGTCACCCCGCACGCGGGTCTGGGCGTCGCCCAGCCCCGTGCGGGTCACCCCGCACGCGGCTGGGCGTGCGCCCGGCCCCGTGCGGGCCATCCCGCACGCGGGGGCTGGGCGCCGCCCGGCCCCGTGCGGGTCATCCCGCACGCGGCTGGGCGTGCGCCCGGCCCCGTGCGGGTCATCCCGCACGCGGGGGGGGCTGGGCGCCGCCTGGCCCGTGCGGGTCGCATGAGGGCGCCGGATGGGGGGGGGGGGGGTTTCTTCGCACGTGCGGCGGATTCCGGGAAATCCGCCGCCTGTGCCTCACCCCTTCTTATTAGTCACTGACTTCCCACTTCGTGACAGGGCCCAGGCGAGGGGAGAGGTAGGTGGCGGTGAGGACGGGGCGGACACAGCGGGACCGTTGGAGACCCTGAACTTTATGCTTTCCTTTTCTTTTCAGCTTTTCATTTATATTGTGGGCATGTGTGAGGTTCCCGATACCCTTGTGGGGTCGACGTAGATGTCGGTATTTGATTATCTGTTTATGCACTACCTTTCCCTTTATTTCCTACTGGCCATTTGAAAAGCGAAACAAAAACAAAGAAAAGATTGCGAAAACCGTTTTCAAAGTCTAAGTGTCGTGTGGGCACTGATTTCAAAACCTTGTGGATTTATGGATTGCGAAACGAGCTTTCAAAACTTGGGTGTCGTGTGGGCACCGTTTTCAAAACCCTGGGGTTTATGCTGATTTCGAAACTCGTTTTCAAAACTTAAGTGCCGGGTGGGCACTCTTTAAAAACCGTGGATTTATCCTTTCAAGTTGAAGTGGCCATGCGCTTAAATATTTAGAATACTGGTTGTATGTAACTGAATGTTGTGATTGAATGGTTATGTTTGCTTGGGAGATGTATTCAACCACACGCCGTGCACGTACAGGGGAGACTCTGTCCGTTTGCAGAGAGATCCTGTATGTGCGGCGGGTCTGGGCACGCACCGGGGAAGAAAGAGACCTTTCAAAAAAAAAAAAAAAAAATGCCGTTTCCGCTAAAACAAACCCCCGGGGCGTGACAGATTAAGACCACTACCGACGGCCCATACCGTACCTGCAGCACCGCGACCGCGCCGGACAACTAAACCGGCGGGTCGCTCCGCTCGCACCTCGGCGCCTCAACCCCACAGCTAATAAGGGGCCCCACTACGTCACCTCGTGGGTATACACGGGTCCTACGACCTCTTTTCCGGAAAAGTGCACCCCTCACGGTGGCCAAACCGCGGGTGCACGTGTTGCAGCCTCGAGCACAGTAACCACAATATATGAGCAATAGTAATGCAGTAATCGCAATGTATATGAAATAGTAAAGCAGTAACCATGATGCATGAATCAGAATAAGGTAGAGGCGTGTAAACTCATGTTGCCCTACTATTAGCATAGTCGAAGGAAAGACGGTAGCTGAAGCATCAAAACACGAGACTACGTAACCATCGATGTGTAGCAATAATCCGTAGCATCTAGAATAATGATTACTGAAGTGAACGGTAACATATAATATTTGAATTAAAACAATCAATGTGGTTCGATGCCAAATATCACACTCAACCCACCTGTCGCTAGTAGGCGTCAACGCTCCGCTCCCTCGCGTCCTGGTACTCCCGCTCGGCTCCTTCGCACACCTGCCGCGAGGAGAAAAGCGACGCTCAGACGCGGATGAAGACGAGAGGCGGGCGAACCGCTCGTCGGGTTCGCGGCTCCCCGTCCGCACGCGGGCCGTGCGCGTGCTCAGCTCCGTACGGGCAACCCCACACGTGGGGTTGAGCGCGCGTCCGGCCCCGTGCGGGTCACCCCGCACGCGGGGCTGGGCGCCGCCCAGCCCTGCGGCCTACCCCGCACGCGGGCTGGGCGTGCTGCCCGGCCCCGTGCGGGTCACCCCGCACGCGGGGCTGGGCGCCGCCCAGCCCTGCGGCCTACCCCGCACGCGGGCTGGGCGTGCCGCCCGGCCCCGTGCGGGTCACCCCGCACGCGGGTCTGGGCGTCGCCTAGCCCCGTGCGGGTCACCCCCGCACGCGGCTGGGCGTGCGCCCGGCCCCGTGCGGGCCATCCCGCACGCGGGGGCTGGGCGCCGCCCGGCCCCGTGCGGGTCATCCCGCACGCGGCTGGGCGTGCGCCCGGCCCCGTGCGGGTCATCCCGCACGCGGGGGGGGCTGGGCGCCGCCTGGCCCGTGCGGGTCGCATGAGGGCGCCGGATGGGGGGGGGGGGGGTTTCTTCGCACATGCGGCGGATTCCGGGAAATCCGCCGCCTGTGCCTCACCCCTTCCGGTCAAGATGATCAAGAACTCAACACGAGGAAAAAGAAACTAAATTCCCGTCTCACCTTGATGAGGACGACGAAGGTTTGGGAAGAGGGGATCGTCCGTTCTCGTAGGTCCGGTGTGGTGGTGGTGGGGATGCGGCGTTCTCCCCTCTCCTCGACCGTCTTCGCTCGGGTCGTGCGTGCCAAAGGGGTAGAAGACTGAGAAGGGGTTCCCAACCCTCACCTCTCAAACCCCCAATTAATTAGTTGTTTTGGTACGATCGAGCCCAACCCGCGTCCAACTCCAAATGCTAACCTAGCCCCAAATTAACCCGGATAGATAGAACGAAATAAATTAAATTAATTTATGTCGGATCCCGAAAATTTACAGAAAATTAGACTGAGCCGGTGCGAAAGAATTAACTAGCTTGAATCAAAAATATCGTTAAATCCGGGTCTGGTTTACCTCAAAAGGGACGTGCCGGACACCCGAACCGCAGCAACTTCGAAAATTTATTCCGGGAGCTTCCGGGGTCGGAAATCCGATCCGATCGCGCCGCCGGCCTCCGCTTCGCGAGCTTTATTCTCAAAAAAAATGCCCGCGAGCCCCCGACGGCCTGCCCAGAATGACAAAAGAAAATCAAACCCCCGGACCCCTTTGCCTAAAAGCGGTTCGAAAACCCGCGGCTATTACAGAGAGAATTCAGTTTGTGACAAAGCATTAAATAAGGTGTTAATTCCTTTGCCATTGTAAGAAGATGAGTCAATCTCTTCCTTGGTCCATTTCGACCTAGGTTTGATGGTGCGAACATCAGCAATAATTTCAGTTGGATTTGACCATCCTAACTCGATTGATTTCCACACCCGTTCGTCGATGGAAATTAAAAATGCTTTCATCCGTACTTTCCAGTAGGCATAATTTATTCCATCGAAGAACGGTGGTCTGTTGATGTTTCCACCTTCAACCATTGTTTACAACCCTATTCCCTCTCTGATACCACTTGTTGGGTTATGTATAATATGGATCTAAATAGGGGAAAAAACACCTAGAGGGGGGTGAATAGGTGTAAACAATAAACACTCAAAAATCTTTGCGTAATAAAACCTAATGCGGAAATGAAAAATAACACGCAGAGATTTTACGTGGAAAACTCCATCACAGGAGTAAAAAACCACGGGACCGATAACACGGTGAAATCAACTAAGATTAAACACGTACAAAGGTGATATAACGTACTCACACACGACTCAACCTTTTTCCATACGCTCCGAGTTGATCTTCTCCGCTCGCTCCGCAACGCGCCTCAAATCCACGATTTGCATCCAACGCCGAATCCACGGCGTCCAACGTCGAATCCACGACGTCTGACCGAATCCACGGTCTCCACCAAGTAGTACGTCTCGATCACACGAACGTACCTCGCTCCGAATCCACGAGAGCGGTAGCACCTTGAATCCACAAGGCCATGCGAATCCACGCGCCGATTTTGGGGAAAATCGTTGTTTTGTTGGTGGCGATAAACCGCCGAATACTTAGATCAAAGATAGATCGGAAATACCATCTAAGTATTCATTAATTTGATTCTACTCAAAATCTGAGTATGAAAACCTAGAATCAAATTAATATAGATGAAGAAACATAGAATTAAATCTAGTTATTTCCTTTCTTCTCTATAGGTGGATTTTTCTCTTTTTCGACCGTATTTTGGATTACCCTAAAAGATGAATCGTAGGGTCTATTTATAGGTTAGGAACCATTGGAAGAGGATAAGAATCAAAAACCAACCTTATCTGGAAGTTTTCGGGTCGACAGTCCGGGCTGGAATAAGTGCGATCCGGACTGTCGTCAATAGACAGAATTTTTTCAGAAAACCACGTTCGGGGTCCGGACTGAAGTTACCACGGTCCGGACTGTTCATGTAATTTCTGCAAACTCCACGTTCGGGGTCCGGACTGAACCAGGTGTGTTCCGGACTGGATTTGCGCATAAACTAACCTATGTTCGGGGTCCGGACTGTAGTACCCTGATCCGGATCCTGAACATATAACATGTCCAGTTTTTGATTTTTATGCAATTAAAAGTCCATCTAAGTGTTTCTACACTATAAGAAGTATTCGGATCACCAAACTTATTTAGTTAAACGTACCTGATCCTTTTGAATTCTTCTTTCTTGAGATTGAGATATATGATCCAAACATCTTCATCTTCAATCTTCAAAACTTAAACACTTTCACGAAATACGCCAAAACAAAATCCTTAACAAACTCCGTAATGGAAAATGGGTCATAAAAAGGTTCAAAAAACTCCAAGAAAAACTCGAAAAGAGAACAAGCTCAAATCATGAGAGTCGTAGCCCTACCTGTCATGAAGCCAATGGTGCAAGAATCGCTGGAAAAGATGGTCGGAGTAGGCCGGGGGAGCTCGTGCACTGAAATGCGACGGAGGAGATCACCGAAGAGAAATCGTCGCACTGCGCCGTAAAAATGAAAACCTCGAAGTGCGCGCGACCAAAAATTCCAGAAATCCTCAGGTGGAAGCAATTCTGGAAAAGGAAGAATCTTGCTGAAGGTTGCACTGTGAGAAACCGAGCAGGGAAAGAGATACATGCAGTTGTTCTCGGCCTATTTATAGGCTGGGAAAACAATTGGGAAAATGACACCCAAGTCCTAGGCTTCGGGCGCCCGAATCAATTTGGGCGCCAACAGTGCGCCGTTCCACTGCCCCGCGGAGCGCTCGAATCAATCCGGTTCCGCCACGTCCCCCGCCAAACAGCGGACAGCGGAAACGACCACCCGCCGTGCGCCACGTGGCCACCCGCAGATGCCGACACGTGGCGCGGCCGAGCGCGGGAAACCGCGGTCAGCGCTCGCCCACGTGCGCGCATGCACCGCCGCCTGTGCTCTCTGCACGCACGCACCCCGAGGCCGGCCGCACCCGCTCCGTGGACCGAGTCCACTACACCGACCAATCCTACGCGGCCACGTGTCCCAAGGCAAACCAATAGGAAGACGACACGTGGCACGCCGCCCCAGTGCACCGCGCGCCTGCCCGCGCGCCCGAGCGCCCGCACGCCTGCCTGCGCCCACTCCGGCGCCTGCCCGCGCCTGCGCCGTCGCGCTCCGCCGCCGCCGCTGCCCGCCTGCCGCCGGAACAGTGCCAAGTGCTCGAAATCCGTGCACGTCATCCGGGCTCCGAAAAATGCAAGTGAATAGTCCATTTTTATCGTTTTCGCGCGCCGAATCCAAATCCGCTATCCGTTTTGCCAAATTCCATTTCTAAAAATTGCCAAAGGCATCCGGAAAGGTGTTTTTTTGTCCAAACTTCGCGCTGAGTTCAATTTTAATATCCGTTTCGTGCGAAGCCACTTCTAAACATGCGACAGGGTCAAGCGATTACCCAAGTAATCTATTTAACACCCGGAGTTCATCACTTAAGTCCAATTGGTGCACCAACACTGCCGACACGCCACATAGGCCTCCAGAAGCTGCTGATCACACTGCAGAAGCCCTGCGGAGATCCGGGTCACCACATCCTCCCACACTAAAAGAAAGTTTCGTCCTCGAAACTAACACAACTCAAACAGGAGTCACAAAAACCAAGCCAAAGGTAAGTATCCATCAACACAGTCTCCAACTCCCCAGTCGCTACTCACTCTCCGCAAAGTGAGTCCAAAAGCTAGAAAAACCTCATGAACTCCAAAGGCTGGGGACAAGGAAGAACAACCAAAACAACTCGTCCAAAACTACACGAAGTACGCCAACACAACCAAGAAAAAAGGTAAAGGCCCCACCAGCGGGAAAGTCGTCAACCCCAACTCTCAATTTAGAAAACAGCTAAAATTAACGAAAAGTCCGAAAATTCCGAAAGACCAGTGCCTTCGCCCCAATCAAACAAGAACAGGTTCGGGCACCGTCTTCATTTCTGGAGTAGCCTTTCGAAGCTTTCGTCCTGTTCGTAAATTTCAGCACAAAGGCGAGAAAAATGAAAGAAGTGTTGAAGTCGTTCCTACCGTGGCTACAAAAACGGAAGCTACGATCTAACCGTGACCCCTAGGGACACGACCTCTAGGTCTAATCGTCACCTATGCTCAAAGGGTAGCGCCTAATCCAAAACCGCTGAAGCCACTACTGCGGGAAGGATACCCCGGTGACCTGTGAAAATGAACTCCTCCAGTCCAGCTCGCGGAAGGGTCCACAATCAATCGTTGCATGCTATCGCTCCAACCGGTCCATCCCGTGTGCTCGATCAGAGTCTTGGAGCTGTCACCCAACCGTCACCTCTGCCGGTAAAATTCCAAGTCTCAACAGCACTAGACATAATCCATAAGGCTTCCCCAAGTGCACAATACCAACATGAACATGTACCTCTAGTGCGCGTGGTAACTACTCTATCTCCAAACTAGGCAGGGAAGCAAAAATACTCTAACTCAGCCTGTCGTAATGAAAACATGCATGCGACAATCCGATCCATTGCCGTGGCGCCTTCCAACCGGGCGGCACAGACTCATCCGCTCGATGTGAGTGGTCGTCGCCAAAAGAACCTGAAGTCGCTCCTCAATAAAAATGGTCTCAAAGAGTCGCTCCATCGCTGTGATCCAGGACTCCGCCTCCCACGGCTCCAAGCTCAATCCTGCAAATCGGGGTGGATCAAACTGCCGGGACTAGCTCTATCGATCAATGATGTCCTAAAGCTCATCTACTATTCGCTATCCACCCTGCATCGGTGCCTCGGCACTACTCGTCGGCACGGAGGGGGCTGCTGGCTCAATCGGTGCCACTGGTACAACTGGAGATGCCACTGCATTGAAAGAATGTGCTGAAGGACACTCAGGCGGTGCTACAACTAGCTATGCTCTCTGCTCCGACAGGCGCATCAGATGTTCCATGGCCTCCTCCTGGCGTCGGACAATCTCCGACATCTATGCCATATAGGCCCGTGACTCATGGGTCTCGCTCTGCTCTGATAGCTCTGCCTCCCACTGTAATATCACAGTTTTCATGTAACGTTTTACCCTCCTGCTAATAAAGTGTAAGTTATGGGAAATTGAATTAACGGGTTTACTTAAGATGATGATCTTGAGGTGCGGGTATTTTTCTGTGATAGAGCTCGAAAAACGGTGAACAGCGGTGCGACCGGATCCGGATTCCGACTTACGGATTCCCCAGAACGGGGTTGTTAGGATCGCGGTAACCAGGATGTGCATCGAAATCCGTGCAAGTGATCGTGCACGCTTTTCGAGGAGATAAGGAATTATCTCTAAGGAATTATCTTAAAGGAATTATCTTTAAGGAATTATCTTTAAGGAATTATCTCCAAGGATTAATTAAATAATTAATTAATTAGAGATTGAAATACCGATGTGGATTTGACGGTACATACCGACAAACGTGTAGAGTTATTATAGGATCCACAAGGATCTAAATAGGTACTATCAAACACCTAGAGGGGGGGTGAATAGGTGTAATACTTAAAAACTCAATCTCAGTGCAAAATAAAAACCAATGCGGAAAATAAAAACAGCACACCGAGATTTACGTGGAAACTCCAATCCAGGAGAAAAACCACGGGACCAACACGCAATAACAATCCACTAAGAATAGAAGAATAACAAGGTGATTACCGACTCCACGGACTCAAACCCCTCCTTTAGCTTCTTCGGACCTTGCGCTGACCGGTTGGATATCCGCGCAATAACAATCCCTAAGAAAAGAAGAATAACAAGGTGATTACCGTCTCCACGGATTTAACCCCTCCTTCAATTTCTTGGACCTCGCGCTCCACCGTTTTGCCCGTCCACTGCTCACGTTCGAATCCACGAACGCACGCTTCGAATCCACGAAACGCCTTTAGCACACCGAATCCACGATGCCACGTCGAATCCACGACGCAAACTCAGTCGATAAGAATATTGACTTCGATGGTGATCCTTTGCTTAGATTATCAATGAAGAACCGTAGAAGAAATCTCTAAGCAAAGATTAGATCAATTCGACAAAAGATATGTTCTTGAAAGAACCATCGAATTGACCTAAAAGAGGCTATAAAGAAGATCGATAAAAACCTAGCCTCTAGGGTTGCTCTCAAGTGTTTTAGAAATTGATCGGCCGTAGCTCCCACGTTTTTGAGAAACCCTAAGTGTCTATTTATAGTTTAGAAACCTTTGGAAAGAGATAAGAATCAAAAACTTACCTTATCTGGAAATTTTCAGGACGACGATCCGGATCGGATTTACTGCGATCCGGATCGTCGTAACGAGATTGACGATTCCAGAAAACCAAGGGTTCGGGATCCGGATCGCATTGCCCGATCCGGATCGTTCATACAAATCAGAAAACTTAACATTCGGGATCCGGATCGGAAATTGCAAGGATCCGGATCGAAGTCTTGTATGAAGCAACAACCTTCGGGATCCGGATCGTTGGCCCTGATCCGGATCCTGAACATGTCCGAACACCAGTTTTTGATTATTATGAAATTAAAAAAGTTCATCCAAGTGTTTCTACACTATAAGAAAGTATTCGGATCACCACAATTATTTAGTTAAACATACCTGATCCTCTTGAATACTTTATTCTTGAGATTGATGTAACTGATCCACAATTCTTCAACTTCAATCTTCAAGACTCAAGACACTGAGTGTCAACTTGAGCTCTTGTTGAATCTTCTCTAAGTCTTTGAATGCTGATTGACAATTTGATCCCTTTAAGACTCCGACTCAACTCACTGACTTGACTCACGAAATATGCCAACACCAAAATGCCGTAACAATCTCCCCCTTTGGCAATTTCGTGACAAAACCCAAAAATACATAAAGGCGCTCAAGTCACTCATCTTAAACCAAAAAATCGAAAATCAATGTCATCACCAAAACATTGATTTTCTTTGCGTGAAAGATCCAATAAATACAAAATTACATTTGAACCAAACAGTCCTAGAACATACTCTATGACTTAGGACTTGGAGTCTTAAAGTGATGTAATTCCTTCAAAACAAAACTCCAAACAAAATCAAACGTTAGTTGTTAGAAATTAAAATCCTACGTTTGATCCGTCTTCCTTTTGGTTCTTTTGTTTTTCTGCTCTTTCAATTTTTTCTTTGTCTCCCCCTATCTTGAGCATCTCTAACATGTTTTCCATGTTCTTGAGCATCTATGTTCTCCCCCTTTGTGATACGATCATCATTTTTCGTTCTCCCCCATTTTTCCATTTTCGTTTGTCCTCTCCTGATGATCTTATCTCCGTCATTTCTCTTCTCCCCCTTTTTGTCACAAATTGTCAAACAGTGAACATACTAGACAAAAGGAAATCACTAACAACATTAGTTCATAGAGAAAGAGAGATAAAAGCTCAGTTCCGGTATATAACAAAAATGCAGATTGCGTACCGGTACCAGAAGGCAAAAATCAAATAATTTCTTGAAACAAATCCAGATTTTAGAAACTTTTCAAATACCGATTTGTATTCCATCAAGAAATCAATTTAAGTGCTTTAAACAGTGAATTCACACAAATGTCATTCAATCCAATTAATTTCACAAAATTAAAAAGATTTACTCCAAAATCATGAAAAATAAAGGTAAAACATTATAAACCGTTTTTCATGTTATATTCATCAAACACAAGTCATCAAAAATAATCTTGAGATCCAAACTCTATCAAGATGTAACGGATTTACAACGATGACTTACGGAGATTTCCAAATGACATCAATTCTGAATTTTTACCCTTTCAAATTTGAGATAAGCACTAAAATACCTAAGGGTGGCTCTTTGAGCATCTTTCAACTATCCCACCTTATACCAACCTGGAGATTGTTCAAAATATAAGAGTTTTGCATATTAATCTCCAAATGCTTCAACTAAAGATTTTCTCAAAAAAAAACTATCAAGCATCCATAACATGTGGTAGCTTCACACACAAACCGGACGACCGGGGTGGCAGCTCTTTCCTACATGTGGTGGTAGTTTTCACACTCCTTTCGGATGTAACTCTTTCCACATCTTTTAAAAAATCATTTATTTACCCTTGTAAGAAAACAATCTCTTACGTGAAAGAATTAAATCCCAAATTTCAATCAATCGGTTGTCTCACGTTTATCACAATGAATTCACACAACCGAGATAGATTAAGCATCTAAAGATCACACATGATTTCTAAAATTTGATGCTTATAAGATCAAAAACTCCTATAATGAAGTATCTTCAAGATTATGATTATGGAGTAAAGTTGATAATCCATATAAAATTAATTTGGAGTGAATAACCGTGAAGCCTTTTTTTTTATTCAATGCACTTGTTCATTAAAAACCCTTTTGTTCAAAAACGAAGTATAAAAACGAAGAGCATTGAAAACCATGTAATGCAAAGATTAAGAAAGATATGAAGGGAAAACCAATCAAAGCATTACATACAGTCATAAGCTAATTAGAACTTAAGACAAGGAAAGATATCACCTTTCCGAATCCAAAATCGCTGGATTTTGGGTTGTCTTGATTCGTTGTGGCCGGGGGTTGTCCGCTTTGACTGTTGATCCACCTTAGGTCTTTGCCTTGCAATGATCCACTTGTATGATTGATGATGTGGCTCGGACCTTTGATGGATTGAGTGAACTCTTTTGACTTGATGTGTCTTTTGAGTCCGTTGAGTCCGCTCCGTAGATGAAGTTGCCGAAGGATTTTTCTTTCTCTTTTTCGGGCAATCCCTCACCAAATGTCCTTCAAGTCCACATAAGTGACAAGTTCTTCCTTTCAATTTCATTGTGGAACTTGAAGCATGCACAGTTTGGTCCTTTTTGAATCCCAAACCAACCTTACTTGTTTGACCTAAACCGGACATACACTCAAGTTTCTTGGAACCGGTTGAAAGCCTTTGTATGTCGGATTTAAGTTGATGAACTTGCTTGGTCAAAGCTTGATTGGTGACATGAATCTCCTCAAACTGCTTTTCTAGAAAACCAATCTTGTCCGTATATGATTTAGCGTTTGTCTCCGATTGGTTTAGCTTTTCTTGGAGGATTTGATTGTTATTCAATAAACGTCCTCGTTCCTCCTCGAGATCATGAAGTTTTATCTTTAAAGCATGATTCTCGTCTTGATCTTCAAGTCGTTGCTTTCTCAACTTCTTGATATGTTTGGCCATCTTCTTAGATTCCGCAAGAAGTTGTTGATATGCCTCAACGAGTTCTTCCTCGTCCGACTCCCCCTCACTTGATGACTCTCCGCCGGTTGTTGATGTTTCATACAAAATCAAAGGAGTAGAGTTAGTGACTAATGATGATAAACAATTATTAGAAGAGGGAAAATGAGAGGCATGAGAAGCAACGATTTTTTCCTCTTTACTTGAGGTCGATTCATTAGAAGTAGAATCGTCCCAAGTTTTCACTTGCAAAGCCTTCTTTTTATATAATTTCGGAGTAGGACAATCCGTTGAAATATGGCCGTAGCCTTTGCATCTATAACATCGGATTTCCCCTTCGAATTCATCTTTTTCCTTAGAAGGTTTTGCAAGGAATTTGAGGTTAGAGGATTTAGAACCCGATGATCCTTTAGATGGTTTCGTGGATGAAGATCCATCGGTTCGATTCTTCCAAAATTTCCGACGAAATTTCTTTGTGATCCGCGCCAATTGTTCTTCAAAATCGGCAAAAGAGATTTCATCGTCGGAACTTGATTCGCTATCTTCTTCCTTTGTGGATTTGAATGCAATACCTGTAAGCTTAGAAGAAGACTTGGAAGAAACTTGATTAGTAGGAAAAGTCATTTCATAAGTTTGCAAAGCACCTACTAATTCCTCTACACTCATCTCATCCGGATGACTAACGGTTTCTATGGCGGTAACCTTTGCCCTAAACCGTTCCGGAAGAGTCCGAAGTGTCTTTCTTACAATTTTCGACTCCGGGATCTTTTCTCCTAAATTAGCACATGTATTAATTACATCTTGAAGTCTAGTGTAATAATCTGTAAACAATTCATGCTCTTCCATATGAATAGAGTCAAATTGACTTGTAAGCATCTGGAGCTTTTGAATTTTTACAAGATTAGTACCCTCATGCGTAATTTTGAGAATATCCCAAATTTCCTTTGCGGTTTCACACGCGGAAATTCTTGTAAATTCAGTCGAGGAAAGAGAATTAAATAAAGCGTTCATACCTTTCCCATTGTAAGAAGATCTTTCAAATTCCTCTTTGGACCATCTAGAGCGAGGTTTTGGGGTAGTAGAATTTCCTACTTCCTCAACAGGATGCACCCAACCGCATTCCACGGATTGCCATACTCGCTCATCAATTGCGATGAGAAAAGCTCTCATCCGCACTTTCCAATAAGCATAATTAGTCCCATCAAAAAGAGGAGGTCTATAAATATTACCACTTTCACCCATCAAGATAGATAAACCTAAAACCCGCTCTGATACCAATTGTAGAGTTATTATAGGATCCACAAGGATCTAAATAGGTACTATCAAACACCTAGAGGGGGGGTGAATAGGTGTAATACTTAAAAACTCAATCTCAGTGCAAAATAAAAACCAATGCGGAAAATAAAAACAGCACACCGAGATTTACGTGGAAACTCCAATCCAGGAGAAAAACCACGGGACCAACACGCAATAACAATCCACTAAGAATAGAAGAATAACAAGGTGATTACCGACTCCACGGACTCAAACCCCTCCTTCAGCTTCTTCGGACCTTGCGCTGACCGGTTGGATATCCGCGCAATAACAATCCCTAAGAAAAGAAGAATAACAAGGTGATTACCGTCTCCACGGATTTAACCCCTCCTTCAATTTCTTGGACCTCGCGCTCCACCGTTTTGCCCGTCCACTGCTCACGTTCGAATCCACGAACGCACGCTTCGAATCCACGAAACGCCTTTAGCACACCGAATCTACGATGCCACGTCGAATCCACGACGCAAACTCAGTCGATAAGAATATTGACTTCGATGGTGATCCTTTGCTTAGATTATCAATGAAGAACCGTAGAAGAAATCTCTAAGCAAAGATTAGATCAATTCGACAAAAGATATGTTCTTGAAAGAACCATCGAATTGACCTAAAAGAGGCTATAAAGAAGATCGATAAAAACCTAGCCTCTAGGGTTGCTCTCAAGTGTTTTAGAAATTGATCGGCCGTAGCTCCCGCGTTTTTGAGAAACCCTAAGTGTCTATTTATAGTTTAGAAACCTTTGGAAAGAGATAAGAATCAAAAACTTACCTTATCTGGAAATTTTCAGGACGACGATCCGGATCGGATTTACTGCGATCCGGATCGTCGTAACGAGATTGACGATTCCAGAAAACCAAGGGTTCGGGATCCGGATCGCATTGCCCGATCCGGATCGTTCATACAAATCAGAAAACTTAACATTCGGGATCCGGATCGGAAATTGCAAGGATCCGGATCGAAGTCTTGTATGAAGCAACAACCTTCGGGATCCGGATCGTTGGCCCTGATCCGGATCCTGAACATGTCCGAACACCAGTTTTTGATTATTATGAAATTAAAAAAGTTCATCCAAGTGTTTCTACACTATAAGAAAGTATTCGGATCACCACAATTATTTAGTTAAACATACCTGATCCTCTTGAATACTTTATTCTTGAGATTGATGTAACTGATCCACAATTCTTCAACTTCAATCTTCAAGACTCAAGACACTGAGTGTCAACTTGAGCTCTTGTTGAATCTTCTCTAAGTCTTTGAATGCTGATTGACAATTTGATCCCTTTAAGACTCCGACTCAACTCACTGACTTGACTCACGAAATATGCCAACACCAAAATGCCGTAACAAAACGATTTTTACTTCTCCCGAAAAGAAAGAAACCCTAGCCGGAGAGAAAAGAAAGAAAGAGGAAAAAGGCGAAACCTAACCGGAAGAAAAAGTGAGGAAAGAAGGAGAAAGCGGAAGGACCTGATCGTCCCCGACGAACGTGCCGAAGCCGGGAGCGTGAACGGATCTCCGTCTCCGACGATTCGCGGTAAATGATGCTTCTTTCGGTTTTTCGTTTCGGATTTTCGTGTCGTTTTTGGGTTGCCGATTTTGCTACCCTACCCGTCGCCGCCGCCGTGAAACTGTAGGGCACCGCCGCCGTGAAGCCTAGGGCATCATCGCCGTCGCACGGCCCTAGGGCATCGTCGTCGTCGCACGGCCCTAGGCCATCGTCGCCGTCGCACGGCCTAGGGCAACCAACACCGCCGCCGCAGCACGGCCGCGCCGCGCGAGGCTGGCACTCACGCGGCCGCGGCATGCAGCCGCGCCGCGCAGGGCTGGCGCCCGCACGACCGGGGCATGCAACCGCGCCGCGCGGGGCTGGTGCCCGCGCGGCTGCGGCATGCGCAGCGCGGGGCAGGTGCCCGCACGGCCGCAGGGCACGCAACGACGCGGGGGTGGCCGCGTCGCTCGTCGCGCGCTGCCACCACCGCCGGGTCGAGTTGTTAGTAGTGTTTTTGGGTTTTTGGTCTTGATTTACCTACCGTTATGTTTATGATCTGACCACGGTTCTTTTGGGGACTATTTTTAGGCCCGAGTGCCGATTGTGATCGTGGTTCAGTCTCCGGTGTTCCTATCAGCACATTCGAGGTGGGTACTTTTGATTAATTCCGGTGCGGGGTCGTTCCCGAGTATGTTGTTCGATAAAGTAGATATTTTTGGTAAAATAACTAACCCCATTGCATGTAAATCCCGTTTGCTATTCTAATTGAGGCGGTTGCGGTCGCAATATCGTTTTATAAATCTGACCAAGGCGGCTGAGGTCGCAGCATCGTTTTCAAACTCATATTGCTTACACGCACACCGGCGGTTTGGCCACCGCACAGGGTGTATTTTTCCGGAAAGATGGTAAGTTTTACCCGTGTAGCCCATACTTGTGATGATGGGGACCCCTCAAGGAGAGGCGGCTGCTACTTGGGCAGTCGAGGGGTTGGTGGCACCAAGAAGATGAGTACGGTAATTGGGGTTGGAGCCCAACTTATTTTAAATCTGGGGTAGGTGCCCAGTGAGATCGTGACAGAGATTTAGCGTTACATAAGGGGGAAGTAAATGCTCCGGTGTATCGGTTGGTTCTTTTCAGTTATGGCATTTACTTATGTGTTCTACTTTATCAGTCACTGACTACCCACGCTGTGACAGGTCCGCGCAGGGGTGGGAACCGGGACGACGGTGAGGCATCAGTTAGAGGATCCTAGCCGTGATGGCTACTAAACTTTATCATTTCTGGTTATCTCTTTGATGTTGGTTAGTTAAACTGTGATTTCTACTTGTGTGGTTTCTTGTGGATGTTGGAATGAGGACTTCGAGTAGGATTATCTTCTCTTATCTGTGAATGTTAAGATGTGTGATTGCGGCTCGTTTTTAAGTACAAACATGGTTTCAAATGTATTTTCAAACCAAGTGTCGTGTGGGCACTGATTTCAAAACCCGTGGATTTATCCTTTCAGGCGTAATGGCCGCCTAAAAGAATTAGCGAAAACGTTTTGGAAAACTGGGTGTCGAGTGGACACCGACTTTCAAACCTATGGGTTCTAGTCTGAATGTGATAGTTGTAACTGTTTGGCTAAGTCTAGTCTCTCCTGGTTAAAGTAATCATCGTGCTTGGAACGCCGCGCATATACAAAGGAGGCTCCGCCCGTTTGGGGAGTGGATTTGTATATGCGGCGGATCTGGTGCGCACCGGAGGCGAGGTTTATACAAAAAAAAAAAAGGATACGTTTTCCGCTCTTTTAGAACCTCCGGGGCATGACACCCGCTGCTCGAGTTCCTGATCTGATGCAGGATGTGCCCTCTTCACTGCACGACGTCTCAGGGGAATCGTAGTCCACTGCATAATAACAAACATCAGGACACAACAACCATTCGACCCAATCCAGCGAGAGTCTAAGATATGTCATCCATTCCTTAGTATTATGTTGTCTGCAGCCAACATAATCGCTTAGGAGAATAAACATGCCAATCACTCATCCCGTCTCTTGGGAGAGGTATAAAACTCAATCAGAACTCTCGCTAAAAGTCACGACTCTCACGTAGTCATCCTAATGTCCAACCACAAGCCTAGGGTTTCTAAGTCCACCATGTGTGACGCCCCGGAATTTGGATTAGTCCTCTATATAAATGATATAATAGGACTAAATCTCTAACCCGGCTATAGCATTTTGGATGGTAGCAAGATCCAAGAGGAACATGAGAGTTAAGCGTGCTAGAGCTAGAGTAGTTCTAGGATGGGTGACCCCCTGGGAAGTGGGGCGTCACAGTTGGTATCAGAGCCATTCACCAGCCGGAAATGTGAGATGAGTCTCGGCTGAGCCAGGGTTATATAGCGGGTAGAGCGAGGCTCCCCGGCTAATGACCGTTGTGGGTGGAGTGCAGCTCCCCACAAGGTCGGCTAAGGCTAGCGAGACGAGTCTCACATCGCCTGGTGCTTGTGAGTATGCTTGAACCTGACGTGGACGTCAGGACTTAAAGGGGGGAAGAATGTGACACCCCGGAATTTGGATTAGTCCTCTATATAAATGATATAATAGGACTAAATCTCTAACCCGGCTATAGCATTTTGGATGGTAGCAAGATCCAAGAGGAACATGAGAGTTAAGCGTGCTAGAGCTAGAGTAGTTCTAGGATGGGTGACCCCCTGGGAAGTGGGGCGTCACAGTTCCCAGGGGGTCCCCCGTCCCTTTTGTCCATCCATTTTTCTCTATCTCTGTCTCGTCACTGCCATACTGCTGGTGCTGCTACTTCTTCCGTCCTCCACCCCTCAATTTGGACATATGATCTTTAAGCTGAAATTAGGAATTCAAAATATACTTGGTTTGTTTGTTCACTGTTCAGGTCTAAGACTATTCCTGGATAATTTCTTATCAAATAACATGGTGTCGGAGTTGAAGCTTAACCCTTAGCTTCCTCAGTTTTTCAAGAGATGTTCAGTTGATCTCTTTAGCTTCTAGTTCTATTCAGCTTGATACATGTTTAGCTACAGATCTGACTTGCAGGGTAGACGCTTCGTCTGTACGGCAGTTTCCGTACAGTCGGCGGATCTGTTGGCGAGCCCGGGTCGCAGTTTCGATCCCGGGGCGTGACAGATTTAGTTGGTATCAGAGCAACTGTGACGCCCCACTTCCCAGGGGGTCACCCATCCTAGAACTACTCTAGCTCTAGCACGCTTAACTCTCATGTTCCTCTTGGATCTTGCTACCATCCAAAATGCTATAGCCGGGTTAGAGATTTAGTCCTATTATATCATTTATATAGAGGACTAATCCAAATTCCGGGGCGTCACACCATGACCTACAACCTAGGCTCTGATACCACTCTAATCTGTCACGCCCCGGGGTCGAAACTGCGACCCGAGATGTCACACCCCGGGGTGGAAACTGCCACCCGGGCTCGCCAACAGATCCGCCATCTGTACGGAAACTGCCGTACAGACGAAGCGTCTAACCTGCAGAAAGAATCAACTACAGTATATAGATATCAGAGAGCTGAAAGTAGACTACTAAAACTGAAGTCCAAACACTGTACAACTGAAAATAATACAATATCCATCTCCCCAAATACTATCATATACAAAGTCCTCTGATACAAAACTCAAAAGGGAGGTATCTCCAATGAATACATCAGTGTACAGACTCTCGATACAAGAATATCCTCACTACAACAGTCTCTCAAACTGTAAAATAAAGTACAACTCTATACCTCACAACAAAGGTCTCTCAACAGAGGAAAAAGAAGAAAACTAATCTACTGAAGCTCTCCTCTGAAGGGGTACCCCTACACTCCAATGACGGGTAGGGAACTAGCTCGCGACTCCCTCGCCTCGGTCAGAAGGATCAGCAACTGGAGCAACAGGAACAGGAGGAGAAGTTCCTGGGGAAAAAGACACCACGACGGGTGTGAGAACTACTTCCCACAGTAGTTCTCAGTGGGTACCGTCAACAAGCCCAACGGTCTGCCCACTAAGTCTACTAGAGGCAAAAGATAACAGGCAAAGAAATCTGAAAGAAAAGCTGGAAACTACTCTACAGCTACCATGCCTCTATCTAGACACTCAAAAGTGGAACAGATGAAAGTAAAAGAGACCACTCGCACCCAAGGTGCTCAATCGATCCAAACGAACTGACTACCTCAAAGGTCCAGTCAAGCCTGCGCCCGTCGACTAGGAACGCTCCTGCCCACTACCACACATCCACATGAGGACGGGATTTACGTGGGGCGTCCTGTCCTACTAACCCATCCCTCGCGCAAAACTGCCTCAACAGGCCCATCGTTGCCTCAACTGCGGAAAACTGCCTCAACAGGCCAACCATCGTATCCACAGCGGCATCTCAGGACGCGACTCCAACTGAGTAGAACGGCGCGGCATAGAGTATCAAACATTGGCATATGCAGGCTAGTCAAAATCCACGCTCACTCTCAGAACGGTAGGGCTCAAGATCCCCAAATACCTCGCACAACAGTCGGAGCACTCTCGACGACTCAGCTGCTCGGCTAACTCGAAACACGAGACACTAGCCTCTCCAACGGCTCGCAGCACAAGGCTCACTGGCTAGAGATACTCCACAGCCAGGAACGATCCACAACTCAGGGTAACAAAACAGGTCGGACAACACTCAACGACCTGGGACCACCGTCAACCCCAACGGTTCCCAACAAGACGGACCGGAAGATACTCGACGGCCCGGGACTGCCGTCTGCGCAACGGCTCCCTCCACGACAGCACAACAGGGAAACAAGACCTCCCGGGACTACCGTTTACCCAAACGGCTCTCGGCACAGATAAGCAACCCAGTACAACTACCAGACTCCACTCTGCTCCCAGGCAAGAGTGTAAAAGCATCCCACACTAAAAGCAAGTCCCGACCTCTCGGCCCACTACCCGGGCGAGAAAACACTATGTCCAGGGATGAAGGTACAGTGTGGATGTCTAAGCATAAATAACCCTAGCCCAAGTGAGGGTTTTCTACTAGTCTGGTTATACATACAACATATGACGGGGGTGCTAGGTCAAGTTCCAAAATAACTATATTAACAGATAATAAAAGGAATAACAATTCCTACAATCTAGCATACTACACAATGAAATAAACTATCATGCATAGTCCTACATCAGTAGAAATACTATACAGTCCATAAAACTTGGAGATAAGGCCACCCACCTCGATTTGCCACCAATTGCTCGTAGACACTTGCAATTGGCCTCCACGCGATCCGAACGCAAAACGATGTCCGCTGCCGGAGTCCGCACGCAAAACGGAGCACGGTGCCGGAATCCGCACGCCAAACGGAGTCCGCACGCAAAACGATGTCCGCTGCCGGAGTTCGCACGCAAAACGGTGCACGGTGCCAGGATCCGCACGCAAAATGGAGTCCGCACGCAAAACGGTGCACGACGTCGGAGTCCGCACGCAAAACGGTGCGCGGTGCCAGGATCCGCACGCAAAACGGAGTCCGCATGCAAAACGGTGCACGGTGCCGGAGTCCGCACGCAAAACGGTGCACGGTGCCAGGATCCGCACGCAAAACGGAGTCCGCACGCAAAACGGTGCACGGTGCCCAACACAGAAAAGAGCAAGAGGGTCAGTTACAGTCTAAAAGAACGCTCCAAAAACTGTACAAAAATACAGAAAAACCAACGCCCGGGACCTACCCGTTTGCGCCGCCGCCGCCGAAACGCTCCGCCGGGCGACCTCGCACGCAAAACGAGGTCCACGACGCGCCGCCGCACCTCACGCAACCCCCCTTCCTCACTCCCTCTTGCTCTCGGGTGGAGAAGAAAGAAAGAAAGGAGAAAGATGGCGGTGCGGGGAGGAAGAAGAAGAAGAAAATGAGGGGGAGAGAAAGTGGTCCACGGGGCCGGTGCACGGCCCCGGTCCACGGCTCGGGCCAACCAGGGAGCCCCAAACCGGGCGGTCCACAGCCGGGCGCGTGCGCCGGGTTCACGCACGCGCCCGGGTGCCACGTGGCGCGCGGCAACGCGCCCGCCACACGGGCGCGTTGCACCGCACCACGCGCAGGCGCGGGACACGTGCCCGTTACACGGGCGCGCGTGCCCCCGCGCCCGCGCGGGCGCCAACGGGGGGCCGCCACGTGGCGGCCCCTGCGCATTCCGCGCCGCGCGCCTGCGAGCCCCCTGTCGCGACCGTACGCCTGCCGTGCCCTCGGGATCCGCGCCGCCAAAAGCTGCTTCGGGATCCACACGCCACCTCGAAAAACGTGCCGCGATGCCTCGAAAAACGCGCACGTCAACAGGGCTCCAAAACCAACAAGTAAATAGTCCATTCTTAGCGATTTCGCGCGCTGAATCCAAAAACGATGTCCATTTCTCCAAATTCTCACTCAAAAATTTGCCGAATGCCCACTCGATCCGATTTTCGCGCCGGGACCATTTTTAAAGTCCGATTTGCCAAATTCCAACTCTAAAAATTCCCGAAGGCGACCGGAGAGGTAAACTTTTATCCGGACTTCACCCGGAGTCTAATTTTGACATCTGAATCGCGCGAAATCAGTTCTAAACACCCGACGGGTCCTCCAACTTCCCACGGGGTCTCAAATTAAGCCCGAAGTCCACCACTTGTGTCCATATTGCGCGCAACCCACGCAGGCCTCCAGTGATGCAAGCAAATCCCAAATTGCATCACAAATCCATTTCTGGGCCTCCAACACGCGCACCAACACCCCCAACGGCGACCGAAAGCTGCCCAACAACCAGCAACCCTACGCGGGGGATTCCGGGACCTCACATCCTCCCCCACTAAAAGAAAGTTTCGTCCTCGAAACTAGATCAAGCCCATCAGGAGTCAAGAATACCACGGCTAGGTATCTAACAATACGCCTCCAGCTCCCCCACTCGCTCCTCGTGATTACTCCGCGACAACAACAACAAGTACGGTATGACCCGATGTGCAATTCTCTCATCTCTCGAGCCAGAAATTGCAACGGGCGTCCCTCGTACTCCAATAATCACATATCTCAAAGGGGCAAGTAAATCACGGGCGAGGAAAAACACATCACTACTGAGCTGAGACGTGAAAAACCAAGGGCTCCATTAAAAGGCTGGGGGAAAACTGAAATAACCACAAGTGTAATACGCACCAAACCACATCATGGTGCCACCCTCAACAAGACGACCCGAAGCATACCTGCAGACTCGTCCAATAAGGAAGGGAAATCCAATAAGTTGGGGTCTTCACTCGGTCACTTCCCGATCCAAAACCACCTGAGTGGACTACTCAACTGCAGGCTACCCTCAAAAGGGATCCTCAAGAGACACAATCTCGTGCCACAGTTGGTCGCTCAACATGCTATCATAACCCCAACGGACCCACGGGTCGAAGTCGATCCCTCAACTCATAAAGATCACCCTGACGGGGACCAAACCGTCGGTGAACGGGACTGAAAACTGGCTCACAAGGCGATCATAAAGCTGATGCCCAACTCGCGGTCAAAAGTCCGAAACATCCAAAAGACTCTCACCGTTGTGTACCTACAACGTGGCATCACTGCCGTGCACCCACGGCGTGGCATTACTGCCGTGTACCAACGGCGTGGCCTCACTGCCGTGCGCCAACGGCGTGGCATCACCACCGTGTATCAACGGTGTGGCATCACTGCCGTGTATCAACGGCGTGGCATCACCACCGTGTATCAACGCCGTGGCATCACCACCGTGTATCAAGGCCTCAGATCTTCACAGCCCTATACCCAACACTACATCGAAAACCCGGAGCTGAGGAAGGGCCAAAAGATCAACAGGCAAAAACCCGGGCCCCAACTGCACTGGGCAGGACCAATAACTCCCATCTATGTGCAACACGTGATCAGGTATCTGAACCTCACGAGCACAAGCTAAAGGTCCTATCTCTAGCCCATACATCAATGCAAATGCCCTAGCACTCTCACAGCTATGTCGGAGAACCCTCAACGACTCAACTCACAGCAACACCCCACTCATAGGCGAGAAGAACCGACTGACGCGGCAAAGATCCAAAAATTCCGATAGACCGGTGCCTAGAACCCCAACCAAACAAGAACAGACCCTAGGCTCAGTCTATCGAAGTTTTCGCTCCTTTACCGTTCAGGGATTCGGTCCCTCTAGTTCAAAGCGGAAAACTATGTCAACAAGCAACTCACGGCTGGAGACGCTCCCGGTAGTCCATCAGGACGAACTCGACGCCATCAAATCTCGGCGTCCTGTCGGGTCATCTCAATCTCACTAAAATAACCACCTGGTAACTCGGCCGGAGGTGAAAATCGCCTCAACAGGCCAAACCTTCGCCACTCACTAGGCGGCATCGCCACTCATTGGGCGGCATCGCCACTCACTGGGCGGCATCACCCCTTACTGGGCGGCATCGCCTCTCACTGGGCGGCATCGCCCCTCACTGGGCAGCATCGCCCCTGGTAGCTCGGCCAGTGGAAAGTATCCTCCTGGTAATTCGGCCAGGGAAAAATTATCCATCTGGTAACTCGGCCAGTGATAATTATCCATCTGGTAACTCGGCCAGTGATAATTATCCATCTGGTAACTCGGCCAGTGATAATTATCCACCTGGTAACTCGGCCAGTGATAATTATCCATCTGGTAACTCGGCCAGGGATAATTATCCATCTGGTAACTCGGCCAGTGATAATTATCCACCTGGTAACTCGGCCAGGGATAATTATCCAGCTGGTAACTCGGCCAGTGATAATTATCCATCTGGTAACTCGGCCAGTGATAATTATCCATCTGGTAACTCGGCCAGTGATAATTATCCACTTGGTAACTCGGCCAGTGATAATTATCCATCTGGTAACTCGGCCAGTGATAATTATCCATCTGGTAACTCGGCCAGTGATAATTATCCACCTGGTAACTCGGCCAGTGATAATTATCCATCTGGTAACTCGGCCAGTGATAATTATCCATCTGGTAACTCGGCCAGTGATAATTATCCACCTGGTAACTCGGCCAGTGATAACGCCCTCCTGGTAACTCAGCCAGGGAAAACGCCCTCCTGGTAACTCAGCCAGGGAAAACGCCCTCCTGGTAACTCAGCCAGGGAAAACGCCATCCTGGTAACTCAGCCAGGGAAAACGCCCTCCTGGTAACTCAGCCAGGGAAAACGCCCTCCTGGTAACTCAGCCAGGGAAAACGCCCTCCTGGTAACTCAGCCAGGGAAAATGCCCTCCTGGTAACTCAGCCAGGGAAAATGCCCTCCTGGTAACTCAGCCAGGGAAAACGCCCTCCTGGTAACTCAGCCAGGGAAAACGCCCTCCTGGTAACTCAGCCAGGGAAAATGCCCTCCTGGTAACTCAGCCAGGGAAAACGCCCTCCTGGTAACTCAGCCAGGAAAAAATGCCCTCCTGGTAACTCAGCCAGGGAAAATGCCCTCCTGGTAACTCAGCCAGGGCGGGGTGTGTCCTTTTTACAACACGACGTCTCAGGGGTATCGCAACCCACTGCACAACTACAAACGTCAGGACACAACAACCATACGACCCAATCCAGCGAAAGTCTAAGACATGCCATCCATTCCATAGCATTATGTTGTCTGCAACCACATAATCGATTAGGAGAATAAACATGCCAAACTCTCATCCCGTCTCTAGGGAGAGGTAAAAACTCAATGAGGACTCTCGCTAAAAGTCATGACTCTCACGTAGTCATCCTAATGTCCAACCGCAAGCCTAGGGTTTCTAAATCCATCACGACCTACAACCTAGGCTCTGATACCACTCTAATCTGTCACGCCCGGGGGTGGAAACTGCCACCCGGGCTTGCCAACAGATCCGCCATCTGTACGGAAACTGCCGTACAGACGAAGCGTCTAACCTGCAGAAAGAATCAACTACAGTATACAGATATCAGAGAGTTGAAAGTAGACTACTAAAACTGAAGTCCAAACACTGTACAACTGAAAATAATACAATATCCATCTCCCCAAATACTATCATATACAAAGTCCTCTGATACAAAACTCAAAAGGGAGGTATCTCCAATGAATACATCAGTGTACAGACTCTCGATACAAGAATATCCTCACTACAACAATCTCTCAAACTGTAAAATAAAGTACAACTCTATACCTCACAACAAAGGTCTCTCAACAGAGGAAAAAGAAGAAAACTAATCTACTGAAGCTCTCCTCTGAAGGGGTACCGCTACACTCCAATGACGGGTAGGGAACTAGCTCGCGACTCCCTCGCCTCGGTCAGAAGGATCAGCAACTGGAGCAACAGGAACAGGAGGAGAAGTTCCTGGGGAAAAAGACACCACGACGGGTGTGAGAACTACTTCCCACAGTAGTTCTCAGTAGGTACCGTCAACAAGCCCAACGGTCTGCCCACTAAGTCTACTAGAGGCAAAAGATAACAGGCAAAGAAATCTGAAAGAAAAGCTGGAAACTACTCTACAGCTACCATGCCTCTATCTAGACACTCAAAAGTGGAACAGATGAAAGTAAAAGAGACCACTCGCACCCAAGGTGCTCAATCGATCCAAACGAACTGACTACCTCAAAGGTCCAGTCAAGCCTGCGCCCGTCGACTAGGAACGCTCCTGCCCACTACCACACATCCACATGAGGACGGGATTTACGTGGGGCGTCCTGTCCTACTAACTCATCCCTCGCGCAAAACTGCCTCAACAGGCCCATCGTTGCCTCAACTGCGGAAAACTGCCTCAACAGGCCAACCATCGTATCCACAGCGGCATCTCAGGACGCGACTCCAACTGAGTAGAACGGCGCGGCATAGAGTATCAAACATTGGCATATGCAGGCTAGTCAAAATCCACGCTCACTCTCAGAACGGTAGGGCTCAAGATCCCCAAATACCTCGCACAACAGTCGGAGCACTCTCGACGACTCAGCTGCTCGGCTAACTCGAAACACGAGACACTAGCCTCTCCAACGGCTCGCAGCACAAGGCTCACTGGCTGGAGATACTCCACAGCCAGGAACGACCCACAACTCAGGGTAACAAAACAGGTCGGACAACACTCAATGACCTGGGACCACCGTCAACCCCAACGGTTCCCAACAAGACGGACCGGAAGATACTCGACGGCCCGGGACTGCCGTCTGCGCAACGGCTCCCTCCACGATGGCACAACAGGGAAACAAGACCTCCCGGGACTACCGTTTACCCAAACGGCTCCCGGCACAGATAAGCAACCCAGTACAACTACCAGACTCCACTCTGCTCCCAGGCAAGAGTGTAAAAGCATCCCACACTAAAAGCAAGTCCCGACCTCTCGGCCCACTACCCGGGCGAGAAAACACTATGTCCAGGGATGAAGGTACAGTGTGGATGTCTAAGCATAAATAACCCTAGCCCAAGTGAGGGTTTTCTACTAGTCTGGTTATACATACAACATATGACGGGGGTGCTAGGTCAAGTTCCAAAATAACTATATTAACAGATAATAAAAGGAATAACAATTCCTACAATCTAGCATACTACACAATGAAATAAACTATCATGCATAGTCCTACATCAGTAGAAATACTGTACAGTCCATAAAACTTGGAGATAAGGCCACCCACCTCGATTTGCCACCAATTGCTCATAGACACTTGCAATTGGCCTCCACGCGATCCGCACGCAAAACGATGTCCGCTGCCGGAGTCCGCACGCAAAACGGAGCACGGTGCCGGAATCCGCACGCCAAACGGAGTCCGCACGCAAAACGATGTCCGCTGCCGGAGTCCGCACGCAAAACGGTGCACGGTGCCAGGATCCGCACGCAAAACGGAGTCCGCATGCAAAACAGTGCATGGCGCCAGAGTCCGCACGCAAAACGGTGCGCGATGCCAGGATCCGCACGCAAAACGGAGTCCGCACGCAAAACGGTGCACGGTGCCGGAGTCCGCATGCAAAACGGTGCACGGTGCCAGGATCCGCACGCAAAACGGAGTCCGCACGCAAAACGGTGCATGGTGCCCAACACAGAAAAGAGCAAGAGGGTCAGTTACAGTCTAAAAGAATGCTCCAAAAACTGTACAAAAATATAGAAAAACCAACGCCCGGGACCTACCCGTTTGCGCCGCCGCCGCCGAAATGCTCCGCCGCCGAAATGCTCCGCCGGGCGACCTCGCACGCAAAACGAGGTCCACGACGCGTCGCCGCACCTCACGCAACCCCCCTCCCTCACTCCCTCTCGCTCTCGGGTGGAGAAGAAAGAAAGAAAGGAGAAAGATGGCGGTGCGGGGAGGAAGAAGAAGAAGAAAATGAGGGGGAGAGAAAGTGGTCCACGGGGCCGGTGCACGGCCCCGGTCCACGGCTCGGGCCAACCAGGGAGCCCCAAACCGGGCGGTCCACAGCCGGGCGCGTGCGCCGGGTTCACGCACGCGCCCGGGCGCCACGTGGCGCGCGGCAACGCGCCCGCCACACGGGCGCATTGCACCGCACCACGCGCAGGCGCGGGACACGCGCCCGTTACACGGGCGCGCGTGCCCCCGCGCCCGCGCGGGCGCCAACGGGGGGCCGCCACGTGGCGGCCCCTGCGCATTCCGCGCCGCGTGCCTGCGTGCCCCCTGTCGCGACCGTACGCCTGCCGCGCCCTCGGGATCCGCGCCGCCAAAAGCTGCTTCGGGATCCACACGCCACCTCAAAAAACGTGCCGCGATGCCTCGAAAAATGCGCACGTCAACAGGGCTCCAAAACCAACAAGTAAATAGTCCATTCTTAGCGATTTCGCGCGCTGAATCCAAAAACGATGTCCATTTCTCCAAATTCTCACTCGAAAATTTGCCGAATGCCCACTCGATCCGATTTTCGCGCCGGGACCATTTTTAAAGTCCGATTTGCCAAATTCCAACTCTAAAAATTCCCGAAGGCGACCGGAGAGGTAAACTTTTATCCGGACTTCACCCGGAGTCTAATTTTGACATCTGAATCGCGCAAAATCAGTTCTAAACACCCGACGGGTCCTCCAACTTCCCACGGGGTCTCAAATTAAGCCCGAAGTCCACCACTTGTGTCCAAATTGCGCGCAACCCACGCAGGCCTCCAGTGATGCAAGCAAATCCCAAATTGCATCACAAATCCATTTCTGGGCCCCCAACACGCGCACCAACACCCCCAACGGCGATCGAAAGCTGCCCAACAACCAGCAACCCTACGCGGGGGATTCCGGGACCTCACACGAGCTCGCCAACAGATCCGCCGCCTAAACAAAACCCCACATAGGCGAAGCGTCTAACCTGCAAAAGATAATACTAACGATATACAAATATCAGAGCTGAAAAGAAAACTACTGTAAAACTAAAATCCAATCACTGTACAACTGAAAATAAAGATACAATATCCATCTCCCAAATACAATCATATACAAAATCCTCTGATACAACACTCCAAACTCTACAGGGAGGTAAACAGAAATAATACATCAGTGTACAGGCTCTCAGTACAAGTCAAATCCTCACAATACAATAGTCTCTCAAAAGTGGAAATAAAACTAATCTACTGACTGTACTGCAAATCTCCAGAAAGGGGGCACCGCTATACTCCAAGGACTGGTAGGGAACTAGCTCGCGACTCCCTCTCCTCGGTTAGTAGGATCAGCAACTGGAACAACAGGAACAGGAGAAGGGGTCCTTGGGGAAAAATACACCACAGCGGGTGTGAGAACTACATCCCACAGTAGTTCTTAGTGGGTACCGCCACCAATCCCGACGGTCTGCCCACTAAGTCTACTAGAGGCATAAGATAACAAAAAACTGAAGAAAGGAAAGCTGAAAATAACTCTACAGCTACCATGCCTCTATCTACTATGCTCAAGGGTGATACAGATGAAAATGATGCATCAACTCAAACTCAGTATACTCAATCAACCCAATCACAGTGACTGCCACATAGGGTCCAGTCAAACCTGCGCCCACCTACTGCCGCACATCCACAAGAGGACGGGTCTACCGTAGGGCGTCCGTGACTGCCAAAACTGGCCTAGCCAGAGGGACTGCGTCGATAAGTCGCGATAGCAAAGTAACAGGCCCAACTCCGGAGTGGCACTCGAGGGGCGCGACCCCACCGAGGAAAGTATCAGCGCATCTCTGTCGAGCTCAATGTGACTCATACAGGCTATAGTCCAAATCCACGATCAACAAGATCGACAATAACCAACATGACATCTCTAACTCACTAGCTGGAAATATCCAACAGCTAGGACTGTCGTCAACCCAACGGCTCCCCAAAATAGAACACCAACCCATAACGACACAGCACTGACCGACACCATAAGGTTTCGGAAACCCCGATAGGTCGGTGCCTAGAACCCTAATCAAACAAGAACATACTCCAGGCTCCGCCTATCAAAGTTTCCGACCCCCTTACAGTTCGGGAACATGACAACCTCAGTAAGACATGCGGAAGACACCAACCAGAAAGTTCCAAAGGACCAACACCTACAACCATATCAAACAAGAACAGGTTCCAGGCATGGTCCCCGTAGCTTTCGTCCCGAAACAGAAACAGAAAAGGCCCCTAGAACCTAGATCACCCAAACTCTCTCGAGTGCCGAAGTTGTAATAAAATGATGACAGTTATTACTGAAAGCTATTTTAATCTGAGAAATCTAATTTAATATATTTTAGTTCTTTAATAAAAATCAGTTCAAATAAGTTTTATTTTCCAAACCCCGAAGGGCTATTGCCTTCACCCAAATCAAACAAGAACAGGCTCCGGCAACCCCTCGAAATTTGGAAGGAAAACATTAGTTTACGAAAATTATGTATGTCTAAAAACAGTCTGGGTTCTAGGTCCTACTATCACTGGTACACTACTGCCACTAACACAGTGGCGACAAATAAAACAAGGAAACAAGACTTCCCGGGACCACCGTTCACCCAAACGGCTCCCGCCACAGATAAAAGACCGACTACATCTACTAGACTCCACTCTGCTCCCAAGCACGAGTGTAGCATGCATCCCACACTAAAAGGAATCCCGACCACTCGGCCCACTACCCGGGCGAGGATAACACTATGACCAGGAATAGAATACGAAGTGTGGATGTCTGGAGCATAAATAAACCTAGCCCAAGTGAGGGTTTTCTACTAGTCTGGTTACACATGCAACATATGACGGGGTGCTAGGTCAAGTTCCAACAATAGCAATCAATTTAACTAAAGCAGGATTAGGGAATAATAATTAACAGGATATCAACCATAATAGGAAAGATAATATTTCCCTCTCTAACATGCATCCTAATCCATCTCACAACATGCAAGTTTCCTATATTATAGAATTAACAGGCAGTCCATTGATTTTGGAGGCGAAGCAACCCACCTGAAAGTGCTAAACTGTCCAAAGTCCAACAACTGAAAATACCCAGGAACAAATATCTCCATTTTTCCCCGACTCCAACGGGTTCAGAAACACCCGCAAACTCTCCTGGGTACAACAATAAGGTCCAAAGTTACACTTTATTCCAAAAATATCCAAGTACACACAAACTGCTGGTAATAGTCCCAAAGATGTGAAATTTTCACCAGCAAAAAGGATTCCGAAAAATCCGACAAAAATACCTCTACGATCGTCGCGTCGAGCCCTTCGAAACGAGTACCTGCACGTCCCAAACCGAGTTTTGTACATCAAGATAAAAATCCGACAAGGTGACCCTCTCAAAAGAATCCTGTACAAAAAATCTGTAGCACTTTGCTCTGGAAAATGGGATTTTTCACCTTCGGGAGAAACTCAAAAAAATCCAGGAAAATTCGAGGACGTTCCTTGCGCTGCGTAGATGCAAAATGACTTCAGGCATGCCTCCATCCGATGCTTGAGCGCAAAGTTATCGCCGAAAAACCGATGTGCTGTCCGAAACTCCGCAGTGGAAAATAGGTCATAAAAAGGCTCAGGAAACTCCAAGAAAAACTCGAAAAGAGGACAAGCTCAAATCATGAGAGTCGTAGCCCTACCTGTCCTGAAGCCAATGGCACAAGAATCGCCGGAAAAGATGGTTGGAGTAGGCCGAGGGAGCTCGTGCACCGAAATGCGGCGGAAGAGATCACCGAAGAGAAATCGTCGCACTGCGCCGTAAAATCGAAAACCTCAAAGTACGTGCCACCAAAAATCCCAGAAATCCTCAGGTGAAGCAGCTCTGGAAGAGGAAGAATCTTGCTGAAGGTTGCACTGTGAGAAACCGAGCAGGGAAAGAGATACAGGCAGTTGTTCTCGGCCTATTTATAGGCTGGGAAAACAATTGGGAAAATGACACCCAAGTCCTAGGTTTCGGGCGCCCGAATCAATTTGGGCGCCAATAGTGCGCCGTTCCACTGCCTCGCAGAGCGCCCGAATCAATCCGGTTCCGCCACATCACCCGCCAAACAGCGGACAGCGGAAACGACCACCCGCCGTGCGCCACGTGGCCACCCGCGGACGCCGACATGTGGCGCGGCCGAGCGCGGGAAACCGCGGTCAGCGCGCGCCCACGTGCGCCCCTACGCCGCCGCCTGCGCTCTCCGCATGCACGCACCCCGAGGCCGGCCGCACCCGCTCCGTGGATCGAGTCCACTGCACCGACCAATCCTACACGGCCACGTGTCCCAAGGCAAACCAATAGGAAGACGACACGTGGCATGCCGCCCCCGTGCACCGCGCGCCTGCCCGCGCCCACTCCGGCGCCTGCCCGCGCCCGCGCCGCGCCGCCGCTGCCCGCCGCCGCCGCCGATGCCCGCCGGCTTCCTTAACAGTGCCAAGTGCCTCGAAATTCGTGCGCGTCATCAGGGCTCCGAAAAATACAAGTGAATAGTCCATTTTCATCGTTTTCGCGCGCTGAATCCAAATCTGTTGTCCATTTTGCCAAATTCCATTTCTTAAAATTGTCAAAGGCATCCGAAAAGGTGTTCTTTTGTCCAAACTTCGCGCTGAATCCAATTTTAATATCCGTTTCGCGCGAAACCACTTCTAAACATGCGACAGGGTCAAGCGATTACCCAAGTATTCCATTTAACACCCGGAGTTCATCACTTAAGTCCAATTGGTGCACCAACACCGCCGACACGCCACATAGGCCTCCAGAAGCTGCTGGTCACACTGTAGAAGCCCTGCAGATATCCGGTGTAGTGATCCAGATTCCCATGCAACCTTTTCGGTGAATCCACTATGAAGAACACCTAGTGTTGGTGTGTCTGGCCCATAATGCATCAAAGGGATGCCACAGATGGACCCTGTGTGATATCTTTAGCTGATTTGGCCTTCGGCTGCATTTGCCGAATTTTAGAAAAAGGTTTTGGGCCAAACAGAGGTTGGATTTGGATTCAGCGCGGAAAAACGCTTGAAAATGGCTATTTGCTTGTTAAATTTGGAGTCTGGATGACCAAAAACTTGCTTCCGGAAGTTTTTAGGGAATTTCATTGCATGGGGGGAGACCGTGGACCGGCCTGAGCCACGTGGCGGCCTGTCATTGGTCGGCCCACGCAGCTTGGTCCACGGGGAGGCGCGGCAGGTGCATGGACCGCTGGCGGGGGACGCGTGGCGTGCCCGGAATGGCCGGTGCACGCGGCGCGGACCAGGGAGTTTGCGCGGGCTCAGTGGACCGGGTGCATGGACACGTGGCAGCCTGGCATTGGCTGGTTCACGAAGGCGTGGTCCACGGGAGCATGGAGGGGCACCTCGGGGCGCGTGCGCATACAGTTGCCAGGCGGCGCTATCGGCCGCGCTCGAGTGCGGGCCACGTGTCGGCCCGCCATTGGCGGGCCGTACCTACCCCCGCTGACCGGGAGTGGACACGCGGCCGACTCCCAGCTGCCCGTGTACGCTGTCCGCTGTTTGGGGACACATGGCGGGGGCAGGAGCTTCCGGGCGCTTGGTCGGACGGGAAAAATCCGACCATTCGGATTCGGGCGCCCGAACTCGATTGTTAGTGGGTTGCGGGTTGGGCCTATAAATAGGGACTTTGAGGCCTTGTATCTCTTTTTTCTGGGCTTCTTTTCACAGATGGTGCTTAAGGAGATTTCTCCCTCACACAGTGCTCTTCACTTTGGAAGATCCCTGGGATTTTCAGGGGCTCGCATCCCGAGGTTCTCATTTTAACGGCGCGGCGCGACGCTCGTTCACCGGCTCGTAGGAAACTCAGATTTGAACGTGCAGGTACTCGTTTCGACCGGCTCGTCGCGACGATCGCGGTGGTATTTTTCCTGGAAATTTTCGAGCAGAACTTGCAGGTGAAAAAGGCAAAACTGTGGACTGTTGTGATTTGGACAGATTATGTTGGATCATTGTATATTTAATTGTGTATGTTCTTATGGGGTATGTTGTGCAGTGTTGTGGTGATTGTTTGGACCGAGCGTGGACTTCACTTTTGGGACCAGGATTTAGCGCTTGAGGTGGGTACCGTTGTAAACCTCCTACTTGTGATAACCCACTAGGCATATTGGAGCCATTCCTATATCATGTTGATAGTTGTATCAGTGAAATGAACATAGCATGCTTGTTTGAAAGTGCGGATCTATTGTTAACACTTGCATCACTAGAGGATTAGACATCAGTAAATTATTATTTCTTGAAAAAGATTAATGTTTAAATCCCTGGGGAATAGTATGCTAAAACCATATCATGTATTGTGTATATTGGGAGGCTTATACATGTGTATGGAATAGTTTGTGGCATATTAGTACTTCAGATATTCAAATAAATGCATACTTTAATTCTTGTAAGAATTGGAATACTGAGGTCATTTTATTAAGTAAAGAACTTTGCATGCTTGTATGGTCACCTGGTTAGGCCACCTTTTTTCTGCTACACTATCATGCTGGAACTGACTTAGGAGAAACCATGCTTTTTATTCTTTCTCCTGTTGTCTAGTCTTAGGGGATAATGTGCTCGGGTTCGAGCGGGGTCTGGGATAATGTGGTCAGATATTTAGAGTTTGGGATAGACGGGGATGGATGGTAGGGTATTGCGGCAACCGCGGACTCAGGGCGGTTGACCAGATTATTGTTATTATTATTGCATCAGATTTGAGGCGAGGGATCGGGCTTCCTTAGGGGATGGTTTTTTCCCACTTATTTATAGTCATGATCCAGTCCTGCTATATTAGGTTACTTGTGACTACTTATTTCACTTGTGTGGGTCGCTCCCCTCGAGTGCCACTCCGGAATGTGCGACCGTGCCGGTCAGGAGCCGGTCTGTTACTTATTTTGGGTGCGACCGTACCGGTCAGTAGTCGGTTTGTCACCCATCTCGGGATGCGACCGTACCGGTCAGTAGTCAGTCAGTATTCCCGCATATGAGTTTAGAGTTTGGTAGACATAGCAGGCAGTACCAGTGTTTACTGGGGTTTAGATTGGGGTTCAGGCAGGCAGGCAGGCATTTATTTTCTGATTCATACATTTAGCTATTCTTTTAGCTTGGCATTTTAGAGGCATATTAGTGGTAGCTTTTCCATCAGTAGTTATATTTACAGCTTACCACCTTTATTTCTTTTTCGCCTCTGGTAGACCTAGTGGGCATGTCTGAGTTTGAGGTTTAACCCACTAGGGGAGGCTACTGTTTTTATAGTAGTTCTCACCCCCCACTGTTTTCCTTTTTCTTTTCCCCTTTGTTTTGCAGAGTCCTCTGCTGGAGTTGCGGGACCCTCTTCCCAGGATCGAGGTAAGAGTATCGCTGATTAGATAGCTACTTCCCCGATCTCGAGTTTAGTAGTTTTGATGTATCCCCTGTACACTCAGACGGTTGTATTTTTCTTTATTTTGGGTCTGGCTTCGGCCAGCTAGTTGTATTTATTTCGTGAGCTGGGAGAGACACATGTATTTATGAGAGTTATGTTGTACTTTTATTTCCAGCATTTGTCTGAGATGTATTAATTTTAGTTTAGCTCTGTTTTATGCTCCTTTATTATATCTTTATATCTGAGCAGGTTACCAGCGCTTCGTGTACACGGGAAATTCCGTGTTCACGGCGGATCTGTGGACGAGCCCGGGTTCTGGTTTACACCCGGGGCGTGACATCCGGGTCACCACAGTATTGCTACCACCCAAAATGCTATAACCGGGTTAAGAGATTTAGTCATATTATATCATTTATATATAGGACTAATCCAAATTCCAGGGGTGTCGCATTCTTCCCCCCTTTAAGCCCTGATATCCTCGTCAGGCTCAAAGACACTTACAAGCACCAGGCGATGTGAGACTCGTATCGCTAGCCTTAGCCGACCTTGTGGGGAGCTGCACTCCACCCACAATAGTCATTAGCCGAGGAGCCTCGCTCTACCCACTAAATAACCCTGGCTCAGCCGAGATTCATCTCACATTTCCGGCTGGTGAATGGCTCTGATACCAACTATGACGCCCCAACTTCCCAGGGGGTCACCCATCCTAGAACTACTTTAGCTCTAGCACGCTTAACTATCTTAACCTCTTGGGTGTTGCTACCACCCAAAATGTTATAGCCAGATTAAGAGATTTAGTCCTATTATATCATTTATATATAGGACTAATCCAAATTCTGAGGGTGTCACACTGATCTTGATCGTTTAAGAGCGCAACGCGCGATGCATACCATCGGTTAAAAGCATCAGCCGACAGGAGGAGCAGCCGATAAGGAGATCATCGCCTAGCCCAAGGTCAGCTTCGGCTGAAGGCAACCACCTAACCGCTCAGTCGAGTGACGAGGTTAGAGTCAATTCTCGGCTACTCAAGCCGAAAAAGGAAAAACTCCGAAAGGAAAGAAAGCAAGATCTGGGCGTGAATCTCGTAACTGATTCCGGAATGGCAAACAGCGTCCAGTATTGGAAAGCGCCGAAGATCACGCTCCGGCGCGCTAATAAGGGGATGAATCTAGACGAGAAACGACTACTCTCCTATTAAAGAGAATAGTTTTAAAATGAAATAGTTGAGAATTTTCCGATAACTCTCCCCAAATTACGCCGATTATTCAAATCGGCGATTATACACATGGTTTGGGAGTGTATAAATACCCGAACCATCGAAGAAGAAAGGGTCCGGCAACCTCGTAAGCCCGAGACGATCCCCCTGCCTTTTCATACCTTTACTGCTTTCCTAGGAGTAGGTCAACTTAACCTTTACCGCTTTTCTTAGGAGTAGATTACTTGTAATTTCTATCCATTTCCTTCTCCTTGTATCCCCTTTTTATGCAATACAATTCCTAATCGGCTCCTTAGCCGTGTCAAATTATTGTCTCTATTACCCGGTTCGACTACTCTAAGTCGAACCCAGCATCTTTCTGCCTCCACATCCCGTTTTCGACTCTTCTAAGTCGAACGGTCGCAAGAGTTACCAGAGAAGAACTCGGCCGAGCGGATCCCTCTGTTGGGTTATATGTAATATAGATCTAAATAGGGGAAAAAACACCTAGAGGGGGGTGAATAGGTGTAAACAATAAACACTCAAAAAATCATTGCGCAATAAAAACCCAATGCGGAAATATAAATGAACACGCAAGATTTTTACGTGGAAAAACTCCAAACCGGAGTAAAAAACCACGGGACCGATAGCACGGTGAAATCCACTAGAATTAAACACGTACAAGGTGATATACCGTACTCACAGACGACTCAACCTTTTCCATACGCTCCTAGTTGATCTTCTCCGCTCGTTCCGCAACGCGTCTCGAATCCACGATTTGCGTCCAACGCCGAATCCACGGCGTCCAACGTCGAGTCCACGACGTCTGACTGAATCCACGGTCTTCACCCAGTAGCACGCTTCGAATCCACGAACGTACCTCGCTCCGAATCCACGAGAGCGGTTGAACCTTGAATCCACAAGGACACGCGAATCCACGCGCCGATTTTGGGGTAAATCATTGTTTTTGGGTGGTGATGATCCGCCGAATACTTAGATCAAAGATAGATCGGAAATACCATCTAAGTATTCATTAGTTTGATTCAACTCAAGATGTGAGTATGAAAACCTAGAATCAAACTAATCAATATAGATGAAGAAACATAGGGTAATATCTAATGATTTCCTTTCTTCTCTATATGTGGATCTTAGGCCGTATAAAAGATGACAGCTTTTTGGATTATCGGCTTACCCTAGAAAAATGAATCATAGGGTCTATTTATAGGTTAGAAACCCTAGGAAGAAGATAAGGATCAAAAACCTACCATTTCTTGAAATTTTACGGACGGCGATCCGGATCGGATTTCGGCGATCCGGATTGCAGTAGCAAGAAAGACGGTTTCCAGAAAATCAATAGTTCGGGATCCGGATCGGAATGGCTGATCCGGATCGTTCATACAGTTTCACCAAACATCAACGTTCGGGATCCGGATTGCAAATCCTGATCCGGATCGTGCAAGTAAAACGGTAAAACTAGTGTTCGGGATCCGGATCATGAGATGCTGCGATCCGGATTGAACCAGTGTATGAACGAACACCCTTCGGGATCCGGATTGGAATGTCTGATTCGGATCCTGAACATGTCCCATGTCCAGTTTTTGATTTTTATGCAATGAAAAATTCTTCCAGGTGTTTCTACACTACAAGAAGTATTCGGATCACCAAAAATCTTTAGTTAAACATACCTGATCCTTTTGAATTCTTCTTTCTTGAGATTGAGTTAAATGATCCAACCTTCTTCACCTTCAATCTTCAAGACTTGAACCTTTCACGAAATTACGCCAACTCAAATTCCGTAGCAATCTCCCCCTTTGGCGGTTTCGTGACAAAACACAGATCCACTAAAGAAAATTCAAAAAGATATTTTTGTTGCTATCACCATACAACAAAAATTTAAATGGAGATCCAAAAATTTAAAAACATGAGATAACCTCCTAAAACAGACTCTAGACTTAGACATCTGTACTCTCTGCACAAAGAAATCATTCTTGATAAAAAAGAATCGTTAAATACCTCAAGAATTGAAACATACAAAACCAAGTACAGAGATAGAGTTTATCTGATCATCATGACATTTGAGAATTCAGATATGTAAGAGAATCATAGTCAAAAACCAACATATCTTCTAAGCATTCAAAAACCAAATGTCACAAAGTGTTAGTCCAACATCAACTTGTTAGTCATATTACATGCCCAAATAGTTAGTCGAATAGTTAGTGACATGCAACAAATCACAAGATAAAAACCAAAGTTGAAGTTGAAGTGATACTTACCTTGATGTTCACTTACCTTGATGTTCACACATTCACACAGTTTTCACATCATCATTGTTCAAGTTCTCTCTAAACTCTCTCCCCCTTTTTGTCACAAACTAAGCCAAAATTACAAAAATTTAAGGAGAGTTAAGAAGTTTCAAAAAAAAATGTAAGGAAATGTAAGAACTAGAACTAAGAATAAGTCCTAAAAACCGAACTAAAATCTAAAAAGGTAAAAGCCTGCACAAATCTGCACAAAAATTGTTAGAGCACAACTTATTTATCGGAGTCTGAATCCTCAGACGCACTATATCCCATCTTAGCGAACATGTTCTTAATCAATTTCCTCATCGAATTTACTTTCTTGGTCAATGTAATTTGGGATGCCGTTATGATCTCGAGTTCTTCAGACATTCGCTTTTGTTCTTTGGTTATCCGCTCTTGCTCAAGAGATAGGCGTTGTTGTTGCTTGAAGATCGAAGTTACTGATGCGTCATCATCCGCGCCAGGTGCTTGTTGAGACGGTGAGGCCGAGGTGCCGACACAAGGTTTCTTTCCAGTGGACGGTGTCGGAGTAACATGTGATAATTTGTGAAGTGACTTCACAATCGTTGACTCATCTATCATCCCCCAACAGTGTTGATAAGATGTCGAGCTTATATCAATGTCAAACTTTTGTAAGATCCTCATGATGATTAAAGGAAACGGAAGTCGCTCAGAAGGATGAGGATGCACAATATATCTTGACATTCTATTCCAAATTATGTAGGGGATATTCATGTTCAATCCTACAGCCTCAGAGGGATGACCTATGAGATATAAGAACAGCAGTCTCTCCCATCTCACGACCTTAGTCTGCATGTTAGGTAGAATGTTGTAACACGTGATGAAATTTAGAAATCGGTACTCCAGTCGAAGATGTTTGGATTTTACACTTTTACCATTAGCTGATTTCGTTCCTTCCAAACAAACTTTATCTATCACTGTTTGCCACAAGGCATTCGTCAAACTTCTTCCTTTCAAAAAGTTGAGCCCCGATGTGTTAGATTCCATTCCAAGGACTTCGCCAATTAGCTGCGGAGTGATTTTAAGTTTCATCCCTTGGATATTTGTATAAAAATGCATTGATCCACGTTCTTCTTCTTGAAGATGTCATGCATTCGTGTAAAAGGTTCTTACACGATACAAACAATACCCAAGTAGTTCGGGGAATCGGCAGACTTGGATGAGATTAGCTTGCTCAATCAAGGTTCCAAAACCTGGTGAGTGATTTCGGAGAGCTTCAATGTTGACATGACGTTCACCGATGCATTCACGACGTTCAAACGCTCGAAGGCGATCCATGCTGACGAACACTCCTTCCACGCGAGGCGGGGAGTCAGGAACTATCGGCGTGTCAATATCAGCGTCTCGTCGTAGTCCAAAGCGTCTAGTTACTCGTTTTCTTTTCACAGAGATGGTTGGTGTAGCCATAGGCGCTTTTCCTGTGTCCATGGGTCCCTTTTCTTTTGAACCATCGGAAGCTTTTCCTTTTGAACCTTCAGACGCCTTTTGTTCAGGCAATGAGTCATCATCATCTGTCAATTCAGTCCAATCTATCTCTTGACAATCTGCTTCCACTTCTGTGTCGCTGATCAGAAGAAACTCACCTTTTTGTTGTGTTTTCTTAGCTCTCTTTAATTTGTTTGTGGCCCGAGTGTGCACCACAGTGACCAACAAAAGGATGATCCATGAGAATCCCATTGATCCAAGTGCCTTAAGAAGATTGAAATCCTGTGAAGACCAACTCAAGAACACATGAAAAAATTGTTAATTTTCAAAAATTAGAACAATCATTATCGTGTAGAGAGACTAAGAATCAAATTAGTTTTGCAAAAGGAATTTTAAAACTAGATCAATTGCATGATTTTCAAAAATTCCCATTATATGCCCTAAAATCGAATTTTCAGAAATCGAAGCCCAAAAATTCGTTAATCAGGAGAATACCTAGCATATAATCAAAACTAATCTACCCAGAGTTCTTATTTCAAAAGAAATTTGACCAAAAACCATTCACAAACGAAAAAGATAGAAAGATCTCCTCACGTTTTGAAGAAAATAGAGAAAAACTATGAAAAACGAGATTTTGATCAATAAAACTTACTTGGATTCGAAGAACTTGAGTTAGGAAAGCTCCAAGATGCAAGAATTCTAGAGAGAGAAGCTCTAGAGACTTGAGAACAAAAGATTAGGGTAAAAGAAATCAAAACCTTTTCGATCTATTAAAAACCCTAGCCGTGATCCGGATCGGATCGAGATTTCGATCCGGATCGGCTACCCGCAGGAAGAAGCCTGCGTTCGGGATCCGGATCACTTATCCCGATCCGGATCAGCTGCAACTTTTTCTTCAGAAAAATTTAGATAAAATCCATAAAATCCAGAAAAAGTATGTAAGCATTTTAACACATCAACTTTAAACAAAAATTATCGTTTCATGTCAAGAGAAATAAATTATGTTAAATCTATCAATAACATTCAAATAATGACATGACAATTTACAGAAATTAAAACCTTTAAAGTTGATCAAGTTCAAACACATCCATCATGATCTTATGAGTTCGGCGTTTATCAAATCATTAAAATGGCAAAGAAAATGAATTACCAAGATCAATAGATGTTTGAAATCCCAAATAAATTATATAATGTATCTAGTCAATCTGTTGAAGAGAGTGGCTCTTTGAGCATCTTTCATTAAAAATCCCACCTTATACCAACCTTGAAATTTGACGGAGTCAAGTATTTCAATCATGCATTTTACTTAATCAAAAATTACAAACCCATGCTTGGTATACATGTGGTAGCTGCACACAGTACTCGGACGACCGAGGTGGTAGCTCTTTCCTCCATGTGGTGGTAGTTTTCACACTCCTCATTGGGATTTAACTCTTTCCACATCTTTTGAGCATTTTATTTTTCTTTGACTCCCCCTCAATTGGCTATCAATTAATTTAAGATATAAAGTATTCAACCAAGGATTGATCTCGAATTCATACTCAACCAAATAGTCAAATAAGATAAAAACAATACCAAGAGATCATTGAGGGAGAAATTAACTTTGATCAATTAAAAATGGTTTAATTTAAATAAATGATCAATGCATCAACTGAATTATTATGATATCCAAAGCATAATAAATTTCTAATTATATGAAAGGATGCAAGTAAAGTCAATAATACACATGCTCAATTAATGTACTATGTATAAACATAGATAAAGAACAAAAACACAAAAACAAAACCTAACCTAAGCAAAAATTTCAAAAAGAAGTTTATTTCAAGGAAAGCATTCCAATTGCTTTACGCAAATGAATAAAACGTTTTTGATCCAAAGGTTTTGTTAAAATGTCAGCTAATTGATCCTCAGTTGAAATATATGAAAGTTGAAGAGTATTTGATTCAACTAGCTCTCTAAGAAAATGATATCTAAGTTCAATGTGTTTTGTTCTAGAGTGCAACACCGGGTTTTTGGAAATGTTTATAGCACTAGTGTTGTCACAAAGAATTGTTACCGAAGATGCTGAAATCCGGAAGTCGTTCAACACACTTTTCATCCAAATAAGTTGCGTTGAACAACTACCCGCTGAAATGTATTCCGCTTCGGCAGTTGAGAGTGCTATGCAATTCTGCTTTTTACTGTGCCATGCAACAAGGCAATGGCCAAGATAGAAGCATGCACCACTCGTGCTTTTCCGATCATCCACTGATCCTGCCCAATCGGCATCTGAGTATCCAACAATATCCAAACTAGTTCCCATAGGATACCAAATTCCAAAATTAATTGATCCTTTGATGTACCGGATGATCCTTTTCACCGCTTTCAGGTGAACCTCCTTTGGTGCTGATTGATATCTCGCGCAAATCCCAACACTAAAGGATATATCCGGGCGACTAGCCGTGAGGTAAAGTAGACTTCTAATCATACTTCGATATAGTTTCTCGTCTACATTCTCACTATGTGATTCACTTCCAAGTCCCTTGTGGCTAGTTCCCATTGGAGTCGGAAAATCCTTCGAATTTTCAAAGTCAAACTTTTTAACCAACTCCATTGCATACTTGGATTGACACAAGTGAATACCTTCATCATTTTGTTTAATTTGCAATCCAAGAAAATAAGTCAATTCGCCCATCATGGACATCTCAAATTCGCTTTCCATGGTCTCCGCGAATTTAGAAGCATCATTATCTCTTGTTGCGCCAAATACAATGTCATCGACATAGATTTGTGCTACAATGAAATTATTTTGATAATGCTTCACAAAGAGAGTCCTGTCAGCTCCCCCTCGAGTATAGCCCTTCTCCAAAAGGTGCTTTGTCAACCTTTCGTACCATGCTCGCGGTGCTTGTTTCAGACCGTAAAGAGCCTTTTTCAAACGAAAAACATGGTTAGGTTGTTTATGGTCTACAAAACCTTTCGGTTGAGCCACATAAACTTCCTCATTTAAAAACCCATTTAGAAACGCGCTCTTAACGTCCATTTGAAATAATTTGATTTTAAAATGACAAGCAATAGCAAATAGTATACGAATGGACTCGAGTCTAGCTACAGGGGCGAAAGTTTCATCAAAGTCTATACCTTCTACTTGAGAGTAGCCTTGAGCAACTAATCGTGCCTTGTTCCTGATGATAGTACCATCCTCATTTTTCTTGTTCTTGAAAATCCATTTGGTACCTATCACATTATGTTGCTTTGGAGGCTTCGTTAATTCCCAGACTTTGTTTCGCTCAAATTGATGGAGCTCTTCCTGCATTGCTTCAATCCAGTAGTCATCCTGAAGAGCTTCATCGATGTTCTTTGGTTCGATTAAAGATACGTAGCAAGCAAATCCACAAACCAACTGCCTCCGAGTTCTAACTCCTTCTTGTGGATCTCCAATGATGTTTAATTCAGGATGATCCTTGGAGATGCGTAAAGTTTGAGGTAACGGAGTACTCGGAGGTACATGAGACGATTCCTGCACATCAGATAAACTTGAAGAACCATTAGTTGCATCATTAATATCGAAAGAATTGTTATGAGAAGATGCAATGGCAGGTGTATCATCATCTAGAGAGATATCGAGGGTAGATTTTTCAGATGCAAAGTGAAAAGCTTCATCTACTTTAACATTTATAGATTCTACAATCGTTTTAGATTCCATGTTAAATACCCGATATGCTCTGCTATTTGTAGAATAACCCAAAAAGATCCCTTCGTCACTTCGAGAATCGAACTTACCAAGATTTTCGCGATCACGCAAAATAAAACATCGACTCCCAAAGATCCGAAAGTATTTGATATCCAGTTTTCTACTAAACCACAGCTCATATGGTGTATTTAAAGTTCCTGGGCGCAAATACACTCGATTAATGACATAGACAGCGGTGTTCACAGCCTCAGCCCAAAAATATAGCGGTAAATTCCGGCTATGAAGCATCACACGCGCCATCTCTTGAACAACCCTGTTTTTGCGCTCAACAACACCATTCTGCTGAGGTGTATAGGGTGCCGAGAATTCATGTTTTATGCCGTTGAAAGTGCAAAAATCAATGAATTTGGAATTAATGAATTCTCCACCTTTATCACTTCTAACACGAATGATCTTTTCATTCTTTTCAATCATAATACGATGGCAAATCTCATGAAAAGAATCAAACGTATCAGCTTTCTCTTTTAAGAATGCTACCCAAGAATACCGAGAGAAATCATCAACAAATAAGAAAATATACCATTTACCTCCCAAAGATGGTTGACGGGTCGGCCAAAAGAAAGAAAAATAGTCTACATAAACTACACAACATTTAATCGTAGAACGATTAAAGACAAGGAAGGATTTCACCTTTGCATACCCAAACCTTTTGAGTTTTGGAGTATGTTGGCAATGGTTGAGAAATTTTCCTTGATGAAGACGTCTTGTATGATTGATCTTTTTCTTTTGTCATCGTCTTGTTTGAAGTACTGCCAATGTTCTTTTCTTTTGAAAAGTCCTTCTTTGAATTCCGGGGAGTGAACTTATTGGTAGCAGTTGCAAGATGTGGTTGATTTGATCTTTGAGCTCCAATCTTGCAATTTCTTTCAATGTGCCCTGCAAAATTACAACGAAAACATACCTTTGTGCTTGACGATTCCGAAAAGGGTGAAGTAGGCTTGTTGTCGTTGGTTGTCGTGAATTCCGGTGTCGGAGGAGGAGATACCGACTGAGGCACAAAGACTGTCCCAACCGAACTAAAATTGTCTTCAGTTCGATTGTATCCGAGGCCGAACTTGTTTGTTTGACCAAGACCAAGAAGTTTATCCAACTCACTCCTTCCAGAAGAAAATTGCTGTAAGTCATTCTTGAGTTGGAAAATGGTCTCTGTCATTTCCAATTTTTCCTGTCGGGCCTCGCCGTAGAGCTTCAAGAAGTAATTCGCTTTGTTCACCATATCTATATAATTCTTCTCGAGTTGCTCATTGGACTCTTGAAGGGAAACATTTGCTTTTATCAGATTATCCCTTTCCACTTCAAGATCGGTCGAGAGAGAAGTTACCCTTTTTACTTCTTCTTCGAGATCCTACAATCTCCCTCTCAACCCCTTGTTTTGCTTAGCCGGTTTCTTTGAATCCTTCAAAAGTCTGTGGTAGGCTAAAGCAAAATCTTCACCTTCCGAATCATCCGATTCATTGTCCGTTGCATTCTTTTCAACAGTGGAGTTGGACAATGACTCGGATGTACTTGCCATTAAGCACATGAATGGTGAAGATGTGGACGCATGGAATGCCGTTGCGCTTTCTTCTTCATCACTTGAGGATGACTCATTTGACGTTGAGTTGTCATCCCAGGTGACGACTTGCATCGCTTTCTTCTTCGACAGATTCTTAGTTGGACACTCCGTTGAGATATGGCCGTATCCTCGGCACTTGAAGCATTGGACTTGTCCCTCCGAACTTTTCTTATCCTTTAAGAAGTTCTCTTGCTTTCTTGACTTGTAACTTGAAGTACCCTTGCCTTTCTTCGACTTTCCGAAGGATGGAGATTTACTTGAATTACCCCTTCGAAAGTTGCGGCGAAACTTCCTTGTCAAGAGAGCGAGTTACTTCTCAAAGTCCTCCATAGAAAGGTTCTCGTCATCGTCTGAGGAGGATGTATCCGCGTCTTCTTCCTTAGTTGTTTTCAACGCATAACCTGAAGACTTAGAAGAGGATGCTTTTCCAGAAGAATTGTTAGTAGAAAATGTCATTTCATATGTTTGTAATGAACAAACTAATTCTTCTACACGTATTTCGTCCGGGTGTTTAATAGTTTCAATGGCTGTAACCTTTGGGCGAAATCGTTCAGGAAGAGTTCTTAAGATCTTTCTTACAACCTTAAATTCTGGAATCTTCTCTCCCAGGTTAGCACATGAATTTACGATGCCTTGCAATCGTGTATAGTAGTCCGTGAAAGATTCATTTTCTGCCATAAAAATGGAGTCAAATCTGCTCATAAGCATTTGCAGCTTTTGAATCTTCACGAGGTTAGTTCCCTCATGTGTAACCTGAAGAACATCCCAGATTTCTTTCGCAGTCTCACATGCCGAGACGCGAGAGAATTCAGTTTGAGATAAGGCATTAAAAATAGCATTAATTCCCTTGCCATTGTAAGAAGATGAATCTAACTCTTCCTTGGTCCATTTCGACCTAGGTTTTAAGGTGCGAACATCAGAAATAATTTCAGTTGGATTAGACCATCCTAATTCAATTGATTGCCACACCCTTTCGTCGATGGAAATTAAAAAGGCTTTCATCCGTACTTTCCAGTACGCATAATTTGTTCCATCAAAGAAAGGGGGTCGATTGATGTTTCCACCTTCAACCATTGTTTACAACCTTATTCCCTCTCTGATACCACTTGTTGGGTTATATGTAATATAGATCTAAATAGGGGAAAAAACACCTAAAGGGGGGTGAATAGGTGTAAACAATAAACACTCAAAAAATCATTGCGCAATAAAAAACCCAATGCGGAAATATAAATGAACACGCAAGATTTTTACGTGGAAAAACTCCAAACCGGAGTAAAAAACCACGGGACCGATAACACGGTGAAATCCACTAGAATTAAACACGTACAAGGTGATATACCGTACTCACAGACGACTCAACCTTTTCCATACGCTCCTAGTTGATCTTCTCCGCTCGTTCCGCAACGCGTCTCGAATCCACGATCTGCGTCCAACGCCGAATCCACGGCGTCCAACGTCGAGTCCACGACGTCTGACCGAATCCACGGTCTTCACCCAGTAGCACGCTTCGAATCCATGAACGTACCTCGCTCCGAATCCACGAGAGCGGTTGAACCTTGAATCCACAAGGACACGCGAATCCACGCGCCGATTTTGGGGTAAATCGTTGTTTTTGGGTGGTGATGATCCGCCGAATACTTAGATCAAAGATAGATCGGAAATACCATCTAAGTATTCATTAGTTTGATTCAACTCAAGATGTGAGTATGAAAACCTAGAATCAAACTAATCAATATAGATGAAGAAACATAGGGTAATATCTAATGATTTCCTTTCTTCTCTATATGTGGATCTTAGGCCGTATAAAAGATGACAGCTTTTTGGATTATCGGCTTACCCTAGAAAAATGAATCATAGGGTCTATTTATAGGTTAGAAACCCTAGGAAGAAGATAAGGATCAAAAACCTACCATTTCTGGAAATTTTACGGACGGCGATCCGGATCGGATTTCGGCGATCCGGATTGCAGTAGCAAGAAAGACGGTTTCCAGAAAATCAATAGTTCGGGATCCGGATCGGAATGGCTGATCCGGATCGTTCATACAGTTTCACCAAACATCAACGTTCGGGATCCGGATTGCAAATCCTGATCCGGATCGTGCAAGTAAAACGGTAAAACTAGTGTTCGGGATCCGGATCATGAGATGCTGCGATCCGGATTGAACCAGTGTATGAACGAACACCCTTCAGGATCCGGATTGGAATGTCTGATCCGGATCCTGAACATGTCCCATGTCCAGTTTTTTATTTTTATGCAATGAAAAATTCTTCCAGGTGTTTCTACACTACAAGAAGTATTCAGATCACCAAAAATCTTTAGTTAAATATACCTGATCCTTTTGAATTCTTCTTTCTTGAGATTGAGTTAAATGATCCAACCTTCTTCACCTTCAATCTTCAAGACTTGAACCTTTCACGAAATTACGCCAACTCAAATTCCGTAACACCCTCCTCAGCCCGATCGCTTGATCCTTTGGCATGCGACACATTCATATCAAGAGGGTCAACCGACACCCGAGGCCGATCCCTGATCGCTATTTTCGACCCCAACAGGTATATCTATCTCACCAAAATTCAGGTAGGGATCTAGTTCGCGACTCCTTTTGTGAAGACCCGAAATTCCCACTTATGGAGCACTGTTGCATCTACAGCTTTTGGAGGCCTATATGGCGCGTCGGCAGGGTTTGTGCACAATTTGGACACAAGTGGGGGACTTCAGGCTTAAATGGATCACGTGGGAGATCAGATGACCCCGTCGAATGCTTAGAAGTGGTTTTGCGCGCAATGGATGTTAAAATTGGGCTCAGCGCGAAGTTTGGACAAAAGAACATCTTTCCGGATGCCTTCGGCAATTTTTAGAGTTGGAATTTGGCAAAATGGACTTCGGATTTGGATTCAGCGCACGAAAACGATGAAAATGGACTATTCACTTGCATTTTTCGGAGCCCGGATGACCCGGCACGGATTTCGAGGCAGCATGTACTGTTCCGGCGGCCGGCGGGCGGCGGCGGCGGGCAACAGCGGAGCATGGCGGGCAGCGGCGGAGCAGGCGGCGCAGCGGCGTGGGCAGCGCGGGCAGCGCGGAGGCGCGCGGGCAGGTGCGCGGTCCATGGGGCCGGCGTGCACCGAGGGCAGGACACGTGGCAGCTTCTGACTCGTTGGTGTTGTGGGCGCGGTCCATGGAAAAATTGAGCGGGTGTATGGTGGACCGGGGGGAGGACAAACGGCGATCTTTGGTTGGCTGGTCTTCATGCGCGCGGTCCACGGAGCGGGTGCAGGCAGCCTCGGGGTGCGTGCGTGCAGGGGTGGCAGGCGGCGACGCAGGCGCGCGTTGACCCCGTTTCCCGCGCGAGTGCGCTCCACGCGTCGGCGTCCGCGGTGGCCACGTGTCGTTCGGCGGGAGGCCGGTTTCGCTGTCGCCTGTTTGGCGGGCGACGTGGAGGCCCAGGGGAGATTCGGGCTGCTACAATGTTGGGCCGGCCCAACACTGTGCGCGCCCGAATGTCCCTTGCGCCCGGAAACCGGGACACGTTCGGTATTTTCCGAATTGTTTCGGGCAGCCTATTTAAAGGATCCGAGCCTCCTTCTTCACCCCTTTTGCCGCATTTCCGAGCTTCCCCTCACCCCGAGCCCTTATGCAATGTTACTCCCCTTCGTGTTCTGCATTTTATGGAGGATTCCTAGGATTTTTCGGTGGCACGCACTTCGAGGTTCCTATTTTCTTCGGCGCGGCACGACGCTCGTCCATTTGTGATCTCCTTCGTCGCGTTTCGGTGCGCGAGCTCTCTCGGCCTACTCCGACCACCTTTTCAGGCGATTCTTGCGCCATTGGATCGGCGACAGACAGAGCTACGATCTTTGTATCTCCTGCTTCCCCTCATTTCATGCTTTTCGAGGTGTTTTTCCAAGTTTACTATGACACGGTTTTTGTGGTGGAGTTTTGGACAGCAGTTCGGCCTTTCGGCGTTATCTCCGCAACCAGATATCGGATTGAGACACTCCTATACACTTTTTTCATCTACTCGACGCGAGGATTATCACAGTATTTTTCCTGGATTTTTCTGAGGCTTGCCCAAAGGTATATGTTTTCCCCCTTATCTGTGCATGGGATTATAGTTATGTTGCTGTGTGGTTTTGCGCACCCCGTGTTGTGGAATTTGTAACTCGGCCTACGGGGCTCGGAATTTGACATGCAGGTACTCGTTTCGAAGGTATCGACGCGACGATCGCGACTGTATTTTTGTGGGATTTTTCAGAATCCGTTCTGCAGGTGAAAACTGCACATCTTCGGGGCTGTTTTCTGATGTTGTATTATTTCCAGTTGTACAGTGATTGATTTTAGTTATACAGCAGATTTTTATTTATAGCTCTGATATCTGTTAGCTGTAGTACTTTTCTTGCAGGTAGGACGCTTCGCCTATGCGGAGTTTGGCATAGGTGGCGGATCTGTTGGTGAGCCCGGGTCGCAGTTTCGACCCCGGGGGGTGACACCTTTACCTCGATCAGAAGAAGCAGCATGTGCAGGGACAGAAGCAAATGTCTCTACAAAAAGAACACCAACAACGGGTGTGAGAACTACATAAAAAAAGTAGCCCTCAATGGGTACCGTCTCCAAGACCAACGATCTGCCCACTAAGTCTATTAGAGGCAATAAATAATTTAATGTTGAAAAGCAGATAAGAAAGCTGGAAAAGAACTTCAACTACCATGCCTCAATCTATAATGCTCAAGGAACAACAAGGGGATGATATGCAACGACTCACTCTCGAGGTGCTGAATCTACCCAATTACACTAACTGCCACATCGTGTCTAATTAAACTTGCACCCACCTACTACCACACATCCACCGAGGATGGGATTTACGTAAGGCGTCCCACTCGGACTACATCGACGTCACGCAGAGAAAAAAAGTAATAGGCCCAACTCCGGAGCGGCACTCGAGGGGTGCGACCCTACCGTGGAAAACTGTGCATCTCAATCGGGCTCAATATGGCTCATGCAGGCTATGGACCAAATCCACGATCAACCAGATCGACAAGCTCACAACTCACACCAAGCTCACAACATAGGTCGGAAACACTCAACGGCCCGGGATCATCGTCAACCCGAACGGCTCCCGACACTGGAACATAACTAACCACAGCTATCAAACTCCATTCGGCCCTCAGGCACGAGTGCAAATGCAACCTATACTACCTCGACCACTCAAACCCACTACTCGGGGCGAGAGAAAACTACTAAAGTTGAGAAGAAAGAAAAATGGCGAGTATATCCAGATGTAGGTTAAAAATACCAATATTGAAAGTTTTCTAGTATCAACGGGTCTCAAAACATGCCACATATATCAGGGGTGCTAATCAGAGTTTCCATAATTTTTTCGATCACTATCAAATTTAGTAGATAAATAAAATGCTACATCTAGCATGCTAGACATCTATAAAAATAGACGTAGAAGAAAACTTGCTGATTTTGGAAAAAATCCAACTCACCTAGATCGCTATTCAACCAGGGGAAGAAGTCGAAGTGGCGCGACATTGAACTCATTGTTAGGGGGAACCTTTGCGCAGCCAAGGAATCACGAAATCTGAAATCAAGCTTCGACCACAGCTTGCACCGCTAGAAGCTCATCCGAACTCAACACAAGTCCCTCAGCCACAGATCCATGCTCCAAGCATGCAAAACCCAACTCCCTGCCTCAGCATAGTGCGCACACACACACATAACATAGCTCAAACCATCTGTCCAACCCAACAACAACAACAAAACACCTCCACACCCTGCTCCAACAGTTCCAGCACAAGCAAGATCACCCACAACGCAAATCAGAAGAAGAAGCATCTGCTCAAAACATCCGACAAACTCATCTCCCTCAACCCTCAGCTTAAAATAAGCAACACGCAAAAAATGCAAAAAAAATCGAAAACATGCAAAATCGAGAAAGCCAACCTCAATTCCAGCAGGATGAGGATCCACACGTGAGCTCTCCACCTCAGGAGCAAGCTACTCAACTCTCCTAACAAGGCCACGAAGCTTCGACACGAATAGGTAGAAGAAGGGAAGCTTAGGTGAACTGTTACTGTCGCTCACTCTGCTCCACAGTGCAAGGAAGGAGAATGAGCAGGAAGAAGAAAGAGAAGATGAAGCTCCAGTTGTTCTTTGGTGTAGAGGAGGGTGTCCACAGGTGAGGGAGGCTTAAAAGTCAACCAGGGGGTGAGCTAAACTGGGGAACAATGAAGAGAGCTAACCAATCCAAACGCTGAAAAACATGATCCGGGTGCCCGACTATTCACCTGGGCGCCCCAAACATCACGGCTACAGTAATAACAGGCGGCCCTGCGGGCGCCCGCTCTGCTACAGTAGAGGGCCCGAAAGTGTGTAACATTGTAGTCTCATCAACTCAGTTACCCGGGCATCCTGTACGTGCGTCTGCTGCTACAGTGATGCGCCCGAAAGGTCACCAGCTCCCAACCTGTAATATCACGACTTTTCGTGTATCGTTTACCCTCTTGCTAATAAATTACATGTTAGAAAAAATTGAATTATCGAGTTCTTTTAAGTTGACTATCACACGGTGCGAGTATTTTTCGGTGATAGAGCTCGAAAAACGATGAACGGCGGTGCAATCGGATCTAAAATCTGACTTACGGATTCTCCGGGAAGGGATTTTGAAGGTCGTGGTAATCGTAGTATGCATCGGAATTCGTGCTAAAGATCGGGCACGCTTTTCGAGGAATTGTGGAATTATCTCGTGGGAATAGATATTTATTGTTAAATAATAAATATTCGGATGTGGGTTTTATCGTACGTACCAAGGGAGAAATCTATTTTTCCGAAAGAAAAGAGAAAACCCTAACCGGAGGAAAAAGAAAGAGAGAAGGAGAAAGCGAAGGAACCCGTTCGTTCCCGATCAACGTGCCGGAGACCGGAGAACGAGACGCCACCACCTACGGGGAGCAGATTCGGATCCCCAGCGCCGCGAAGAACGAGATCGGATCATCGTCTCCGATAGATCGAGGTTAGCGTCGTTATTCTTACGATTTCTTCATTCTAGGGTTTGGCGTTTTTGGGTCTTTCGCCGTTCTTGTTTGCTCTTATCGCCGCCGCCGCCGCAAAGCCCTAGGGCACCGCCGTCGTCGCCGCCGCGGAAAACCCTAGGGCATCGCCGGCGCCGCCGCACCGCACGCGGCACGCGCGAACCGCGTGGTGCTGGTGTCCGCGCGGCCGCACCACATGCGCCATGCGGGGCTGGTGCCCGCGCGGCCGTCGCATGCACCGCGCGGGGATGGAACCCGCGCGGGCGCGTCGCATGCGCCGCGCGGCGCTGCTGCCCGCGCGGCCGCCGCACGCGCTGCACGGGGCTACAGCCCGCGCGGCCGCCGCACGCGCCGCGCGGGGCTACAGCCCGCGCGGGCGTGCCGCTTGCGCCGCGTGGGACTAGTGCTCGCACGGCCGCGCCGCTTGCGCCGCGCGGGACTGCTGCCCGCGCGGCCGTCGCATGCGCCGCACAGGGCTGGAGCCCGCACGGGCGCGTCTCTTCCGCCGCGCGGGGCTACTGCCCGCGCTACCGCCGCACGCGCCGCGCAGGGCTGGAGCCCGCGCGGGCGCGCCGCTTGCGCCGCGCGGGGCAGCTGCCCGCGCGGCCGCCGCATGTGCCGCACGGGGCTGGTGCCCGCGCGGCCGCCGCTTGCGCCGCGCGAGGCTGGAGCCCGCGCGGGGCTGCTGCCCGCCCGACCGCCGCTTGCGCCGCGTGGGGCTGCTGCCCGCGCGACCGCCTCTTGCGCCGCGCGGGGCTGGAGCCCGCGCGGCCGCGCCGCATGCGCCGCGCGGGGCTGCTGCCCGCGCGGCCGCCGCTTGCGCCCCGCGGGGCTGGAGCCCACACTGCCGCGCCGCGCGGGGCAGGCGCCCGCGCGGCTGCATCGCACGCGGTGCGCGTGCCGCGCGGGGGCCGCTTCGTCGCCGCCGTCGTCGCCGCCGCCATCGCGAGTCGTTAGTCATTTTGTTTGCGCTTTCGGTGTCGTGTTTTCCTTATGAGAGTTGTATCTTACCTGTTATGCCCTGTTGGGGGACTTTCTTTTAGGTCCGGGGGTCGTCTGAAGGTACGGGTCGATTTTCGGAGTTCCGGCCGACGCGGTTTGAGGTGGGTACTTTATGGCATTCCGCTGTATAGTCGTTTCCGTTGTATTTTTTGAAAATAAGGTAGATGTATCTTTTGTGAACTGTCTAACCCCATTGCATGAGAATCCCGCTTTTTATTTCTAACTGTGGCGACGAAGGTCGCGGTGCCTTATTACACGCCGGTTTCGGCATATATGCTCCTAATTGCTTACACGCATACCGGCAGTCTGGCCACCTCACAGGGTGTATTTTTCCGGAAAGATGGTACGTTGACCCGTGTACCCCACGATGTGTGATGATGGGGACACCTCACGGTGAAGCGACTGCTTGTTGGGCAGTGGAGGGGTTAAATGCACCAAGGAATGAGCGAAATAATTCTGGGGTAGGTGGCCAGCATGATTTTAACAGGAAATTTGGCGATTCATGAGGGGGAAGTGGAATGGTGTGGTGTATTGGTTTGCTCATTACAGTATTTACAGCATTTACCTGTTTTTCGTCTACTTTATTTGTCACTAACTACCCACACTGTGACAGGTCCGAACAGGGGTGGGAACCGGGACGACGGTGAGACAGCATTTAGAGGACCTTAGCCGTTTGAGGCTGACGAACGTTTATTTACTTTCGGTTATCTTTCTATTGTTTTTGGTTAGTAAGCTTGTGTTTGCTTGTTAGTGGAATAATGTGGATGTTGGGTTGAGATCCTAACTAGTGGTGACATCTTGTGATTGTGTTTTTCTTAGACTTGTATGCGGCGTGTTTTCAAATAGCAAAATGGTTTAGAAAACGTTTTCAAACTAAGTGTCGTGTGGGCACTGCTTTCCAAACCCGTGGATTTATCCTTTCAAGTTATGTTGCCGCCTAAAAGAGATTGCGAAAACGTTTTTAAAACCGGGTGTCGTGTGGACACCGTCTTTCAAACCTATGGATTTATCCTTTCAACCTTGTTGTGGTAATTATAGTTATGGTTAAGTGTGATCTCTCCTATTGATTGCTTTGTGACTGCATGGTTAAAGTATAAGTCGTGTTTGAAATGTCGTACATATACGAAGGAGACTCCGTTCGTTTGTGGGGTGAATTTGTATATATGGCGGGTCTGGCGCGCACCGGTGGCGAGGTTAAAAAAAAAAAAAAAAAAAAAAAAAAAAGGAAAAAAGTTACACATTTTTCCGCTCATTTAGAACCTCCAGGGCGTGACAGATTATATGGTATCAGAGCAAAACGACTTTAACCATGACGGTCAGTGACCAACATCCACAGAGCGCAATGCCACAAGTAACTAACCAATGCGATAACCAAGGTGTAGGTGCGTAGAGTACAAGCATGAGTGCGGGAAAAAGGGATAGAGTCCCAGTGTTCGTAGGTCAAGGTGCTAGACCAATTAAGTTTAGTACTAACTTGGTTCCTTTGTATGCACGGGTAATGGCCCGAACCCGGTCTTCAATCGATGGCACAGAAGTGGATATGACGGCTCCGGCAACTGTGGAGAATCGGCTACTTCAACAACAGTTCCATGACATGGCTGAGCGCACCCCTTTCGTTAGGAAAGACGAACCCCACATGGCCCGGCTTTACGAGGATGGTCTACAGAGCGACACCTTTCAGGTAATACCGACGGCGGGTTTACCCGCTTTTCGAGAAGTGGTCGACAGGGCCACTTTGGTGGAGCGGGAATTGGCCGTTGCATGCACCCAGCAGAAGGATCATGAGCCCAGCCGGGGGCCAGAAACGACCCCAGCCTTATCCCGGGAATGACTTTCCCAATAGGAGCCGACCACCCAAGTATCCGAAGACGCAGCAAGGAACCAAAAGCACGCCGGCGAGAAGACCAGAGCCGCGGGGACCGGCCATGCATCATCTGCGGAGGAGCACACCGGGTGATCATCTATTCCTGGGAGCACGACCATTGCTTTCGTTGTGACAAACTGGGGCAGTCCCGCTTTAACTGCCCCTGAACCCGAGAACAATCCCTTCTGTGGCACGACCCGAACGAGAGGTTTTACGCGACGGCACGACAAAGGACGCACTGCCTGAGGGAAGTAGTAGCAGGTGGCACCCTACTCTTAGCTTTTCCTTTGCGAGTAGGGCCTGGTAAGATATTAGGAGATCCCACTTCTCCACTTCTTGCTTTGTATTCCTACCCATATTTATTTAGGAAAAACCCTTTTCTAAGTATAATGTTGGTCTTGACCCCAGGAGGACCCTTAGAAGCGAATATTTTGTACCTTCCTGCCCAATAAGGTTGGGAAGGCTTAATTGTCTTTGGGACTTAGTGGTTTCACCGCTAAGGGAATTCGAGGTGGTACTCGGAAAGGATTGGCTTAGTGAGTATCAGGTGCTAATCGATTGCGAGAAACCGTGTTTGCCATCGAGCCTATTCCGGACACACAACCTATCACCAAGGCACCGCATCGAATGGCGTTTGCGGAGCAGCTAAAGGAGCTTAAGGCACAATTAGAAGACCTCTTGGATAAGGTGTTTATCAAACCGAGCGTGTCGTCTCGGGGCGCACTCGTACTATTCGTACAGAAGAAGGACGGGAGTCTACGATTGTGCATCGACTATCGGGAAATAAATAAGGTCATAGAGAAGAATAAGTACCCCTTAGCTCGGATGGATGACTTATTCGACCAACGACCAGGAGCGACGGTGTTCTCGAAGATTGATCTACGGTCCGGCTATCGCCATCTTAGAGCCCAGAGTGATGACATACCGAAAACAGCCTTTCGGACTCGATACGGCCACTACGAGTTTACGGTAATGCCATTTGGGCTTACCAACGCCCCGGCGGTGTTTATGGATATGATGAATAGGTTTTTTAAACCCTTCTTGGACCAATTCTTGGTGGTCTTTATCGACGACATCCTCATCTACTCTCGCACGGACAAAGAGCATGAGGAATGTTACGGAATTTGAGTTGGCGTAGTTTCGTGAAAGTTTCAAGTCTTGAAGATTGAAGGTGAAGAAAGTTGGATCATTTAACTCAATCTCAAGAAAGAAGAATTCAAAAGGATCAGGTATGTTTAACTAAAGATTTTGTGTGATCCGAATACTTCTTGTAGTATAGAAACACTTGGAAGAATCTTTCATTGCATAAAAATCAAAAACTGGACTTGGGACATGTTCAGGATCCGGATCAGGTTGTTCAATCCGGATCCCGAAGGCGGTTCGTTCATACACCAGTTCAATCCGGATCGTAGCCTCTCTTGATCCGGATCCCGAACACTGAGTTTACCATTTTCCTTGAACGATCCGGATCAGGCTTCGCAATCCAGATCCCGAACGTTGATGTTTGGTGAACTGTATGAACGATCCGGATCAAGCACTTCGATCCGGATCCCGAACCTTCGTTTTTCTGGAATTGCCTGACTCGTTACGACGATCCGGATCACAGCTAATCCGATCCGGATCGCCGTCCGTAAAATTTCCAGAAATGGTAGGTTTTTGATTCTTATCTCCTTCCTAGGGTTTCTAACCTATAAATAGACCCTATGACTCTTTTTCTAGGGTTAATCCAAAAAGAAGAAAAATAGCCGTCATATTCATATCTTATTTTATACGGCTCTAGATCCACATATAGAGAAGAAAGGAAATCGTTAGAGAATACTCTATGTTTCTTCATCTATATTGATTAGTTTGATTCTAGGTTTTCATACTCACATCTTGAGTTGAATCAAACTAATGAATACTTAGATGGTATTTCCGATCTATCTTTGATCTAAGTATTCGGCGGATCATCACCACCAAAAACAACGATTTACCCCAAAAATCGGCGCGTGGATTCGCGTGTCCTTGTGGATTCAAGGTTCAACCGCTCTCGTGGATTCGGAGCGAGGCACGTTCGTGGATTCGAAGGGTGCTATTGGGTGAAGACCGTGGACTCGGTCGGACGTCGTGGATTCGACGTTGGACGCCGTGGATTTGGCGTTGGGCGCAGATCGTGGATTCGAGAAGCGTCGCGGAGCGAGCGGAGAAGATCCTCTAGGAGCGTATGGAAAAGGTTGAGTCGTAAGTGTGTACGGTAAATCACCTTGTACGTGTTTTAATTCTAGTGGATTTCTGCCGTGTTATCGGTCCCGTGGTTTTTTACTCCGGTGATGGAGTTTTCCACGTAAAAATCTTGCGAGTTATTTTTATTTTCGCATTGGGTTTTTATCGCAACGATTTTTGAGTGTTTATACGTTTACACCTATTCACCCCCCTCTAGGTGTTTTTTCCCCTATTTAGATCCTTATTACATATAACCCAACAAGTGGTATCAGAGAGGGAATAGGGTTGTAAACAATGGTTGAAGGTGGAAACATCAACCGACCCCCGTTCTTCGATGGAACAAATTATGCGTACTGGAAAGTGCGGATGAAAGCCTTTTTAATTTCCATCGACGAACGGGTGTGGCAATCAATTGAATTAGGATGGTCTAATCCAACTGAATTTATTGGTGATGTTCGCACCTTAAAACCTAGGTCGAAATGGACCAAGGAAGAGTTAGATTCATCTTCTTACAATGGCAAGGGAATTAATGCTATCTTTAATGCCTTATCTCAAACTGAGTTCTCTCGCGTCTCAGCATGTGAGACTGCGAAAGAAATCTGGGATGTTCTTCAGGTTACACATGAGGGAACTAACCTCGTGAAGATTCAGAAACTGCAAATGCTTACGAGCAAGTTTGACTCTATCTTGATGGCGGAAAATGAATCTTTCACGGACTACTATACACGATTGCAAGACATCGTAAACTCATGTGCTAACCTGGGAGAGAAGATTCCAGAATTTAAGATTATAAGAAAGATCTTAAGAACTCTTCCTGAACGATTACGCCCAAAGATCACAGCCATTGAAACTATTAAACACCCGGACGAAATACGTGTAGAAGAATTAGTTGGTTCATTACAAACATATGAAATGACGTTTACTACTAACAATTCTTCTGGAAATGCATCCACTTCTAAGTCTTCAGGTTATGCGTTGAAAACAACTAAGGAAGAAGACGCGGATACATCCTCCTCAGACGATGACGAGAACCTTTCTATGGAGGAATTTGAGAAGCAGCTCGCTCTCTTGACAAGGAAGTTTCGCCGCAACTTTCGAAGGGGTAATTCAAGTAAATCTCCATCCTTCGGAAAGTCGAACAAAGGCAAGGGTACTTCAAGTTACAAGTCAAGAAAGCAAGAGAACTTCTCAAAGGATAAGAAAAGTTCAGAGGGACAACTACAATGCTTCAAATGTCGAGGCTACGGCCACATTGCAACGGAGTGTCCCAACAAGTATCCGGCAAAGAAGAAGGCGATGCAAGTCGTCACTTGGGATGACAACTCAACGTCAAATGAGTCGTCTTCAAGTGATGAAGAAAAGAGCTCCACGGCATTCCACGCGTCCATATCTTCACCCTTCATGTGCTTTATGGCAAGTACATCCGAGTCGCTGTCCAACTCCACTATTGAAAAGAATGCAACGGACAACGAATCGGATGATTCGAAAGGTGAAGATTTTGCTTTAGCCTATCACAGACCTTTACGGGATTCAAAGAAACCGGCTAAGCAAAACAAGGGGTTGAGAGGGAGATTGCAGGATCTCGAAGAAGAAGTAAAAAGGGTAACTTCTCTCTCGACCGATCTTGAAGTGGAAAGGGATAATCTGATAAAAGCAAATGTTTCCCTTCAAGAGTCCAATGAGCAACTTGAGAAGAATTATATAGATATGGTGAACAAAGCGAACTACTTCTTGAAGCTCTACGGCGAGGCCCGACGGGAAAAATTGGAAATGACAGAGACCATTTGCCAACTCAAGGATGACTTACAGTAATTTTCTTCTGGAAGGAGTAAGTTGAATAAACTTCTTGGTCTTGGTCAAACAAACAAGTTCGGCCTCGGATACAATCGAACTGAAGACAATTTTAGTTCGGTTGGGACAGTCTTTGTGCCTCAGTCGGTATCTCCTCCTCCGACACCGGAATTCAAGACAAACAACGACAACAAACCTACTTCATCCTCTTTGGGATCGTCAAGATCTAAGGTATGTTTTCGTTGTGGTGTTTCAGGGCACATTGAAAGAAATTGCAAGATTGGAGCTCAAAGATCAAATCAACCACATCTTGCAACTGCTACCAATAAGTTCACTCCCCGGAATTCAAAGAAGGATTTTTCAAAAGAAAAGAACGTTGGTAGTACTCCAAACAAGACGATGACAAAAGAAAAAGATCAATCAGACAAAACGTCTTCATCAAGGAAAATTTCTCAACCATTGCCGACATACTCCAAAACTCAAAAGGTTTGGGTATGCAAATGTGAAATCCTTCCTGGTCTTTAATCGTTCTACGATTAAATGTTGTGCAGTTTATGTAGACTATTTTTTTTCTTTTGGCCGACCCGTCAACCATCTTTGGGAGGTAAATGGTATATTTTCTTATTGGTTGATGATTTCTCTAGGTTTTCTTGGGTAGCATTTTTAAAAGAGAAAGCTGATACTTTTGATTCTTTTCACGAGATTTGCCTTCGTATTATGATTAAAAAGAATGAAAAGATCATTCGTGTTAGAAGTGATAGAGGTGGAGAATTCATTAATTCTAATTCATTGACTTTTGTACTTCAAACGGTATTAAGCATGAATTCTCTGCACCCTATACACCTCAACAGAATGGTGTTGTCGAGCGCAAAAACAGGGTTGTTCAAGAGATGGCACGTGTTATGCTTCACAGCCGGAATTTACCGCTATATTTTTGGGCTGAAGCTGTGAACACTGCAATCTATGTAATTAATCGAGTTTATTTGCGCCCGGGGAACGTTAAATACACCATATGAACTATGGTGTGGTAGAAAACCCAACATCAAATATTTTCGCATCTTCGGGAGTCGGTGTTACATTTTACGTGACCGTGAAAATCTTGGAAAGTTTGACTCACGAAGTGACGAAGGGATTTTATTGGGGTATTCTACTAATAGTAGAGCATATCGAGTATTTAACTTGGAATCTAAGACAATCGTAGAATCTATAAATGTTAAAGTAGATGAAGCTTTTCACTTTGCATCTGGAAAATCTACCCTCGATATCTCTCTAGATGATGATTCTCCTGCCGTTGCATCTTCTCATAATAATACTTCCAATATTAATGATGCATCTAATGGTTCTTCAAGTTTATCTAATGTGCAGGAATCATCTCATATATCTCCGAGTACTCCGTTTCAACAAACGCTACGAATCTCCAAGGATCATCCGGAATCGAATATTATTGGAGATCCACAAGAAGGAGTTAGAACTCGGAGGCAGTTGGTTTGTGGATTCGCTTGCTACGTATCTTTAATCGAACCAAAGGACATAGATGAAGCTCTTCAGGATGACTACTGGATTAAAGCAATGCAGGAAGAGCTCCATCAATTTGAGCGAAACAAAGTCTGGGAATTAACGAAGCCTCCAAAGCAACATAATGTGATAGGTACCAAATGGATCTTCAAGAACAAGAAAAATGAGGATGGTACTATCATCAGGAACAAGGCACGATTAGTTGCTCAAGGCTACTCTCAAGTAGAAGGTATAGAGTTTGATGAAACATTCGCCCCTGTAGCTAGACTCGAGTCCATTCGTATACTATTTGCTATTGCTTGTCATTTTAAAATCAATTATTTCAAATGGACGTTAAGAGCGCATTTCTAAATGGGTTTTTAAATGAGGAAGTTTATGTGGCTCAACCGAAAGGTTTTGTAGACCATAAACAACCTAACCATGTTTTTCGTTTGAAAAAGGCTCTTTACGGTCTGAAACAAGCACCGCGAGCATGGTACGAAAGGTTGACAAAGCACCTTTTGGAGAAGGGCTACACTCGAGGGGGAGCTGATAGGACTCTCTTTGTGAAGCATTATCAAAGCAATTTTATTGTAGCACAAATCTATGTCGATGACATTGTATTTGGCGCAACAAGAGATAATGATGCTTCTAAATTCACGGAGACCATGGAAAGCGAATTTGAGATGTCCATGATGGGCGAATTGACTTATTTTCTTGGATTGCAAATTAAACAAAATGATGAAGGTATTCACTTGAGTCAATCCAAGTATGCAATGGAGTTGGTTAAAAAGTTTGATCTTGAAAATTCGAAGGATTTTCCGACTCCAATGGGAACTAGCCACAAGGGACTTGGAAGTGAATCACAAAGTGAGAATGTAGACGAAAAACTGTATCGAAGTATGATTGGAAGTCTACTTTACCTCACGGCTAGTCGCCCGGATATATCCTTTAGTGTTGGGATTTGCGCGAGATATCAATCAGCACCAAAGGAGGTTCACCTGAAAGCGGTGAAAAGGATCATCCGGTACATTAAAGGAACCATAAATTTCGGAATTTGGTATCCTATGGGAACAAGTTTAGATATTGTTGGATACTCAGATGCCGATTGGGCAGGATCAGTGGATGATCGGAAAAGCACGAGTGGTGCATGCTTCTATCTTGGCCATTGCCTTGTTGCATGGCACAGTAAAAAGCAGAATTGCATAGCACTCTCGACTGCCGAAGCGGAATACATTTCAGCGGGTAGTTGTTCAACCCAACCCATTTGGATGAAAAGTGTGTTGAGCGACTTCCGGATTTCAGCATCTTCGGTAACAATTCTTTGTGACAACACAAGTGCAATTAACATTTCTAAAAACCCTGTGTTGCACTCTAGAACAAAACATATTGAACTTAGATATCATTTTCTTAGAGAGCTAGTTGAATCAAATACTCTTCAACTTTCATATATTTCAACTGAGGATCAATTAGCTGACATTCTAACAAAACCTTTGGATCAAAAACGTTTTATTCATTTGCGAAAAGCAATTGGAATGCTTTCCTTGAAATAAACTTCTTTTTGAAACCTTTGCTTAGGATAGGTTTTGTTTTTGTTTTGTTTTGTTCATTATCTATGTTTGTACATAGGACATTAATTGAGCATAGATCATAATTGACTTTAATTGCATCTTTTCGCACATTTAGAAATTTATTATGCTTTTGCCATCATAATATTTCACTGTTGCAATGATCATTTATGTTAATTAAATCATCTTCTGAGTGATCAAAGTCAATTTCTCTCTCAATGATCTCTTGGTATAGTCATTATCTTATTTGACTGCTTAGTCGAGTATGAAATCGAGATCAATTTTTGGTTGAATACTTTATATCTTAAATAATTGATAGCCAATTGAGGGGGAGTCAAAGAAAAGTAAAATGCTCAAAAGATGTGGAAAGAGTTACATCCCAATGAGGAGTGTGAAAACTACCACCACATGGAGGAAAGAGCTACCACCTCGGTCGTCCGAGTATTGTGTGCAGCTACCACATGTATACCAAGCATGGTTGTTCAAATTTTGATTAAGTAAAATGCATGTTGAAATACTTGACTCCGTCAAATTTCAAGGTTGGTATAAGGTGGGTTTTTAAAGAAAGATGCTCAAAGAGCCACTCTCTTCAACAGATTGTCTAGATACATTATCTACTATATTTGGGATTTCAAACATCTATTGATCTTTGTATTTCATTTTCTTTACTGAATTGATGATTTGATAAAGGCATTACTCATAAGATCAAGTTAGATGTAATTGAAGGTGTTCAACTTTAAGGGATTTAATTTTTGTAAATTCTCGTTTCATTTTGGATATTATTGATAGATTTGGCATAATCTAATTCTTGTTGTATGAAACGATGATTTTTGTTTAAAGTTGATACACATCTGTGCTTACAATCTTTTTCTGGTTTTTCTTGAATTTCTCTGAAATTTTCTAAAGAAAAAGTTGGAGCCGATCCGGATCGGGCAAGATGATCCGGATCCCGAACGCAGGTATTCTTCTGCGGGCTGACGATCCGGATTGGACCTGCCGATCCGGATCCCGAACGCAGTGTTTTCACTGCGGGTAGCCGATCCGGATCGCAAGCATGGTCTGATCCGGATCACGGCTAGGGTTTTATAAAGAACAAAAGGGTTTTGATTTCTTTTACTCCAATCTTTTGTTCCAAAGTTTCCAGAGCTTCTCTCTCTAGATTTCACCCTTCTTGGAAGCTTTCAAACTCAAGTTCTTCAACTCCAAGATAGTTTTATTGATCAAAATCTCGTTTTTTCACCGTTTTCTTTCCTCCTCCTCAAACGTGATGAATTTCTTGGATCAATTTTGTTTGTGGATGGTTTTTGATCAAATTTCTTTTGAAATAAGAACTCTGGGTAGATTAGTTTTGATTATATGCTAGGTATTCTCTGATTAACGGATTTTTAGGCTTCGATTTCTAAATTTCGGTTTAGGGCATATAATAAGGATTTTCGAAAATCATGCAATTGATCTATTTTTTAAAAGTCCTTTTGCAAAACTAATTTGATTCTTAGTCTCTCTACATGATTATGATTGTTTGGGTACAATTTTTCAAATTTTTGAAAATTAACAATTTTCGTGTTCTTGAGTTGTTGCTCACAGGATTTCTTTTCTCACGTAGAAACCAATAGCAATGTTGATCACTTGGATTTTTTCCTATTCTGGCTGCTATGGTACATACGAGAGACACTGTCAAGCCCAAGAGGGGCTAAGAAGGGAAGAAAGCGAAGAAATCTAAGATGATTTCCCGATACAGAATCTGAAACGGAAGCAATGTACTGGGATGATGACTGCAAGTTTGAAGCAACGAGTTCCACTGCTTCAAAGGGAAAAAGCACTGCGGGGAAACACCGAAGGCTCAGCTACTGGCTGCTGAAGAAATGAGGGGGGGAAAGCTCCAATGGAAGAACTTCTGGAAGACAAGAAGAAAAAAGTGTGTCGCCAAGAGATGGAGCGTGCTCGAGGACTGCTCCATTGAGGCAACCAGCTGCTAGCCAAGCAACTCTCAAGGACTTTTATCAAGCTCGGCTCGCATAAAGGAAATTTGCAAACCAGGGGAAGCCTTGGCGAAGGCAGTTGAAGTGTAAAAGCCTTAAAAGAGCGTTCTCGGCCATTTGGGATTTTGTTGACCAG
>CM055063.1:36865503-36939657 GCA_029204045.2 Tillandsia leiboldiana | reverse complement strand
ACGTGTATCGGTCCGTGGTTTTTTACTCCGGTGATGGAGTTTTCCACGTAAAATCTTGCGAGTTATTTTTATTTTCGCATTGGGTTTTTATCGCAACGATTTTTGAGTGTTTATACGTTTACACCTATTCACCCCCCTCTAGGTGTTTTTTTCCCCTATTTAGATCCTTATTACATATAACCCAACAAGTGGTATCAGAGAGGGAATAGGGTTGTAACAATGGTTGAAGGTGGAAACATCAACCGACCCCCGTTCTTCGATGGAACAAATTATGCGTACTGGAAAGTGCGGATGAAAGCCTTTTTAATTTCCATCGACGAACGGGTGTGGCAATCAATTGAATTAGGATGGTCTAATCCAACTGAATTTATTGGTGATGTTCGCACCTTAAAACCTAGGTCGAAATGGACCAAGGAAGAGTTAGATTCATCTTCTTACAATGGCAAGGGAATTAATGCTATCTTTAATGCCTTATCTCAAACTGAGTTCTCTCGCGTCTCAGCATGTGAGACTGCGAAAGAAATCTGGGATGTTCTTCAGGTTACACATGAGGGAACTAACCTCGTGAAGATTCAGAAACTGCAAATGCTTACGAGCAAGTTTGACTCTATCTTGATGGCGGAAAATGAATCTTTCACGGACTACTATACACGATTGCAAGACATCGTAAACTCATGTGCTAACCTGGGAGAGAAGATTCCAGAATTTAAGATTATAAGAAAGATCTTAAGAACTCTTCCTGAACGATTACGCCCAAAGATCACAGCCATTGAAACTATTAAACACCCGGACGAAATACGTGTAGAAGAATTAGTTGGTTCATTACAAACATATGAAATGACGTTTACTACTAACAATTCTTCTGGAAATGCATCCACTTCTAAGTCTTCAGGTTATGCGTTGAAAACAACTAAGGAAGAAGACGCGGATACATCCTCCTCAGACGATGACGAGAACCTTTCTATGGAGGAATTTGAGAAGCAGCTCGCTCTCTTGACAAGGAAGTTTCGCCGCAACTTTCGAAGGGGTAATTCAAGTAAATCTCCATCCTTCGGAAAGTCGAACAAAGGCAAGGGTACTTCAAGTTACAAGTCAAGAAAGCAAGAGAACTTCTCAAAGGATAAGAAAAGTTCAGAGGGACAACTACAATGCTTCAAATGTCGAGGCTACGGCCACATTGCAACGGAGTGTCCCAACAAGTATCCGGCAAAGAAGAAGGCGATGCAAGTCGTCACTTGGGATGACAACTCAACGTCAAATGAGTCGTCTTCAAGTGATGAAGAAAAGAGCTCCACGGCATTCCACGCGTCCATATCTTCACCCTTCATGTGCTTTATGGCAAGTACATCCGAGTCGCTGTCCAACTCCACTATTGAAAAGAATGCAACGGACAACGAATCGGATGATTCGAAAGGTGAAGATTTTGCTTTAGCCTATCACAGACCTTTACGGGATTCAAAGAAACCGGCTAAGCAAAACAAGGGGTTGAGAGGGAGATTGCAGGATCTCGAAGAAGAAGTAAAAAGGGTAACTTCTCTCTCGACCGATCTTGAAGTGGAAAGGGATAATCTGATAAAAGCAAATGTTTCCCTTCAAGAGTCCAATGAGCAACTTGAGAAGAATTATATAGATATGGTGAACAAAGCGAACTACTTCTTGAAGCTCTACGGCGAGGCCCGACGGGAAAAATTGGAAATGACAGAGACCATTTGCCAACTCAAGGATGACTTACAGTAATTTTCTTCTGGAAGGAGTAAGTTGAATAAACTTCTTGGTCTTGGTCAAACAAACAAGTTCGGCCTCGGATACAATCGAACTGAAGACAATTTTAGTTCGGTTGGGACAGTCTTTGTGCCTCAGTCGGTATCTCCTCCTCCGACACCGGAATTCAAGACAAACAACGACAACAAACCTACTTCATCCTCTTTGGGATCGTCAAGATCTAAGGTATGTTTTCGTTGTGGTGTTTCAGGGCACATTGAAAGAAATTGCAAGATTGGAGCTCAAAGATCAAATCAACCACATCTTGCAACTGCTACCAATAAGTTCACTCCCCGGAATTCAAAGAAGGATTTTTCAAAAGAAAAGAACGTTGGTAGTACTCCAAACAAGACGATGACAAAAGAAAAAGATCAATCAGACAAAACGTCTTCATCAAGGAAAATTTCTCAACCATTGCCGACATACTCCAAAACTCAAAAGGTTTGGGTATGCAAATGTGAAATCCTTCCTGGTCTTTAATCGTTCTACGATTAAATGTTGTGCAGTTTATGTAGACTATTTTTTTTCTTTTGGCCGACCCGTCAACCATCTTTGGGAGGTAAATGGTATATTTTCTTATTGGTTGATGATTTCTCTAGGTTTTCTTGGGTAGCATTTTTAAAAGAGAAAGCTGATACTTTTGATTCTTTTCACGAGATTTGCCTTCGTATTATGATTAAAAAGAATGAAAAGATCATTCGTGTTAGAAGTGATAGAGGTGGAGAATTCATTAATTCTAAATTCATTGACTTTTGTACTTCAAACGGTATTAAGCATGAATTCTCTGCACCCTATACACCTCAACAGAATGGTGTTGTCGAGCGCAAAAACAGGGTTGTTCAAGAGATGGCACGTGTTATGCTTCACAGCCGGAATTTACCGCTATATTTTTGGGCTGAAGCTGTGAACACTGCAATCTATGTAATTAATCGAGTTTATTTGCGCCCGGGAACGTTAAATACACCATATGAACTATGGTGTGGTAGAAAACCCAACATCAAATATTTTCGCATCTTCGGGAGTCGGTGTTACATTTTACGTGACCGTGAAAATCTTGGAAAGTTTGACTCACGAAGTGACGAAGGGATTTTATTGGGGTATTCTACTAATAGTAGAGCATATCGAGTATTTAACTTGGAATCTAAGACAATCGTAGAATCTATAAATGTTAAAGTAGATGAAGCTTTTCACTTTGCATCTGGAAAATCTACCCTCGATATCTCTCTAGATGATGATTCTCCTGCCGTTGCATCTTCTCATAATAATACTTCCAATATTAATGATGCATCTAATGGTTCTTCAAGTTTATCTAATGTGCAGGAATCATCTCATATATCTCCGAGTACTCCGTTTCAACAAACGCTACGAATCTCCAAGGATCATCCGGAATCGAATATTATTGGAGATCCACAAGAAGGAGTTAGAACTCGGAGGCAGTTGGTTTGTGGATTCGCTTGCTACGTATCTTTAATCGAACCAAAGGACATAGATGAAGCTCTTCAGGATGACTACTGGATTAAAGCAATGCAGGAAGAGCTCCATCAATTTGAGCGAAACAAAGTCTGGGAATTAACGAAGCCTCCAAAGCAACATAATGTGATAGGTACCAAATGGATCTTCAAGAACAAGAAAAATGAGGATGGTACTATCATCAGGAACAAGGCACGATTAGTTGCTCAAGGCTACTCTCAAGTAGAAGGTATAGAGTTTGATGAAACATTCGCCCCTGTAGCTAGACTCGAGTCCATTCGTATACTATTTGCTATTGCTTGTCATTTTAAAATCAAATTATTTCAAATGGACGTTAAGAGCGCATTTCTAAATGGGTTTTTAAATGAGGAAGTTTATGTGGCTCAACCGAAAGGTTTTGTAGACCATAAACAACCTAACCATGTTTTTCGTTTGAAAAAGGCTCTTTACGGTCTGAAACAAGCACCGCGAGCATGGTACGAAAGGTTGACAAAGCACCTTTTGGAGAAGGGCTACACTCGAGGGGGAGCTGATAGGACTCTCTTTGTGAAGCATTATCAAAGCAATTTTATTGTAGCACAAATCTATGTCGATGACATTGTATTTGGCGCAACAAGAGATAATGATGCTTCTAAATTCACGGAGACCATGGAAAGCGAATTTGAGATGTCCATGATGGGCGAATTGACTTATTTTCTTGGATTGCAAATTAAACAAAATGATGAAGGTATTCACTTGAGTCAATCCAAGTATGCAATGGAGTTGGTTAAAAAGTTTGATCTTGAAAATTCGAAGGATTTTCCGACTCCAATGGGAACTAGCCACAAGGGACTTGGAAGTGAATCACAAAGTGAGAATGTAGACGAAAAACTGTATCGAAGTATGATTGGAAGTCTACTTTACCTCACGGCTAGTCGCCCGGATATATCCTTTAGTGTTGGGATTTGCGCGAGATATCAATCAGCACCAAAGGAGGTTCACCTGAAAGCGGTGAAAAGGATCATCCGGTACATTAAAGGAACCATAAATTTCGGAATTTGGTATCCTATGGGAACAAGTTTAGATATTGTTGGATACTCAGATGCCGATTGGGCAGGATCAGTGGATGATCGGAAAAGCACGAGTGGTGCATGCTTCTATCTTGGCCATTGCCTTGTTGCATGGCACAGTAAAAAGCAGAATTGCATAGCACTCTCGACTGCCGAAGCGGAATACATTTCAGCGGGTAGTTGTTCAACCCAACCCATTTGGATGAAAAGTGTGTTGAGCGACTTCCGGATTTCAGCATCTTCGGTAACAATTCTTTGTGACAACACAAGTGCAATTAACATTTCTAAAAACCCTGTGTTGCACTCTAGAACAAAACATATTGAACTTAGATATCATTTTCTTAGAGAGCTAGTTGAATCAAATACTCTTCAACTTTCATATATTTCAACTGAGGATCAATTAGCTGACATTCTAACAAAACCTTTGGATCAAAAACGTTTTATTCATTTGCGAAAAGCAATTGGAATGCTTTCCTTGAAATAAACTTCTTTTTGAAACCTTTGCTTAGGATAGGTTTTGTTTTTGTTTTGTTTTGTTCATTATCTATGTTTGTACATAGGACATTAATTGAGCATAGATCATAATTGACTTTAATTGCATCTTTTCGCACATTTAGAAATTTATTATGCTTTTGCCATCATAATATTTCACTGTTGCAATGATCATTTATGTTAATTAAATCATCTTCTGAGTGATCAAAGTCAATTTCTCTCTCAATGATCTCTTGGTATAGTCATTATCTTATTTGACTGCTTAGTCGAGTATGAAATCGAGATCAATTTTTGGTTGAATACTTTATATCTTAAATAATTGATAGCCAATTGAGGGGGAGTCAAAGAAAAGTAAAATGCTCAAAAGATGTGGAAAGAGTTACATCCCAATGAGGAGTGTGAAAACTACCACCACATGGAGGAAAGAGCTACCACCTCGGTCGTCCGAGTATTGTGTGCAGCTACCACATGTATACCAAGCATGGTTGTTCAAATTTTGATTAAGTAAAATGCATGTTGAAATACTTGACTCCGTCAAATTTCAAGGTTGGTATAAGGTGGGTTTTTAAAGAAAGATGCTCAAAGAGCCACTCTCTTCAACAGATTGTCTAGATACATTATCTACTATATTTGGGATTTCAAACATCTATTGATCTTTGTATTTCATTTTCTTTACTGAATTGATGATTTGATAAAGGCATTACTCATAAGATCAAGTTAGATGTAATTGAAGGTGTTCAACTTTAAGGGATTTAATTTTTGTAAATTCTCGTTTCATTTTTGGATATTATTGATAGATTTGGCATAATCTAATTCTTGTTGTATGAAACGATGATTTTTGTTTAAAGTTGATACACATCTGTGCTTACAATCTTTTTCTGGTTTTTCTTGAATTTCTCTGAAATTTTCTAAAGAAAAAGTTGGAGCCGATCCGGATCGGGCAAGATGATCCGGATCCCGAACGCAGGTATTCTTCTGCGGGCTGACGATCCGGATTGGACCTGCCGATCCGGATCCCGAACGCAGTGTTTTCACTGCGGGTAGCCGATCCGGATCGCAAGCATGGTCTGATCCGGATCACGGCTAGGGTTTTATAAAGAACAAAAGGGTTTTGATTTCTTTTACTCCAATCTTTTGTTCCAAAGTTTCCAGAGCTTCTCTCTCTAGATTTCACCCTTCTTGGAAGCTTTCAAACTCAAGTTCTTCAACTCCAAGTAAGTTTTATTGATCAAAATCTCGGTTTTTCACCGTTTTTCTCTATTCCTCCTCAAACGTGATGAATTTCTTGGATCAATTTTGTTTGTGGATGGTTTTTGATCAAATTTCTTTTGAAATAAGAACTCTGGGTAGATTAGTTTTGATTATATGCTAGGTATTCTCCTGATTAACGGATTTTTAGGCTTCGATTTCTAAAATTTCGGTTTTAGGGCATATAATAAGGATTTTCGAAAATCATGCAATTGATCTATTTTTAAAAAAGTCCTTTTGCAAAACTAATTTGATTCTTAGTCTCTCTACATGATTATGATTGTTTGGGTACAATTTTTCAAATCTTTGAAAATTAACAATTTTTCGTGTTCTTGAGTTGTTGCACACAGGATTTCTTTTCTCAAGAGACCAATAGCAATGGTGATCACTTGGATTGTTTTCCTACTTGCTGCTATGGTACATACGAGAGACACTGTCAAGCCCAAGAGGGCTAAGAAGGCTAAGAAAGCGAAGAAATCTAAAGATGATTCCGATACAGAATCTGAAACGGAATCAATTGACTGGGATGAACTGCAAGTTGAAGCAACGACTGTTCCCACTGCTTCAAAGGGAAAAGCGCCTGCGGAAACATCGAAGGCTCCGCCTACTGCTGCTGAAAAAGGGAAAGCTCCAATGGAAGAAACTTCTGGGAAGACAAGAAGAAAAAGTGTTGCTCGCAAGAGAGGGAGTGCTCGAGGAATCTCCATTGAGCAACCAGCTGCTAGCCAAGCAACTCCTCAAGACTTTATCAGCTCGGCTAGAATAAAGGAATTTGAAAACAGGGAATGCATTGGAGAAAGGCATGTTGATGTAAAAGCCTTAAAAGAGCGTTCTCGGACATTTGGGATTTTGTTTGACCAGATAGGTCTTGCCCCCATTTGCGACTTCCCGGAGACCACTGGGTATTGTCTTCACTCAGTGAGAATGTTTTATCAGAATGCTTGTTATTTAGTTGATCAGGAGAGCGGACGCCGAGACTTTCAAACATTGGTCAAGAATGTTAAGATCAAAGTGACGCCCCAACTGATTGGAGAGGTATTAGGGATGGACGCCCGAGCCAATGGCACTCATTACCTGAAGAATCAAGTCTTCAACACCTACTCCTGGAGAGTGGTAGTTGATGGAATCTGTGTTCCAGATACTCGGTCGACAGGAAACTCCGTTTTCTCGAAAGAACTACGACCAGAGTACCGCTTCTTAAACCTCATTGCTTGTTATAATGTCATTCCAAACATGAACACAAAGGTTCTTCGGTGGTAAAGAATGATATTCCTTTATCTACTTGGAAACCCCACAGCAGCAATGGGAGCTAACTTAAACATTCCTTACGTCATCTGGTCAAGGATGGCACGATATGTGAAGCATGCTCATCCGTCAGAGAGACTACCTTATCCAATGATCATCATGCGCATTCTTCGCAAATTTAAAGCTGACACAAATGCGAGCTCCTATATGCACAGTCTAGGAACGATCAATGAAACAACAATTGTAAAGTCTCTCTCGACGAAGCCAGATGAACCCTTCATACCTCCTCACCGGCAACGAGCACAACAACAACAAGCGACAACCTCTGCACCGGCAGCAACTCCTCCAGTCCAACCAGCACCTCCGGCACAACAAGCACCTCAATCAACTTCTGATGATGATGCATCTGTTACCTCAATCTATAAAGAACAGCAAAGGCTCTCCAACGAGCAAGAACGTATATCAAATGAACTAATTGAGGTAAAGGAAGAAATAAAGAAGGTAAATAAGAATCAATCATCAATGAACAAGCGATTAAAGAAAATATTCCAAATTCTCGGCTGTATCAGTTCAGACGAGTCTGAATAATCCGTATCCTTCCAATTTCTGTTTATTATGCATATGTTTAAATCTTTCTGTTGTGCAGGTTTTTAAGTTTTAGTTTTAGTCTTTAGTTCTCCAACTTGAACTGTTATCCATTCTCTCCACTTCTGTAATTTTTGGCTTTGTTTGTGACAAAAAGGGGGAGAGAGTTTAGAGAGAACTTGAACAATGATAATGTGAATGTGTGAACATCGAGGTAAGTATAACCTCAACTTAAAAGGTAAGTAGAACTTCAACTTTTGGTTTTCATTTGTTTGAATGCATGCCTCGACTAACTATTCAACTAACTATTTGGGCATGTAATATAACTAACAAGTTGATGTTCACTTTGTGACATTTGGTTTTTGATTACATAGAAGATATGTTGGTTTTTTACTATGATTCTCTTACATATCTGAATTCTCAAATGTCATGATGATCAGATAAACTCTATCTTTGTACTAGGTTTTGAATGCTAAATATTCTTGAGGTATCTAACGATCTCTTTTTGTCAAGAATGATTTCTTTGTGCAGAGAGTACAGGTGTCTAAGTCTAGAGTCTGTTTTAGGAGTTTATCTCATGTTTTTAAATTTTTGGATCTACATTGTAAATTTTTGTTGTATGGTGATAGCAACAAAAATATCTTTTTGAATTTTCTTTAGTGGATCTGTGTTTTGTCACAAAACCGCCAAAGGGGGAGATTGTTACGGAATTTGAGTTGGCGTAGTTTCGTGAAAGTTTCAAGTCTTGAAGATTGAAGGTGAAGAAAGTTGGATCATTTAACTCAATCTCAAGAAAGAAGAATTCAAAAGGATCAGGTATGTTTAACTAAAGATTTTGTGTGATCCGAATACTTCTTGTAGTGTAGAAACACTTGGAAGAATCTTTCATTGCATAAAAATCAAAAACTGGACTTGGGACATGTTCAGGATCCGGATCAGGTTGTTCAATCCGGATCCCGAAGGTGGTTCGTTCATACACCAGTTCAATCCGGATCGTAGCCTCTCTTGATCCGGATCCCGAACACTGAGTTTACCATTTTCCTTGAACGATCCGGATTAGGCTTCGCAATCCGGATCCCGAACGTTGATGTTTGGTGAACTGTATGAACGATCCGGATCAAGCACTTCGATCCGGATCCCGAACCTTCGTTTTTCTGGAATTGCCTGACTCGTTACGACGATCCGGATCACAGCTAATCCGATCCGGATCGCCGTCCGTAAAATTTCCATAAATGGTAGGTTTTTGATTCTTATCTCCTTCCTAGGGTTTCTAACCTATAAATAGACCCTATGACTCTTTTTCTAGGGTTAATCCAAAAAGAAGGAAAATAGCCGTCATATTCATATCTTATTTTATACGGCTCTAGATCCACATATAGAGAAGAAAGGAAATCGTTAGAGAATACTCTATGTTTCTTCATCTATATTGATTAGTTTGATTCTAGGTTTTCATACTCACATCTTGAGTTGAATCAAACTAATGAATACTTAGATGGTATTTCCGATCTATCTTTGATCTAAGTATTCGGCGGATCATCACCACCAAAAACAACGATTTACCCCAAAAATCGGCGCGTAGATTCGCGTGTCCTTGTGGATTCAAGGTTCAACCGCTCTCGTGGATTCGGAGCGAGGCACGTTCGTGGATTCGAAGGGTGCTATTGGGTGAAGACCGTGGACTCGGTCGGACGTCGTGGATTCGACGTTGGACGCCGTGGATTTGGCGTTGGGCGCAGATCGTGGATTCGAGAAGCGTCGCGGAGCGAGCGGAGAAGATCCTCTAGGAGCGTATGGAAAAGGTTGAGTCGTAAGTGTGTACGGTAAATCACCTTGTACGTGTTTTAATTCTAGTGGATTTCTGCCGTGTTATCGGTCCCGTGGTTTTTTACTCCGGTGATGGAGTTTTCCACGTAAAAATCTTGCGAGTTATTTTTATTTCCGCATTGGGTTTTTATCGCAACGATTTTTGAGTGTTTATACGTTTACACCTATTCACCCCCCTCTAGGTGTTTTTTCCCCTATTTAGATCCTTATTACATATAACCCAACAAGGAACACTTGCGAGTAATCCTCCAAACCCTCCGGGATCAGAAATTGTATGCCAAACTCAAGAAGTGTGAGTTCTGGCTCCGCGAGGTAGACTTTTTGGGACACATAGTCTCAGCGTCGGGAATAGCGGTGGACCCGAGGAAGGTAGAATCCGCGACCAACTGGGCCCGACCAACAACGGTAACGGATATCCGGAGTTTCCTAGGACTGGCAAGGTACTATAGACGCTTCGTGGAAGGCTTCTCAAAGATAGCCACTCCCCTAAATCGATAAACCCGGAAAGGGGAGAAATTCATTTGGACGGCTCAATGCCAGAAAAGCTTCGAGGAACTCAAGGACAGACTAACACGGGCGCCAGTGCTCACACTGCCGAAGCCCGGAGAGGACTATGAGATCTATTACGACGCATCACGGAGCGGTCTTGGAAGCGTACTAATGCAACAAGGGAAGGTCATAGCCTACGCGTCAAGACAGCTCAAGGAATACGAGCAGAACTACCCTACACACGACTTGGAGCTCGCGGCAGTCGTGTTTGCTTTAAAGTTCTTGAGACACTATCTTTACGGAGCGCACTGCAATGTGTTCTCCGATCACCAGAGCCTTAAGTACTTGTTCACACAAAAGGAGTTGAATTTACGGCAAAGGCGATGGCTGGAACTACCGAAAGACTACGATTTGTCGATTCATTACCACCCCGGAAAGGCAAATATGGTGGCCGACGCCTTAAGCCAGAAGGGACAGACGAGAGAAACGGCATTGAGCGCCCTTACCCAACAGAATCGTCTAATTGCAGAGTTCTCGCAATTGAGATTGGAGGTAGTTCCGACAGGTACGGTTACGCAACTCCTGTCCTTAGTGGTTAAGCCTACTTTGATCGAGAGGATCTTGGAAGGCCAGTCAACGGACACACAATTGCAACTGGTGCGGGACAGAATATCTTCGGAACAAGGAGGCGATTTTATGATTGGCTCGGATAATGCAATAAGGTTTCGGGGACGAATTTGTGAGCCCGATGTACCGGAAATAAAAAAAGAAATTCTGACGGAAGCGCATAGTGCTCCCTACACTGCGCATCCCGGTGGTACGAAGATGTATAAAAATCTGAGGCAAACCTTTTGGTGGCCCAAATTGAAGGGGGACGTGACGCAATTTGTGGCACATTGTTTGGTATGCCAACAAGTGAAAGCTGAACACCGGCGACCAGCAGGGAAACTACAACCATTTCCCATACCGGAATGGAAATGGGAATGGATTACCATGGACTTCGTAACTGGTTTTCCTCGATCGCAACATGGACACGACGCAATATGGGTCATAGTGGATCGCCTGACGAAATCGGCTCATTTTCTGCCCATCCACACGACATGGACCCGAGACCGGCTGGCGCAAACCTACATCGACGAGGTGGTAAGGTTGCACGGAGTACCATCGTCGATAACTTCTGATAGAGACACACGTTTTGTGTCGAACTTCTGGCGGAGCCTACAACGGGCAATGGGGACCAAACTGTAATTCAGCACGGCTTTCCACCCGCAGACTGACGGACAATCGGAACGGGTAATCCAGATCCTCGAAGATATGCTCCGAGCTTGCGTGCTCGACTTGGGCGAGGGATGGTCGCGTTACCTACCCCTCGTGGAATTCACCTACAATAACAGCTACCAAGCAAGCATTCAAATGGCGCCGTATGAAGCCCTGTACGGGCACCGATTGTGACACCCCCGGAATTTGGATTAGTCCTCTATATAAATGAGATAATAGGACTAAATCTCTAACCCGGCTATAGCATTTTGGATGGTAGCAAGATCCAAGAGGAACATGAGAGTTAAGCGTGCTAGAGCTAGAGTAGTTCTAGGATGGGTGACCCCCTGGGAAGTGGGGCGTCACAGTTGGTATCAGAGACATTCACCAGCCGGAAATGTGAGATGAGTCTCGGCTGAGCCAGGGTTATATAGCGGGTAGAGCGAGGCTCCCCAGCTAATGACCGTTGTGGGTGGAGTGCAGCTCCCCACAAGGTCGGCTAAGGCTAGCGAGATGAGTCTCACATCGCCTGGTGCTTGTGAGTGTGCTTGAGCCTGACGTGGACGTCAGGGCTTAAAGGGGGGAAGAATGTGACACCCCCGGAATTTGGATTAGTCCTCTATATAAATGATATAATAGGACTAAATCTCTAACCCGGCTATAGCATTTTGGATGGTAGCAAGATCCAAGAGGAACATGAGAGTTAAGCGTGCTAGAGCTAGAGTAGTTCTAGGATGGGTGACCCCCTGGGAAGTGGGGCGTCACAGTATCTCTAACCCGGCTATAGCATTTTGGATGGTTGCAAGATCCAAGAGGAACATGAGAGTTAAGCGTGCTAGAGCTAGAGTAGTTCTAGGATGGGTGACCCCCTGGGAAGTGGGGCGTCACACCGATGTCGATCTCCTATATGTTGGGATGACTTGGGGGAGCGAAAATGTTTGGGACCAGACTTAGTGGAGGAAACTGAGGCAAAGGTGTGCCTTATCAGGCAGTAGTTGTTGACCGCCCAGAGCCGGCAGAAGAGCTATGCGGATCAGAAGCGACGCGATTTGGAGTTTATGGTGGGGGAACACGTGTTACTTCGTGTATCACCATCAAAAGGAACCAGACGTTTCGACTTAGGAGGGAAACTGAGCCCACGGTATGTGGGACCGTTCGAGATTTTGGAGCGCGTGGGCCTGGTGGCATACCGGTTGGCCTTACCGCCAAACCTCGAACAGGTACACAACGTGTTTCATGTCTCGATGCTCCGAAAATACCTTCCCGATCCATCGCACGTCATCGATGTCTCTGCCATCGAGTTGCGAGAGGACTTGAGCTTCGAGGAAACACCGATACGAATCTTGGCACGTGAAGATAAGAAGCTACGCAACCGGACGATCCCCTACGTAAATGTGCAAAAGAGTAACCATGAGGAGCGCGAGGCGACATGGGAACTGGAGATGAAGGTGAGAGAGTGTTTTTCCGATTTGTTTAGCGAGGGTTGAGGTTATGTTTCAAGGACGAAACTTCTTTTAAGTGGTGTGTGGTGTAATATCACGACTTTTCATGTATCGTTTACCCTCTTGCTAATAAATTACATGTTAGGAAAAATCGAATTATCGAGTTCTCTTAAGTTGACTATCACACGGTGCGAGTATTTTTCGGTGATAGAGCTCGAAAAACGATGAACGGCAGTGCAATCGGATCTAAAATCCGACTTACGGATTCTCCGGAAAGGGGTTTTGAAGGTCGTGGTAACCGTAGTGTGCATCGAAATTCGTGCTAAAGATCTGGCATGGTTTTCAAGGAATTGTGGAAATATCTCGTGGGAATAGATATTTATTGTTAAATAATAAATATCCGGATGTGGGTTTTATCGTACGTACCAAGGGAGAAATCTATTTTCCCGAAAGAAAAGAGAAAACCCTAACCGGAGGAAAAAGAAAGAGAGAAGGAGAAAGCGAAGGAACCCGTTCGTTCCCGATCAACGTGCCGGAGACCGGAGAACGAGACGCCACCACCTACGGGGAGCGGATCCGGATCCTCAGCGTCGCGAAGAACGAGATCGGATCATCGTCTCCGATGGATCGAGGTTAGCGCCGTTATTCTTACGATTTCTTCGTTCTAGGGTTTGGCGTTTTTGGATCTTTCACTGTTCTTGTTTGCTCTTATCGCCGCCGCCGCCGCGAAGCCCTAGGGCAACGCCGTCGTCGCCGCTGCGGAAAACCCTAGGGCATCGCCGCCGCCGCCGCACCGCACGCGGCACGATGTGCCGCGCGGGGCTTGTGCCCGCGCGGACGTGCCGCTGCCCGCGTGGCCGTTGCATGGGCCGCGTGGGGCTGGAACCCGCGCGGGCGCGCCGCTTGCGCCGCGCGGGGCTGCTGCCCGCGCGGTCGCCGCACGCGCCGCGCGGGGTTGGAGCTCGCGCGGGCGCGCTGCTTGCGCCGTGCGGGGCGGGTGCCTACGCGGGTGCCCGCGCGGGCGCCGCTTGTGCCGCGCGGGGCTGGAGCCCGCCCGGGCGCGTCGCTTGCGCCGCGCGGGGCTGCTGCCCGCGCGGCCGTCGAATGCGCCGCGCGGGGCTGCTGCCCGCGCTGCCGCCGCACACACCACGCGGGGCTGCTATCCGCGCGGCCGCCGCATGCGCCGCGCGGGCGCGTCGCTTGCGCCGCGCGGGGCTGGAGCCAGCGCGGGCGCGTCACTTGCGCCGCGCGGGGCTGGTGCCCGTGCGGCCGCCGCTTGCGCCGCGCGGGGCTGGTGCCCGTGCGGCCGCCGCTTGCGCCACGCGGGGCTGGAGCCCGCGCGGTCGCGCCGGTTGCGCCGCGCAGGGCTGCTGCCCGCGCGGCCGTCGCATGCGCCGCGCGGGGCTGAAGCCCACATGGACGCGTCGCTTGAGCCACACAGGCCTGCTGCTCGCGCCGTCGCCGCTTGCGCCGCACGGCTGCACCGCACGCGGTCTGCGTGCCGCGTGGGGGCCGCTTCGTCGCCGCCGTCGCGAGTCGTTAGTCCTTTTGTTTGCACTTTCGGAGCCGTGTTTTCCTTATGAGAGTTGTATCTTACCTGTTATGCCCTGTTGGGGGACTTTCTTTTAGGTCCGGGAGTCGTCCGAAGGTACGGGTCAATTTTCGGAGTTCCGGTGGACGCGATTTGAGGTGGGTACTTTATGGCATTCCGGTGTATAGTCGTTTCCGTTGTATTTTTTGAAAATAAAGTAGATGTATCTTTTGTGAACTGTCTAACCCTATTGCATGAGAATCCCGTTTTTTATTTCTAACTGTGGCGACGAAGGTCGCGGTGCCTTATTACATGCCGGTTTCGGCTTATATGCTCCTAATTGCTTACACGCACACCAGCGGTCTGGCCAACGCACAGGGTGTATTTTTCCGAAAAGATGGTACGTTGACCCGTGTACCCCATGATGTGTGATGATGGGGACCCCTCACGGTGAGGCGACTGCTTGTTGGGCAGTGGAGGGGTTAAAAGCACCAAGGAATGAGCGAAATAATTCTGGGGTAGGTGCCAAGCATGATTTTAACAGGGAATTTGGTGATTCATGAGGGGGAAGTGGAATGCTCTGGTGTATCGGTTTGTTGATTACAGTATTTACAACATTTACCTATTTTTCATCTACTTTATTTGTCACTGACTACCCACACTGTGACAGGTCCGAACAGGGGTGGGAACTGGGACGACGGTGAGACAGCGTTTAGCGGACCTTAGCCGTTTGAGGCTGACGAACGTTTATTTACTTTCGGTTATCTTTCTATTATTTTTGGTTAGTAAGCTTGTGTTTGCTTGTTAGTGGAATAATGTGGATGTTGGGTTGAGATCCTAACTAGTGGTGACATCTTGTGATTGTGTTTTTCTGAGACTTGTATGCGGCGTGTTTTCAAATAGCAAAATGGTTTAGAAAACGTTTTCAAACTAAGTGTCGTGTGGGCACTGCTTTCCAAACCCGTGGATTTATCCTTTCAAGTTATGTTGCCGCCTAAAAGAGATTGCGAAAACGTTTTTAAAACCGGGTGTCGTGTGGACACCGTCTTTCAAACCTATGGATTTATCCTTTCAACCTTGTTGTGGTAATTATAGTTATGGTTAAGTGTGATCTCTCCTATTGATTGCTTTGTGACTGCATGGTTAAAGTATAAGTCGTGTTTGAAACGCCGTACATATACGAAGGAGACTCCGTCCGTTTGTGGGGTGAATTTGTATATGTGGTGGGTCTGGCGCGCACCGGCGGCGAGGTTAAAAAAAAAAATAATAATAAATAAATACACGTTTTCCGCTCATTTAGAACCTCCGGGCCGTGACACAACCACTCCTACCAACTGTACGATCTGGCATGAATCTCGAAGAAATCTCATCCATTCAAATTCTGGTCTGCTATAGTAACTTTCGGGAGTCCAAAAGTGGGATCTACAAATAGGTAAGTTTTTCGAGCATCCGAAACATCTTCGGGGCTCCCAAAATCTCTTGAACTCAAGTTCCTAAGCTATTTGAGTTCTAAGTACGTTTTCGCGTCTATTTTACGCTAAACGTTCTCGCTCAACCCGACCATCTCAAATTGGGTCAGTTAGCATAGAAAAGACGCACCCAAATAGTTATTAAGTCTCCGGTACTCTACAGCGAACCTTTTAGAAAAAGTCTGGACCTTCCGCCCCTAAAACATAGAGTAAGAGAGAAAAATTTGTAAATAAGTGGTGGGGCTCGGTTATAAAAGGCATGGACCCCTCTCCTTACCCCTCAACCGTGGAAACCACTCCCTCACACACACTCTCTCTTCTTTTTCTCTTTTTAGAAGTGGAGGAGCCCTAGGTTAGGAAAAGAGCTATTGGAGAGTTTTGATCTCTTTCGAAGCGACGAAATGGAAGAGGATCACAAGGAGAAGACTTTGGGAGGAAGAAGAACCCTTCTCACTTATGTTTGAGCAAGAAATCAAGAGATAAATTTTTAGGGTTTTTGAGCTCTTATGGTTTTTGAGATTTTTGAGTCTTAAAAGAGTTTCTAATTATCTCTTTTGGTTTCTAAATCTTATTTTAGGGATTTTTCTTTGAATTTGAGAGATCGAAGGACCCCTCTTTTCACAAGAGACCACAAGGGTGGGGATTTCACAAAAAAGGTTGAACTAAATCTCTTTTTATATGCTTTTTATGAATTTAGAACCATTTAAAGTATGGATTGATGCATTTAGTGCATGTGTAGTTGGGTAAATTAGAGTTTAGCCCTAAGCGAAATGAAAGAGCAAACGTCCAAGATTTAGCCTTGTATGAAAGTGATTAATAAACCTAGTTCTTGCATGAATATGGATTTAGGAGAAAACCTAGGTCAAGATGTGATATGTGTGGTATGGAACTTAGGAGAAAATTAGGTCAAAATGAGTGGTATTTAACTTAGAAAAAAATCTAAGGTGGAAAAATGTAGAGTTCCAACATAGGGTCATTAAATTCTAGATTGGAGTGATATGGTTGGTGTCTTGGTGTTCTTGAAGTATCTTATAACCCTACAGTAAAGAACTTAGGGTTGAATGTGCAAAATGAGTAAACAAGAGAACTCTAACTTAAATTGGTGTCTTTGGGGCATCCTAACTATCCTCGAGTTAATAATCTAGAGTAAAAGAAAAAGTAAAGCTTCCGGAAGTGAGAGAAAATGCCAACGAGAGGGGCGGGCATATTTCAACTCCTCGGGGAAGGGCGTGAGCAAGACTCAACTTCCTGTGTGAGTGCCAATGTGTCTTAAACTCATTCGAGGCAAGTGGGAGAGTAAGCGAGTAAGAATCAAGCAACCGCCGAGTAGAGAGGGAGCGCGAATGAGACGACTCGAATGAGACAACTCTCTATAGAGTACAACTATGAAATCTAAATCATAATATGATTAGAGTGACTGAGTGCGGTTGGGTTAGATGTGACCCTCGAGTAGCGGTATAGTGGTCTCCAACGACAGGTAGGGATCTCTCAAAAGCAGAAATAAAACTAATATACTGACAGTACTACAAATCACCAATGTGCGGGTACAGCTACTCTCCAACGACAGGTAGGGATCTCGCTCGCGACTCCCTCGCCTCGAACAGCAACAGCAAAATCAGCATCTCCCACAGATGACTCTGCAAAGCAAAGGAGAGGAAAGAAAAAGGAGGGGGAGAACCCCCCCAACGGGTGTGAAAACTACATCAACACGTAGTTCTCAGTGGATACCGCCACCAAGCCCGACGGTCTGCCCAGTAAGTCTACTAGAGGCATAAGATAACAATACAGTAAAAATTGAACAAGAAAAGCTGGAGATACTCTACAGCTACCATGTCTCTATCTAAATGCTCAATGGGTGATATAGATGAAAAGATATGCAACTACTCGTAACCAAGGTGCTCAATCGACCCAATCGAACTAACTGTCTCATAGGGTCCAGTCAAGCCTGCGCCTACCTACTGCCAGTACATCCACGGAGGACTGGACTTACGTAGGGCGTCCGTGACTGCCAAAATTGGCCCAGCCAGAAGGACTGCGTCCGTGACTGCCTAAAAAAGGCCCAGCCAGAGGGACAGCATCAACAAGTCGCGACACGAAAGTAATAGGCCCACTCCGGATGGGGCACTCGAGGGGCGCGACCCCACCGAGGAAAAAGGTATCCGCACATCTCTGTCGAGCTCAAGGTGGCTCATGCAGGCTATAGTCAAAATCCACGCTCACTCTAAGAACGAAAGGACTCAGGATCCTCAAACATCTCGCACGACGGACGGAGTACTCTCGACGACTCAGCTAACCAGCTCTCACGAATCCCGAGACACTAACGAACTCAACCAACTCGTGGTACAAAACACACTGGCTGGAGATACTCCACAGCCAGGACCACCGTCGACCCCAACGGCTCCCAAAACGAAACACCCAACTCGCCACACTAAACACACATGCTGGAGATACTCCATAGCCGAGATCGACCCACAACTCAGGGTTAACAAAACTGGTCAGACAACACTCAACGACACGGAACCACCGTCAACCCTAACGGTTCCCAACAATACTAGCATAGGTCTAATCTCAGCTATCAGAGTCCACTCAGCCCCCAGGCACGAGTGCAACAATGTCCCACAGTAATCTGACCACTCGGCCCACTACCCAGGCGAAGAAAATCTATGTCCAGGAAAAGATGCAAAGTGTAGGATGTCTAAAGCATAAAAGAACCTAGCCCAAGTGAAGGTTCTCTACTAGTCTGGTTAAACATGCATCATATGACGGGGTGCTAGGTCAAGTTCCAATAATAGCATTTAAATAAACTGAATCATAAGCAGGGAATATTAACAGATATGATCACCAAAATTAATAAAAATAAGCCTCATCTTCCTAAACATGCTCTCAACTAGCATAGGTGAATACAACCATTAAATATATATAATATCTCAAAGGTACCCAACATGTACAATAAATCATGTACGTCTCAATCCACATGAACTATATAATTCTGATGCTTACATCTCAATCTTATAGGTTGTACATTAAATTGTGCATGCTATCAATCACATAGTGTAATGCTTCCCTTAGGTGAGCTTTCCTTGATCATAATCATGAATATCTAAATCTTGCAAGTTTCATCAGGCATAACATGAATATCATATCTTGCAATTTCTCAAACAAATACTATTTACCAAGCTCACCTCTCAACGACATATTGGTACACTAAACATGCATGCATTCTAACAAATAGAATTAGAGAACCGTCCACCGGTTATGGAGACGAAGCAACCCACCTGAAACGCTTTTCGCAGGCAAAGCCGAAGTCGGTGAAGTGCGCCGTCACCACAAACGAAAACCGCCGAAACCACACCCTCGGTACTCGGTCGCACAAGCCTCTGCTCAAACCAATATCATAGTCAACAACACAATCAATACCCCAAACAACATTTGTTGTTTTGCAAGCCAACAAAGAAAAAAGGTGGTTTTCACCTGCGTGCAGTCCTCCGAAAAATCCAGAAAAATCTTGGTTGTAATCCTCGCGACGAGTAGATGCAAATCGAGTATTTAAACTCCTCATTCTGACACCTGTAGGCTAAAATACAAATAGAACTTCGCGGTACGCCAATCAATCCACAACTCGCATTTCTGCAGAAATCAGTCCCAAAGGAGCTTAAACATCACCTTCGAAAAATCTCCAAAAATTCCGATAAAAATATGAGTGCCTTCCTCTCGAAGCGTAGATGACGATCGAGTCCTCATACATCTCGTTCCGATGCCCGTAGACCGAGAAATCCCAACAATACTCCACCACTGTCCAATACCTCGTAGCGGTACAAGGAGTCAAAAGATACCTTGGGAACCATGCCAAAAACCAAAAATGAGGCGAAGTGATCAACACGAAAATCTAAGACGTACCTCTCGTGATCACGCTGCCGCAAAAATCAGCTCAAAAGTCCACCGGGGTAGTCCAGGGGGTCTCGCGGACAGAAAAGCGACGGAAGGAGCAACAAATGAAGGAGCGTCGAAGTGCGCCACGTCGCAGAAAACGCCGATGTTGTGGCCTCCAAAAAATCTGAGAATCCACCACGAGATGAAGAACACAAGGTAGAACAACTTAGCTTGAGGGCTCACCACCAGCAGCACTCGGGAAAAGGGCCAAAAGAGCAGCCAAAGGGGGCTATTTATAGCCAAAACAGAACAATTCAAATAATTCCATCTGGGTCCCCACATTCGAGCGCCCGAAACGGAGGGACCGAATGAGCTGAAAGATATCCTGGCGTAATCCACTCCCAGACACACATATCCTATGCGCCTCGTCCCTCTAAACATGGAGCGCGCAGTTCAACAACTGCGTAAACTCTTTGACACAAGGAGGCTCTCAAGTAGTCTCTCCATCACCACCAACCACGATTCTGCCTCCAAAGGCTCTAAACTCAAACCTATGAATCGGAGTAGTTCATCTGCCGAAACTGGCTCAACTGATCGATGATGTCCCACAGCTCATCAGCAGTCAGCTATCCACTCTGCCTCGGTGCCTCGGCACTAATCGTCGGCACAGAGGGGGCTACTCGCTCTATCAGCGCCACTGAAATCGCTGCCACTGAGGATACTGCAACCGGGTGGTCTCAGGAGGAAAGCACTGTCGGGCTGCCCGCTACTCCGACAACTGTGTCACCCAAACCAGCAGCTCACTCCGCTGTTGATATAACTCAGACAATGCTGTCATCTGGGTCCGGAGCTCTCTGACCTCAATCCGGGTATCCGGCCCAAAACTAACCGCTCGAGCTCCACAGCTACGATATGGTGCACACGGGTCAAAACCCAGCATCGGGGAGACACCGCTCACCACGACAAAAACTGCAAACAGCATACAATAAACACTCGACCCAATCTAGCGAAAGTCTAGAGCATGTCACCCATTCCACAGCATTATGTTGTCTGCGGCCAACATAATCACTTAGGAGAATAAACATGCCGATCACTCATCCCATCCCTTGGGAGAGGTATAAAACTCAATCAGGACTCTCGCTAAAAATCACGACTCTCACGAAGTCATCCTAGGGTCAGTTACGGAATTTGAGTTGGCGTATTTCGTGAAATCGGTTTAGTCTTGAAGATTGAAGATTGAAAAAGTTGGATCGTATACCTCAATCTCAAGTAAGAAGAATTCAAAAGGATCAGGTACGTTTAATTAAATAAGTTTGATGATCCGAATACTTCTTATAGTGTAGAAACACTTGGATGAATTTTTTATTGCATAAAAATCAAAAACTGGACATTCCATATGTTCAGAGTCCGGATCGGGCTTTACAGTCCGGACCCCGAACATAGGTTAGTTCGTGCATAATTCCAGTCCGGACCCTGGGAATTTCAGTCCGGACCCCGAACGTGGAATTTGCAAGAAAAGCATGAACAGTCCGGACCGTGGATTTCAGTCCGAACCCCGAATGTCGTCTTTTCTGGAAAGTGTCTGTCTCGCTGAGACAGTCCGGACCGCCAATTCCAGTCCGGACTGTCGTCCTGTAAAATTCCAGAAATGGTTAGTTTTTGATTCTTATCTTCTTCCACAAGTTTTCTAACCTATAAATAGACCCTATGATTCATCTTTTAGGGTACGACGACGGAAAACGTGAAAAATACGACCGAAATAGAAAAATTCACATATAGAGAAGAAAGGAAATACTAGATTTAATTCTATGTTTCTTCATCTATATTATTAATTTGATTCTAGGTTTTCCAAACTCAGATTTTGAGTAGAATCAAATTAATGAATACTTAGATGGTATTTCCGATCTATTTCTAATCTAAGTATTCGGCGGATCATCACCACCCAAAAAACAACGATTTATCCCAAATCGGCGCGTGGACTCGCGTGGCCTTGTGGACTCAAGGTGCTACCGCTCTCGTGGATTCGGAGCGAGGTACGTTCGTGGATTCGAGACGTGCTACTGGGTGAAGACCGTGGATTCGGTCGGACGTCGTGGACTCGACGTTGGACGCCGTGGATTCGGCGTTGGACGCTAATCGTGGATTCGAGCAGCGTTGCGGAGCGAGCGGAGAAGATCTACTAGGAGCGTATGGAAAAGGTTGAGTCGTAAGTGTGTACGGTAAATCACCTTGTACGTGTGTTAATTCTAGTGGATTTCACCGTGTTATCGGTCCCGTGGTTTTTTACTCCAGATTGGAGTTTTCCACGTAAAAATCTCTGCGTGTTATTTATTTTTCCGCATTGGGTTTTATATCGCAAAGATTTTTGAGTGTTTATTGTTTACACCTATTCACCCCCCTCTAGGTGTTTTTTTCCCTATTTAGATCCAATTATACATAACCCAACAGGGTCCAACCACAAGCCTAGGGTTTCTAAAGTCCACAATGGCCTACATCCTAGGCTCTGATACCACTCTAATCTGTCACGCCCCGGGGTCGAAACTGCGACCCGGGCTCGCTAACAGATCCGCCGCCTATACAAAAACCTCGCATAGGCGAAGCGTCCAACCTGCAAGGAAAAAGGTACTATAGCTAAACAGATATCAGAGCTGTAAAGACAAGTGATGTAAAACTAAAATCCAACCACTGTACAACTGGAAATAATGATACAATATTCATCTCCCAAAAATGATCAAATACAAAATCCTCAGATACAATAACCCAGAACTCAACAGGGAGGGTAACCTGAAATAATACATCAGTGTACAGGCTCTCAGTACAAGTTATATCCTCACTGCAATAATCTCTCAAAAGCAGAAATAAAACTAATATAATGACTGTACTACAAATCACCAATGTGGGGGTACAGCTACTCTCCAACGACAGGTAGGGATCTAGCTCGCGACTCCCTCGCCTCGAACAGTAACAGCAGAATCAACATCTCCCACAGATGACTCTGCAAAACAAATGAGAGGAAAGAAAAAGGAGGGGGAGAACTCCCCAACGGGTGTGAGAACTACATCAACACGTAGTTCTCAGTGGATACCGCCACCAAGCCCGACGGTCTGCCCACTAAGTCTACTAGAGGCATAAGATAACAATGCAGTAAAAACTGAACAAGAAAAGCTGGAGATACTCTACAGCTACCATGCCTCTATCTAAATGCTTAGTAGGTGATACAGATGAAAAGATATGCAACTACTCGCACCCAAGGTGCTCAATCGACCCAATCGAACTAACTGCCTCATAGGGTCCAGTCAAGCCTGCGCCTACCTACTGCCAGTACATCCACGGAGGACTGGACTTACGTAGGGCGTCCGTGACTACCAAAACTGGCCCAGCCAGAAGGACTGCGTCCGTGACTGCCTAAAAAAGGCCCAGCCAGAGGGACAGCATCGACAAGTCGCGACACGAAAGTAATAGGCCCACTCCGGACGGGGCACTCGAGGGGCGCGACCCCACCGAGGAAAAAGGTATCCGCACATCTCTGTCAAGCTCAAGGTGGTTCATGCAGGCTATAGTCAAAATCCATGCTCACTCTCAGAACAGAAGGACTCGGATCCTCAAACATCTCGCACGACGGTCGGAGTACTCTCGACGACTCAGCTAACCAGCTCTCACGAATCCCGAGACACTAACGAACTCAACCAACTCGTGGTACAAAACACACTGACTGGAGATACTCCACAGCCGGGACCACCGTCGACCCCAACGGTGTTACGGAATTTGAGTTGGCGTATTTCGTGAATTCGGTTAAGTCTTGAAGATTGAAGATAAAGAAAGTTGGATCATTTAACTCAATCTCAAGAAAGAAGAATTCAAAAGGATCAGGTATGTTTAACTAATTATTTTTGGTGATCCGAATACTTCTTATAGTGTAGAAACACTTGGATGAATTTTTAATTGCATAAAAATCAAAAACTGGACATGGGACATGTTCAGGATCCGGATCAGACATTCCAATCCGGATCCCGAAGGGTGTTCGTTCATACGCAAGTTCAATCCGGATCGTAGCCTCCTTTGATCCGGATCCCGAACACTGGTTTTACCATGATTTATGAACGATCCGGATCAGGCTTTTCAATCTGGATCCCGAACGTTGGTGTTTGGTGAAAGTGTATGAACGATCCGGATCAGGCACTTCGATCCGGATCCCGAACCTTGGTTTTTCTGGAAACTGTCTGTCTCGCTACTGCAATCCGGATCGCCGAAGTCCGATCCGGATCGCCGTCCTGAAAAATTCCAGAAAAGGTTAGTTTTTGATTCTTATCCTCTTCCAATGGTTTCTAACCTATAAATAGACCCTTTAATTCATCTTTTAGGGTAACCCACGAAAAAGGAAAAAAGACGACCGAAATAGATAGATCCACATATAGAGAAGAAAGGAAATCATTAGATTTATTCTTATGTTTCTTCATCTATATTGATTGATTTGATTCTAGGTTTTCATACTCACATTTTGAGTAGAATCAAATCAATGAATACTTAGATGGTATTTCCGATCTATTTCTAATCTAAGTATTCGGCGGATCATCACCACCCAAAAAAACAACGATTTTCCCAAAATCGGCGCGTGGACTCGCGTGACCTTGTGGATTCAAGGTGCTACCGCTCTCGTGGATTCGGAGCGAGGTATGTTCGTGGATTCGAAGCGTGCTACTGGGTGAAGACCGTGGATTCGGTCGGACGTCGTGGATTCGGTCGGACGTCGTGGATTCGGCGTTGGACGCAGATCGTGGATTCGAGAAGCGTTGCGGAGCGAGCGGAGAAGATCAACTAGGAGCGTATGAAAAAGGTTGAGTCGTCTGTGAGTACGGTATATCACCTTGTACGTGTTTAATTCTAGTGGATTTCACCGTGTTATCGGTCCCGTGTTTTTTTACTCCGGTTTAGAGTTTTCCACGTAAAAATCTCTGCGTGTTATTTATTTTTCCGCATTGGGTTTTTATATCGCAAAGATTTTTGAGTGTTTATTGTTTACACCTATTCACCCCCCTCTAGGTGTTTTTTCCCCTATTTAGATCCAATTTATACATAACCCAACAAACGGCTCCCAAAACGAAACACCCAACTCGTCACGCTAAACACACAGGCTGGAGATACTCAACAGCCGGGATCGACCCACAACTCAGGGCTAACAAAATTGGTCGGACAACACTCAACGACCCGGAACCATCGTCAACCCTAACGGTTCCCAACAACACTAGCACAGGTCTAATCTCAGCTATCAGACTCCACTCAGCCCCCAGGCACGAGTGCAACAATGTCCCACAGTAACCTGACCACTCGGCCCACTACCCGGGCGAGGAAAATCCATGTCCAGGAAAAGATGCAAAGTGTAGGATGTCTAAAGCATAAAAGAACCTAGCCCAAGTGAAGGTTCTCTACTAGTCTAGTTAAACATGCATCATATGACGGGGTGCTAGGTCAAGTTCCAATAATAGCATTTAAATAAACTGAATCATAAGCAGGGAACATTAACAGATATGATCACCAAAATCAATCAAAATAAGCCTCATCTACCTAAACTCAACTAGCATAGGTGAATACAACCATTAAATATATATAATATCTCAAAGGTACCCAACATGTACAATAAATCATGTAAGCCTCAATCCACATGAACTATATAATTCTCATGCTTACATCTCAATCTTATAGGTTGTACATTAAATTGTGCATGCTATCAATCACATAGTGTAATGCTTCCCTTCGGTGAGCTTTCATTGATCATAATCATGGATATCTAAATCTTGCAAGTTTCATCAGGCATAACATGAATATCACATCTTGCAATTCCTCGAACAAATAACATGTCACCTCTCAACGACATATTGGTACACTAAACATGCATGCATTCTAACAAATAGAATTAGAGAACCGTCCACCGGTTCTGGAAACGAAGCAACCCACCTGAAACGCTTTTCGCAGGCAAAGCCGAAGTCGGTGAAGTGCGCCGTCACCACAAACGAAAACCGCCGAAACGACACCCTCGGTACTCGGTCGCACAAGCCTCTGCTCAAACCAATATCACAGCCAACAACACAATCAATACCCCAAACAGCATTTGCTATTTTGCAAGCCAGCACAGAAAAAATGGGATTTTCACCTGCGTACAGTCCTCCGAAAAATCTAGAAAAATCACGGTTGCAATCCTCGCGACGAGTAGATGCAAATCGAGTATTTAAACTCCTCATTCCGACACTTGTAAGCCAAAATACAAATAGAACATCGCGGTACGCCAATCAATCCACAACTTGCATTTCTGCAGAAATCACTCCCAAAGGAGCTTAAACATCACCTTTGAAAAGACCTCCGAAAATTCCGATAAAAATAGAAGTCCGTTCCTCTCGAAGCGTAGATGACGATCGAGTCCTCATACGTCTCGTTCCAGTGCCCGTAGGCCGAGAAATCCCAACAATACTCCACCGCTGTCCAATACCTCGCAGCGGTACAAGGGGTCAAAAGATACCTCGGGAACCATGCCAAAAACCAAAAATGAGGCAAAGTGATCAACACAGAAATCTAAGGCGTACCTCTCGTGATCGCGCTGCCACAAAAATCAGCTCAAAAGTCTACCGGCGTAGTCCAAGGGGTCTCGCGGACTAAAAAGCGACGGAAGGAGCAACAAACGAAGGAGCGTCGAAGTGCGCCGCGTCGCAGAAAACGCCGATGTTGTGGCCTCCAGAAAATCCGGGAATCCACCACGAGATGAAGAACACAATGTAGAACAACTTAGCTTGAGGGCTCACCACCAGCAGCACTCGGGAAAAGGGCCAAAAGAGCAGCCAAAGGGGGCTATTTATAGCCAAAATAGAACAATTCAAATAATTCCATCTGGGTCCCCACATTCGGGCGCCCGAAACAATTTCGGGCGCAAACAGTGCCGCACAGTAACCCAAAATATACTCCGAACCATCAACGCCCGAATCAACCCCGTTACGCCACGTGGCCCCGAACAGCAAACAGCGGGTTCGGCCAACCCGCTCAAGACCCGTGGCCGCGCCCACGCGCCCGCCCCCCCACGTCAATGCCTCGGTCGGCGCGCCCACATGCGCGCAAGCCGCGCTGCCGGCGCCCATGTCGCACATGCTTCCCGAGGCACCAGCCGCACCCGCTTCGTGGACCGCGCCCAGTGCACTATCCAATGGTCTGTCGCTACCTGTCCACACCGCGCCAATGGGAAGACGCCACGTGGCACACCACCCACGCTGCACCACGCCTGCACCGCTCCTCGCGTGGATCAAGCGCACGTGAACCGGCCAACCAGCGGCCGCCACGTGGCCCCGCCCTGGTGCACGTCAAGCCCGTGGACCGAGCGGCCCGCGCCTCTGCCCGCAGCCGCTGCGCCGCCGTGCTCCGCCACCTGCCCGTCGCCGCCGCGGCTGCCCCGGCCGCCGGAACACTACCCCTTGCCTCGAAATCCGTGCATGGGCATCCGGTCTCCGAAAAATACAAGTAAATAGTCCATTTTCATCGTTTTCACGCGCTGAATCCAAATCCGATGTCTGTTTTGCCCAATTCCACTTCTAAAATTTGTCGAAGGCACCCAGCTAAGTAATCTTAATCCAAATTTCGCGCTGGGTCCAATCCTGAGGTCCGATATGCACACAAACACCTCCGACACACAGCCTGGGCCTCCTGAAGCTTCCAAACACACTGCAAAAGCTCTATGGAGATCCGGGTCATCACAATAATATTGGGAGTGGGAGGAAGTATCCTTCATGGACTTTCGCATGATTTGGTCGATGGACTTTTTATTTGGCTTTTAGTTACGCTTTAATCCAAGTTATATGAATTTGGACTAATGTTTTGTGGTGGTGTGCAGAAAGCTATGGCACCACGGAAGGAGATGAGACTGACGTGGGCCGAGCCACCTGAGGCTCGGGGTCGAACGAAGTGCGCGAGTTACGCAAGCAAGCGGCTGCGCTTCTCGGTGTAGTCCGGCAACAGGCGGAGTCCTCATGCCGACAGGAGGAGGATTCCTGCTATGGTGACCTGAATCCCTGTGATGTTTGGCTATGTGGTCAGCGGCATGTAGACACCTATTTTTGTGTGTCAAGTGCGTTTGTGCGCCAAACGGACACGAGAAACGGACTCAGCGCAAAAAATTGATCAAAACACATATTTTTAGCGTTTTGGTAGGATTCAGCGCCTAGATTAGGGTTTCGGGCGCCCGAAAATGGGCGCATAAAAATCACTAACCACGAGTCAACAGGGACACATGTCGCACAGTGATTGGAGCTGTGTGGGAAACGTGGCAGCGCGGGATTGGGCGGATGTGCGGGCGCGGCGCACCCGGCGTTGTCAACGCGGGCACCCATACCGCCCGCCATGTGGCACGCTGTGATTAACTGGCAACAATTTCCATGTCGGGGCAGGACACATGGCATGCGATCTGGGTTTTGGGCGCAACTCGATCGGGCGCCATGTGTTCGGGCGCGCCCCTACTATTTTCGAGCGCTCGAAAGTTGGAACTTTTGCTGAGTTTTGTACATAATGGCTTGGTGGCTTTAAAACTGAGACTTCTTCTTCCATTTTTGAGGTTCGATGAAGCATGTTGCGACCTGAGGAGACTCCACACCCTTCCACCACTCTTGATGATCTTTGGAGAGATTTGAGAGCATTTTGATCATTTTCTTCTCCACTTTAGTTAGCTTGGTCATCCTTGCGATTGCTGGCAGCTTCGTCGATGGATCTTCCCGAGCTCCCCTTGGACAGACCACTTAGAAATTTGAGCTGAAATTTGGAAGGGATCTTCAGCACCGGTAGATCTCCAACTTTCATACTGGTGACCACCTTCCATTCAAGCTCCTACTAAGGTATTTCGCATCATCTCTGGAGCTTTTGTGCACATAGTAGTTTTCTAGATAGCAATAGTTGATCATGGATTTTCTTTGTCTTTTGTTTATGGATTTTGAGGTTTAAGGACTTGGAACACTTCTAGACTTTAAGAGGAACACGTGAGAACCTTGCTTTGGGATTTTTTAAGGTAATTTGTATGAGTTCTTCCTTGTTTTTGTGACCCCTGTGACAGAGTGGATATGCTGATTTCTGTGTTGAACCCGTTACGATGTTCGGCTTTGGGATGTACATTTCGTGGAGACCCTGAGGTTTTTGTAGAGATGTAAAAGCTTGATCACATCTTTATGGTTATGGTGAGCAACTTTTCTTTTGGTTCTAGCTTGTGATCATGTATGGTTTAGCCTCTACACCTTGTTGAACTCGCTAGCTATTTTTGGAGGCAGATTCGGACAACACCAGAGAGAGCTTGCCTTCGCATGATTTTCGGCTCTCGTAGAGAGCTTTGTTTTGCTTCCTGGGTGTTCCTAATTTGGAGAAGAACTTAGGAACCAAGTTTGGGATATTCTTGTTGGGGTATGAGTTCAGATTGGGCACCCGATTGCATTTAGAGTCGCTTGCTGGAATTCTGCGACTAATCTAGTGTTTTTGCAATTGTGTTCAATTCGGCAGAAGTTTTTGGGAGCTTTTTGGTTTGTTGGAACCACGGGAGCCTGAGGAATGTGCACGCTGAGTTTCCGCTTGATCGGATTTTGGATCGCTGCGTTCCAGGTGGGTTGGATTTCTTCCGAAAGCGGTGGACTCCTCTCTACGTCTATCTGATAGTTGTTGCATGTTAGACGTAGCGTTTATGTTATTATTATCTGCTGAACCTGTTGGTTGCTTGGAGATGTGTGTTGGTGAGACCTCGAACCCAGGATGTTTTGGAAACACTATTTGACTAAAGGATCATTGAAAATGATTATGTCAAAAGTGTTGGAAACACTATTTGACTAAAGGAGTTTTGAAAATGATTATTTCAAAAGTGTTGGCGACACTATTTGACTAAAGGAGTTTTGAAAATGCTTATTTCAAACTGATTTCAAATAATCCAAATTTATAAAAAGGTTTTCTAATAACATAATTCCAAAAGAAAGGGTTTTCTAACTCCATTTTTTTTTATGGATTTCAAATATTCTTCCTCGCCCGAGTGGAGGGTTGGAGTGATCTGGGTTCGATGGACTGTACCTATATTAGCGCCTACAGGGCCGAATATTGATTATAGTATTTAGTGATTTTGGAACTCTGACTACCACCCCCTCCCATATGTTGCATGTTGAACCCTGGACCCTAGAAAACTCTTAACAATAGTTATATATATATTTGAGACTCATTAGCATTATTGCATCCCTCTTATCTTATGGTTTTATCCTCGCCCCGAGGAGTGGGCTGAGTGACTGGGTTAGTATAGGATGCATGTTAGAGTCTTGGTGGTGGTCTGGGTATTGTGTTTTGGGAGTCGTTTGGGTTGACGATAGTCCCGGCTGTTGATTATCTCCGGCCTTGTGGTTAGTTGTTGTGAGTTGTGAGTTTGTCGATCTAGTTGATCGTAGGATTGGACTATAGCATGTAGGAGCCATATTGAGCTCGACAGTGATGCGCTGATTTCCTCGGTGGGGTAGCTCCCGTCGATTGTCGCTCCGGAGTTGGGTCTGTTGCTTGTGTTCGCGCGACGTCGATGTAGTACATGTTGGACGCCCTACATAAATCCCATCCTCAGTGGATGTGTGGTAGTAGGTGGACGCAGGTTCGACCGGGGGGCGTGACAACTGCTGTCAGGAGGAAGCTTTCTGACGTCAAGAAAAGGCATCGAAGGGGCAGGTGGAGCAGATTCAAAGGCTCCAGAACATGATCTTACAACAGGCTGAGGCTGCGTATGAACGCACGGTGTCGTCGCATCTGGGGGTGACGGCGGATGGAGTGGCGACGGCGGCCGAGCCTATATTGGCATGCCCTACACCATTAGTTAGGGCCACTAGGGAGATTCCCCGGTGGGCCGACTCGGACACATTCGACGCCAAGTACGAGGCCCAGAAGGCGGAGCATGAGAGGGTGATGGAGAGCCTCACCAACTTCCAGAAGTTCCATCCGCCGTCGTTCAGCGACGAGGGCTCAGACCCGATGGTAGTGGAGTCATGGGTCGACTCCATGGAGAAACTGTTCAAGAACCTTTCTATGCCGAAGCGGGACCGAGTCATGTTGGCAGTCCCTTTCCTCGACAAGATGGCACACCACTGGTGAAAGGTCGAGCTAGCGAGGCGGGCCGATGCCACTTTGCCTTTGCCGACTTCGGAGGAGTTCCGGGTACTTCTATTTGCTACGTACTTTCTCGACAGCGCGAAACAATAAATAGAGGAGGATTTTAAAAATCTCAAGCAGAGAAGCTATACACTACAGGAATACGAGTATGAGTTCTCTTGTATTGTCAGTAGTCTTCCCTTCGTTGTGTGCGGCAAGTGGAACAAGGCGCGTTGCTTCGAGCAGAACCTTCAACCCGGCATCTATTCGAAGGTCCAGTTGTTGAACATCACGACCTACAAAGAGCTTGTCGATCGTTACTATCTAGTCGAGCGAGGCGAGGTCGTGGTGCGCTAGCCGGGCGAGGCCTACAAGAAGGACAAGGGGAAAGAGAAGAAGAGGCAACCAGGTGGCTCTAGGGGTTAGTCCAGCTCCAAGTGGCCCCCTAAGCATCCGCGCTAGCCATCGCATTCCCTGAGGTTCACTGTCACGTCCCAAGACCGCCAATTTGGGCAGTTCAAGCACACCAACAGACCCACCAATTGGGCATGACCTCTTCACACCCGAAAGAAACGGAGCAACTATCTCAAGCAATACGAGTGTACAATAAGGTACAATATCAGCGTAAAACTGCTAAATTAAAATATTTAACCTTTAAACAAAAATTTTATAATAAGTTGAAAGCAAAGTATAAGAGTGAACATCATAATATAGTATTAATTACAATTTCCTATCAACATGTTCTATACAACAAATAGTTACAATTTTCTTTGTTTTTCCTCACCAAAATATATAGTTCACTCAAAATGCAAAAATGAGTAATAATACCACTAGACCCTCTAGGTTTCTAAACTGTAGGTTTTTGCCCCTGTCGTGTGTGTAATGTACCAAATTTTTTGTATATAAATAAATATAAATAAAAATAGTATAAAATATTATTTTTATTGAATTTTGAGAAGTAAAGGATGATCTGAAAGAGAATTGGGCCGAAATCGGATTAAAAAGGAGGCTTCTAGAATTTTATATGGGAAAGTGAGCCCAGATTTTTAGCAGACAATTCATAGTGTCAGAAAATTTTGAGAAAATTATGGAAGGTCCGTAATTATGTTTTAAGGCCATAGTAAAAGTTTCGCGTTGATCGGATACCCTGGCAGTGTGAACGGGGTCTGCCAGCGATTCTGAATACAGCGAGACTTTTGGTGACCCAGAAAGGGTCCAAACTGAAAATTTAAAGTACCTTGTGATAAATCAAGTTAAAAGGTGGCTGCCTGTCAAATTTGAGTGAAAACGGGCGAGAAACGGGCGAAAACGGACGGAAATGAGCGAAATCGGAGTTGGGCCAAACTTTCGCCCGAAAGATGTTTCCGGGCGCCCGAAAATTACTGTAGCAGGCCGGGTTTTATTGGCTACAGCGAACCGGGCTGCACTGTTGCAAACCCGGTTCACTGTAGCAGCACGGTTCGGGCTTGGGCTAGCGCCCGAATCTACTGTAGCAGCGCCCGAATTTCGAGTGGCACGGATCTAGAGGCAAGTGGCACGGATCCCGAGGCAGTTGGCACGGATCCCGAGGCAAGTGGCACGAATCCCGAGGCATATGGACGGATCCTAAGGCACGGGCATGAATCCCGAGGCACGGCACACACGCGCGACGCGCAGGAGCGCGCGGCTCGAGGTTCGGGGGGCAGGTGGGGGCCCGCCATGTGGCGACGCCCTATTGGTTCCAGCTGCCGAGGCGACAGGCGCGCGTCGGGAAGACACACGGCCCCTGTCGCGTGTCAGCGGGGGCAGGCCACGTGTCGGGCCCCCATTCGCCGATCAGCCGCGATGTGATCGGCGATGTGACCAATCACTAACTCGCGGGGGCGCGGGATGCCACGTGTCGGCGTCCCATTGGCCGCGCCGTGCGGCGCGACGCATGAGGCGACGCGTCGCAGGCGCGGCGTTGACACACGGGCGCACGTGCGGCTATTGTAGTCGCCCGAAACCGCATGATTCGGGCGCCCGAATCATGCGCCCGAATCGGGGATTTCGGCCTATAAAGGGCCGAAATGCCCCATTTCTTTCCCTTTTCTCCTTTTGCTCCAAACCGAGCGTCCTAGGGAAGGAGAGGGGGATTTCGTGGGGGGTTTTTTGGGGGGTGCCGCGAGCACGCCGAGGACCCCGTGGTGCGCGCGCAAGGTGTTCCAAGAAGCCGGATGGATGCGTGTGCACGCGTTGGAAGGCGCGACGATATCGAGGTAGGCTTCGCTCGTCATTTTTGTAGTGTCTTTGACAGTGTTAAGATTTCCCTTTTTCGATTTTGGATTTGACCCCATGCCCTTGTGCATGTCAGGGACCATGATTTACTGTGTCGTTTTGCTGCGCGAGGTATCACCGGGCATTTCGGGGTGCACCATTTTGCGTGCAAACCCAAGAAATGTGCACCGTTTGGCGTGCAAGCTCGAAGATCGTGCATCGTTTTGCGCGCAACCTTGAAGAGAATATGCACCGTTTTGCATGCAAACGTGAAGAACTTGCACCGTTTTGCGTGCACCTTGAAGAGATATGTGCACCGTTTTGCGTGCAAACCCGAGACTCGAAAGGCGTGCACCGTTTTGCGTGCAACCTCAAAGGAAGACGTGTATTGTTTTGCATGCAGTCTTTGATGATGTGCACCGTTTTGCGTGTAGATTGGGAAGGCGTGCACCGTTTTGCGTGCCAGCTCGAGGAGACAAGAAAAACCGCGCGGAGACCAATTGCAAGTGTCTATAACCAATTGGGGGCAACACAAGGTGGGGGATTCTACCGAAAACGGGTGACCTCTCCCTTTTTTCCTCTGCATTGATTGTAGAAGCATTATAGTGAGCATGCTAGTGTAGAATTTGGTGGTATATTTGTATGTTAAAATGAACTTAGAGGAATGTGACATTTTTGATTTATCAAAATAGGGGATATATGAGCATGTCTAAATGAACACAGATGACTAGTGCTATTTTATGAATTATCCAAAATAGGGGATAAATCTGTATGTGTAGATAAACACTGACGAATAGTGATATTTTATGATCCACCCAAACTAGATGATAAATTGGCATGTGTAAATGGACATAGAGAAAAGTGAATTTTTCTAATTGTCAAAAACAGATGATAAATTTGCATGTGTAAATGGACATAGAGAAAAGTAAATTTTTCTAATCGTCAAAAATTGATGATAATTTGGCATGCGTAAATGGACAAAGAGAAAAGTGAATTTTTCTAATTGTCAAAATAGGGGATAAATTTACATGTGTAGATGAATATAGATGAAAAGTGCTAAATTTACGATTTACCCAAAATAGGGGATAAATTTGCATGTGTAGATGAACACAGATGAAAAGTACTAAATTATGATTTACCCAAAATAGGGGATAAACTTGCATGTGTAGATGAACACAGATAAAAAGTGCAAGTTTATGATTTACCTAAATTATGTGATATAAGAGCATGTTTGGTAGTAAAATTAGGAGAAAACCTAGATCAAGGGTTTAACGAGTGGCATGATGTCCTAGGAGTTAAACCTAGATGAACGAGTGACATTGTCTTAGGGGATAACCTAAGGTTGAGAATAGAGTATTTAACATAGAGTCAATGAACTCTAGGTTAAGCATGATATAGAACTTAGGTAAAGAAAACCTAAGGTGAACTAGTGGAGTTTTACTCTTAAGTAATGAATTAGAGTCAATGTAACTCTAAGTTAAAAGTGGAATAGAAAAATAGAGTTAATGTAACTCCAGGTTCAACGTGGAATAAAGAAAAGAGTATGTGGCCACAAAGTTAAAGAGTTAAGCAGATAGTAGAGTATCTAACTTAGAGTCAAACTCTAAGGACAAGTATATGTGATCACAAGGTTAAAGAGTTAAACACATATAACCCTAGAATGGGTCATAGGGTGTCTGGGCAAATGGACAACCACTTTAACTTCAATTTGAGTTAAATGGATGAAAGAGAAATGATTATGAGTCCATGAGACTCTCTAATTATCCTTGTGGCGAGACCTAGGATAAGAGATAAATTAATGAAAGAGATAAAGTTTAAAAAGAAAGCTAAAAGTGGCTAAAAAGCAAAAAAGAATGCAAATGGTGCCTCTGAATGTGAGACCCTTCTAAGGGGAATCGGATGTGGTACTCCTTCAGAGGGCCGATTGAATAAAGACAAGTGTAAAAGTGAAAGTAAAAAGCTAAAAGGCTTAAAAGAAAGAGGAACAGTTTGCCCGTGGCAATGTGAGCTATAAGTTTGAATAAGGAAGAAAAACAAGTGCTTAAGAGCAAAGAGGCTAAGTGCTAAAGTAAAAGTAAAAAAAAAAAAAAGAAAAGAAAAGAAAAAGATAAAACGGGCGTACCTTCGGGGGTGAAACGTAGCCCTTGTTGGAGTTATGGGCAGTGTCCCTCTCCCGGGCAGTGACCCGTCGGCACGTTTCTTCCGTAGGATGAGGTAACACTTGCGGGTGTTATCGGAAACCTTAGAAATCTTGTTTTGTGGTAGCATGACTACCGGGCTGGGGCCCGTTGGACAAGAATTTCCGAGGGTTTAACTTTAACTAAAGCACCAGAATGTGAAAGAATAAAGAGATGATAGAGTGGCCAAGGTGGCCGAGTTAGTTTAACCCTATATACAGCGACATAGTGGCCGAGTTGTGGATGGTATAGCCTGGTATGGCTGGACAGAGGAGTATTGGATCGATGAGTATACACAGATAGTGTAGTGATATATTATATGTATATCAACATTTTAATATTGAGATTTATAGTTTTCCTAGCATTCTACTATTATTGCTTCCATTGGAAGCAAGCGGTGTAGGACATTCTTTCTCGGTGGTTGAACCCACTGGAAACTTTGTTGTAGTTCTCACACCCGCGGGTGACCATTTTTCCAGGTCCGGATACAGCGGTCGAGACAGACGACAGGGGCAAGGGCCCAGCAGCATAGAGACCTAGAGGACCTAGCAGATGTATCTTTTTATATTTTAAGTGAACTATATATTGTGAGGAAAAGATGTAAAAATTTGTAATATTATTTAGTTGCAAGTTGAGAGATGTAAAATGTAATAAAGTTGTATTATGGTTCACTCTTGTATGCTTTCATTTACAGTTTAACTTATTAGTTATTGAATGAAAGTTTTAAATTAGTAGTGATTTTTAGTACTCTGATATTGAGCTTGCGCATACACTTGATGTATTATTTTGGATATTACCGCTCATTTCGGGTAGTGAGAGGTCATACCCGATTGACGGGTCTGTTGGCGTGCCCGAACTGTACAAATTAGCGGTCTCGGGGCGTGACAGTGTGCCTTACCGGCAGTACCTAAATCTGTAAAATGTGGAAACCAACAGGGTGTGAGAACTACGAATAGTTTCCAATGGGTTCATCCATATAGAAACATGTTCTACACCTCTTGATTTAATGGAAGCAATAGTAACAAGATAATAAATATGAAAAGCTGTAAATACTATACTAGCATGCTGATATAAAATCACTACACTACTAGTCCATTCACAAAATCAATATGCTACCATGCCATGTCATACTAGGCTACATGCCACAACCCGACCACTATGCCGCTATAAGGGTTACACCTAACCCGACTACATTTGGTCACTTTCATTTTCTCTTTAGTTTTAGCCTTTCGAAAGTATCTCGTCCTATGGGCTCGTGCCCTAGGAGTCATGCTCCCAATAACGAGTCTCAAATTTGAAGGCATCATTTACAATATATTTTATCTTTAATGTTGCGGAAGTACCTCGCCTAAAGGGGCCCATGCTCGGGGAGTCGGCATCTGCTCAAACCTCCCAAATTATAAGTCCCAAATTCGAAGGTGCATTTACATTACTTTTACTTTTTCTTTTTAAACCTTTCGAAAGAACCTCACCTAAAGGGGCCCATGCCCGGGGAGTCTACATCAGCTCAAACCTTCCAATTTACGAGTCCCAAATCCGAATGTGCCTTTTGCATTATCTTTTACTTTTGCCTTTTACCCTAGATTATTAACTTAGGATAGCCAAGATGTTTCAAGGACCATCATTTAGGTTAGAGTTTTCTTGTTTACTCAAATTTGCACATTCACCCTAAGTTCATTACTCTAGAATCACTAATAATCACCAAGGACAACATACATCGACATATCTCTCTAACCTTAGAATTCAATGATTTTATATTGAAATTTTACATTTCCTCGTTAGGTTTTCCCCCAAGTTAAGTGCCACTCATTTTAACTTAGATTCTTTTTCTAGGTTTCATGACACACATTTGACCTCTTGACCTATGTTTTCTCCTAAGTCCAATTACCACTTAATCTCGTGCAAGAACATCCTACAATAGGTTTTAATATATTTATCTCTTAGGGTTAAACCCTAACTAGCCCATTGATTATGTGTTCTATACACATCTACTCTTAGTAATATGCTTCTAGATTTGGAAAGTAAAGGAAAAGAGTAGAGATCACCCTTTTCAATATAATCCCCACCTTGAGCACTTCTTTGAAGGAGAGGTGGTTTGATCTCTAGAATCTCAACGAAATGCCCCTAAAAGTGGGATAACAACCCATAAGAGATCATTTCATCTCTTCTAAATCCACAAAACTTAAAAATCACGAAGCCTTAAATTTTTTCCACATACCTTTCTTGAGCTCTTGGCCAAAGAAGATGGGAAAAGAGTTCTATCTTCACTCCAATACCTTCGTTGAGGTTCTCTCCACCTTCTCCAAGCTGTTTTGAAGATCAAACCTTCAGCTCTAGCACTCCACAGTGATCCCCTTCCCTCTCAGCTGTTGTTGCTGCTTCTTCTCTTGAGAGAAAAATACAGGGAGAGAGAGTATGGAGAAGAGAGTGAGAGAAGTAAGGGAGAAAGAGAGTGAAAGAAAGGGGTTTTGTCAGGGGGTTGGTGGCTGTAGCTGGGGGGTGTGTAATGATCCAAATGACCACACTAAAATCCTTTATTTCCCTTGGACCCACGTGCTTTCCGCGCCTTTCGGGCGCCCACGACCCTGTCCGGGCGTCCGATTCGTCGGAGCCATTATTCACCCGAACGGTCCCAAGCACCCACACCATGCACCCGCTATTGTTCATCCGGGCGACCCCAGGTCAACCCGGGCGTCCGAAAGCCCGCGCGCACCAAAAACCAACTCTCGGGTTGAGAGTTCGAATGTACGGACAGGGTGCCCGCCCTAGAGCCCGCTACTGTAGCTCCGGGCGACCGTAGGGCATTTAAGGCATCCGAAACTTGTCTGAAGCTTCAGATTTGGTTGTTTTCACCCGTTTCCGACTCAACTTCGATCCACATGTTATTGGCTTCGAACCAAACTTGCTATAACTCATTTTTATCATATTTTTAAACATGTTTAGGGTGACTTATCCGCACTTTGCCACTTTAGCGAAAGCCAGTGCACTACATCCTTCCCTCCTTATAGGAGTTTTGTCTGCGAAATTAAAACTTCACATACCTTGGCTTATTCCTTAAATAGGTGAGGATGCCGCTCTCGCATTATGCTTTTGAGCTCCCAAGTAGCCTCTCGCTCACCGTGGTTAGCCCATAACACCTTCACGTATGTGATGGAATGTATCCTCAAGTTCTTCTCTTGCCAACATATTCCATGGGTACTCATCATAGCTCAAGTCCTCTCATAGATTCAGTACTGGATAGTCGATCATATGAGCCGGGTCGTGAACATATTGGCGGAGTTGGGATACATGAAAAATATCGTGTACTACCCCAACTCCGGAGGCAATGCCACTCTGTAAGCCACAGGGCCGACCTGCTCGAACACCTCGTAGGGCCAATAAAGCGAGGATTTAGCTTTCCCCGCATCCCAAATCGCACTACGCTCTTGGTAGGCGATGCCTTCAAGAATACATAGTCACCGACGTCGAATTCCAAGTTGCGTCGCCTTTTGTTGGAATAACTCTTTTACCGACTCTGCGCCGTCACTAACCGTTGACGCACAATTCTCACTTTCTCCTTAGCCTCCTGTAACACATATGGGCCCAAGGTTGACCTTTCACCGACCTCACTCTAATGCAACGGAGATCGGCACTTCCTATCATACAATGCCTCAAAGGGTGCCATTTTGATACTGGCCTGGAAGTTATTGTTGTAGGCAAATTTCGCGATAGGCAAATGCCACTGCCATCCGGTGCCATAATCCAATACACAGGCCCTCAACATATCCTCGAGGATTTGATTGGTCCTCTCCAATTGCCCATCACTCTGAGGATGATATGCGGTGTTAGAATCGAGGCGTGTTCCAACAGTTTCGTGAAAACTCTTCCAAAACTGTGAGACAAACCGGGGGTCCCGATCCGACACGATAGAGACGGGTACTCCATGTAGGCGCATAATCTCATCAATGTATAATTGTGCCAACTTATCCCTCGACCACGTGGTGTGGATTGTCATGAAATGTGCCGCTTTGGTCAACCTATCCACCACCACACATATCGCATCGTGGCCCGCTTGTGATCTAGGCAAGCCGACGATGAAGTCCATTGCGATATTCTCCCACTTCCAAACGGGTATTAGTAGGCTTTGAAGTCTGCCTGCCGAAAGTCGATGCTCAGCTTTAACCTGTTGGCACACTAGGCACTGAGCCAAAAAGCGCCCAATATCTTTCTTCATACCCGGCCACCAGAAATGCGTCCTCAAATCTTTATACATTTTGGTGCCGTTGGGGTGGATAGTGTATGGTGATCAGTGTGCCTCCTAGAGAATTTCATCGTGGATTTTCTTATCGCTAAGCACACACAACCGACCCCGAAATTTCAAGACTCCCTCTGAGTCTACACTGAAGTCCACCGCGCGCCCGCCCTCAATGTCAGACCACACATTTAGGAGTTTCTCGTCGGCGGCTTGCTTTTCCTTAATTCTCTGTAACAATGTGATTTGCACACGAAGTGTCATAAGTGTTGTGGAGGCGCTGGAAGCCACCACTTCCAATCCAAACCGTCGCATTTCTACTTGCAATGGGTACTGATCAGTAATAGTCATGGCACGATTTTTCACTGATTTTCGGCTCAACGCGTCGGCCACCACATTTACTTTTTCTGTGTAGTATAGTATACTAACATCATAATCCTTTAGTAGCTCAAGCCACCGACGTTGTCTTAGATTCAGCTCCTTTTGAGTAAATAGGTACTTGAGGCTCTTGTGATCTATGTAGATCTCACAATGATCGCCATATAAGTATTGCCACCATAACTTCAGTGCAAATATCACCGTGGAAAGCTCGAGGTTATGGGTGGGGTAATTATTTTCGTAGCTCTTTAGCTGTCGGGAGGCATAGGCTATAACCTTCTCTTCTTGCATAAGCACTCACCCTAAACCACTCCTCGATGTATTACTATACACCACGAAGTCCTTCCCCGCCGTAGTAACGCAAGGATCGAAGCTGATATCAACTTATTCTTGAGAAACTAGAAGCGCTTGTTGCACTCATCGCTCCAAATGAACTTAGCCCTTTTTTTTGTGAGACCGGTAAGTGAAACAATAATTTTGGAGAACCCTTTCACGAACCGTCTATAATATCCCGCAAGCTCGACAAAGTTTCAGACCTCGTTTACATTGGTTGGTCGGGGCCAATCTCTAATTGCTTTAATTTTCTTGGGGTCCACTGACACCCGGGTCTCAGAGAACACATGTCCATTAAAAGCCACTTTTCGGAGCCAAAATTTGCATTTCTTCAACTTCGCGAATATGCCCCGCTCCCAAAACACTTGCAATACTTACCTAAGATGTTTCTCTTGCTCAATGTCACTTCGGGAGTAGATCAAAATGTCGTCAATGAAGACCACAACAAATCGACCCAGGAATGGTTGGAAGATGCGATTCATCAAATCCACAAATGTCGTTAGGCCATTGGCCAACCCAAACGGCATTACCGTGAACTCATAGTATCCATATCGCATTCTGAAAGTCATTTTATGCACATCCTCCGGCTTTATTTTTAAATGGTGGTATCTCGATTGAAAATCAATTTTTGAAAATACTCGGGAACCTTGCAACTAATCGAACAGGTCATCGATCCTTAGCAATGGATATCGGTTCTTAATCGTCATTTTATTGAGTTCTCGATAATCCACATAGTCGTAAAGACCCGTCCTTTTTTTTCACGAACAATATTGGGGCTCCCCAATGAGATACACTGGGCCTAATGAAACCCTTGTCCAGCAAATCCTGTAATTGAGCCTTGAGCTCCTTCAACTTTCCCGAGGCCATTCTATATAGTGCCTTTGAAACTGGAGCCATCCCAGGAACCAAGCGTATGATGAACTCGATCTTCCGGTCCTCCAGCATGCCCGACAACTCTGCAGAAAATACATCAGGGTACTCCCGCGCTACTGTAATATTTTTCACTGCTGGTCCTTCCTTTTGCTCATCTACTATGGTGGTCAAATAGGCCACACATCCCCGGTTGATCAATTTCTTGGCTCGAGACGCGAAAATTGTTAAAGTGAATAGTAAGCTTCTACATGCCTTGTAGACGAACTCTTCCTGTCCCGGTTTCCGAAAGGTGATGACTCGACTCTCTCAATCAATAATGGCATAATACTTCGAGAGCCAGTCCATTCCCAACACCACGTCAAAGTCCCCCAATCGCCTTAGAGCCAAGAAGTCCACTTACATGAACCAATCGTCTATCCGCACGGGACAAGCGGGACTGTGCTCGGTGGCCTCAAATGAATGCTCTAGCACTTGTACCGCCGTAGCACTCTTGTACTTAAGCAGTTCTAGACCGTGTGTCATGGTAAAGGACCTACTGATGAATGAATGTGATGCACCTGTATCGAATAAAGCCCTACATCGAATGCCATTAATAGAAATTATACCTACCACGACGTCGTCCACAGCTGGCTCCTCCTCCACCACCTGTGCCACGCCCCGAAACCCACCCACACGATCATCCAATAAGGAAAGGAGCCCTAACAGGTGGGGTCCTCACTCGGTCACTCCCAAATCCTGACCATCCGAGTGGACTGCTCAGCTGCAGTCTACTATCAAAAGGGACCCCCAGGGACACAACCTCAAACCCTGGTCGCCTCAACAGTTCCACACAGCGCCAGCTGTGGAATTATCAAACTCAACCCCAGACAGCTCTCTTGCTCAAGGTATCCGCCACTACAATGGCCCTGTCGGGGTGATCCTGAATATCCAACAAAAATCTAACAACAACTCCACAGCCACTATGGGAGGCATCACTAAACTCGCAAATCCAACTCCCATCATTTGTAATGCAAAAATTAGCGCTGGTATCATTCCCATCATCCCTTCAATAAACTCTGCTGGCACCGCCCAGTCCAAGGAGTTCTTCCCTCAACAATCAATGTCAGCCTCGGCCAATTATCAAATAGCATCCACTTTGGCCGGATTTCCACCGTCGCTCCTACGGCTAGAACAATGTAACCTAAGAAGATATGCTCTCGAAGCTAAAACTTGCACCTCAACGACTTGGCATACAGTTTCCTCCGCGCAGACATTGTAGCACCATCCACACGTGCTCCTCCTACTCCAAGTCATTCTGGGGGTAAATCAAAATATCCCTGGAGAATACCGCTACCAATCCATCCAAGTACAGTTGGAACACACAATTCCTCAAATCATAAAGGCGGCAAGGCATTAGTCAATCCACTTGGCCTCACTATGAGCTCATAACGCCCCTACCGTGTCCTGAATGCCATCTTGGCCAAGTCCTCGGCTGTATGATCCCAAATAGATACTTACAGCAAAACAAACAATTGCCGAGGTACAGCTCCATCAAAAGGTCCTAAATAAAACCCGGTCCTGCCTATGCTCTAACCACAGTAGAACCTTCACCGTCGTGTATCAATGACGTGGCACTGGTCAAACAGACCCCTGGATCCATCAGTTCCTGCAACTGCACCATCAACACTCTCAGCTCTACAGGTGATATCCAATGAGGTGTTGTCGAGGTTGGCGCGGTTCCCAGAACCACGTCAATCGAAAACTCAATCTCCCTGACCGGCGGCATCATCTTCAGCTCAGGTGAACTCACACCCGGGATCTCACGGGCGATAAGAATATCCTTGAGTCCCGGTGCCGCCGTAAGCACCTCTCACACCATCGCTGTAACCTGTGTGCTCTAAATGTCTCAACAAACAAGTCCCCTCTTGTCTGCCTCACAGAAGGTCGTAATCCTCTCTCTCCGGAGTCAAACATCATGTGGCACTGGCAACCAATAACAAGCACTAGGTCAAAACATCGAACTAACACAAATACCAATAAGTCTGCCGGCATAACTCACGACCTCAACTGCACTGGACATGATCCACAAGCCTCCCCCACATGCACAACACCAATAGGAACCTGTACCTCTAGTGCACGTGGTAACGACTCTACCTCTAGTCCATGCAGAAATGAAAACCGCTCTACTCCGACTGTTGTGATGAAATCACACCAGCGACAACTCGATCCACTGATGTGGCGCCCTCCAATCGGGCAGCACAGACTCATCTGCTCGATGCAAGTGGTCGTCGCTCAGTCTGCCTGAAGATATCTACACTATCCACATAGGGAGCACGACCTTTGCCTCTGTTCATACTGGGACAATGAATGTGGCCCTCCGCAGATAACACATCTATGCGACAGTCACTACTGATACTGATGCTGATGCTGCCATCGGGGGTCCACCCGACCTCTGGCGCCTCCGAAGTCCGCTATCCTGGGGAGAAATCGGGAATGCCTCTGCCGGCCAATCTGTCTTCCATCACCTAGCGTCATGCGCCTCTATCCAGAACTCGCCTCTGGCGACAGATCCCAATCCAAAAGGACTGTAGTGTTAAGGAATTTGTGTTGCCGTATTTCGTGAAATTGATTAAGTCTTGAAGATTGAAGAAGAAGTTTGGATCATATACCTCAATCTCAAGAAAGAAGAATTCAAAAGGATCAGGTACGTTTAACTAAATATTTTTGGTGATCCGAATACTTCTTATAGTATAGAAACACTTGGATGAATTTTTAATTGCATAAAAATCAAAAACTAGACATACTACATGTTCAGAGTCCGGATCTGACATTACAGTCCGGACCCCGAACATAGGTTAGTTCATGCGCAATTCCAGTCTGGACCCTGGTCACTTCAGTCCGGACCCCGAACGTGGAATTTGCAGGAATTGCATGAACAGTCCGGACCGTGGAAATTACAATCCGGACCCCGAAGGTATGTTTTTCTGGAAAAAGTCTGTTTCGCTACGACAATCCGGACCGCCATAATTCCAGTCCGGACCGTCGTCCTGTAAAATTTCAGAAAAGGTTAGTTTTTTATTCTTATCCTCTTCCAACAGTTTCTAACCTATAAATAGACCCTATGATTCATTTTTTAGGGCAGATCCGTATACGGCCGAAATAGAAAAATCCACATATAGAGAAGAAAGGAAATAACGAGAATAAATCTATGTTTCTTCATCTATATTGATTAATTTGATTCTAGGTTTTCAAACTCAGATTTTGAGTAGAATCAAATTAATGAATACTTAGATGGTATTTCCGATCTATTTCTAATCTAAGTATTCGGCGGATCATCACCACCCAAAAACAACGATTTTCCCAAAATCGGCGCGTGGACTCACGTGGCCTTGTGGATTCAAGGTGCAACCGCTCTCGTGGATTCGGAGCGAGGTACATTCATGGATTCGAGACGTGCTACTGGGTGAAGACCGTGGATTCGGTCAGACGTCGTGGATTCGACGTTGGACGCCGTGGATTCGGCGTTGGACTCAAATCGTGGATTCGAGGAGCGTTGCGGAGCGAGCGGAGAAGATCTACTAGGAGCGTATGGAAAAGGTTGAGTCGTAAGTGAGTACGGTATATCACCTTGTACATGTTTTAATTCTAGTGGATTTCGCCGTGTTATCGGTCCCATGGTTTTTTACTCCGGTTTGGAGTTTTCCACGTAAAAATCGTGCGTGTTATTTTTCATTTCCGCATTGGGTTTTATTGCGCAACGAGTTTTGAGTGTTTATGGTTTACACCTATTCACCCCCCCTCTGGGTGTTTTTTCCCCTATTTAGATCCAATTAATCATAACCCAACAAGTGGTATCAGAGCGGGAATAGGGTTGTAAACAATGGTTGAAGGTGGAAACATCAACAGACCCCCGTTCTTCGATGGAACAAATTATGCCTACTGGAAAGTACGGATGAAAGCCTTTTTAATTTCCATCGACGAACGGGTGTGGCAATCAATCGAGTTAGGATGGTCTAATCCAACTGAAATTATTGCTGATGTTCGTACCATCAAACCTAGGTCGAAATGGACCAAGGAAGAGGTTGATGTATCTTCTTAGAATGGCAAAGGAATTAACGCTTTATTTAATGCCTTGTCACAAACGGAATTCTCTCGCGTCTCGGCATGTGAGACTGCAAAAGAAATCTGGGATGTTCTTCAAGTTACACATGAGGGAACTAACCTTGTGAAGATCCAAAAACTGCAAAGGCTTACGAGCAGATTTGACTCTATTTTCATGGCAGAAAATGAATCATTCACAGACTACTATACACGATTGCAAGACATCGTGAATTCATGTGCTAACTTGGGAGAGAAAATTCCAGAATTTAAAGTTGTAAGAAAGATTCTAAGAACTCTTCCTAAAAGATTTCGTTCCAAGGTTACGGCCATTGAAACTATTAAACACCCGGACGAAATCCGTGTAGAAGAATTAGTTGGTTCTTTACAAACTTATGAAATGACATTTCCTACTAACTATTCTTCGGGAAAGGCATCCTCTTCTAAGTCTTCAGGTTTTGCGTTGAAAACAACAAAAGAAGAAGACGCAGATTCATCCTCCTCAGACGACGACGAGAACCTATCTATGGAGGACTTTGAGAAGCAGCTTGCTCTCTTGACAAGAAAGTTTCGCCGAAACTTTCGAAGGGGTAATTCAAGTAAAACTCCATCCTTCGAAAAGTGGAAGAAAGGCAAAGGTTTTTCAAGCCAAAAGTCAAGAAAGCAAGAAAGTTTTTCAAAGGATAAGAAAAGCTCAGAGGGACAAGTCCAATGCTTCAAGTGCCGAGGGTACGGCCATATCTCAACGGAGTGTCCAAATAAGAATCCGTCAAAGAAGAAAGCGATGCAAGCCGTCACTTGGGATGACACCTCAACGTCAAATGAGTCATCTTCAAGTGATGAAGAGAATAACGCAACGGCGTTCCACGCGTCCACATCTTCACCCTTCATGTGCTTAATGGCAAGTACATCCGATTCATTGTCCAACTCCTCCCAGGTTGAAAAAACTGCAACGGACGACGAATCGAGTAACTCTGAAGGTGAAGATTTTGCTCTAGCCTACTATAAACTTTTGAGGGATTCAAAAAAACTGGCTAAGCAAAACAAGGGGTTGAGAGAGAGATTGCAGGATCTCGAAGAAAAAGTAAAAAGGGCAACTTCTCTCTCGACCGGTCTTGAAGTGGAAAGGGATAACCTGATAAAAGCAAATGCTTCACTTCAAGAAAAAAATGGGCATTTTGAGAAGGAACATGTAAAAATGATTGATAAAGCTGGTTATTTCTTGAAGCTCTATACCGAGGCCCGACAGGAGAAAATGGAAATGACGAAGACCATTTTCCAACTAAAAAATGATTTAAAGCGTTTTTCTTCTGGAAGGAGCAAGTTGGATAAGATGCTTGGTCTTGGTCAAACAAACCGATTCGGCCTCGGATACACTCAAACTGGCGACAGTCCTAGTTCGAGTGGAACAGTTTTTGTGCCCCAGTCGGTAACTCCTCCTCCGACGACGGAAATCACTGTGTACAACGACAACAACCCCACCTCACCCTCTTCGGGATCATCAAGAACAAAGGTATGTTTTCGTTGTGGTTATTCAGGGCACATTAGAAGAAATTGCAAGATGGGAGCAAAACGATCAACTCAAGCGCCTCTTGCAATAACTACCAAAAAGGCGATTCCCCGGAAATCAAAAGAAAATTTTTCAAAGGAAAGGAGCCTTGGTAGTTCACCTCGCAAGACGATGTCAAGCAATGAATCAAACAAGACGCTTTCACCAAGGAGAATAACTTCACGAACATTACCGACGCAGTCCAAAAAGGTTTGGGTGTGCAAAGGTGAAATCTTCCCTTGTCTTGTTGTTCATACTTCTTTACATGCTTGTGACAACTCGTCGGTATCTGGATAGTGGGTGTTCCCATCACATGACCGGTGACAAAAAAACTGTTTTCAAACTTTAGAGAAAATCTCCGGAGGACATGTTGTTTTCGGAGACGGTCGTTTTTCTAAAATTGTTGGAAAATGAACAATCGCTATTCCAGAAGGCCCCGTTTTGAACATTGTTTTATTTGTTGAAGGCCTAAAGACTAACCTCATTAGTATAAGTCAACTTTGTGACAAAGGTTTTTCAGTTAACTTTTCTTCTGTTGAATGTATTGTAACTGATAAGGACCATGTATTCTTTTTGAAAGGGGTTAGATCTCAAAATAATTGCTATGTTGTTTCAAACAAAATTTCTGAAAAATGTAACCTAGTTTCTTTAGATAATGAAACTCTTTGGCATGAAAGACTAGGTCACATAAATTTTAAAGAACTAGCAAGGATTTCAAATAAAGACGTGGTTAAGGGGGTTCCTAAACTTTCAATTAAGGAAAACATTGTGTGTGGTGGTTGTCAAAAGGGAAAACAATCAAGGGCTGCACACAAGAACTTGAACCACGTTGGTACCAATCGGCCCTTGGAATTACTGCACATGGATTTAATGGGGCCGACTCGTCAACCATCCTTGGGAGGTAAATGGTATATTTTTCTTTTGGTTGATGATTTCTCTAGGTATTCATGGGTAATATTTTTAAAAGAGAAAGCGGATACTTTCGACTCTTTTCATGAGATTTGTCATCGTATTATGATTGAAAGAAATGAAAAGATCGTTCGTGTTCGAAGTGATAGAGGTGGAGAATTCATTAATTCTAAATTCATTGATTTTTGCACTTCCGCTGGCATAAAACATGAATTCTCAGCACCCTAAATACCTCAGCAGAATGGTGTAGTCGAGCGCAAAAACAGGGTTATTCAAGAGATGGCGCGTCTGATGCTTCATAGCCGGAATTTACCGTTATATTTTTGGGCTGAAGCTCTGAACACCACCGTCTATGTAATTAATCGAGTGTATTTGCGCCCGGTAACTTTAAATACACCATATGAGCTGTGGTTTTGTAGAAAACCAAATATCAAATATTTTCGTATCTTTGTGAGTCGTTGTTACATTTTACGTGACCGCGAAAATCTTGGAAAATTTGACTCTCGAAGTGACGAAGGGATTTTCATGGGTTATTCTACAAATAGTAGAGCATATCGGGTATTTAACTTGGAATCTAAAACGATGGTAGAATCTATAAATGTTAAAGTAGATGAAGCTTTTCACTTTGCATCTGATAAATCTACCCCTGATATGTCCCTGGATGATGATTCTCCTGCAAATGCATCTTCTCATAATAATTCTTCCGATAATATTGATGCATCTAATGGCTCTTCAAGTTCATCTGATGTGTAGGAATTATCACATGTACCTCCGAGTACTCCGTTACCTCAAACGTTACGCATCTCCAAGGATCATCCAGAATCTAGCATTATTGGAGACCCACACGAAGGAGTTAGGACTCGGAGACAGTTGATTTGTGGAGTCGCTTGTTACGTCTCCATGATCGAGCCAAAGAACATTGATGAAGCTCTTCAGGATGACTACTGGATTGAAGCAATGCAGGAAGAGCTCCATCAGTTCGAACGAAACAAAGTCTGGGAATTAACGAAGCCTCCAAAGCAACACAACGTGATTGGTACTAAATGGATTTTCAAGAATAAGAAAAACGAGGATGGTACCATCATTAGGAACAAAGCACGTCTAGTTGTTCAAGGCTATTCTCAAATTGAAGGTATAGACTTTGATGAAACGTTCGCCCCGGTAGCTAGACTCGAGTCAATTCGTATTTTATTCGCTACTGCTTGTCATTTTAAAATAAAACTCTTCCAAATGGACGTTAAGAGCGCGTTTTTAAATGGGTTTTTAAACGAGGAAGTTTATGTGGCTCAACCGAAAGGTTTTGTAGACTATAAACAACCTAACCATGTTTTTCGTTTGAAAAAAGCTCTTTACGGTCTAAAACAAGCACCGCGAGCGTGGTACGAAAGGTTGACAAAGCACCTATTAGAAAAGGGCTATACTCGAGGGGGAGCTGACCGGACTCTCTTTGTGAAGCATTATCAGAATAACTTCATTGTGGCACAAATCTATGTCGATGACATTATATTTGGTGCAACAAGAGATAATGATGCTTCTAAATTCGCTGAAACTATGGAGAGCGAATTTAAGATGTCCATGATGGGCGAACTGACTTACTTCCTTGGATTGCAAGTGAGACAAAATGAAGAAGGCATTCATCTGTGTCTGTAACACCCCCGGAATTTGGATTAGTCCTCTATATAAATGATATAATAGGACTAAATCTCTAACCCGGCTATAGCATTTTGGATGGTAGCAAGATCCAAGAGGAACATGAGAGTTAAGCGTGCTAGAGCTAGAGTAGAGTAGTTCTAGGATGGGTGACCCCCTGGGAACACTACAAGAAAATTTATCTTTTGTGGCGAAACTAATGGCCACAATAATATACAAATTGGTCACAAAATGCTTATTGTGGCCAAATTAGCTTCGCCACAACGTCGCCACAATAGAACTGTTACAAAAGGTTATTGTGGCCAAAATTTTAATTCGCCACAAAAAGCACTATGAATTTGCAGCGATAGAATTCGTCACAAAACTTCTAACCTCCTCTACAAAAGGTTACCATATGGCTACAGATAGTGATTAAAATAATAATTAATATTCTAATATTTTGTGGCCAAAATTACTTTTGGCCACAAAAGACATCATATAATTTATGACCAAATATTAAATTGGCCACAATATGTGGTGTAAATATAGTGGCGAAATTAAGTACTCGGCCACAAATAATATTGAAAGTATTGTGATAAATTTATTTGATGGCCACACATAATGCCACACATTTGCTGGTCAAATATTAAATTGGCCACAAAATATAGTATAAATATAGTGGCGAAATTAAGTAGTCGGCCACAAATAATGTTGAAAGTATTGTGACAAATTTATTTGATGGCCACACATAATGCCACACATTTTATGGCCAAATATTAAATTGACCACAAAATATAGTGTAAATATAGTGGCGAAATTAAGTAGTCGACCACAAATAATGTTGAAAGTATTGTGACAAATTTTTTTGATGGCCACACATAATGCCACACATTTTATGGCCAAATATTAAATTGGCCACAAAATATAGTGTAAATATAGTGGCGAAATTAAATATAGTGGCCACAAAATTTATTTGATTGGAACAATATTTAGCCACACTATATTTACATCACATTTTGTGGCCAAATATTGTTCCAGTCACTGTAAAGTTTTCAAATTACATATATTGTGACTATTTATTATTTAGCCACAGAAAATTTGTAGTACTAATTTAAATAAAAAAAAATAAATTTTACACATTATTACTGCACAATAATAGTTGAATACTACTCAATCAGGATTTAAATATAATATCAATCACAATAATCAAGATATGTTCAACAAAATACAGAAATCAAATATATGTTCAACTGACATAATCAAAATAAGCTAATAGTTAATCGTTTACATTAGAATAAAGATAATAAAAATTCTACGCTAAAAGTAAAATGAAATTCTTGAGATGATCCAACTCGGAAATATTGAGCTTCCAAGGTTTAGTCCTGTAGAATAAAAAAGAATAATGATAAGAATTATGCATATATATTATCTATTTATTTTATCAAAAAAGTAAAATATATTGCTAATTTATACTCCAACTTACCTTTCTTGTCGATGGTGGCTGAATAGGCACAGGCAATCCCATTTGTGAAAGTTGTTCCATCATATAACGCATTTGAGAATTCATCTCGTCACGCATCTGTGCTTGCATTTCAGCAATTCGTGCCTCAGCTTCTTTCTCCTTTTGGCTCATCCGCTCATCCATTTCAGCAATTCGTGCCTCAGCTTCTTTATCTCGTTGGCTCATCTGCTCATCCACCTCAATTTGAATTCGTGTTGCCATTTCTTTTTCCATCTTTGCTCGTACTTGCGCACGAATCCTTTGTCCTCTAGAACCACCACTTTCAATAGGAGTAGGACCTCGGCCCATACCACGAATGTAGTATAACAAATGACAGATATGAAAGCAATCAACAGGCATGATCAGACCATGAAAATCTACTGTACTGATGAGCAGATGAACAAGAAAATTCCAAGTAATATCTATCAGCCAGGAACATGAAACATGTAGGCATAATCAGGGCTGAAATCAAAAACAGGTGTCCGGCTGGACTAAAGCAACCAGAGGGTCGAAAAGATAAAGCCCGGACCGAAGATAACCCACCTGTGTGTAGGCGGACCAACGACTCCAACAGAAGGCGCGTGGGCCGGAGTCAGACTGCAAGGACCTGAATCATGAAATACTGATCAGGGACGGACTCACATATTCCCCAAAACCACAGATTCACTAATTAAGCCATTTTAACACTTCCGGAAAGGCCAATTTGGCACCGGAAGCCACCGGCTTGAAACGAGAGCCACTGGACCAACCAGGGCAACGTCAAAAATAACCAGAGACAGGTAATAAAGTCCATTTATCATTCTATTATATCAAGGTATGCGAAACACGCGCCAAAAGCCGTTAAACCGACGATTTCGCCGATTTACGGTTCATTATCCGATTCCCGCTCAACGAAGACCAATGGACCTCTAACAAAAGCTTAGAGGTCAAGTACACACTGCCCAAGGCAGTCCACAAGGTCATATTTGCAACTTGATCCTTAATGTTCTTTCAAATTGCATAAATATACTTAAAATCTAAATGTTTTGACTTGTTCTCTCAATCGGGACTTTATTTTTACGAACCGTCACCTCCAGTAGGTGACCCTCGACTCGCTGAACACCGTGCTCACCCATTTGCAGCAGCACAGAACCCGAGGAAAACTTCGGGCCATAACTCACTTATCTAACATAGCCTTAAGGCATTTTAATTTCATCGGCTCGACAAAACTAAAATCTAACATGAGCATCGCGTCCAGTGACCCCAAAATAGCCAGGAGCTCACTGTCGCGGCTTCGCAAACAGTCCCAAACAGTACCACGGCCAACTATTAAACATAGAGCTTAATAATGCTATAACTTTAAAAATACTTGAGCAAATTTAAAATAAATTGGATCATTTGTCTTTAGACAACACCAGGACACCAGGGCTTGCTCTTTTGCAACCCAAATCCTGCTGGATCAATTAGATCCAACACACATGCTCTCTAACACTTCGACAATGCCCCATAACCACATCCACTCAGCTAATTTTTGATCTGAAGTGAGCACTGAGCTCAGGGGACAGTATGGAGCATCTTTTATATTTTGCTCGAAGCCTGAATCCCAATTTTTCTTCTTTGAGGCATTTCATCGAACACCTAGTGTGCACATTTACTAACTATACAACAACCCAACCCAAGCTGTAAGCAGAGCAACGATGGGGTTTGGGGACTTCTAACTTGGATAGAAAGCAAGCATACGGGGTTTAGAGGTTACCTGGGTGTCCCACCGGCGACCGGAGGCGACGGCAGCGGCCGGCGGTGGAGCTCGGGCTACCTTCATGGTGCAACAACAGAGAACACAACCTCCATGTTAAAACCCACATGCAACATGATAGGAAGCTTCCTACAGATCCTAAAAGCTCACCTGGGTCACTGGCCAGCGACGGAAAGCGCCGGCGACGCGCGCCGGCGGAGCTCACCCGAGCTCGGTGAAGATGAAGATGCTCTAATGGCGGATTTTGATCCGGAGCACTAGAGGCCCTCCAACTTGGACCAGATGACTCCACTTGGTGCTACGGAGCTTGCCAAGGCGGTGGCCGGCGGCGTGGGTGCTCGGCGGCGCCGGACGGCGAAGCTCGGCCGTGGTGACAAAACGCTCGGTTCTAGGGCTGGCTCGTGAGGCTCGGATCCTTATCCGATCACCATGAAGCTTGATGAAGCCCTTGCAGTCATCAAGAGGAAGAGGTTCAATGGTCTTGATTGTGGTTTAAACAGTCGTAAAAATCCCCCAACCGCACCTCGGTTTTCCGGCGATAGAAGGTTCCCGCCGGCAACAGGGTCGACGGCGACGGCCCAAACTTCACAGAAACGTTTGACTCGACGTCAGGAACACACTACATGGGTCCATGGGCCATTTAAAAGAAATATTTTCCAACATCTTACCTCGCCGGAAAACGGGGAAGAAGGAGGTTCTCCCGCGGCGGCGCACGGCGGAGCTGGGTCTCGGCTCGGGTTTCCAACGCACGGAAACACCCTCAGAAGAGGTTAGGTGCCATCCACTCTCCTCTGGTTGCTTCCTCACCAACAGAACCCGAGATCGAGTGTTCCTTGCTTTTTCTTCTTCTTCTCCGGCGTGGGACGACGGCGGTCGGCGGCGCAATGCCAGGAAAGGACGCAGAGGGAGAGGAGAAGTCTCTGGTGGAGGCGGTAGGGGCTGGGGTTCTCTAGACTCTAGGGTTTCTTAGTGTACCCTAATGTAACTTATATACTTAGTGTAACAAGATGCTAACTTCCCCCTCTACACTTACTATTTTGAACCAAGTCCTTCACAGAATCTCTGTTTCGCAATAAACTCCCTCTCCAAGAATTTGCACGCTTTACGGAGCATAAAATATAGGGGTTCGTGTGCAAAATACGGTATTTTTTGCTGTTTTTCACGTTTTTCGAGGCATTCTGGTAGCCAAACAGAAAAATGGACTTCACCACGACGTCCGGCTCGACGAAACCTATTAGGTAACGATTTTTGTTCGTCGAGTAAAAATCCAGATAAATCGCAGATCCATAAAATATTGTGATATCTACAGTTCAGCACGCTTATCGAGGTTCTAGGGTCGTCAAACTGAAATTCCGTCAGTGCCATTGCGTTCAGAACGACGAAACCGATCAAATCGACTACTTGGATTACTATGATCGGAGTCCAGACAGCGAATTGGCTAACGTTGACACTAAGGGGATTGAAAAAAATAGGGGTTACTATTCACCCACTGTTCACAGCACTATTCACTTAAGTCGCGGGTTCCGCCCGCTTCTTCGCTGATTTCTGGACGATCCGACCGTCAGATCGAGAATATATGAATATCAATCTTTCTTGTTTCGATGAGACGGTCACAGTAGTGATCTCGAATTTTTGAGATCAGACTCCGATCAAAAGTCGGTATTTTCGGGCCATATTTGCACTACTAATAATCCAGAAAATTATTTAAACTTAGATTTTGGATTTCAAAAATCATGGTTACTACAGAATTTCATTTTTCTTTCTATTTATTTAAAAATAGAAAAACCTGTCTATTACAGTTACTATTCACAACTTAAGTTGTGGGCCCCACTTCACTCTTCGCTGATTTCGAGACAATTCGACCGTCAGATCGAAAATTGGTTTACACCATTTTTTATCAATTCGACGAGACGGTCGCACTGGTGATTTCAGATTATCGAGATCAGACTCGGATCTGTAAGTCGGGGGACCGTGTCCCGAAAACTGCAATTTGCACACCGGTACACAAACACTTAGGTTTCTTTTGCATTTAAATTTCACGAGTCTTACATTAGGTGGCCAAATTTTATCGACGGTTACCAATAGTGAATTGAATAGATAAATGTGTGGCAACAAAATTTGCCACAATAATTACTTATTGTTATTGTGGCCAAAATTTATTGTTGGCCGCAAATAGTGCATCGAATTAGTGACGATCATTAAAACACCCCTACCGTAGGTATACGAAAATTCTGATTAAGATTACTAGTGAAGACAAGTTGAAAATAGCCACGAAAATCTTAATAAATATGTGACCATACAAATTCGCCACAGTTAATTATGATTATTTTAGTGGCCCAACGTTATCGATGGTGACAAATGGTGAATTGAAAAGTAAATATGTGGCGATAATATTTGTCACAATTATTTCTTACTATTATTGTGGCCAAAATCTAGTAATGGCCACAAATACTGCATCGATTTAGTGACGATCATTAAAACACCGCTACCGTATGTATACGAAAATTCTGATTAAGATTAATAGCGAAGACAAGTTGAAAATAGCCACGAAAATCTTAATAAATGTGTGGCCATACAAATTCGCCACAGTTAATTATTATTACTTTAGTGCCCAACGTTATCGATGGTGACAAATAGTGAATTGAAAAGTAAATATGTGGCGATAATATTTGTCACAATTATTTCTTACTATTATTGTGGCCAAAATCTAGTGATGGCCGCAAATACTGCATCGAATTAGTGACGATCATTAAAACACCGCTACCGTAGGTATACGAAAATTCTGATTAAGACTAATAGTGAAGACAAGTTGAAAATAGCCACGAAAATCTTAATAAATGTGTGGCCATACAAATTCGCCACAGTTAATTATTATTATTTTAGTGGCCCAACGTTATCGATGGTGACAAATAGTGAATTGAAAAGTAAATATGTGGCGATAATATTTGTCACAATTATTTCTTACTATTATTGTGGCCAAAATCTAGCGATGGCCGCAAATACCGCATCGAATTAGTGACGATCATTAAAACACCCCTACCGTAGGTATACGAAAATTCTGATTAAGATTAATAGTGAAGATAAGTTAAAAATAGTCACGAAAATCTTAATAAATGTGTGACCATACAAATTCGCCACAGTTAATTATGATTATTTTAGTGGCCCAACGTTATCGATGGTGACAAATGGTGAATTGAAAAGTAAATATGTGGCGATAATATTTGTCACAATTATTTCTTACTATTATTGTGGCCAAAATCTAGTGATGGCCGCAAATACTGCATCGATTTAGTGACGATAATTAAAACACCCCTACCGTAGGTATACGAAAATTCTGATTAAGATTAATAGTGAAGACAAGTTGAAAATAGCCACGAAAATCTTAATAAATGTGTGGCCATACAAATTCGCCACAGTTAATTATTATTATTTTAGTGGCCCAACGTTATCGATGGTGACAAATAGTGAATTGAAAAGTAAATATGTGGCGATAATATTTGTCACAATTATTTCTTACTCTTTTTGTGGCCAAAATCTAGTGATGGTCGCAAATACCGCATCGAATTAGTGACGATCATTAAAACACCGCTACCGTAGGTATACGAAAATTCTGATTAAGATTAATAGTGAAGATAAGTTGAAAATAGCCACGAAAATCTTAATAAATGTGTGACCATACAAATTCGCCACAGTTAATTATTATTATTTTAGTGGCCCAACGTTATCGATGGTGACAAATGGTGAATTGAAAAGTAAATATGTGGCGATAATATTTGTCACAGATATTTCTTACTATTATTGTGGCCAAAATCTAGTGATGGCCGCAAATACTGCATCGAATTAGCGACGCTCATTACTAAATTCCTACGGTATGTATATGAAAATTTGAGTTTAGATTAATAGTGAGGAAACGTTGAAAATAGCCACAAAAAAGGTTAATATAGTAGAGTTCATTAATTCGCCACAAAATATTGGCCACAAAAGATCTATTTTCTTGTAGTGGAAGTGGGGCGTCACAGTTGGTATCAGAGCCATTCACCAGCCGGAAATGTGAGATGAGTCTCGACTGAGCCAGGGTTATATAGCGGGTAGAGCGAGGCTCCCCGGCTAATGACCGTTGTGAGTGGAGTGTAGCTCCTTACAAGGTCGGCTAAGGCTAGCGAGACGAGTCTCACATCGCCTGGTGCTTGTGAGTGTGCTTGAGCCTGACGTGGACGTCAGGGCTTAAAGGGGGGAAGAATGTAACACCCCCGGAATTTGGATTAGTCCTCTATATAAATGATATAATAGGACTAAATCTCTAACCCGGCTATAGCATTTTGGATGGTAGCAAGATCCAAGAGGAACATGAGAGTTAAGCGTGCTAGAGCTAGAGTAGTTCTAGGATGGGTGACCCCCTGGGAAGTGGGGCGTCACAGTGTCAATCCAAGTATGCACTGGAGTTGGTCAAGAAGTTTGATTTAGAAAATTCTAAAGACTTTCCAACTCCAATGGGAACTAGCAACAAGGGATTAGGAAGTGAATCTCATAGTGAGAATGTAGACGAGAAGCTTTATCGCAGCATGATTGGAAGTCTACTTTACCTCACGGCTAGTCGCCCGGACATATCCTTTAGTGTTGGAATTTGCGCGAGATATCAATCAGCACCAAAGGAGGATCACCTGAAAGCGGTGAAAAGGATCATCCGGTATGTCAAAGGAACCGTAAATTTCGGAATTTGGTATCCTATGGGAACAAGTCTTGATATTGTAGGATATTCAGATGCCGATTGGGCAGGATCTGTGGATGATCGGAAAAGTACGAGTGGTGCATGTTTTTATCTTGGCCATTGCCTTGTTGCATGGCATAGTAAAAAGCAAAACTGTATTGCACTCTCGACTGCCGAAGCGGAATATATTTCAGTGGGTAGTTGTTCAACCCAACTCATTTGGATGAAAAGTGTGTTGAGCGACTTCCGGATTTCAGCAACTTCGGTAACCATTCTTTGTGACAACACAAGTGCTATAAACATTTCCAAAAACCCTGTGTTGCACTCAAGAACAAAACACACTGAACTTAGATATCATTTTCTAAGAGAGCTAGTTGAATCAAATATTCTTCAACTTTCCTACATTTCAACTGAGGACCAATTAGCTGACATTTTAACAAAACCTTTGGATCAAAAACGATTTATTCATTTGCGTAAGGCAATTGGAATGCTTCCCTTGAAATAATCTCTTTTTGAAACCAATGCTTAGGTTAGGTTTTTGTTTTTGTGTTTTTGTTCATTGTCTATGCTTGTACATAGAACATAAATTGAGCATTAGTTATATTGACTTTAACTACATCCTTTTATATATTTAGAAATTTATTATGCTTTTGATATCATAATAATTCATTTGATGCAATGATCATTTATGTCAATTAAGTCATCTTTGTTTTGATCAAAGTCAATTTCTCTCTCAAATGATCTCTTGGTTTAGTTTTTATCTTATTTGACAATTGAGTCAAGTATGAAATCGAGATCAATTTTTGGTTGAATACTTTATATTTTAAATAATTGATAGCCAATTGAGGGGGAGTAAATGAAAATTGTTATGCTCAAAAGATGTGGAAAGAGTTACATCCCAATGAGGAGTGTGAAAACTACCACCACATGGAGGAAAGAGCTACGACCTCGGTCGTCCGAGTACTGTGTGCAGCTACCGCATGTATACCAAGCATGGTTTTTCAAGATTGATTAGATAAAATGCATGTTGGAATACTTGACTCTGTCAAATTTCAAGGTTGGTATAAGGTGGGTTTTTTAATGAAAGATGCTCAAAGAGCCACTCTCTTCAACAGATTGACTAGATACACTATCTAACATATTTGGGATTTCAAACATCTATTGATCTTGGTATTTCATTTTCTTTACCAAATTGATGATTTGATAAAGGCATTACTCATAAGAACATGTTAGATGTGATTGAAGTTGTTCAACTTTAAGGGATTTAATTTTTATAAATTTTCGTTTCATTAGTTGGATATTTTTGATAGATTTTGCATAATCTATTTCTAGTTATATGAAACGATGATTTTCATTTAAAGTTGATACACAAAAGTGCTTACAATCAATTTTGGAATTTCTGGAATTTTTCTGGAATTTTTCTGAATTTTTCTGAAGAAAATGTTTGGAGCCAGTCCGGACTGGACAAGCCGATCCGGACTCCGAACGCAGGTATTCCTGCGGGTAAGCCGATCCGGACTGGGTTCTTGAGGCAGTCCGGACCGCGGCTAGGGTTTCATATAGAACAAAAGGATTTTCATTTTCTTTTACTTCAATCTTTTGTTTCTGAGTCTCCAGACCTTCTCTCTCTAGAAAACAATCGTCTTGGAGCCTTCCCAACCCATCTTCTTCGATTCAAAGTGAGTTCTTATGATCAAAATCTCGATTTTTCTCTGTTTTTCATCTTTTTGCTCAAAACGTGATGGGAATCTTGTATCTTTTTCGTTTGAGATTGGTTTTTGATCAAATTTCTTTTGAAATAAGAACTCTGAGTAGATTAGTTTTGATTATATGCTAGGTATTCTCTTGATTAACGGATTTTTAGGCTTCGATTTCTGAAAATTCGGTTTTAGGGCATATAATAGGAATTTTTGAAAATCATGGGATTGATCTATTTTTAAAATTCTTTTTGCAAAACTAATTTGATTTCTAGTCTCTCTGCATGATGATGATTGTTTGGGTACAATTTCTCAAATTTTTGAAAATCAACTATTTTCTTTTCGTGTTCTTGAGTTGTTGTTCGCAGGATTTTTCTCTCACAAGCATTAGCAGCAATGGTAATCACTTGGGTAATATTCCTTCTAACTGCTATGGTTCATGCTCGAACTGTTACGGCTTTTTGTGTTGACATATTTCGTGAGTTGAGTCGGAGTCTTGAAGTGATCAAATTGTCAATCAGCAATCAAAGACTTAGAGAAGATTCAACAAGAGCTCAAGTTGACACTCAGTGTTTTGAGTCTTGAAGATTGAAGTTGAAGAATTGTGGATCATATACATCAATCTTAAGGAAAATGGATTCGGATTGATCAGGTACGTTTAACTAAATAATTTTGGTGATCCGAATACATTTGAGTAGTTTAGAAACACTTGGATAAGTTTTCATTGCATAAAAATCAAAAACTGTTTTTTCAGGAAATCCGTTCAGGACTGAAAATTCTGTTCAGGACTGTTTTGCTAATCCAGTCCGGACCGTGGATTCCAGTCCGGACCCCGAACCTTGTTTTTTCAGGAATTGCTGAAAAGAAGACGACAGTCCGGACCGAGCCAATCCAGTCCGGACCGTCGTGCGGGAAAAAAATCTGTTAAGTCAGTTTTTGATGCTTATCTCTTTCCAAAGGTTTCTAAACTATAAATAGACACTTAGGGTTTCTCAAGAACTACCGATGAATTTATAAAACACTTGAGAGCAACCCTAGAGGCTAGGTTTTTATCGTTCTTCTATATAGCCTCTTTTAGGTCAATTCGACGGTTCTTCCAAGATCTATCTTTTGTCGAATTGATCTAGTCTTTGCTTAGAGATTCCTTCTACGGTTCCTCAATGATAATCTAAGCAAAGGATCACCATCGAAGCTTTTATCAAGTTTGCGTCGTGGATTCGACGTAGCATCGTGGATTCGATGTGTTGAAGGCGTTTCGGGGATTCGAAACGTGTGCTCGTGGATTCGAGTGGCGTTCGTGGATTCGAACGTGTGCAGTGGACGTGCAATCGGTGAGCGCAAGGTCCGAAGAAGTTGAAGGAGGGGTTTGAGTCCGTGGAGTCGGTAATCACCTTGTTATTCTTCTATTCTTAGTGGATTGTTATTGCGTGTTGGTCCCGTGGTTTTTCTCCTGGATTGGAGTTTCCACGTATATCTCGGTGTGCCTTTTTTATTTTCCGCATTGGTTTTTATTTTGCACTGAGATTGGTTTTATAAGTATTACACCTATTCACCCCCCCTCTAGTTGTTTGATAATACCTATTTAGATCTTTGGGGATCCAAAAACCAACACGAACAACTAGCAAGCCCAAGAGGGCTAGGAAAGCTCAAAAAGACTCAGATTCTGAATCAGAAACAGAATCAATTGACTGGGATGACCTCTTGGTGGAGGCCACTATACCTACTGCCTCAAAAGGGAAAGCCCCTGCTGAAACCTCCAAGGCAAAGGCTCCACCTACTGCTGCTGAGAAAGGAAAAGCCCCAATGGAACCAAGTCCAGTCAAAACCAAGAGAAAAAGCATTGCAAGGAAAAGAGGGAGTGCTCGGGGTATTTCATTTGAAGAACCACTTGCAAGCCAACCTCCTCCGCAAGCCTTCATAAGTTCTGAGAGGATTAAGGACTTTGAGAAAAGAGAATGCATTGGTGAGCGACATGTAAATGTCAAAGCTTTAAAGGTGCGCTCTGCATTATTTGGAACACTTTTTGATCAAGCAGGACTTGCACCGATTTGCAACTTCCCCGAATCTTCAGGATATTGTCTTCACTCTGTCAGGATGTTCTATCAGAATGGATCAAAGTTGATTGATCTTGATAACGGACAGAGAGAATGTAGTAACCGCCTTTTTATTTGACTTCGAAAAAATTACTTATTTATTTACCTCTTTTAGTGGTCCGGCAGGGGGGGTTATTAATTTGTTTACTTCTGGGCAGACCGTCGGGGCTCGCGGGTATTTTTAGGTGTTAGAGCTCGCGAAACAGAGAACGGTGGCGAAATCGGATTCGGATTCCGACCCCGAGATCTCCCAGAATAAATTTTTGAAGGTTACTAGCAGTTCCGGGTGCATCAAAAGGCGTGCGGGCGATCGGCACGCTTTTCGAGGTAAATTAGACCTCGGCTCGAACCCCGATCGTTTAATTCTTTAGTTTGGGGATTTAGGGTTCATTCCCATTTTCCCATTCTCGTGTGTTAGGGTTCCGGGGGGCGTACAAAAAAAATAAGAGCCCCAACCCCTCCCTTTCTCAATTCAAGTATTGGCGTGTAGAACCGAGGAAAGGAGAAGGAAAAAAAGGGGGAAATCATCTCTCGGGGAGTTCTGCGTTGGCGACAAGAGGGATGATCCACCTTCTCCTTCCTCGCAGTATCAAGGTAAGCGATCGGGAAAACCCCTCTTATTGCCTTTCTTTTTGCATTTCCTGTGGGGTCGAGGGTTTGGGTGTCGCGCGCGTTGTGGGTGTTGTGGTAACGGGAAGCCGCCGCCGCCATTGTCAAACGGGAGGCTGCCGCCGCCGTTATCGTGTTCTCGGGGTCGTCGTCGCAGTCGCCGGGGTCGCGGGGTCGCAACCGGAGCCGCGAAGGACGAAATCGGGGACTTACTGTTCATCCCGTACGGCTGCCCCTTCACGCGGTCCACCGGACCGGCGTGCATCCGGCGCACGTGTCCGCGGCCCGAAGGCGCGGACCCGGCGCACGGGTGCGTGCGCCAGCCCGCCCCCGCACCGCGCGGTCCACCGGGAGGGTGTGCACCCGGCGCACGTGTCCGCAGCCCGAATGCGCGGACCCGGCGCACGGGCGCGTGCGCCAGCCCGGCCCGCAAGCGCGGTCCACGCAGGGGCGTGCACCCGGCTCTGCCGCTGCGACCGGGTACGCGTGAGCCCGGTGCGCGCTCAGCCCGTGCACCGGCCCGGCCCATTCCGCCTGGTGCACGCTCCCGGGGTGAGCCCGGTCTGCGCCGCTGCCTCCTCTGCGTTGTGAACCCGGTCCACACCTGGACCCGTGCACCAGCCTTCAGCTTAAGAGCCCAGAAGCTCCGTTTTTAGCCCGTTTCGCCCCATTTTTGAGTGTTTTTTACCACGACGATATTTTTAACAACATTTCTTACTGTAGCTTTTTCGGGCACGTGGTGGGAGCGTTTTAGCTGGAGTTTCTGCACATCTTCTCCTTCGTGTTTGACGGTGGGTTTTCTTTGAGACTTAGCATAGAGTTGGTATTGTTGAAAGGATATTACCTGCATGTTATCGGTACTAATGCTGACGGTCTCTATGGTTTGCGATATTACCCTGTATCTTGGTTACTATGCTCGTAGTTGCGACACGCGCACCCGCGGTCTGGCCACCGCAAAGGGTGCTCTTTTCCGGGAAAGCGGTCTCCGACCCGTGTAAACCCACGAGGTGAGGTAGTGGGGGCCCCCGTAGGTGAGGGGTTTGAGGCATCAAAAGGGGGGGGAGCGGTGCGATCTGTCGGGATAGGTGCCCGACGAGGTCAGGTGCCCCAAGGTGTGAGCGGTGCGATCTATCGGGGTAGGTGCCCGACGAGGTCAGGTGTGTAGGTGTTACAGGTGTGTAGGTGCTACAGGTGTTACGGGTATTACAGGTATTGTAGGTGTTCGCGTGTTACTTTTCAAATGAGCAGAGTGGTTGCTCCGGATAGTCTTACTGTTGGGTTTGGCATTCTTTCTTGCCCATTATTATAATCATGTGTCGCTGACTACCCACTCCGTGACAGGTTCTTCCAGGGGTGAGCGGTAGACGACGGTGAGGCCGAGGCAGGAGTAGTCGGGCCGCGAGGAGCCCTAGTCTGTATCTCCTTTACCTTTCCCTGCATTTCATTTGATACTGTAGGCTACTGTGTGGTTCTCGATACCCTTGTGGGGTCGGTGTGGATGTTGATTACTTTTGCTCTGGATATGAATTTATGGTTCTTTTATTATCCCCGTTCGGCCGTTTTCCAAAGCAAAATAACTAGAAAAGAAAAGAAAAGAACTTCGAAAACTATCTTTCAAAATCTGGGGTCGTGTGGACCCGTTTTCCAAACCATGTGGATTTATGGGATTTCTAAACTGTTTTCAAAACCTTGGGTCGTGTGGACCTGTTTTCCAAACCCTGTGGATTTATGGCATCTTTCCAAACTGTTTTCAAAACCTTGGGTCGTGTGGACCTGCTTTCAAAACTGTGAGTTTATCCTTTCAACTTGACTGGCCTCGGGCATTATTTTCAATCTTCATTTGTAGTTAGATTCCGAACTGTTGTGATTAACTGAATGCTTGTGTTAAACTGTTGTAATAGCCGCGACGCCGTGCATATACAGAGGAGACTCTGCCCGATTGTCGAGTAAATCTATATATGCGGCGGGTCTGGGCACGTGCCGGGGAGGACCGAATTTCAAAAAAAAAAATTAGAAACTCTTTCTTTTCCGCTGAGCGAGACCCCCGGGGCGTGACAGATTAAGATGGTATCAGAGCGGTTTTCTTTTAATCACAACAGAGAAGGTCCAACATCCACGGAGATACCACACTTAGCTACAAAGGAATGAAATGTGTAGGGCATAGGAGTGTAGAACGCGAGTGATCGGGGGGGGGGGGGGGGGGAATGTATAGGTCCCTTTCCCCGATAATTGGTTGAGTGCTGCTAGCGGAGTCTAGAGCTGACTTGTGTTGTGTGTGTACGGGTTAAGTTTTGTTTCCTGGTTTAGCTCGGTTGTTTTGGCTCGTGTAGTAGTGTTGTTATGGGGGCTGGGGTCGAGGCCGGCTGCCACCGGGGTATTGATGGTTGCTAGGAATCAATGGATTAAGCAACCAGTGCAGGACACGGTGGGCCTGCTGACAGGTGTTCATGCACTTGGTGCGGCTGTTATCACAGCAGATCGTTGCGCCGGGTGATGTTTTTCGAACCCCTCCCTCTGCCAACATTCTGGTCGTCGCTAGTAACGGCGACTGGCGGTAGACTAATCCGCCGGTGTTTGTTAGTGAATCGGCCGTTGTGTCAGTCGTGAGTAGCTGGGTAGTCTCTTTGCCCAAAATTGTACCTTCCAGGACTACTGGTTTGAGGTTACAACAGAGAGTCGGCCGATTCTTTTGCATCTTAGATAGGGTAGGGGTAGGTATGAGGACTCTTCCCCTACGGTTGTTACCCATGGTTCGGCTCTTTGCTGTGGTCACTGCGATGGTTGTAGGAATCGTCGCGGTGGGGTCTTGGAGTTCCCCCTAGGGTTGAGAAAAGAGACCACCGGGGCTAGCAAATCTTGTTCGTTGGGCTCAATTCTTTCTTTTAGTTGAGCAGACCTAGAGCTTAGAACACTCCTAGTTGGGAATGTGATCGTTTGGTTTGGGGGTATGCAGCTCGGCTCAGTGCATGGTGCTTGGAAGGGCAATGGATTGGGACCGAGCGGTGGAGGTTAATCAGAGTGTCGCACCCCCTTTGGTGCCAAGACGGAGGTAGGACCGTGCTTCTTGGGTTTTGTCGCCAACTTCCCATGACCAAGGCATAGTCTTGAGATTTTGGGTTGCGAGTTTTGTGATTGTGAAGCAGTACAGATTGGCGAGGGGTTGTTGACTGCATGGCGCTCTGGCATCGGTTACTTTCGGCTAGGATGCCCTGCTTTCAGCTTTCTCTGTGGGGTAGACCTGGTGGTAGGTCTTAGGGCTGAAACCTAGCTTTAGTTTTGACCGTCGCCTCGGTAGGACGGACAGTCGGAGCGGACAATCCGGGATGGTGGTTATGCTCTGAAATAGTAGCCCGTGTTGGTGACGGGCAGATGTAGTTCGTGTTGGCGACGGGTGGGTTCGTCGTTTTCAAAGGAGGATTACTTGTAGGTGGTGACCCGGCTAGTTGGATTGGCTCTCAAGGTACCAAGCGCTTATCGACTGCGAGAAGCGGATGGTGCAACTCCAAGAACCAAGTTTCCCTAAAAATGCGTATCTGGCGTGCAAGAGCATCTCTTTCCCAGCGGTCATCTCAGCGGCACGAGCCAGGAGACTGGTAGAGGGTGGGTGCGTGGCCTATTTGGCGTCGGTGGACATGATCACCCGACCCTCGGGGGCGCCGTCGGACATCCCGGTAGTAAGGGATCTTCCTGATGTTTTCCCGACGGAACTGCCCGGGATGCCCCCCGAGCGGGAGGTGGTGTTCCCAATCGAACTGCTACCAGGCACGCAGCCGATTACGAAGGCGCCGTACCGAATGGCTTTCGTGGAGTTGAAGGAGCTTAAGGCACAGCTGGAGGATCTCTTGGACAAAGGGTTCATCAGACCGAGTGTGTCACCCTGGGGCGCACCGGTGCTCTTTGTGCGGAAGAATGATGGAAGCCTACGACTCTGCATCGACTACAGAGGGATAAACAAAGTTACGGTGAAGAACAAGTACCCCCTGCCCAGAATTGACGACCTCTTCGACCAACTACGAGGAGCGACGGTCTTCTCAAAGATTGATCTGCAATCGGGCTACCACCAGCTTCGGGTTCGAAACGAGTATATTCCAAGCACCGCCTTCCGGACCCGGTATGGCCACTACGAATTTACGGTTATGCCTTTCGAGCTTACGAACGCCCCCGCAGCCTTCATGGATATGATGAACCAAATTTTCAGGCCCTTCCTAGACCGGTTCGTAGTGGTCTTCATCGACGACATACTGATCTATTCATCCACTGACAAGGAGCACGAGCAACATCTGCGAATGATCCTCCAGACCCTCAGGGACCACGAGTTATTCGCTAAACTCAAGAAGTGCGAATTCTGGCTATGCGAGGTGGGCTTTTTAGGGCACGTGATCTTGGCAAAAGGAATCGTCGTGGATCCCAAGAAGGTGGAATCGGTAACAGCCTGGCAGCCGCCAACTACGGTAACGGAGATCCGCAGTTTCTTGGGCCTGGCTGGGTACTACCGACGCTTTGTCGAGGGCTTCTCGAAGATAGCCGCCCCTCTGAACCGGTTGACTAGGAAAGGAGAAAAGTTTGTGTGGTCGACTCAATGCCAGGAGAGCTTTGAAGAACTTAAAGGAAGGCTAACCAGGGCACCAATTCTTATACTACCAACACCCGGAGAGGACTATGAAGTGTACTGCGACGCATCGAGGATTGGCCTTGGGGGTATATTGATGCAACAGGGGAAAGTAATAGCCTATGCTTCCAGGCAACTGAAGGATTACGAAAAGAATTACCCGATACACGATTTGGAACTGGCTGCAGTGGTCTTTGTCCTAAAGTTATGGAGACACTACCTCTTTGGTGTCCACTGTAACGTTTTTTCAGACCACCAAAGTCTTAAGTACCTGTTCACCCAAAAGGAACTAAATTTGCGGCAGAGGCGGTGGCTTGAACTATTGAAGGATTACGATCTAATAATCCAGTACCACCCCGGGAAAGCAAACGTAGTGGCAGACGCTTTGAGCAGAAAGGGGCAACCAGAAGAGGCGTCGGCACGCGCGATAACCGAGCAGAGCACCTTGATCGCAGAATTCTCACGATTGAAGTTGGAGGTGGTACCAGTGGGCACGGTTGCACAACTGATGGCTTTGGTGGTAAAGCCGACGCTATTCGAGAAAATTCGAGAGGGACAGCAGGCGGACTCGCACTTACAGCTCGTACGAGACAAGATCTCACCGGATCAAGAAGGTGACTTTACAGTGGAAGGCGACGGCACTCTGCGGTTCCGCGGGCGGATTTGCGTGCCAGATACCCCGGAATTGAAGGAGGAAATCCTAGCTGAGGCACACCGCGCCCCTTATGCGGCACACCCAGGGGGCACGAAGATGTACAGGGACCTCAAGCAGACTTTCTGGTGGCCCAAGCTGAAGGGGGATGTGACTCATCATGTAGCGCATTGCCTGGTATGTCAGCAGATAAAGGCAGAGCATCAGCGGCCGGCGGGAAAGCTACAGCCCTTACCGGTGCCAGAGTGGAAGTGGGATCAGATCACCATGGACTTCGTCACTGGATTCCCACGTTCACAGCAGGGGCACGACACAATCTGGGTCATTGTGGACCGGCTAACCAAATCAGCGCACTTCCTACCCATTCACACAACCTGGACCAGAGAGCGGTTGGCTCAAGTCTACCTCAACGAGATTGTGAGACTGTATGGAGTGCCGGCATCAATCACATCGGATAGAGACACACGCTTTGTTTCGAAGTTTTGGCAGAGTCTCCAGCAGGCCTTGGGGACCAAACTACAGTTCAACACGGCCTTCCACCCGCAGACGGACGGACAGTCGGAGCGAGTGATCCAGACACTGGAGGACCTGCTGCGTGCCTGTGTACTAGACTGGGGGGTCGGTTGGGAGCGATTCCTGCCCCTCGTCGAATTCGCCTACAACAACAGCTACCCGGCCAGCATCCAGATGGCACCCTACGAAGCCTTATACGGGAGACGCTGCCGATCCCCGATCTGTTGGGACGACTTGGGAGAACGGAAGTTCTTGGGACCGGACTTGGTGGAAAAGACTGAAGAGAAAGTACGCCTCATCAGACAGCGCTTATTGACCGCCCAAAGTCGGCAAAAGAGCTACGCAGACCAGAGGCGCCGCGACTCAGAGTTTCAAGTGGGAGAGCGCGTGCTGCTACGAGTCTCGCCATCCAAAGGAATTAAGCGGTTCGGGCTGAGGGGCAGGTTGAGCCCGCGGTTTGTGGGGCCATTTGAGATCCTGGAGCGCATTGGCCCGGTGGCTTACCGCCTAGCCCTACCACCAAACCTCGACCGAGTCCACGATGTGTTCCACGTTTCAATGCTCCGGAAGTACCTCCCTGACCCATCGCATGTTCTGGACGTCTCTACTTTCGAACTTAAAGAGGACTTGAGCGTCGAGGAAACACCGGTACGGATCCTAGCAAAGGAAAGTAAAATGCTACGCAACCGAACAATCCCCTACGTGAAGGTGCTGTGGAGCAACCACGAAGAGCGAGAAGCGACGTGGGAGCTGGAGTCAAAAATGAGGGAGTGCTACCCTGACCTTTTCACCGCGACCCAGGATTTAGTTTCGGGGACGAAACTTGTTTTTAAGAGGTGAGTGATGTAGTAACCGCCTTTTTATTTGACTTCAAAAAAATTACTTATTTATTTACCTTTTTTAGTGGTCCGGTAGGGGGGGTTATTAATTTGTTTACTTCTGGGCAGACCGTCGGGGCTCGCAGGTATTTTTAGGTGTTAGAGCTCGCGAAACGGAGAACAGTGGCGAAATCGGATTCGGATTCCGACCCCGAGATCTCCCAGAATAAATTTTTGAAGGTTACTAGCAGTTCCGGGTGCATCAAAAGGCGTGCGGGCGATCGGCACTCTTTTCGAGGTAAATTAGACCTCGGCTCGCACCCCGATCGTTTAATTCTTTAGTTTGGGGATTTAGGGTTCATTCCCATTTTCCCATTCTCGTGTGTTAGGGTTCCGGGGGGCGTACAAAAAAAATAAGAGCCCCAACCCCTCCCTTTCTCAATTCAAGTATTGGCGTGTAGAACCGAGGAAAGGAGAAGGAAAAAAAGGGGGAAATCATCTCTCGGGGAGTTCTGCGTTGGCGACAAGAGGGACGATCCACCTTCTCCTTCCTCGCAGTATCAAGGTAAGCGATCGGGAAAACCCCTCTTATTGCCTTTCTTTTTGCATTTCCTGTGGGGTCGAGGGTTTGGGTGTCGCGCGCGTTGTGGGTGTTGTGGTAACGGGAAGCCGCCGCCGCCGTTGTCAAACGGGAGGCTGCCGCCGCCGTTATCGTGTTCTCGGGGTCGTCGTCGCAGTCGCCGGTGTTACGGATTTTGAGTTGGCGTAGTTTCGTGAAAGTTTCAAGTCTTGAAGATTGAAGGTGAAGAAAGTTGGATCATTTAACTCAATCTCAAGAAAGAAGAATTCAAAAGGATCAGGTATGTTTAACTAAAGATTTTGTGTGATCCGAATACTTCTCGTAGTGTAGAAACACTTGGAAGAATTTTTAACTGCATAAAAATCAAAAACTGGTGTTCGGACATGTTCAGGATCCGGATCAGAGCCAGCGATCCGGATCCCGAAGGTTGTTGTTTCATACATTACTTCAATCCGGATCGCAGCATCTCACGATCCGGATCCCGAACGTTGAGTTTTCTGAAATGTATGAACGATCCGGATCAGGCATTCCGATCCGGATCCCGAACGTTTGTTTTCTGGAAACCGTCTTTATTGCTACTGCAATCCGGATCGCCCAAATCCGATCCGGATCGCCGTCCGTCAAAATTCCAGAAATGTTAGGTTTTTTATTCTTATCTCCTTCCTAGGGTTTCTAACCTATAAATAGACCCTATGACTCTCTTTCTAGGGTTAATCCAAATAGCCGTCATATTCATATCTTATTTTATACGGCTCTAGATCCACATAGAGAAGAAAGGAAATCATTAGAGAATACTCTATGTTTCTTCATCTATATTGATTAGTTTGATTCTAGGTTTTCATACTCACATCTTGAGTTGAATCAAACTAATGAATACTTAGATGGTATTTCCGATCTATCTTTGATCTAAGTATTCGGCGGATTATCACCACCAAAAACAACGATTTACCCCAAAAATCGGCGCGTGGATTCGCGTGTCCTTGTGGATTCAAGGTTCAACCGCTCTCGTGGATTCGGAGCGAGGCACGTTCGTGGATTCGAAGAGTGCTATTGGGTGAAGACCGTGGACTCGGTCGGACGTCGTGGATTCGACGTTGGACGTCGTGGATTCGACGTTGGACGTCGTGGATTCGGCGTTGGGCGCAGATCGTGGATTCGAGAAGCGTCGCGGAGCGAGCGGAGAAGATCCTCTAGGAGCGTATGGAAAAGGTTGAGTCGTAAGTGTGTACGGTAAATCACCTTGTACGTGATTTAATTCTAGTGGATTTCTGCCGTGTTATCGGTCCCGTGGTTTTTTACTCCGGTGATGGAGTTTTCCACGTAAAAATCTTGCGAGTTATTTTTATTTCCGCATTGGGTTTTTATCGCAACGATTTTTGAGTGTTTATACGTTTACACCTATTCACCCCCCTCTAGGTGTTTTTTCCCCTATTTAGATCCTTATTACATATAACCCAACAAGTGGTATCAGAGAGGGAATAGGGTTGTAAACAATGGTTGAAGGTGGAAACATCAACCGACCCCCGTTCTTCGATGGAACAAATTATGCGTACTGGAAAGTGCGGATGAAAGCCTTTTTAATTTCCATCGACGAACGGGTGTGGCAATCAATTGAATTAGGATGGTCTAATCCAACTGAATTTATTGGTGATGTTCACACCTTAAAACCTAGGTCGAAATGGACCAAGGAAGAGTTAGATTCATCTTCTTACAATGGCAAGGGAATTAATGCTATTTTTAATGCCTTATCTCAAACTGAGTTCTCTCGCGTCTCAGCATGTGAGACTGCGAAAGAAATCTGGGATGTTCTTCAGGTTACACATGAGGGAACTAACCTCGTGAAGATTCAGAAACTGCAAATGCTTACGAGCAAGTTTGACTCTATCTTGATGGCGGAAAATGAATCTTTCACGGACTACTATACACGATTGCAAGACATCGTAAACTCATGTGCTAACCTGGGAGAGAAGATTCCAGAATTTAAGATTGTAAGAAAGATCTTAAGAACTTTTCCTGAACGATTTCGCCCAAAGGTTACTGCCATTGAAACTATTAAACACCCGGACGAAATACGTGTAGAAGAATTAGTTGGTTCATTACAAACATATGAAATGACGTTTACTACTAACAATTCTTCTGGAAAGGCATCCACTTCTAAGTCTTCAGGTTATGCGTTGAAAACAACTAAGGAAGAAGACGCGGATACATCCTCCTCAGACGATGACGAGAACCTTTCTATGGAGGAATTTGAGAAGCAGCTCGCTCTCTTGACAAGGAAGTTTCGCCGCAACTTTCGAAGGGGTAATTCAAGCAAATCTCCATCCTTCGGAAAGTCGATCAAAGGCAAGGGTACTTCAAGTTACAAGTCAAGAAAGCAAGAGAACTTCTCAAAGGATAAGAAAAGTTCAGAGGGACAACTACAATGCTTCAAATGTCGAGGCTACGGCCACATTGCAACGGAGTGTCCCAACAAGTATCCGGCAAAGAAGAAGGCGATGCAAGTCGTCACTTGGGATGACAACTCAACGTCAAATGAGTCATCTTCAAGTGATGAAGAAAAGAGCTCCACGGCATTCCACGCGTCCATATCTTCACCCTTCATGTGCTTTATGGCAAGTACATCCGAGTCGTTGTCCAACTCCACTGTTGAAAAGAATGCAACGGACAATGAATCGGATGATTCGGAAGGTGAAGATTTTGCTCTAGCCTACCACAGACTTTTGAGGGATTCAAAGAAAGTGGCTAAGCAAAACAAGAGTTTGAGAGGGAGAGTGCATGATCTCGAAGAAGAGCAAAAAGAGCAACTTCTCTCTCAAACGCTCTTGAAGTGGAAAGGGAAAATCTGATAAAAGTAAATGTTTCCCTTCAAGAGTCCAATGAGCGTTTTGAGAAGGAACATACAAATCTGGTGGATAAGCGAATCACTTCTCAAAGCTCTACAACGAGGCTCGACAGGATAACCTGGAAATGACAAAGACCATTTTCCAACTCAAGGATGACTTACAGCGATTCTCTTCAGGAAGGAGTAAGTTGGATAGACTTCTTGGTCTTGGTCAATCAAATCGGTTCGGCCTCGGATACACTCAAACTGAAACAGTCCAAGTTCGAGTGGGACAGTTTTTGTGCCTCAGTCGGTATCTCCTCCTCCGACACCGGAATTCAAGGCAAACAACGACAACAAACCTACTTCATCCTCTTTGGGGTCGTCAAGATCTAAGGTATGTTTTCGTTGTGGTGTTTCAGGGCACATAAGAAGATATTGCAAGACGGGAGTCAAATGCTCACCTCAAACATCTCTTGCAATGACTACCACAAAGGTGATTCCTCGGAAATCAATTCCAAATCAATTGAAAGAAAAGAACCCTGGTAGTTTACCGCGCAAGACGACTTCATCAAGGAGCTGCAATCGTTTTAACAAGACGCTTTCACCTAGGCATATAACTTCACGACCATTACCGACGCACTCCAAAAAGGCTTGGGTGCGCAAAGGTGAAATCTTTCCTTGTCTTGTTACCAATGTTTCCTTGCATGCATATGATAGTTCGTCTTGGTATCTGGATAGCGGTTGTTCGCGTCACATGACCGGTGACAAAAATAGTTTTCAAAATCTTGAGAAAATCTCCGGAGGACTTGTTATTTTCGGAGACGATCGATCTTCCAAAATTGTTGGAAAAGGGACGGTAGCTATTCCAGATGGCCCGATTTGAAAAACGTCTTATTTGTTGATGGCCTTAAGACTAACCTCATAAGCATAAGTCAACTTTGCGACAATGGGTTTCTCAGTTAACTTTTCATCTGTTGAATGCGTTGTAACTGATAAGGACCATGTCTTCTTTTTAAAGGGGGTTAGATCTGAAAACAATTGCTATGTTGTTCCTAATAAAATTTCAGAAAAATGTAACCTAGTTTCTCTTGAATAATGAAACACTTTGGCATGAAAGGCTAGGTCACATAAATTTTAAGGAACTTGTTAAAATTTCAAACAAGGACGTGGTCAAGGGGGTTCCAAAACTTTTATTTAAACAAAGCATTGTGTGCGGTGGTTGCCAAAAGGGAAAACAGTCCAGAACTGCACACAAGAACTTGAACCACGTTGGTACAAAACGGCCTTTGGAACTTTTACACATGGATTTAATGGGGCCGACCCGTCAACCATCTTTGGGAGGTAAATGGTATATTTTCTTATTGGTTGATGATTTCTCTCGGTATTCTTGGTAGCATTTTTAAAAGAGAAAGCTGATACTTTTGATTCTTTTCACGAGATTTGCCTTCGTATTATGATTGAAAAGAATGAAAAGATCATTCGTGTTAGAAGTGATAGAGGTGGAGAATTCATAAATTCTAAATTCATTGACTTTTGTACTTCAAAACGGTATTAAGCATGAATTCTCTGCACCCTATACACCTCAACAGAATGGTGTTGTTGAGCGCAAAAACAGGGTTGTTCAAGAGATGGCGCGTGTGATGCTTCATAGCCGGAATTTACCGCTACATTTTTGGGCTGAAGCTGTGAACAACCGCTGTCTATGTCATTAATCGAGTGTTTTTGCGCCCGGGGAACGTTAAATACACCATATGAACTATGGTGTGGTAGAAAACCCAACATCAAATATTTTCGCATCTTCGGGAGTCGGTGTTACATTTTACGTGACCGTGAAAATCTTGGAAAGTTGACTCACGAAGTGTCGAAGGGATTTTCTGGGTATTCTACTAATAGTAGAGCATATCGAGTATTTAACTTGGAATCTAAGACGATCGTAGATCTATAAATGTTAAAGTAGATGAAGCTTTTTCACTTTGCATCTGAAAAATCTACCCTCGATATCTCTCTAGATGATGATTCTCCTGCCGTTGCATCTTCTCATAATAATACTTCCAATATTAATGATGCATCTAATGGTTCTTCAAGTTTATCTAATGTGCAGGAATCTTCTCATATATCTCCGAGTACTCCGTTTCAACAAACGTTACGAATCTCCAAGGATCATCCGGAATCGAATATTATTGGAGATCCACAAGAAGGAGTTAGAACTCGGAGGCAGTTGGTTTGTGGATTCGCTTGCTACGTATCTCTAATCGAACCAAGAACATAGATTGAAGCTCTTCAGGATGACTACTGGATTAAAGCAATGCAGGAAGAGCTCCATCATTTGAGCGAAACAAAGTCTGGGAATTAACGAAGCCTCCAAAGCAACATAATGTGATAGGTACCAAATGGATCTTCAAGAACAAGAAAAATGAGGATGGTACTATCATCAGGAACAAGGCACGATTAGTTGCTCAAGGCTACTCTCAAGTAGAGGTATAGACTTTGAACGAAACATTCGCCCCTGTAGCTAGACTCGAGTCCATTCGTATACTGTGTTGCTACATTGCTTGTCATTTTAAAATCAAATGC
>CM055063.1:36803790-36865403 GCA_029204045.2 Tillandsia leiboldiana | reverse complement strand
CCAGAAGTGTGCCTTGAGGTCCTTATACATCTTAGTCCCACCAGGATGTAGGGTATAAGGTGTATAATGGGCCTCTCGAAATATCTGTTCTCTAATCTCCATATCTATTGGCACACATGCTCGGTTTCCTGTACCTCAGTACTCCCGAGGCATCTACCGTAAAGTCCCCAGACTGATCACTCGGAATCTGATCTCTAATCCTGGTCAAGTGGGGGTCCTCACTCTATTTCTCCCTGATCCTGTCCAGCAGAGTGGGCTGCAAGACTAAAGATGTCAGTCTAGCAGTGACCCCAGGGGACACAACCTCTATCTCGAGTCGTCTCATCTCCTCTAATAGCGGCGCTTGGTCTGTGATCAACATAGACAAACTTTGCACCGCTCTCCTACTCAAGGCGTCAGCGACCACATTAGCCTTGCCTGGGTGGTAGAGAATATCTACATCATAATCCTTTAATAGCTCTAACCACCTACGTTGCCTCAAATTCAGCTCCTTTGCGTGAACAGATACTTTAGGCTCTTGTGGTCGGTTGTAGATTTCACAGTGCTCCCCATACAGATAATGGCGCCAGAGCTTTAGCGCAAACACTACAGCTGCAAGCTCCAAGTCATGGTAGGGTAATTTTTCTCATATTCTTTGAGTTGCCTTGATGCATAAGCAATTACCCTCCCTTCCTGCATCAACACACAACCAAGTCCGCTGTGTGATGCATCGCTGTAGATCACATATCCCTTTCCCATAACAGGAAGGGAAAGGATAGGAGCGGTCATCAGTCTATTCTTTAGCTCCTCAAAGCTCCTTTGACAGTCTTCACTCCAGATAAACTTCACTCCCTTACGCGTCAAGCGAGTGAGGGGTGTGGAGAGCTTCGCAAAGCCTTCCACAAACCGACGGTAATACCCAGCTAAACCCATAAAGCTACGTACCTCAGAAACCGTCGTCGGTCGGGGCCAATCACGGACTGCCTCAATCTTCGCTGGGTCCACTGCCACACCCGCGGCAGAAATCACATGGCCCAAGAAGACTACCTTCCGAAGCCAAAACTCGCACTTTGCCAGTTTGGCAAACAACTTCTTCTCTCGTAGAAGTTGCAGCACAATCCTTAAGTGCTCCTCATGCTCGGTATCACTTCGGGAGTAGACCAAGATATCATCAATAAACACTACCACGAACCGGTCTAAGTAAGGTCGGAAGATCCGGTTCATTAAATCCATGAATGCGGCAGGGGCATAGTTAGCCCAAAAGGCATAACTGAGAATTCATAATGCCGTACCGTGATCTGAATGCCGTCTTCGGAATATCCTCGGCCTTCACCTTCAACTGGTGGTAACCGGACTGCAAATCTATCTTAGAGAAGACACAAGACCCTTGCAGCTGATCAAAAAGATCATCGATGCGCGGCAAAGGGTACTTGTTCTTGATGGTCACTTTATTTAATTCCCTATAGTCCACACACAATCGAAGTGACCCATCCTTCTTTTTCACGAATAGCACCGGCGCTCCCCAAGGCGACACACTCGGCCTAATAAAGCCCTTATCCATTAAATCCTGAAGTTGCGCCTTAAGCTCTCGCAACTCAGCCGGTGCCATCCGGTAAGGAGCCTTAGAGATTGGCGCAGTTCCTGGGACTACGTCAATCACGAACTCAATTTCCCTATCGGGTGGCATGCTAGTCAGCTCAGGGGGAAAAACATCCGGGAACTCGCGGGCAATAGGGATATCGCCGAGTCCCGGCGCCGCCGTAGGCCCTTCAACAACACTAGCCAAAAAGGCTACACATCCACGATGGATCATCTGCCTCGCTCGGGAAGTTGAAACCATAGAGGCAAAGAAAGCACTCTGACATCCCCGGTATACCAACATTTCCTGGTCTGGCTCTCTAAAAGTGACGGTCCTCGCGGCACAATCAATGGTCGCAAAATACCGAGCCAGCCAGTCCATCCCGAGGACCACATCGAAGTCCTTCAATTGTCTCAGAACCAACAGGTCTGCTGGCATAATCCAGGACTCGATTTGCATCGGGCAGGACCAACAACACTCCTCTACGTGCAAGGTGTGATCGGGAATCTGAACCTCTCGTGCACGTGGTAGAAGTCCTACCTTTAACCCATGTAATGATGCAAATGATCTACTGATAAAAGAATGCGATGCTCCAGTATCAAATAATGTACGAGTCCTAATGCCAGAAAGTAAGGTGATACCTGCCACCACGTGATCTGCTGCCGAAGAGTCCTCTACCTGCGCAGCATACACTTGCCCACTCTGGGCTGGAGGACGATACTCCGTGGGATAGGAAGAAGATGGCCTGCTTGCTGGAGCATGTGGCCGCTGAGCCGTCGACCGTTGCTGTGATGAAGATGGAGCGGATGCTGAAGAAGGGGCTGTCGACGGCGCATAAGGGCAAGTAGCTCGGACGTGGCCAGACTGTCCACATCTATAGCAGCGACCCCACCGCTGGTCGCAGGTGTTGGAAAAGTGCTGACCTCCACAGAAAATACAATTGCTGGGGGCCCGTGGTTGTCGTGACTGCTGTTGTCGCTGAGGCTGTCGCTGCGACCCATGCTGCGACGGCTCGGACCTCTGCTGCTGCTGCTGCCGCTGCTGGGGCCTCTGGGGTCCTCCAGGCCCTCGCCGCTCCGACCGTCCTTGGCCGGAAAACTGAGGCGGTGGCGGTCGGGGCGGCCTCCAGGAACTGGCCTGTCTCCCGTCGTCCTGCGCTGGTCGCTTTCTGTCTGCGCCTTGAGCGACCAGGCCCCCACGTCTGGCGACGACGTGGTCTCCTCTCTCAACCCACTGGGCATGCTCTGCTGCTTCCTCCAAGGTTTGTAGTCTCTGGGCACGCACCAGAGTATAGATCTCTGGGCGCAGGCCCGACTCAAAGAGCTCCACCTGGTGCGGTCCGTCCCTGGCGACGTAAGGTACGCAGTTGAGTAACCGCGTGAACTCCTGAAAGTAGTCCAATGCTGTCCGGTCGCCTTGCTGAAGATTCTTCAGATCATCCTCCAGCTTTTTCTTCATACTCGTGGAAAAGTACGTATCCAGAATCATCCTCTTGAACTCTGACCAGGGTAGCTGTCGAGTGATCTGGAACTCCAGAGGCTCCACCCGACGCCACCATGCATCAGCGTCCCCGTCTAAGCAGTGTACAGCCATATGTACCCTGTACTTCTGGTCAATGAAGAAGTCCCGAAATAACTTCTCCATTGACGAAAGCCAAGTCCCGATCTCCCACGGCTGGGTATTCCGCCCTGAAAACCTGGGCGGTCCCCGCTTACAGAACTGAGTAAGTTTGTCAGCAATCTCCTGCTCCTCCGCAGGAGTCAATGGCCGGATTGCTCCTTGAGCAACAGGGGATGCCGTGGTCACCGGTCCAACTGGGGAAGCCACAGCAGGGGAGGGTGGTACGGGAGAACTCTCAGGGGGTGCAACAACAGGCTGCGCCCTCTGTTCTAACATCTGCGTCAGCCGACCCATGGCCTCCTCCTGACGCTGCACGGCCTCTGCCATCTGGGCCATCTGAGCCTGAAGCTCCTGCACCTCACTCTGCTGGCCCTGCTCGGACTCCTCCGGCTCGGGCTCAGGGGAATCAGGCTGAGAACGCGTCAACATCCTACGTCGCGGAGGCATCCTACCACAAGAAACCACACTCAGTATCATAACCCCACACGACCTAATCTAGCGAAAGTCAAAGACATCCCCATATTTCTGTGACTTTATGTTGTCTGCAGCCAACATAACGGTTCACCAGAAATTGGGCATGTCGATCCCTCTTCTCTCACTGGAAGAGTCAAACAATAAATCAACGAGTTTCGCAAATATCACGTCTCTCATACCCTATCATCCTAGGGTCTGCCAAAAGCCTAGGGTTTTCTAAGTCCCAACTGACCTATCCCTAAGCTCTGATACCAACTTAATCTGTCACGCCCCGGAACCCGAGCTCGCCAACAGATCCGCCATGCACACGGGATTTCCCGAGTACACGAAGCGCTGGTAACCTGCTCCGATATAATATGAACAATAAAAGAGCATAATACAGAGCTGAAGTAGAAGAACCACATAGTATCTCATACTGGAACTAAAAATAAACTGTAATATGTACAATAATCTCCCAGCTCACCAAAATAATACAACCAGCCGGCGAAAGCCAGACTCAAAATAAAAGGAGAATATCACAGTCTGAGTGAAGGGTACAACGTCTATCTACAGCTCTCAGTCTCCCAAGAGATCTATCTACTCAGCGATCCCCTTACCTTTATCAGCCGCTGATAGCCTAGCAGCTCCCGCAGACGACTCTGCAAAGTAAAGAAGAAGAAAGAAACAGAAAAGAATAATGGGGGTGAGAACTACCAGATAAACCAGTAGCCTCCCCTAGTGGGCAAAACCTCAACTCTGATGCACCCACTAGGATTACTAGAGGCCAGAAAGGAAAAAGTGGTAAAGCTGTAAGCAGAACTGCTGAATAAAGGGGAAACCACCACTAGCATGCCTCTAAATGCAGTGCCAAAAGGAATGACTGTATGTATGCATCAGTATCTAACATGCCTGCCTGAATAAACCCAATCTTATGCCACCAGTAAAACTAGTACTGCCTGCTGCGCCTTGCCTGCCAAATCGGGTATGCTGGCCAATGCATAACACCGATAGGGAATGAGAGTCTCAAGGACTCAAGCCTGCCTGTAACACACTCCGGAGTGGCACTCGAGGGGAGCGACCCACACGAGTAAAAGTACCTCAGTAATAAGTATCATAAGTGTCGTAAACAGCAGGACTGGATCATGACTATGATCAAAGTGGGAAAAGCCATCCACTAAGAAACCCTGATCTGATGCCATAGTACTCAATAAGTGGGAAAAAACCATCCACTAGAGAAAAACCCGATCCCCTGCTGATGCCTAAAATAAACCAGACTCAACCCCATTCTGATGCAAGGATAAACATCCGGCCGACCGCCTACAGTCCGCGGTCACCGCAACACCCCACAAGTTTATAATCTAACATAACCTTGGCTATACTATCCCAAACCCCTGCTCATACTCGAGCGACAAGCAACTGAAAGCAAAAGAGAGCAATAAAACATGTCAAGTCTTAATATGATAGTGTAGCAATAAATAGTGGCCCTACCTGATGTCCGGGCATGCATGCAACTGTCTTTATTTTAAAAGTTGTAAAATAGTGTCAAAGATTTAAAAAGATTGATTTACTGAATAAAAGTCATTTGCATGCGAGATTATAGCCTTTGTCTCAATCACAGTGTCCCAATATAAGTCATCATATCATCTGTGGGGTTATATTAAATTTTAGGAGAGTTTGTCCCAGCGGTTCTCATCAATTGTCCTGTTAGTAGTCCTGTTAGTAGTCCTGTTAGTAGTCCTGTTAGTAGTCCCAATAGTTCTCATCAATTTAGTTTGTCCCAATTGTTCTCATCAATTGTCATATTAGTTTGTCCCAATTGTTCTCATCAATTAAATTTTAAGGGAGTTCCAGTAATCCCAGTGAGCTTGTCAAAAATGAGGTAAGCAACAACCGCCCACCTCGAACAGCTCAAATCACACCCAGAAAGTCTCCTGGCTGTCCACAGTCCCCTAGAACTGCTGTCTGCCGAAAATGGTGCCCTACGGCAACACACATTGCACAGGGTGTAACTATATTATTCATAAAAATACAGCTTTTGCTGTTTTTCAAATAGCACGAAAAGAGAGGAGTTTTTCACCTCTGTATAGTGCTCAGAAAAATCCAGAAAAATTACGGTTGCGTTCCTCGCGAAGAGTAGATCAAAATCGACTCTTTAAACGTCTCGATCTGATGCTCCTACGCCAAGATAAAAATCAGAGAAGTTGACACTGTCCAGAAATTTCCACAGCAAAAAGGTGGGTCAAAGAGACCTCGGGAAACGTGCCAAAAGTACGAAATGGAGCGAAGTGATCAATACGAAAATCGAAGCCTTACCTCTTAGGAACGCGCTGCCGTGAAAATCGTCCAAAAATTCCTCCTGGTTAGCCCACAGGGAATTTTCGACTGAACTGCGACGGGAAATGGGCCGAAAAAGAAAACCGTCGCAGTGCGCCGCGTCGCAGATAACTCACTATCAGTATCTTTAAAAATTCTAAAATTCTGAGGAGAGAGAGAGGAGAGAGAGAGGAAGAATTTTTGTATTGGGCACTTTCTCTGGTTCTCTCTCTACAGCACGGAGCCCGAGGTGAGAAATGGTGGGGGTGGGAGGCTCTATTTATAATGGGCCAAGGACCCTCACCAGATCCCGGGCAGAACAGCAAACACCGAGATGGACCATCCAGGACGCGCCACGTGGCGACAAAACAGGAAACAGCCTTGTGCAATGCCACAGAGAAGACGCCACGTGTCCACGTGGAGCACGGGCCCGGTCCCCGCGCCGGGTCTTCCGGATCCTGTCAGCCAATCCGGGTGTGCCACGTGTCACAGTCCCCGTGGACTTCTAGAAGCCGGCCAACCAATCGGGAGCCGCCACGTGGCACGGGGGGTATTCGGTGCTCCCGGTGCACGCCAGGCCCATGGACCGCGCACCCGAGCCCCCGCCCGCGCCTGCGCCGCCGCCCTCTGCCGCTGTGCCGCCGCTGCCCGCCGCCGTGCGCCGCCGCCCGCCGCAGCTCGCCGGTCGCCGGAACAGTAATTCCGGCGGCCGGAGTTACTGTTCCGGCGTGAACAGTACCGAGGTGCCGAAAAATTAAAGTAAATATACCGTTTCGATCGTTTTCGCGCGCTGAGTCCAAATACGACGTCCATTTCGCCAAATTCTCATCCGAAATTTTGCCGAAAGCTCCCGGAAAATTCTATTTGCTCCGATTTTCGCGCAGAGTCTATATTAAATATCCAATTTCGATTCTACAAGCTCTGCTTCACCGGATAAGCTCCCTACAGTCACTGTTTAATGTTGCACAGTTCCTGCGGGAGTCCGGATCATCACACACATGGAGGAAAGAGCTACCACCTCGGTCGTCCGAGTATTGTGTGCAGCTACCACATGTATACCAAGCATGGTTGTTCAAATTTTGATTAAGTAAAATGCATGTTGAAATACTTGACTCCGTCAAATTTCAAGGTTGGTATAAGGTGGGTTTTTAAAGAAAGATGCTCAAAGAGCCACTCTCTTCAACAGATTGTCGAGATACATTATCTACTATATTTGGGATTTCAAACATCTATTGATCTTTGTATTTCATTTTCTTTACTGAATTGATGATTTGATAAAGGCATTACTCATAAGATCAAGTTAGATGTAATTGAAGGTGTTCAACTTTAAGGGATTTAATTTTTGTAAATTCTCGTTTCATTTTTGGATATTATTGATAGATTTGGCATAATCTAATTCTTGTTGTATGAAACGATGATTTTTGTTTAAAGTTGATACACATTTGTGCTTACAATCTTTTTCTGGTTTTTCTTGAATTTCTCTGAAATTTTCTAAAGAGAAAGTTGGAGCCGATCCGGATCGGGCAAGATGATCCGGATCCCGAACGCAGGTATTCTTCTGCGGGCTGACGATCCGGATTGGACCTGCCGATCCGGATCCCGAACGCAGTTTCTCACTGCGGGTAGCCGATCCGGATCGCAAGCATGGTCTGATCCGGATCGTGACTAGGGTTTTATAAAGAACAAAAGGGTTTTGATTTCTTTTACTCCAATCTTTTGTTCTAAAGTTTCCAGAGCTTCTCTCTCTAGATTTCACCCTTCTTGGAAGCTTTCAAACTCAAGTTCTTCAACTCCAAGTAAGTTTTATTGATCAAAATCGCGGTTTTTCACCGTTTTTCTCTATTCCTCCTCAAAGGTGATGTAATTCTTGGATCAATTTTGTTTGTGGATGGTTTTTGATCAAATTTCTTTTGAAATAAGAACTCTGGGTAGATTAGTTTTGATTATATGCTAGGTATTCTCCTGATTAACGGATTTTTAGGCTTCGATTTCTAAAATTTCGGTTTTAGGGCATATAATAAGGATTTTCGAAAATCATGCAATTGATCTATTTTTAAAAGTCCTTTTGCAAAACTAATTTGATTCTTAGTCTCTCTACATGATTATGATTGTTTTGGTACAATTTTTCAAATCTTTGAAAATTAACAATTTTTTCGTGTTCTTGAGTTGTTGCACACAGGATTTCTTTTTCTCAAGAGACCAATAGCAATGGTGATCACTTGGATTGTTTTCCTACTTGCTGCTATGGTACATACGAGAGACAATGTCAAGCCCAAGAGGGCTAAGAAGGCTAAGAAAGCGAAGAAATCTAAGGATGATTCCGATACAGAATCTGAAACGGAATCAATTGACTGGGATGAACTGCAAGTTGAAGCAACGACTGTTCCCACTTCTTCAAAGGCAAAAGCGCCTGCGGAAACATCGAAGGCTCCGCCTACTGCTGCTGAAAAAGGGAAAGCTCCAATGGAAGAAACTTCTGGGAAGACAAGAAGAAAAAGTGTTGCTCGCAAGAGAGGGAGTGCTCGAGGAAACTCCATTGAGCAACCAGCTGCTAGCCAAGCAACTCCTCAAGACTTTATCAGCTCGGCTAGAATAAAGGAATTTGAAAACAGGGAATGCATTGGAGAAAGGCATGTTGATGTAAAAGCCTTAAAAGAGCGTTCTCGGACATTTGGGATTTTGTTTGACCAGATAGGTCTTGCCCCCATTTGCGACTTCCCGGAGACCACTGGGTATTGTCTTCACTCAGTGAGAATGTTTTATCAGAATGCTTGTTATTTAGTTGATCAGGAGAGCGGACGCCGAGACTTTCAAACATTGGTCAAGAATGTTAAGATCAAAGTGACGCCCCAACTGATTGGAGAGGTATTAGGGATGGACGCCCGAGCCGATGGCACTCATTACCTGAAGAATCAAGTCTTCAACACCTACTCCTGGAGAGTGGTAGTCGATGGAATCTGTGTTCCAGATACTCGGTCGACAGGAAACTCCGTTTTCTCGAAAGAACTACGACCAGAGTACCGCTTCTTAAACCTCATTGCTTGTTATAATGTCATTCCAAACATGAACACAAAGGTTCTTCGGTGGGAAAGAATGATATTCCTTTATCTACTTGGAAACCCCACAGCAGCAATGGGAGCTAACTTAAACATTCCTTACGTCATCTGGTCAAGGATGGCACGATATGTGGAGCATGCTCATCCGTCAGAGAGACTACCTTATCCAATGATCATCATGCGCATTCTTCGCAAATTTAAAGCTGACACAAATGCGAGCTCCTATATGCACAGTCTAGGAACGATCAATGAAACAACAATTGTAAAGTCTCTCTCGACGAAGCCAGATGAACCCTTCATACCTCCTCACCGGCAACGAGCACAACAACAACAAGCGACAACCTCTGCACCGGCAGCAACTCCTCCAGTCCAACCAGCACCTCCGGCACAACAAGCACCTCAATCAACTTCTGATGATGATGCATCTGTTACCTCAATCTATAAAGAACAGCAAAGGCTCTCCAACGAGCAAGAACGTATATCAAATGAACTAATTGAGGTAAAGGAAGAAATAAAGAAGGTAAATAAGAGTCAATCATCAATGAACAAGCGATTAAAGAAAATATTCCAAATTCTCGGCTGTATCAGTTCAGACGAGTCTGAATAATCCGTATCCTTCCAATTTCTGTTTATTATGCATATGTTTAAATCTTTCTGTTGTGCAGGTTTTTAAGTTTTCGTTTTAGTCTTTAGCTCTCCAACTTGAACTGTTAACCATTCTCTCCACTTCTGTAATTTTTGGCTTTGTTTGTGACAAAAAGGGGGAGAGAGTTTAGAGAACAATGAACAATGATGATGATGTGAAAATTTTGTATACATCAAGGTACAATGATGACTGAGAACTTGAACAATGCTGATGTGAAAATTTTGTATACATCAAGGTAAGTATCACTTCAACCTCAACTTTGGTTTTTATCTTGTGATTTGTATGCATGTCTCTACTAACTATTCGACTAACTATTTGGGCATGTAATATGACTAACAAGTTGATGTTGGACTAACACTTTGTGACATTTGGTTTTTGATTGCATAGAAGATATGTTGGTTTTTGACTATGATTCTCTTACATATCTGAATTCTCAAATGTCATGATGATCAGATAAACTCTATCTCTGTACTAGGTTTTGAATGCTAAATATTCTTGAGGTATCTAACGATCTCTTTTTGTCAAGAATGATTTCTTTGTGCAGAGAGTACAGATGTCTAAGTCTAGAGTCTGTTTTAGGAGTTTATCTCATGTTTTTAAATTTTTGGATCTCCATTGTAAATTTTTGTTGTATGGTGATAGCAACAAAAATATCTTTTTGAATTTTCTTTAGTGGATCTGTGTTTTGTCACGAAACCGCCAAAGGGGGAGATTGTTATGGATGATTTTGAGTTGGCGTAGTTTCGTGAAAGTTTCAAGTCTTGAAGATTGAAGGTGAAGAAAGTTGGATCATTTAACTCAATCTCAAGAAAGAAGAATTCAAAAGGATCAGGTATGTTTAACTAAAGATTTTGTGTGATCCGAATACTTTTCGTAGTGTAGAAACACTTGGAAGAATTTTTAACTGCATAAAAATCAAAAACTGGTGTTCGGACATGTTCAGGATCCGGATCAGAGCCAGCGATCCGGATCCCGAAGGTTGTTGTTTCATACATTACTTTAATCCGGATCGCAGCATCTCACGATCCGGATCCCGAACGTTGAGTTTTCTGAAATGTATGAACGATCCGGATCAGGCATTCCGATCCGGATCCCGAACGTTTGTTTTCTGGAAACCGTCTTTATTGCTACTGCAATCCGGATCGCCCAAATCCGATCCGGATCGCCGTTCGTCAAAATTCCAGAAATGTTAGGTTTTTGATTCTTATCTCCTTCCTAGGGTTTCTAACCTATAAATAGACCCTATGACTCTCTTTCTAGGGTTAATCCAAATAGCCGTCATATTCATATCTTATTTTATACGGCTCTAGATCCACATATAGAGAAGAAAGGAAATCATTAGAGAATACTCTATGTTTCTTCATCTATATTGATTAGTTTGATTCTAGGTTTTCATACTCACATCTTGAGTTGAATCAAACTAATGAATACTTAGATGGTATTTCCGATCTATCTTTGATCTAAGTATTCGGCGGATCATCACCACCAAAAACAACGATTTACCCCAAAAATCGGCGCGTGGATTCGCGTGTCCTTGTGGATTCAAGGTTCAACCGCTCTCGTGGATTCGGAGCGAGGCACGTTCGTGGATTCGAAGAGTGCTATTGGGTGAAGACCGTGGACTCGGTCGGACGTCGTGGATTCGACGTTGGACGTCGTGGATTCGGCGTTGGGCGCAGATCGTGGATTCGAGAAGCGTCGCGGAGCGAGCGGAGAAGATCCTCTAGGAGCGTATGGAAAAGGTTGAGTCGTAAGTGTGTACGGTAAATCACCTTGTACGTGATTTAATTCTAGTGGATTTCTGCCGTGTTATCGGTCCCGTGGTTTTTTACTCCGGTGATGGAGTTTTCCACGTAAAAATCTTGCGAGTTATTTTTATTTCCGCATTGGGTTTTTATCGCAACGATTTTTGAGTGTTTATACGTTTACACCTATTCACCCCCCTCTAGGTGTTTTTTCCCCTATTTAGATCCTTATTACATATAACCCAACAGCCGGGGTCGCGGGGTCGCAACCGGAGCCGCGAAGGACGAAATCGGGGACTTACTGTTCATCCCGTACGGCTGCCCCTTCACGCGGTCCACCGGACCGGCGTGCACCCGGCGCACGTGTCCGCGGCCCGAAGGCGCGGACCCGGCGCACGGGTGCGTGCGCCAGCCCGCCCCCGCACCGCGCGGTCCACCGGGAGGGTGTACACCCGGCGCACGTGTCCGCAGCCCGAATGCGCGGACCCGGCGCACGGGCGCGTGCGCCAGCCCGGCCCGCAAGCGCGGTCCACGCAGGGGCGTGCACCCGGCTCTGCCGCTGCGACCGGGTACGCGTGAGCCCGGTGCGCGCTCAGCCCATGCACCGGCCCGGCCCATTCCGCCTGGTGCACGCTCCCGGGGTGAGCCCGGTCTGCGCCGCTGCCTCCTCTGCGTTGTGAACCCGGTCCACGCCTGGACCCGTGCACCAGCCTTCAGCTTAAGAGCCCAGAAGCTCCGTTTTTAGCCCGTTTCGCCCCGTTTTTGAGTGTTTTTTACCACGACGATATTTTTAACAACATTTCTTACTGTAGCTTTTTCGGGCACGTGGTGGGAGCGTTTTAGCTGGAGTTTCTGCACATCTTCTCCTTCGTGTTTGACGGTGGGTTTTCTTTGAGACTTAGCATAGAGTTGGTATTGTTGAAAGGATATTAACTGCACGTTATCGGTACTAATGCTGACGGTCTCTATGGTTTGCGATATTACCCTGTATCTTGGTTACTATGCTCGTAGTTGCGACACGCGTACCCACAGTCTGGCCACCGCAAAGGGTGCTCTTTTCCGGGAAAGCGGTCTCCGACCCGTGTAAACCCACGAGGTGAGGTAGTGGGGGCCCCCGTAGGTGAGGGTTTGAGGCATCAAAAGGGGGGGAGCGGTGCGATCTGTCGGGATAGGTGCCCGACGAGGTCAGGTGCCCCAAGGTGTGAGCGGTGCGATCTATCGGGGTAGGTGCCCGACGAGGTCAGGTGTGTAGGTGTTACAGGTGTGTAGGTGCTACAGGTGTTACGGGTATTACAGGTATTGTAGGTGTTCGCGTGTTACTTTTCAAATGAGCAGAGTGGTTGCTCCGGATAGTCTTACTGTTGGGTTTGGCATTCTTTCTTGCCCATTATTATAATCATGTGTCGCTGACTACCCACTCCGTGACAGGTTCTTCCAGGGGTGAGCGGTAGACGACGGTGAGGCCGAGGCAGGAGTAGTCGGGCCGCGAGGAGCCCTAGTCTGTATCTCCTTTACCTTTCCCTGCATTTTATTTGATACTGTAGGCTACTGTGTGGTTCTCGATACCCTTGTGGGGTCGGTGTGGATGTTGATTACTTTTGCTCTGGATATGAATTTATGGTTCTTTTATTATCCCCGTTCGGCCGTTTTACAAAGCAAAATAACTAGAAAAGAAAAGAAAAGAACTTCGAAAACTATCTTTCAAAATCTGGGGTCGTGTGGACCCGTTTTCCAAACCATGTGGATTTATGGGATTTCTAAACTGTTTTCAAAACCTTGGGTCGTGTGGACCTGTTTTCCAAACCCTGTGGATTTATGGCATCTTTCCAAACTGTTTTCAAAACCTTGGGTCGTGTGGACCTGCTTTCAAAACTGTGAGTTTATCCTTTCAACTTGACTGGCCTCGGGCATTATTTTCAATCTGCATTTGTAGTTAGATTCCGAACTGTTGTGATTAACTGAATGCTTGTGTTAAACTGTTGTAATAGCCGTGACGCCGTGCATATACAGAGGAGACTATGCCCGATTGTCGAGTAAATCTGTATATGCGGCGGGTCTGGGCACGTGCCGGGAGGACCGAATTTCAAAAAAAAAAATTAGAAACTCTTTCTTTTTCGCTGAGCGAGACCCCCGGGGCGTGACAGAGAATTTCACACTATGGTCAGAAACATTAAGATCAAGGTCACTCCACAACTAATTGGAGAGGTGTTGGGGATGAAGGTACGGGCTGAAGGAACGCACTATCTAAAAGGTCATAGCTTCTCCACCAACTCATGGAGAGTGGTCGTTGATGGAATTTGTCTTCCAGACACTCAATCGACAGGAAATTCTGTTTTTTCAAGAGAACTTCGACCTGAATACCGATACTTGAACTTTATTGTTTGCTATAACATTCTTCCAAATATGCAAACAAAAGTTCTTCGATGGGATAGAATGTTATTCCTTTTATCTTCTGGGAAATCCCACAGCGGCTTTGGGATCAAACTTCAACATTCCTTATCTCATCTGGTCGAGGATGGGGAGGTATGTAAACAATGCTCATCCTACAGAGAGACTTCCATTCCCAATAATTATTATGCGGATTTTGAAAAAGTTCAAAATCGATACTTCTTTATCGACCTATATGCATAGTTTGGGAACAATCAATGAGACAACGGTTATAAAGTCCCTACCAACGAAACAAGATGAACCTCCCTCACCTCCTCTCAGGCGTAGACAATCAACTTCAGCGTCAACAGCTTCAGTCCCACCACCACCTGCAGCTCAGCATCCACGTTCTTCACCTTCAGACGATGATGCTTCAGTTACTTCAATTTATAGAGAACAATAGCGTCTCTCTTCCGAGCAAGAGCGCATGTCCAATGAGTTCATCAAAATGAAGGAAGAAATTCGTGGAGTTAAAAAGGAACAGGTGTCGATGAACAAGCGAATCAAGAAAATCTTTCAAAAACTTGGGTGCGTTAGTTCAGAGGACTCTGAGTAATGTTTATTCTAATCTTTAACTTTTCTTTTGCAGGTTCTGTAGTTCTCACACGTTCTTGTTTTGAACTTTTAACACTTCCCTTTTATTTTGTAATTTCGGCTTGTTTTGTGACAAAAAGGGGGAGAGAGAGACGAACAATGATACAATGATCGTAAATGACAGTCTAAGTGGTTGTGATTTTTGAACAATGAAAGGTAAGTATGACCTCAACTTTTGGTTTTATAATGTGTGATTGCATGCCTCGACTAACTATTTGACTAACTATTTGGGCATGTAATATAACTAACAAGTTGCTTGCTGACTAACCTTTCTATGACATTTGGATTTTGAATGCTTAGAAGATATGTTGCTTTTTGATTAAAATCTTATTACATATCTGAATTTGTAAATGTCATGATGAGTATAAACTCTATCTCTGTGTTTGGTTTTGTATGCAAAAATTTTTGAGGTATCTAACGATCTCTTTTGTCAAGAATGTTTTCTTTTTGCAGAGAGTACAGATGTCTAAGTCTAGAGTCTGTTCTAGGAGTTTATCTCATTTTATTTTTGATCTCCATTGTAAATTTTTGTTGTATGGTGATAGCAACAAAAATATCTTTTTGAATTTTCTTGAGTGGATTTGTGTTTTGTCACGAAACCGCCAAAGTGGGAGATTGTTAAGGAATTTGTGTTGGCGTATTTCGTGAAATTGATTAAGTCTTGAAGATTGAAGAAGAAGAAGTTTGGATCATATACCTCAATCTCAAGAAAAAAGAATTCAAAAGGATCAGGTACATTTAACTAAATATTTTTGGTGATCCGAATACTTCTTATAGTATAGAAACACTTGGATGAATTTTTAATTGCATAAAAATCAAAAACTGGACATACTACATGTTCAGAGTCCGGATCTGACATTACAGTCCGGACCCCGAACATAGGTTAGTTCATGCGCAATTCCAGTCCGGACCCTGGTCACTTCAGTCCGGACCCCGAACGTGGAATTTGCAGGAATTGCATGAACAGTCCGGACCGTGGAAATTACAGTCCGGACCCCGAAGGTATGTTTTTCTGGAAAAAGTATGTTTCGCTACGACAGTCCGGACCGCCATAATTCCAGTCCGAACCGTCGTCCTGTAAAATTTCAGAAAAGGTTAGTTTTTTATTCTTATCCTCTTCCAACAGTTTCTAACCTATAAATAGACCCTATGATTCATTTTTTAGGGCAGATCCGTATACGACCGAAATAGAAAAATCCACATATAGAGAAGAAAGGAAATAACGAGAATAAATCTATGTTTCTTCATCTATATTGATTAATTTGATTCTAGGTTTTCAAACTCAGATTTTGAGTAGAATCAAATTAATGAATACTTAGATGGTATTTCCGATCTATTTCTAATCTAAGTATTCGGCGGATCATCACCACCCAAAAACAACGATTTTCCCAAAATCGGCGCGTGGACTCGCGTGGCCTTGTGGATTCAAGGTGCAACCGCTCTCGTGGATTCGGAGCGAGGTACGTTCGTGGATTCGAGACGTGCTACTGGGTGAAGACCGTGGATTCGGTCGGACGTCGTGGATTCGACGTTGGACGCCGTGGATTCGGCGTTGGATGCAAATCGTGGATTCGAGGAGGGTTGCGGAGCGAGCAGAGAAGATCTACTAGGAGCGTATGGAAAAGGTTGAGTCGTAAGTGAGTACGGTATATCACCTTGTACGTGTTTTAATTCTAGTGGATTTCGCCGTGTTATCGGTCCCGTGGTTTTTTACTCCGGTTTGGAGTTTTCCACGTAAAAATCGTGCGTGTTATTTTTCATTTCCGCATTGGGTTTTATTGCGCAACGATTTTTGAGTGTTTATGGTTTACACCTATTCACCCCCCTTCTATGTATTTTTTCTCCTATTTAGATCCAATTAATCATAACCCAACATGTAGCGCCACGCTCCGTGCACAGTGCCTACTCCATCGAGACGTCCAAACCTGTATCTGAGGGACCGAATAAGCTGAAGGGTATCCTGGCGCAATCCACTCCCAGACACACATATCCTATGCGCCTCATCCCTCTAAACATGGAGCTCGCAGTTCAGCAACTGCGTAACCTCTTTAGCACAAGGAGGCTCTCAAATAGTCTCTCTATCACCACCAACCACGACTCTGACTCCAAAGGCTCCAAACTCAATCCTACGAATCGGGGTGGTTCATCTGCCGAAACTGGCTCAATCAATCGATGATGTCCCACAGCTCATCTGCTGTCAACTATCCACCCTGCCCTGGTGCCTCGGCACTAAACGTTGGCACGGAAGGGGGCTACTAAGTGCTCCAACAACTGTGTCACCTAAACCAGCTGCTCACTCTGCCGCTGGTATGCCACTGATAATCCTGCCATCTGGGTCCGGAGCTCTCCGACCTCAATCTGGGTATCCGGCCCAAATCTAACCGCTCCGGCTCAACTGCTGTGACAGGATGCACACGGGTCAAAACCCAGCGTCGGGGAGACACCGCTCAACACGACAAAATCATAAAACAGCACACAACAACCACTCGACCCAATCTAGCGAAAGTCTAGAACATGTCACCCATTCCACAGCATTATGTTGTCTGCAGCCAACATAATCACTTGGAGAATAAACATGACAATCACTCATCCCGTCCCTTGGGAGAGGCATAAAACTCAATCAGGACTCTCGCTATAAATTACGACTCTCACGAAGTCATCCAAGGGTCAAACCATAAGCCTAGGGTTTCTAAGTCCACCATGACCTACAACCTAGGCTCTGATACCACTCTAATCTGTCACGCCCCGGGGTCGAAACTGCGACCCGGGCTCGCCAACAGATCCGCCGCCTATACAAACTGCGTAGGCGAAGCGTCCAAACTGCAAGAAAGGGTACTACAACTAAACAGATATCAGAGCTATAAAATAAAACTGCTGTAAAATATAAATCCAATCACTGTACAACTGAAAATAAATGATACAATATCCATCTCCCATAAGTGATAATCATACAATATCCTCAAATACAATAACCCAGAACTCAACAGGGAGGTAACCTGAAATAATACATCAGTGTATAGGCTCTCAGTACAAGTCAAATCCTCACAATATAATGATCTCTCAAAAGTGGAAATAAAATAATCTACTGACTATACTACAAATCTCCATTGTGGGGGGGGTACAGCTACTCTCTAAGGACACGTAGGGATCTAGCTCGCGACTCCCTCGCCTCGAATAGCAACAGCAGAATCAGCAACACCCGCAATGACTTTGCAAAACAAAGGAGAGAAAAGAAAAATGAGGGGGAAAACCCCCAACGGGTGTGAGAACTACACCAAAAGGGAGTTCTCAGTGGGTACCGCCACCAGGCCCGACGGTCTGCCCACTAAGTCTACTAGAGGCATAAGATAACGAAGCAGTAAAAACTGAACAAGAAAGCTGGAGATACTCTACAGCTACCATGCCTCTATCTAAATGCTCTATAGGGAAAAACCAATGAAAGGTATGCAACCACTCGCACCCAAGGTGCACAATCGACCCAATCGAGCTGACTGCCACATCTGGTCCAGTCAAGTCTGCGCTTCCCTAGTGTATCCACGTATGGTGTCTAATCGGACTAACTCGCTATCGAATAGTGGCACCTGCAGGCTATAGTCAAAATCTACGCTCTCTCTCAGAACGGAAAAACTCAAGATCCTCAACATCTCGCACAACGGTCAAAATACTCACAACGACCCCGGGACCACCGTCAACCCAACGGTTCCCAACAGTTCCCAACGACACTAGCACTGGTCTAACCCTAGCTACTAGACTCCACTCAGCCTCCAGGCACGAGTGCAACAGTAAAAGTATCTGTCCGAATAAACCCAATCAAATGAACCGGTATAGAACCCGGTACTGCCTGCTCAAATGTCTCAAGTATCTGATAACAGATCGGCACTCACTGACCGGCACTCATCTGTCCGGTACTCACTGGCCGCTGTGTAAATCTCCTACTCCGGAGTGGCACTCGAGGGGAGCGACCCGCTTGAGTAAAGTATCACTGTAACAAGTATTGTAATATAGCAGGACTGGATCACGACTCTGATCGAAATGAAAAAACCCATCCACTAAAGAAACCCGATCCCCAATCTGATGCACAAGTAACCTCCGGTCAACCGCCCAATGTCCGCGGTCGCCGTAATACCCTGCCATCCATAATCTGGTACCATAACCAACATCCGGTCAACCGCCCAATATCCGCGGTTGCCGCAACACCCACAACCCACAATCATGCACAACCTGTCCCTGACTCCAAGATCCCGGCTACACTATTCCAAACCCCCGCTCGAACCCGAGCAACATGAACCACAAGACTGACTAAAAAGGAGAAGAAAAGCAAAGATGGTTTCTCCTAAGTCAAGTTCCAGCATGATAGTGTAGCAGTAAAAGGTGGCCTATCTGGATATCCATACAAGCATGCAAGTGTCCTCAAGGAAGATAGAAGTAAGAGTATGACAAATGTAGCTCTACATAGATATAACCAACATGCCAAAATCGCTAATGAACTACACCTGTCCATAATCAGCGATCCAAAACAACTCCTCAGAGTAGTACCCGCACATAGATATATCATCCTGTCCCCTCGAGTAATCAATCCTCATGAAAGGCTATGTGCTAACATGGCATGCTAATAAATCGCTACTATAATGAATCAATCCCGCATAAATATGTCAATGGGTAAATGAGCATGATCTCTATCTCATCTAGTATAAAATGAACATAGCCATCTACAATATGCTAGGTCTCAAATCCTCCTAAACATGTACAATGATCAAGTAAGCATCAATCCACATGATCTAGGCCAATTCCCATGCTTACATCTCACTCATATTGGTTGTACATTAATCATGCATGCTATCAATCACAGGGGGTAACATTCCCTTGGATAAGCTTACATTAACCATCCACAAGGATAATCACTATTGCAATTGTCATATGACATAACACAAATAAATCATGCAATTCCTTATACAATTACCATTACTAAGCTTACCCCCCAATCACATAAATTATACCCTAAACATGCATACATTCTAACAGATAGAATTAGAGAACCGTCCACCGGTTCTAGAGACGAAGCAACCCACCTGAATAGCTTTCTGCAGGCAAAGCTGAAGTCGGTGAAGTACGCAGTCACTCACTAACAAAATCCGTCGAAACTGCACCCTCGGTACTCAGTCGCACAAGCCTCTGCTCCAACCAACATCACAACCACAACACACTAAACAATACCCCACACACACCAAATAGCGTTTGCTGTTTTTACAATCCAGCAGAGAGATAGGGGATTTTCACCTGCGTGTAGTCCTCCGAAAAATCTAGAAAAATCACGATTGTGATCCTCACGACGAGTAGATCCAAATCGAGTATTTATACATCTCGTTCCGACACCTGTAGGCCAAGATACACCCAAAATAATGCGGTAAGTCAAACTACCCCACGAACACAAGTCTGCAGAAAAACAGCCGCGAAGAAGCATAATTATCACCTTCGAAGAGTCCTCCAAAAATTCCAATAAAAATATAAGCGCATTCCTCTCGAAGCGTAGATGCTGATCGAGTCCTCATACACCCCGATCCGATGCCCGTAGGCCGAGAAATCCCAACAATACTCCACCGCTGTCCTATACCTCGCAGCAGTACAATCGGATCAAAAGATACCTCGGGAACACCACCAAAAACTTGAAACAGAGCGAAGTGATCAACACGGAAAACGAAGGTGTACCTCTCATGAACGCTCTGCCGTGAAAATCGGCTCGAAATTCCATCAGGGTAGCTCAGGGGGCCTTGCGCACTGAAATGCGACGGTAGAAGCTAAAATCGAAGGAGCGTCGAAGTGCGCTGCATCACAGAAAACGCTGATGCCGTGACCTCCAAAAAAATTCAGGAATCCTCCACAAGATGCAGCACACAAGGAAGTAGAAGTTTGCTGTAGAAGTCCCTGCGAGAAACAGGCCAGAAAACCCAGCATCGAAGCAGTACTGGGCCTATTTATAGGCCCAGCCCAACAAATCCAAAAATAATGGATTTGTCCCGGGATTCGGGCGCTCGGACCACATTCGGGCGCCCGAATCCCCCATGGGGTCCCCTGCGATGAGCGCCCGAAACGCTGCCGATGCACCACATGGCCCCGAACAGCGCATAGCGGAACCGGCCAACCCGGCCGTGCCGCGTGGCGCGCACAGTGCGGCGCGGTGGTTGGCGCCCGCCAACCACGCGCCGCCACGTGGACCGCACCCACGCCGCATCGGTCAGCACCCACGTGCGCGCCTGCGCCCGCCGCCTGCCACCTGACTTGCACGCAGCCCGAGGTGCCTCCCCGCCTGCTCCGTGGACCGCTCCTGATGCGCCAACCACTCCTCTGCTGCCATGTGTACACAGCGGGCCAAAGAGAAGCCCCCACGTGGCACTTCGGTCTCCACGCGCCGCGCCCTGCCCGTGCGCCTGCCCGCCCCCGCGCGCCTGCTCCCGTGGGCCGAGCCCACTACGCCGCAGCCCCCGCTTCGCCACGTGGCGTACGGCACCAACAGGAAGCCACCACGTGGCACCACCTCGGTCCATCGGTCCACCGTGCACCCGAAAACACTAAAAATCTTCCGGGTATCCGTTTTCGGGCGTCCGGACTCAGAAAAATGCAACCAAGTAGTCGATTTCCATCGTTTTTCCGCGCTAAATCCAAATCTAATGTCCGTTTTGCGTGAAACTATTTCTAAAATTCGACGGGGCATCCAAATACACTCGTGATCTATTTTATGCACTGAGTCCATTACTTGTGTCCAATTTGCGCACAAACACCGCCGACACACCACAAAGGCCTCCATAAGCTACTGATGTAACAGTAATCTTTACGTGGGAATTCGGGTCCTCACACTGGGTATACTCCACAACCGACAACAGTGAAGGGTCCGAAAACCCCGAAAGACTAGAACCTACAACCCAAATCAAACAAGAACAGGCTCTAGGCCTAGCCTCTTGTTGTTCTCAACCCAAAGAAAAAGGCAGCCCTTAGAATCCAGATCACTCGAGTTCTCTCGGGTGAAAAAGTTTACAGAAAAGGTGATATTTATTACCGAAAACTATTTTCACTCGAACCAACGCGGGGTGAGGACTAAAAGTAGTTCCTTTTTGTAAAACCATTTTAATGAATTTTAGTTATTTTAGAAAAATCAGTTAGAAAACAAGTTTTATTCCCAAACCTCGAAGGGCAAGAACAGACTCTGGCAACCCTTCGACATTTGGAAGAAAATATTGGTTTATTTAAATCATGTGTGTCCAAAAAGATTCTGGATTCAAGGTCCTGCTATCACTGGTACACCACTGCCACGAACACAGTGGCGATAAATAAATCGAAGAACTCGACAATCCGGAACCACCGTTTACCCAAACGGCTCCCGCCACGGGTACAAGACTAGCCACATCTACCAGACTCTACTCGGCCCCCAATCACGAGTGTAACAAGCATCCCACACTAAGAGAAATCCCGACCACTCAGCCCACTACCCGGACGAGGAAAACACTATGTCCAGGGATAGAGAGTAAAGTGTGGATGACTAAAGCATAAATAAACCTAGCCCAAGTGAAAGTTTTATACAAGTTTGGTTACACATGCAACATATGATAGGGTGCTAGGTCAAGTTCCAATAATAGCATTTAGTTTAACTAAAGCAAGATCAGGAAACATCAACCAACATGAGTTCAATAACGGCACAAGAAATACAACAACTCTCTCTCTCTCTAACATGCATTCTAACATATCCCACAATCATGCATGTTTTCTATACAATAGAATTAATGAACCGTCCACCGGTTTTGGAGACGAAGCAACCTACCTGAATCGCTTTCCGCAGGCAAAGCCGAAGCCGGTGAAGTGCACAGCCACTCGCTATCAAAATCCGCCGAAACCGCACCCTCGGTACTCGGTCACACAAGCCTCTGCTCAAACCAACATCACGGCCAACAACACAATCAATACCCCAAACAGCATTTGCTATTTTGCAAGCTAGCTCAGAAAAGGGAATTTTTCACCTGCGCATGGTCCTCCGAAAAATCCAGAAAATCACAGCTGTGATACTCGCGACGAGTAAATACAAATCGAGTATTTATACTCCTCGTTCCAACACCTGTAGGCCGAGATACACACAAAACATCGCGGTAAGCAACATTCCCCACAATCACAACACTGCTATAAAAATTAGTCCATAAAATGCTTAAATACCACCTGCGAGATGATCTCAAAAAATTCCAATAAAAATATGGCGGCGATCCTCGCGAAGCGTAGATGTCGATCGAGTCCTCACATGTCGAAATCCGATAACCGAGTGCGGAGATAAAAATCCGACAATGCTCTGTTGTCCAAGAAAATCACCAGCAAGAAAGGGGTTCAAAGATGTTCCAGAAACCCCAATAAAAACCCAAAACTGAAGGGAGCGGAAACACAAAAAACGGAGATCTACCTCTCATGAAACCGATGCCATGAAAATCGTCCAAAAATTCCTTCGGGGTAGCTCTGGGGACCTCGTAGACCGAAACGCGACGAAATGGGCCGCCGAAGAAAGAACGTCACACTGCGCCGACACGCCGAAGACGTCGATGCCGCGACATCCAAAAATTCCGAGACTCCTTCACAAGATGCAGCACAAGATGAGGAACAAAGTTGCTTAAGGGCTCTGTCACAGATGGGCTCAGGAAAAGGGGTAAAAGGCCCAAGAAAGGGGACTATTTATAGGCCCACCAAAAAAGGAACTAGAATTTCCAAGTATTGGGCTTTTGGGCCCCAATTTCGGGCGCCCGGGGGATTCGGGCGGCTACAGTGCCCGAATCCTGCGCCTTGGCCCGACCCACAACCAGCGCCCGAATCGCCCTGGCCCTGACACGTGTCCCGAACAGCGGACAGCGTGTGCGGGGCCAGTGGATTCGCGCCACGTGGCCCGACCGGGCGTCGTGGGGCGGTGGCGCCTGCCAATCGCCGAGCGCCACGTGGCGTCCCACGTACGGCGGCCACCTGCCCCTGCCTGCTCCCCCTGATGCATGGACCGCATGCACGTGAGCCGGCCACTCACAGGCTGCCACGTGGCCCGCCCCGGTGCATGCGCCAGCCCGCGCGTCTCCGTGGACCGCGCCGCGTGAGCCCGCCAATCCGAGGCCGCCACGTGTCCCCCGCGCCCGGTCCATGCACAAGCGCAATTCTCTGTGGACCGCGTCGCGTGCGCTGGCCAATCAGCGGTCGCCACGTGGCATCCGGCCGGTCCACGGCAGAAAATTTTCGGGTGTCCGTTTTTGGGAATCCAGACTCAGAAAAACACGAGTAAATAGCCGATTTTTGACGTTTTTCCGCGATGAATCCAAATCCGGCCTCGGATTAGCCTAAAGCCCTTTCTAAGGTCCGACGAAAACAGCCGGAAGGCAGGTTCAATGCAGAAGCCTCACAGAGTCCGTCCAACGCGTCCATTTGACGCGTTACAGGTCCGACACACCACTAATAGGTGTTCCACACCGTGGGTCATGGGAAAAGCTGCACGGGGATCGGGGCTACTACAACCTGAGTGGCAAAAATCTGCCCACTCGGTGGCTGGCGAAGTGCAGGTGGTCGCCCGCCAGGTAGGACCGATGTAGCCCCCATGTTCTGCCTCGGGGCAGATGGAATCAAAACAGTAGCCGGGGTTGGAGGCACGCCCCCGTAGCACTCCGAGGATATGTGGCCCGGCCGATCACATCTATAACACCTCCTGTGGCGCTCCTCACACTGCAGTGGTCGATGCAGCCCTCTGCAAATGATGCACCTCTCGAGGGTCGTGGGTTGTCGGAATCCTTAAAGAGTTAATACAATAGTTAAAATTATATTTATTTTAATTAAGCTTATTCATAATTAATTAATAAAATAATTAATAATAATGAGTATTATTAATAAATAATTTAATAAATTAATAAATTAATTAGTTAATTATCTAATAGCTAAATAATTAGTTAATAAAATAATTAGATTAGTAAAAATATTAAATTACTTAAAGAGTTAATACAATAATTAAAATTATATTTACTTTAATTAAGCTTATTTTCAGTTAAGCTATAAAATAATTAACAATAATGAGTATTGTTAATAATAAATAACTTAATTAACTACAAAAAAATTAATAATTTAATAATTTAATTAGTTAATTATCTTAAATACTTAAATAATTAGTTAATAAAATAATTAGATTATGCAAAATATTAGATTAATTAAGGAGTTAATACAATAATTAAAATTATATTTATTTTAATTAAATTTATTCTCAAATGGGAACCAGCCTTGTTCCAGTAAAAGGCTGGAATATTGGTTCCAGTCTTATATCAACTTATTCCAGAAAGACAAGAACTGTTGTTTCCATTCATAACCAAAAGAGTTTGAGAAATAAGGCTGAAACAAGACCTTATTTCAGTCCTTATTCCCGAAGCAAACAGTGCTTTAGGCTGCGTTTGGTTCAGATATAAGCTAAAACTGCTTATTTCAGTAATAGGTATAAATTCAGGAACAAGTAGGAATAAAACTAATTTTATGTTTGGATGAAAATTAGGTTGTTCCTAGGAATAAGAAAAATAGCGCTTGGATAGTTGATTGGAATATTGAGAATAAGAGTAATTATAATTTTAAAATAATAATATTTTATCTAAATAATTAATATAAATTATTAATTAAATAATAATTTAATTTATTTAATTAACTATTGTCAGATAACCCTGAATATTAATTTATAAAATAATTAATAATAATGAGATTATTAATAAATAATTCAATTAATTACAAATAATTTAATAATTTAATTAGTTAATTATCTAAATATTTAAATAATTAATTAATAAAATATTTATTTTAGTTAAAATATTAGATTAATTAAAGAGTTAATATAATAATTAAAATTATATTTACTTTAATTAAGATTATTTTCAGTTAAGTTATAAAATAATTAACAATAATGAGTATGGTTAATAATAAATAATTTAATTAACTACAAATAATTTAATAATTTAATTAGTTAATTATTTAAATACTTAAATAATTAGTTAATACAATAATTAGATTAGGTAAAATATTAGATTAATTAAAGAATTAATATAATAATTAAAATTATATTTATTTTAATTAAACTTAGTCTTAAATAAGAACAAGTCTTATTCCAATAAAAGGTTGGAACAGTAGTTCTAATCTTATACTAGCTTATTCCAAAAAGACGAGAACTGTTATTTCCATCCATAACCAAAAGCGTTTGTCATTGGGGAGCAAGATTGGAACAAAACTTTATTCCTGGTCTGGTTCGAAGCAAAGGCCTTGAGAACGGCGGTTTGAGGGGACAGCAGCTTCATGCACAAATATGGACAGAGATCAAGGTTGAGATGACATCTTGAATTCAAGAGGGGATAGAAAAACGCATGGCACCAAAAAAGAGTGAGGTACAAGCTCGAATAGAGTAAAGAGAAGCTGAAGCAAAGGCTCGTTTAGCTCAGAAAGAGGCACGATTGGAGCAAATGGAAGCCCGGATGCCTGCAGTTATGCAACATTTATCAGAAATTGTGATGCCTTATGTATCTTTGCAACCAACATCTACAAGCCGTTGTAAGTAATAAATGTATATTTTCTATTTAATTTGAATGATTAAAATTTTTAGAATGTAATATGGATATCAGTTTTTCTATAATAAATGACAAAATTAACATTCATTTTAGAAACCTTGCTTACTTTTATTTAAATTTAGATTAAAATATTTGCGATCAAGTAAGTTTATGTTGAATGAAAATGTTATTTGGTATTTGAGAAAATAGTCATTTATTGTATAATTTTTTTCTCAGTATGTCTACTTTTTAAACTATACTAGTATAGTGAACCGCGCGATGCAGCGGACAGATATTATTATAACTAAACTTATACCTAATCTATCACAATAATATAAACAAATTGTTCTAAGATCTCGATATAGATTAATCCAATATCAAATCACGGAATGAAATCATGCTACGACGAATTTGAAGAACTCACCAGGATTTCGCCATTTTAGAAGAGGTTGGAGATGAGCACCAAAAATTCGGAGAGTATCTTAGGGGTAAAAAATTTTGAGGCGAAATATCAAAACACCGCCGTGCGCACGATCCCCGCCACGGTTTGCCCGAAGCCGCCCTCCGCGGCCTCCCCACTCCCGGTGCTGATGGTCGTGGCCTCTGTCGCCGTGGTGGTCGCCGCCGCCACCGCCTATACCTCAAGAATTCGAATTTATCGATTTCTATAAGAGATTAAACCTCGAAAACGTAATAGAGAAGATATGTGGATGGGAGAGAGATAAAAGTGGGGTTTGAGAAAAAGAGAGTGGAGGAGAAGTTGAGGAAATGTCGGGTGAGAAATTAAAGAGAGTGGAGAGAAGATGAGGAGATGTCGGGTGAGAAAAGATAGAGGCGGTAGATAAGAAAAAAAAGAAAAAAATAAAAAAAATTCTCAAAAATAAAAAATATACATGGAGTAATTAATTGGGGTAATATTAAACCATGAAGGAAATAGTGAAGGGAATGTTGACACGTGAAAAAAATTATGAGAAATCATATATAGGTATAGATGAGCTTTAGTAATTTCATTTCTCTTTGTCTAGTAATTTTGAAAGGATAACAACTGATGACTTGCACATTTTGAAAATACTTAAAGCATCTTCATAGTTTGGATGTTATTTTCTGAGTTTATTTGAAAGTACTCAATCTCGTTATGTTTAAGAAATCTTATAGCTGGGTGTAAAATTGGTATCATTAAACAATTTGTATATATGAAACATTCTGTATGTTTTGGATATTAGTAATGGAACAACTTGTTTTATTGATATTTTTGTTCTTATTTGAAAACTGTTATGTTTGGAGTATTACTCAATTACTTTTATAATTTTTTATATTGCAAATGCAAATATATATTTATTTGAATAAAATAGTTCGGCTATTATGTTTGTACAAGCACTAAACAATTAGTGTTTGTAAGTTTTATACCGTTAGATCTAACCCTTTGATTAATTCTATTTCTTAGATCATGCTATTCCACCAACCACCCACTAAATCTAAGAGGCTCACCATCATCCTAACCGCATATTCCTGCATCTAAGGGTAAAAAACTCACAAGCACAAATAATTTAGCGCTTTTACAAGCATAGAAGCTCAATCCTGAATAAAATACTTTGTAGAAGGCTAATTAAGAAATTAGCAGTAATTTTAACCCAAAAGATCTAGAAATTTTGTAATTAAATATTTTATTTGGAAATAGAAGTTTTAGATTGTTACTGATTAATTGTAAAATTTGGCCACAAATAAAATTACAATGGTTGGGTTTTGAGAATTTAATTAGTGGTAAACTTATTTGTCACAGTAGACACTTGTCTTGTGGCACATAATATTTCGTCACAAAAATTATTTTGAGACAAAATTATATTTTTTTGGCAAAACTTTTCTCCACAAAATAGTTATTTTTTTTTTGAATTCGTTGACTTTCGTGAAAGACTAAGCTTCAAGAGTGTGGTAGAGAAGACATAGAGATGGTGGCGGGGGGAGGATGGGGAATGCGTACTAGGCTGGAAAAAAAGAAAGTTGGGGGACAACGTTGGGTTGAGTGAGAAAGCAAAAAAAAAATAGCAAAGATAAATAAATAAATAAATAAAAATATTTTAAAAATTGAAAAATATAAAGTTAATGGATTATAAAATTTTACAAAATTATTAGAAAAAAAATATCTGTGACATCAAAACTGATACGGCCAAGCGTACCCGACCCGCCCCGACCCAACGGAATCTCCTGGTCTAGACTCAAGACTAGACTACACTATACGACTCAGCCCGCTACGTGTTTCCCCAACCCTGCACGTCCTGCCGTCGTCTCTACTCGCCCCCACTTCCCGAGCGCGCGAACTTCCCCTGCCCCGTACGTTTCCTCCAATGGCGTCGGTGTTTTGGAGAAGCTCTGTCCGGAGGACCTCCAAGTCCGTACTTGTGGCGTTGATCCATCGGCGGAGGTGGTATTCAAGTAAGCCCCGGCGATTCGCGGCTCTATGGGGGAATGGGGACTACGGGAGGTTAGGGCTCGGGAGCCTGGAGTCGCGCTGGAAGCCCACTGTGTGCCCCTTCTTCAGCGAAGATCCCCCGGTCTCCATCGTGTGCGGCGGTGCCCACACCTTGTTCCTTACTGGTATCAATTCTACTCTCTTCTCTTTCCAAACTAAGGGATGCATGAACTTCTTGTTCGGTTTATTCTTTTCCTCATATCTGTTATGCACGAAAGGAAAAAGAAACAAAGCAGATTTGTAAATTTCTAGTTAGAGCAGCATATCAGTTCTTTTCGTCATGATTTGAATTTTTTTATTTGGCTTAAATCAATTATTATTATTTTCATTATACCGTTTTGAAGTTGATAACCTGAACTTTTTCTTTTTTTTTTTTTTTTTTTTTTTTTTTTTTTTTTTTTTTTTTTAATTTGATTTACCCCCTATCCTTACTAACTGTTTTATTTAGCTCCTTTTATTAGTAATTTTAAAAATTCTGATAGAATCAAATGCCCACAAGAGATGCATGTGACCACCTTTCTGACTAAAACAATTCTTGATGTCGTGCATCTCTTATGGGCGTTTGTTTTGATTCTAACACAATTATAAAAATTGCTAATGTAAGGAACTAAATCAAACTTAGTAAGTAGAGGGGGTGTTAATCGAATTAAAAAAAAAAAAAAAACAAGTTTGGAAGTCAATTTCAAAAAGTTTAAAGTTTAGGAGGTGTCTACACCTTTTAACCTAAATTTTTTTGATCTGTTTGGCTAAGTGAGCAACTATGTTGCGTATATAAATTTTTTGAATTGAATGTCGTAACAGATGCAAGCGTGCGCGTGTGCGTGTGCTCGCACGAGAGAGAGAGAGAGAGAGAGAGAGAGAGATGTACGAGAGTGAGAGAGAGAGAAGTGGCTGGGGGTGGGGGGTGTACGAATAAAAGAAAAAGAGTGATTTCCTGTATTAATTAGGTTAAAGGCCATTTTGCACATAAACACTCAAAGTTTATAAGTGTGATGCCTCACTTCCCACGGGGTCACTCGTTCTAAAACTATATCGGATTAAGAGATTTAGTCCTATTATATATAGAACTATTCTAAATCCTAGGAGCGTCACATTCCTTCCTCCTTCAAGCCCTGATGCATTTGGCAGGCTCAAGCACACTCACAAACATCATACAATGTGAGACTCATTTCGCTAGTCTTAGCCGACCTTGTGGGGAGCCACGCTCTACCCGTTGTATGACCCTAGCTCAGCCAAGGTTCATCTCACACTTTTGGCTGGTGATTGGCTATGATACCAACTATTATGCCTCGCTTCCTAGGAGGGTCACCTATTCTAGAACTACTCTAACTCTACCACGTTTAACCCTCTTAACCTCTTGGGCCTAGTCACGACCCAATATGTTATAGCAGGGTTAAGAGGTTTAGTCCTATTTTATGTTGTATATAGAACTATTCTAAATTCTAGTAGTGTTACAATAAGTGATGTAAAATAATCCAAATTAATAAATTAAATAAAAGTATGAGAAATTACATTGAATCTTTTGGGATGATATTTTCTATATGCTACACCATATACCGAGTTTACTTATACCTACACTTGTGAATGCCCAAATATATGGGGACATATGCCCCGTCTTAATTGGAAATATTAGGGATCTTCAAACTAAAACATAATAGCAAAACCTTAAATAGTGAAACCAAAATTGATATGAATAAGAAAAGAATTTAATAGGTGAAAAGGAAACAGGAATGGCTTGGGTCAAAAGGCGCACTGGAAGGCACTATCTTAGAATCAATCTTTACCCTATTCCCACATCTCAGCATTGAGCTAGTGATACAATGGACTCTAGAAGTCCGTCTAGTACACCATTCATGAAAAAGAAAGAAACTTGTTCGAATAATCAAAAATCCTCTAGAATCACAACAACAACAACATTAAAAGGTGCTCTAAGAAACGTCAATCACAACAACCGAATCCACCAAAACCATCAAAACAACATTACAATGTCTATATCCATGATAACAAGATTACAAAGTCTTAGTAGCAGATAAATGATTCAAAACAAATACAAGTTTGCAAAACACTGGAATTCTTGGTAATAGAATAAACAAACATGGTCTCTTTGCAAGTGTCCATGTGAGGAACCGAACCGGTCGGGAAGAGCCGAGTTCCTTGAGGCGGAGGATGAGATGCTACTTTGGTTCATTGCCGAGCAAATCGGCTCAAATTTAGTCAACAGGTCCTTCAGGTGATGTTGACAGGTCGATGGGACTGGGTTGAAACTGCGGTTGATTATTATGAGGATAGAGAAGGTGACGTGCCGTGTACACCAACCATGTCGCGCCGCGCCGTTCCGTCAAGACAGCGCAGAATAGCCACATCAACTCTTTTCTCTCTCCAGTTGGTACCCCTATAAATAGTAAAGGAGGCAAGTCTACCTAGAGGGAACCTAGAACAGAGAAAATGAGGAATCAACTCGAAGCTAGGAGAACCAAGATTTTCGGGAGATAGAGGAACTTGAGGAAGGGCTTCTTTTCCTCAAGTCGGTTTCCACCGGAAGGAGTGTTCCTTAGCGATCTCGGAGGCCGATTGCTTCCCTACATCGAGCGGTTCAGCTAGGGTGGGGAATATCGCCAGCAGGGGTGTTCTCTTACTTTGTCTATTATTCTCGAGCTTTAGTTTTAACTTATGGGTTTTTCTTGTCACTTGACGATGAATAGGGATTTTGGGAGTGTTGTGTAGAGCTCCCTGAGCCTTGAGGATTCGACCCGTAGAGGTTAGCGACCTATGAGTTTGTTGTGTATGTCTTGTGGGCCTCAGGGTAGAACTATGATGGTTATGGAAATCGCTTGAGCGGTTGTGTGTGAGAGTGTGGATATTTAGCATGTGTCTTAGGTATAGCCTAAGATGAGCCTAGAGGCGAGAACTTTAGTGTGTATTTGATTTGGGTAGCTAGCTTTCGGGCTGTTGAGGCGAGTGAGCGCTTTCTTACTGGGGAGAAGGTCGAACGTTTTCGATTCCTCAGGAAATAGGTGTACAAGCTAATGATGGGTGTGGCGACGTGAGCGTGATTCGGCTCCCTATGCGGTGTTGTGGGTGTAGCCCACCGGAGAGTGATGTCGGCAGGTCCCGATTCTCTAGGCGCCGTGCAGTTTGTAGGTATAACCTACCGAGAGCGACGTGTGTAGTGTCCCGGCTTTCCTGGCGACAGGATTTTTTTAACCAGGTGGTGGTGTTGTGCGAGCTTCTTCGGCTCCCCACTTGGCACCCAGGGACCAATATGGTGAGAGTTGTAGGGTGGCCCTAGCTTACCCAGATGAATGTGTCCCTAGCTCACCTAGATAAATGTATAGGGTAGCCGATGGGAGAGTAGTTTGATAAATCGACCTCCACTCGATGTTCGTACAGGTTAACCAATTGGGGTATGTGGGACTCCTTTGACTCTTGCGCAGGTGAGTTGTGCTCGACGGATCTGAGCCGGAGCTGATGGTAATTGAGGTGAGCATGTTAGGTGGGTAAGTGAGGCATTTGGGGTATCTTGACCTTTTATTGCTTTCTTGCTTTAAGCATTTGTTTTTTTTTGACTTTCTATTGTTGATACCTCCTGTAGACCAAATAAGTGTAGATTATTCTTCTTTGGTGGCTGAACCCACTGGGAACTTTTAGTAGTTCTTGCTTCCTATGATTTCTTTTCATGTGTCGGTTTGGTTGGTGAGGTGCGAGACCGTGATAAGAACGTGGCTGAGTAGACGTGCTAGTGGTCTAACTGTGCCGTCTGTAGCATTGCTTGTGTTTGGTATTGGTTGTTGTTTTGGTGAGCCGAGGGCTCTGTTGTATCCTGTTTGTAACGGAATCGTTCGTAATGAAATAGTGTAGTAACCATGATTTTTGAAACTGAATTTTTAAAGTTTAAATAGTTTTTGGAATTAATTAATTGGCAGAAATAGATTATTAATAGTGTAAAAGTGGTCTAAAAATATCGATTTTTGATCGGGGTCTGATCTCGAAAATCTGAGATCACCAATGCGACCGTCTCGTCGAAACAAGAAAGATTGATATTCAAAAGTTTTCGATCCGACGGTCGGATCTTCCGCAAATCAGCGGCGAAAAACCGGGTCCCACAACTTAAGTGAAATAGTAAAATGAATAGTAACTCTGATTTCTGGTCCCCTCTCGATAGGTTGTTGACCGATTCGCTGTCTGAGATTCATTCATAGCAATATGAATAGTCGTTTCTAGCTATTTTCGATGTTTTGAACACAATGGCACTGACGGAATTCGCGTTTGGCGACCCTGGTGCATCGGAATGCGTGCCAAATAGTGCAAATTGTAGTATTTTATGGCCCGAGAATTTATTCGAACACCAAATCAAACAAGCAAGGGCACTAATTGATAGGTCTCGACGAGCCGGACGTCGTGGCGAAGTCCGTTTCGCAATTCGACGAACCGTTTGTCTTGAAATGCGCGAAAAGTGTCGAAAAACCAATCTTTTCTATTAAAACCTATACTTTTCTTGGACCATAGGTTTTAGGGCTTTAAGGTTAGGGTCTTAGTGGTAATTTTAATCTACAGTAGGGACCTGAGAGCCTGTGTTGGACTGTAGAGAGATCAAATTGAAAATTTTGCAAAAATATCCATGCATACATGCATGTGACCTTTGGGCTTCGTGGGAGGTTACACGAGGTGGTTCTTGGGATTCCTAACTCCCAGGAGTTATTCCTCATAACCTGGGTGCTGTGGAGGCCAAGGAGTCATCTCCATTGATCCCAACCTGAGTGTAATCCGAGAGAGAGAGAGAGAGGAAAGGTTGAAGAAGAATTGTTCCAACTTGCTCTCTGGAGTTCCTGAGGCATTTTCCTGCATCAAAAGAACGAGCCCGAACTTGCTGGAGGCTGTGCAGCGCAGGGGAAGTGAACCGGCTGCATCATTTTCTTCACCAACTCCGGCGAAGGTGAGGTTCTTTTCCCTCTAAGTTGTAGCACTCGTAACCTCTGGAAGTTGACTCTGAAGAGTCTTACGATGTCCCCTGTCGAATCCCAACCCATGCTGTGGCCCCGGTTGCCGGCGAGAGAAGATCCTCGCCGGAAACCTAGATTAGCTCCGCCACAGCCGTTCGTCGCAACCAGTGGCTCAAATGCCAAAATAAAATCATGGGCTTGGACTGTAGGGCATAAGGAGCACTTCCTCAAAATTTGAGGAAGTTTGGTTGAGTGTACGCGACAGAAACCAAAACCCTAGTTTTTGGTGTTTTTCGGTTTGACCGAGCTAGTTGCTTCGGCGCCGGCGTCGCTCCCCACCTCCGGCCAAGTGGTCAAGAAGCTTTGTGGGACCATTTAGAGTCCACCTATGCCTTTGCATGAGATCCATGCAGCCCGAAATGGGAGTTGCCATGGATGACCGAGCTTGAGCTCGATGGTGGTGGCCGGTCGTCGCCGTCGGGAAAGACATGCCCAGAAAGTTTCCGGGGATCAAGTAGATCCCATCCAAGTATTTGCATGAACTCCATGCTGCCCGGGTGTAATGGTGAACTCCATGAAAATATGAAGTGTGCAATTTTGATATTTAATCAATCATAATAACCTATTCTAAAAGCTTCTAACCAATTAAATTACAAATAAATCACCACTAATTTTGTTTAACTATACCTGGAAGTTGTGAGTTTCATTTTTGTATCTTCAAATCTTCTTAAACTTCAGTCTGTTACCCTTCTTCTTTAAGTCTTCATCTTCACCCTTCAAGACTCCAACAACTTCACGAAATCCGCCAATCTATGTCGTAACAATCTCCCCCCCTTGGCGATTTCGTGACAAAACACACAGGCCCAAAGTACATGGAGGAAATCAAAATAATGGAAATTTGTTGCAATCACCAAACAAGGGTTTTTTTTGAAAATGACCCTCTAAAAATTTGTATTTTTAAAAATGGCCTTACAAAATTTGTATTTGCAAAAATGACCCTATACCTGCCAACTGGGCGCCACGTGTGCGCGCCACGTCGGCGGGGTTTGTGAGGTGGAATTAGTTGAACACGCAGTTTCAATATGCGTGTCTAAACACGCATTCTCAACATGCGTGTTTAGACACGCAGGTTGAAAATGCGTGTCTAAACACGCACTCTCAACATGCGTGTTTAGACACGCATGTTGAGTCGGTGGACAACCTTTTAACTTTAAAATTTAAAGTAATTATTTATTTTAATAAATTTATTATAGTTTCCAGAACAATATATAAAGTGTATTTAACTGACTTAAATCATAAAAATTAAAAAATTTGATAATAAGATTAAGATTTTAAAAGATAAGTTTAGTTTGTTTTTATCTTTTCTTTATTTTCAAAACTAAGGGACGTATGCGTAAATCCCAAAACCTCAGGGACTGATATACAAAGAACACAGCGCACCTTCCGAAAGGTCCAAAAAAAAAAAAAAAATCAAAAAATCCTAACTCCGCTAAAAAGCCGAGGAAACCCTCGTCTCTGCCTTTCCCTCCTCCTCCTCGACCTCTCGTGCGCTCTTTAATGGCGGAAGAAGAGAAGAATACGCGGTCGACGACGATGACGATCCCCGCGCGCTACGACCTCGATGCGAAGTGGGACGCGTGCCTCGACCTCTCCATCCACCGTGTCTAAACACGCATGTTCAAAGTGCGTGTCTAAATACGCATGTTGAGAGTGTGTGTAAACACGTACTCTCAACATGCGTGTTTAGACACACATATTCAAAGTGCGTGTTCAACTCAATCCGAGTCCTCTTCCCTCGCTGACGTGGCGCGCACACGTGGCGCCCAGTTGGCACCCATAGGGTCATTTTTGCAATTACAAATTTTGCAGGGCTATTTTCAAAAATACAAAATTTTAGAGGGTCATTTTCAAAAAAAACCCCCAAGCAACAATTTTTATGCATGACCAATCTAAGAAAATAAAATACAAAAGTTACTCCTAAGACAAACTCTATGACTTAGACGCTATTAGGAGTCTTGAAGCCCTGTACTCTCTGCAAAAAGAAATTCTTGACAAAAAGTATTATTAGAGCCACAAGAATTTTAAATCAAAAAGACATTCCGAGAGTAAGAGTTAGTTTAAACATTAAGAAGATGTAGAGAATTAGAGAGAGTTAGATATTATACGACCAAAATAAGATGTAGAGCGTTAGAGAGTTAGAGTTAGTTAGATTTGATACAACCAAAATAACCTCTATCTCACCAAACATCTCCCTCTTTTTGTCACAAAAGGCCAAACCAAATCCTACCGAGGGAGAAGAAACTATATGCAAACTAAAAAATGAAAAGAGATGCATGATCAAAGAAAAATGCATGAAGCTCGAGCAAGAACCTAGTTCGAATCCGCATCACGTGGAGGTAGATCGACACTGCAGCATCCGATCTTGTCAGAGATTGCACTCATGATGCAAGACAGCTTGCCATGCTTCTTGGAAATCTTCTGCGGCTCCGCGCCAAGCTGCGCTTGTTCAGACAAAATCCTTTGCATCTCAGTGGAGATACGCTCCTGCTCAAAAGAAAGACGCTGCTACTCCCGATAGATAGAAGTGACGGAGGCGTCGTCTTTAGATGTGTCTGTAGGAAGGCGGGAACTCCCTGAAATACGTGGTGCAGGCGGAGCATCTTCAGCAGGTCTCGGAGGCCCGGATTTGATGACCGTTGACTCGTTGATCATCCCCAAACTGTGCTGATAATGAGTAGACCGAATATCTATCTTGTGAGTGCGGAGAATCCTCATGATGATCAAAGGAAATGGAAGCCGCTTACTAGAATGCATGGATTTCATGTCCTTCACTATCCTTGTGATGATCCGGACTCCCGCAGGAACTGTGCAACATTAAACAGTGACTGTAGGGAGCTTATTCGGTGAAACAGAGCTTGTAGAATCGAAATTGGACATTTAATATAGACCCGGCACGAAAAACGGAGCAAGTGGGCTTTTTCGGGGATTTTCGGCAAAATTTCGGATGAGAATTTGGCGAAATGGACAACGGATTTGGACTCAGCGCGCGAAAACGATCAAAACGGTATATTTACTTTATTTTTCGGCGCCAAAACACTGTTCACCGGAACAGTAACTCCGGCGCCGGAATTACTGTTCCGGCTGCCGGCGGCGACCGGCGGGCGGCGGCAGGCGGCGGCACAGCGGCGGCGCAGCGGCGGAGCGCGGCAGAGCGCAGCGGCGCACGGCGCGGGCAGGGGGCGCTGGTGCGGGGTCCATGGGCTTGCCGTGCGCCGGGTGCACCGAAGACTCCCCTTGACACGTGGCGCTTCCCCATTAGCCGGCCGGCTTCTAGAAGGTGCACGTGGCGGCGCTCCGATTGGCCAACATTTTCCGGAAGACCCGGCGCGGGGACCGGGCCTGTGCACCACGTGGACACGTGGCGGATTCTCAGTGGCATTGCACAAGGCTGTTTCCTGTTTTGTCGACACGTGGCGCGTCCTGGATGGTCCATCTCGGTGTTTGCTGTTCTGCCCGGGATCTGGTGAGGGTCCTTGGCCCATTATAAATAGAGCCTCCCACCTCCACCATTTCTCACCTCGGGCTCCGTCCTGTAGAGAGAGAACCAGAGAAAGTGCCCTATACAAAAATTCTGCCTCTCTCTCTCCTCTCTCTCTCCTCAGAATTTTAGAATTTTTGAAGATACCGATAGTGAGTTATCTGCGACGCGGCGCACTGCGACGGTTTTCTTTTTTCGGCCCTTTTCCCGTCGCAGTTCAGTCGAAAATTCCCTGTGTGCTAACCAGGAGGAATTTTTGGACGATTTTTGCGGAAGCGCGTTCCTAAGAGGTAAGGCTTCGATTTTCGTGTTGATCACTTCGCTCCATTTCGTACTTTTGGCACGTTTCCCGAGGTCTCTTTGACCCCCTTTTTTGCTGTGGAAATTTCTGGACAGCATCGACTTCTCCGATTTTTATCTTGGCGTAGGAGCATCAGATCGAGACGTTTAAAGAGTCGATTTTGATCTACTCTTCGCGAGGAACGCAACCGTAATTTTTCTGGATTTTTCTGAGCACTGTACAGAGGTGAAAAACTCCTCTCTTTTCGTGCCATTTGAAAAACAGCAAAAGCTGTATTTTTATGAATAATATAGTTACACCCTGTGCAATGTGTGTTGCTGTAGGGCACCGTTTTCGGCAGACAGCAGTTCTAGGTGACTGTGGACAGCCAGGAGACTATCTGGGTGTGATTTGAGCTGTTCGAGGTGGGCGGTTGTTGCTTACCTCATTTTTGACAAGCTCACTGGGATTACTGGAACTCCCCTAAAATTTAATATGACAATTGATGAGAACCACTGGGACAAACTAATATGATAATTGATAAGAACCATTGGGACAACTAACAGGACAACTAACAGGACAAACTAACAGGACAACTAACAGGACAATTGATGAGAACTATTGGGACGAACTAATGTGACAATTGACGAGAACCGCTGGGACGAACTCTCCTAAAATTTAATATAACCCCACAGATGATATGATGACTTATATTGGGACACTGTGATTAAGACAAAGGCTATAATCTCGCATGCAAATGACTTTTATTCAGTAAATCAATCTTTTTAAATCTTTGACACTATTTTACAACTTTTAAAATAAAGACAGTTGCATGCATGCCCGGACATCAGGTAGGGCCACTATTTATTGCTACACTATCATATTAAGACTTGACATGTTTTATTGCTCTCTTTTGCTTTCAGTTGCTTGTCGCTCGAGTATGAGCAGGGGTTTGGGATAGTATAGCCAAGGTTATGTTAGATTATAAACTTGTGGGGTGTTGCGGTGACCGCGGACTGTAGGCGGTCGGCCGGATGTTTATCCTTGCATCAGAATGGGGTTGAGTCTGATCTATTTTAGGCATCAGCAGGGGATCGGGCTTTTCTCTAGTGGATGGTTTTTCCCACTTATTGAGTACTATGGCATCAGATCAGGGTTTCTTAGTGGATGGCTTTTCCCACTTTGATCATAGTCATGATCCAGTCCTGCTGTTTACGACACTTATGATACTTATTACTGAGGTACTTTTACTCGTGTGGGTCGCTCCCCTCGAGTGCCACTCCGGAGTGTGTTACAGGCAGGCTTGAGTCCTTGAGACTCTCATTCCCTATCGGTGTTATGCATTGGCCAGCATACCCGATTTGGCAGGCAAGGCGCAGCAGGCAGTACCAGTTTTACTGGTGGCATAAGATTGGGTTTATTCAGGCAGGCATGTTAGATACTGATGCATACATACAGTCTTTCCTTTTGGCACTGCATTTAGAGGCATGCTAGTGGTGGTTTCCCCTTTATTCGGCAGTTCTGCTTACAGCTTTATCACTTTTTCCTTTCTGGCCTCTAGTAATCCTAGTGGGTGCATCAGAGTTGAGGTTTTGCCCACTAGGGGAGGCTACTGGTTTATCTGGTAGTTCTCACCCCCATTATTCTTTTCTGTTTCTTTCTTCTCCTTTATTTTTGCAGAGTCGTCTGCGGGAGCTGCTAGGCCATCGGCAGCTGATCGAGGTAAGGGGATCGCTGAATAGATAGATCTCCTGGGAGACTGAGAGCTGTTAGATAGATGCTGCACCCTTTACTCAGACTGTGGTATTCTTCTTTTATTTTAGGTCTGGCTTTCGCCAGCTGGATGTACTATTTTGGTGAGCTGGGAGATTATTGTACTTATTACAGCTTTATTTGTAGTTCCAGTCTGAGATACTATGTGGTTCTTCCACTTCAGCTCTGTATTATGCTCTTTTATTGTTTATATTATATCGGAGCAGGTTACCAGCGCTTCGTGTACTCGGGAAATCCCATGTGCACGGCGGGTCTGTTGGCGAGCCCGGGTTCCGGGGCGTGACAATCCTTGACCAAATGAGATAAGGAACATTCAAATTTAAGTCTCGTGCCTCTGCTGGATGACCCCACCAAGTACATATACAGAACTCGCTCCCAACGAACTACCTTCTACCTTTGTCTGCATGGTCAGCAGAATATTATAGCAAACAATGAAGTGAAGAAAACTATACTCGGGGCGTAGCTCCTTTGAGAATACCGAATTACCAGCTGACCTTGTATCCGGTAGGCAAACCCCATGTACAACCTTGCGCCAGTTTAGATTATATAAACTATGACCTTGTGTATAGGGCATATCCACGACATTTGCCTCCATTCCCAATTCCAAGCAAGAAATTTCATAAAAAAGCAATAATCGAGAAAAAATTTCAGATAAAAAGGCTCAGAAATAGGAAACTTAGGGTTTTTTAGACAAACCTGAGATTTTGATGCAAAAATTTACTTTGAGAGTGAAGAAATCTTGTCTGGAAGCAAGAGGAAGCTTACTAGTGTAGAGAGAGAAAGTGTGGAGCAAGAAATAAAATCAGAAGTGAAAAGTTTTTTGAAATAGAGTGAACCGTTATATCCCCGGTCGAGCGGAGGGTCTGGACCTTCCCGGAAGGGTCCGGACCTTTGTCGGGTAGGAAAATACCAGTGTTCGGGGTCCGGACTTTCTGACAAGGTCCGGACTCCATACAAAATTTTTCCATAAAAATTTGAAATAAATCCAAAATTTTTTAAAAAATCATGTAAGCATTTAACCACCTTAACTTTAAACTAAATGCGTCATATCACATCAAAAGAATTCATATCATAATAAATATATCAAAATTTCTCAAACTTGTGAAATAAAGATGTATAAAAATTTTAAAATCTTAAATTGACTAAATTCAATATATCAAACATGATCTAATGAATTATGAATTAATCAAATCAACAAGTCAACAGAAATTATGAGAGCAAAATATCAAAAAATGATTGAAATTCTTAATAAGATAATTAATTGAATTATGCCTTAAAACCTAGGGGGTGGTTCTTTGAACATCTTTCAAATGTTCCACCTTATAACAAACAAGAGATATTAAAGAGTTTATAATATGAAGCAAATACCTCTTTTGGCATCAAGATTTAAAGTATCCAAAATATTTTATGCTATTGAAACATGTGGTAGCAGCACACACTACTTGGACGATCGAGGTGGTAGCTCTTTTCTCCATGTGGTGATAGTTTTCACACTCTCCTTTTGGATGTAACTCTTTTCATATCTTATAAGTGTGACAATCCAAAAATTAAATAAACTCCCCCTCAGTTGGCTTTCATCAATTAAATAAATTATTAAGTATTCAACCAATGATGAGATCTCTAATTCATACTAACTTCAACTATTAAATAAGATAAGAGTTCTATGCAAGAGGTTTTGAAATTTGTCAATTGAAGAGATTAGAATTAGTATAAATGATTATTGCAAAACTTGAGCTGTAATGGTACATAGAGTAAATTCTAAGAATGTGGTAAGATGCAATTAAAGCTAAACAAGTGTTTACATGCTACTTTAATTTCCCGTGCAACAAAAACAAAACATAAAGATTTCCATATGAAAACCAAGATGCAAACCATAAAGATATGCAATAAAAAAAAAAGGGTCCATGAGAACTATCTTAGATGAGTTAAGAAAAAATTTTCGGCTTTGGTAGTTGTCCCGAATAATGTTGCTGAGTTTGGAGGGGTTAGAATATTTTCTCAACAAAGCTCTCCCTCAGATGTAGCCCATTCTATAATGAAGCCTTTTCCTTTTTTGAATCTGACAGTGATTGGTGATGCAGACTTTTAAATGTATCCGGAGCTTCATGCGGTAGCAATGCATCATGCTACGCAATAAAGTAAAAGAAAAATAGGGAATGCACTTAAAAATTTAGTTAAGCATGAAATGTCAAATTACTTCTAAATCATGGGTAGAGATTACCTTTGCGCACCCAAACCTTACATGTTTTGGGTTGCATCGACCTAGATAGGATTTGCGGTTGATTTGAGGCCTTTAGTGGAATGACTTCTTATTAGGCTTCCTGTGGACTTATTCGTTGAAGCTGTTTTTCTTTGTGTCCTCGAGATGTGTTTCTCCTTTTTCGGTTTCCATTGAGGAACCACTTTGTGAAACAGTTGTCTTAATGTTGTTGCATTTTGTTTAGCTCCTCGGTTACATGTTCTTTTAATGTGTCCTTTAACTCCACAACGATGACACGCTTTGTTCATCATTTTGTCATTTTGAGGAATAAGTGCTTTCGGGATTGTAGATGGAGTAGTTTTTGTAACCGTGGATGAAGCTGACTCAATCTCTTGAGTTTTTTCCTTCGGAATTGGCTTCATAAATGTTCGTTCATATCGGAGGCCAAGTCTATTTGTTTGACCAAGACCGAGCATCCGATCCAACTTGATGAAAACCTTTTAATGTCATCTTTGAGTTGGAGGATGCTCTTAGTCATTTCCATATTTAGCATCACGTGCCTCGGTGTAAAGTTTCGAGAAGTGATTAACTTTGTCTACCTGTTTTTCATTTTCTTCCTCAAGAAGCTTATACTATTCTTGAAGAGATTTGTTGAAGTCCATCAAGTTGTTTCTTTCCTCTTTAAGTGTTTTGGTTAGGGAAGTTGCACTTAAAATTTGTTCTTCGAGCTCTAGCAATCTTCTTCTCAATTTCTTGTTATGCTTTGCCAGTTTCCTTGATTCAAGCAATAGTTGTTGGTAGGCGATAGCGATGTCTTCTCCTACTGATTCTTCGTCACTTGACTCTGATCTCTGATGTTGATTTGTCATGCAAAGAAGAAACATAGATAGAGTCAGTAAAGGTAGATGCTAGACACATAAAAAGAGAAGTAGATAATGCAAGCAAAGCAGCAGCATTAGTATCCTCATCACTTGAGGTTAACTTATCCAAGATGAATCATACCAAGTAATGGCTTGCATTGCTTTCTTTTTAGAAAACTTTTTGTTAGGACAATTTGATGCTATGTGCCCGAAGCCCCTGCACTTAAAGCATTGGATTTGCTCATTGGTATTTTTCTTTTCCTTTGAGGAACCCTCTTATTTCCTTGATTTAAAGCTTGAAGGTCCTTTGCCCTTATTCTTGCTTTGCTTTGAAAAGGATGTCGGTTTGTTCGAATTGTTCCTCCTAAATTCTAGCGTAACTTCCTTGTAAGAAGCGCCAATTGTTTCTCGAACTCCTCTATTGAAGCATCTTCATATGAATCTGAGGAGGATGAGTTCGAGTTTTCATCTTTAGTAGTTTTTAGCGCCATCCCTGCACCTTTAGAGGAAGACTTTACAGAGGAAGAGTTAGAAGGAAAAGTTATTTCACAAGTTTGAAGAGCACCAACTAATCCTTCTACTCTAAGTTCATCCGGATGTTTTACCGTTTTAATAGCCGCAACCTTCGGACGAAATCTCTCCGGGAGAGTTCTTAAAATTTTTCTTACAACTTTAGATTCCGAGATTTTTCCTTCCAAGTTCGCACATGTGTTGACGATATCTTGTAATCAAGTATAATACTCGGTAAAGGTCTTATTTTCTTCCATATGAATGGAATCAAATTTGCTAGTAAGCATTTGAAGTTTTTGGACCTTAACCAAGCTTGTTCCTTCATGCGTAATTTGTAGAGTATTCCAAATTTCTTTCGCGGTCTAACAAGTCGCGACGCAAGAGAACTCGGTTTGAGACAAGGCATTAAATAAAGTATTGATTTCTTTCCCATTGTAAGAAGATAGATCAATCTTTTCCTTAGATCATTTTGTCCGAGGCTTGGGGATGTGAACATCATTGACAATTTCGATAGGGTGTTTCCAACCAAATTCAATGGATTGCCATGCTCGCTCATCGACGGAAATAAGAGAAGCTCTCATGCGAACCTTCTAATAAGTATAATTAGTTCCATCGAAGAGTGGAGGCCGATTAATGTTCCTGTCACGCCCCGCGGTCAAAACTGCGACCCGGGCTCGCCAACATATCCGCTATCTGTACGGGAATCCCCGCACAGACGAAGCGTCTAACCTGTAAAGTCAAATCTATAGCTATACATGTATCAGAGCTGAAAAAAATAAGTTCCTGCAGAATCATATACTGAACATCTGAATATACATGCAAATCCAACTCCCAAAATGTAAATACATAATACATTACAAAATCTTAGACTGTCCAGCATCTATACAAATGTCCACCAAGGTACCTCTAAGCCTCACCAAAATATGCAGGGAATGGAACTACTCGGCCACGCCCTTACCTCGATCAGCTGCCTCCGCACGAGCTGAAACTGCCACAGGTACCTCTGGAAACAGACACCACAGCAGGTGTGAGAATTACACCAACACGTAGTTCTTAGTGGATACCGTCGCCAACATCCACGATATGCCCACTATGTCTATTGGAGGCAATAAAATAGGTAAACTGAAATATAAAAACTGATATGAAAGTTACAGCTACTATGCCTCAAGTATTATGCTCAAAGGAAAAGTAATCAACTATGAACATGCTATACATCCACACGCTCACGAGGTGCTCACATCAACCCAATCTCACTGACTGCCAAAACTGGTCCAGTCAAACCTGCGCCTCTCCTAGTATATTAACGTAGGGTGTCAAATCGGACTATCACAATACCATGCAAATAGCCTCATTAGGCTCATCATCATCGCATCCGGAGCGTCAACTCGAGGGGAGCGACCCCACCGAGGAAAAAACGTGTCACATCTGGCTCAATAAGCGGCTCCTGCAGGCAAAAATCACGATCAAACAGATCGGAAACTCGAATGCCAACTAACCCATAATCATGTGGGAGAACCCTCCACGACTAAATCTGATAATGTACTAAAAAACCCCCGAGGCACTAGGAAACTCATGTACTGAGCTATAAAAATCTATTCGGCCCCCAGGCACAAATATATATGCATCCCGAACCTATCCAACCCCTCAAGGTGCTCTCAATATATAAAAATTCATTTTTAAAAGCCAGTTTTTGTTAAAATAGGTACGACGATTTTTAAAATGGTTCAGATGCATTTCTAATGTTAACTGACCATGCAGTCTAGTGCCATATAGTGTCAAGATCATACTAAAAAATATTTGTGGTTCAGGTTTGTCATTATGTAATTTTTTAGGCAACTATCAGATTTTACCAGCTATAAAAACAGCTAAACTATGCACGCTGAACATGCATACAATAGAATTAGAAGGCATTCCATAAAGTTTGGAAGAATTCCAACCCACCTGAATCACTATCCACAGGCAAAGTAGAAGTCGGTGAAGCGCGGAGTCGTTCTCTGTCAAGAATCAGCCGGAACGGCACCTCGGCACCCGGGCGCGTGCCACCTTTGCCAACGTCCAGGGAAAACCTCCAGGAGCTCTCATCACACTCCAAAAGCCTCAAGCAGGGTCCCTCTAGGCTCAGGTCAACACCACATCCCCAACAACTCCACCCACAGCACGCACACAATGCCCAACTACAATCGCTCCACACAATGAATGGCAACACAACTCCAACAACACCAAGCAATACCAAGCTCTGCTTCCTCACAGCACAGGGAGGAAGGAAAGAGGAAGGAAAATGAAAGAAACATCCAAGTCCTCCAAAATATACCTCAGCCAAAGAAAAAGTCCGTGAAAAATCCGCAAAAGCTCGGAAAAGCACCGTACTCACCTCCGATGCCGATTCCCGCGCGCATGCTCCAATCCGAGCTTTCCTCAATAGGACAAGCTCTTCTCCAAGCTCACGATCAAAATCCGAAGCTTCGTGCCGAAGAAAAATCCTCCAATCGCATAGTGGAAGGCTGCTGTGGAGCTCCTCTGGTGCAACAATGGTGGCCCTGCTGCTGCTGCTGCTGCTGAGGGAGGAAGAAGAAGAAGAAGATGGAGAAGATGAAGATGGAGGAGATGGTGATGGGATATATGTAGACCACTCTCTCCCATCCCTCTGGCATCACATGTGCGGCCTGCAATTACGCCATCGCGTCACGGGGTAAAAAGATCCGCGGAACAACCATAAATACCAACCTGTTTCGCAAAAAAAATCACGTTTCGGGTGCCCTAAAACTAGGACCGGGCGCCCTATTCTATGGCACAGTAACTCGCGGGCGCTCCCCGGCTGCCCGCTCCGCTACAGTAAGGAGCCCGAATCCACGTCACAGTGTCGGATCCTCTCAGTCCTGCGGACGCCCTAATCAAGGGTCCGGTGTTATAGTGAATCACCACAGATCTCACCATCAGCCAAAAATCCGAAGAAATCACAGCCATCAAATCCTCGGCCTGCTGCAGCAACTTGAAACATACATTTTCAGCTATTTTGCCGTCCCGAGTTTGTTTTTCGCGCCATTTGCGCATCCAACGGCACTCACACTATCCAAGCATCTCCAGATGCTCACATGGGCACACCCGAATAGTTACTTAGCCCCGGTACTCTACAGTTCCCACTCTCAACCATTATTTACAAACCTATATCCGCTCTGTTACCACATGTAGGTTATGAACGCCTAGGATCTAATAGGTGAAACTATATCTAGAGGGGAGTGAATAGGTGTAAACGATAAAACAACCAATCTTAGTGAAAGTAAAAATAAATGCGAAAAATTAAAATAAACAAGCTAAGATTTTTACGTGGAAAAACTCCTCTCGGAGTAAAAAACCTACGGGACAGATCACACGAATAATCCACTAAAAAAAAAGCACGTACAAGGTGATTATGATGACTCAATCTTTACCTTACGCTCGAAGTAGATCTCCTTCGCTGGTCCACAGCACGTCACGAGTCCACGTTCTGCGCTCGACTTCGAATCCACGAAGCCTCCACCGGCTCCTTGGCTTTCACGCGAATCCACGCGCTGTCGTTCCTTTCGGAACTCGTTAAAAGTATTTGGTGGTGATTTAGATGCTTAGAGAATCATGTATGATGGAGTAACACCTTCTAAACATTTATCAATTTGATTTTGAAAAGAAAGAATGAGTTAAAAATCTCTTGAATCAAATTGATGAAGACACCTTTAATCGAAGAAGACGATCAACAGATTAAAAGAAGAAATTGAAGTTTAGAGAGCGTTTCTCTTTTCTTCCGTACGTTCATCAGTACCTCAGGTGTTTATTTATAGAGTTAGAAGCAATTAGAATCAGAATAGAAATCATAAACTGCGTATATGGAAAGTCATATCGGGTTAGGGTCCGGACCTTTTTGACAGCGTCCTGACTTTGAAGTTGCACAGTAACTTCAAGGTTAGGACTTTTCCTTGACAGTCCGAACTTTCCCTGCGTAAACGTTGGAAAGCGGTTCGGGGTTCGAACATTTCCTCAAGGGTCTGAACTTTCTCTGCGCAAAAAGAATTTTAACGTTCAAGGTTTGGACTTTTCCCCAAAGGTCCGGACCTTCAGCGACAGAGAAGTCAGACAACCTTCAGGGTCCGGACTTTTCTTCAAAGGTCCGGACCCTGAACACATGAAGTGTGCAGTTTTGATATTTAATCAATCATTATCTATTCTAAAAGCTTCTAACCAATTGAATTACAAATAAATCACCACTAACTTTGTTTAACAATACCTAGGTGTTGTGAGTTTCATTTTTTATCTTCAAATTTTCTTAAACTTTAGTCTGCTACCCTTCTTCTTTAAGTTTTCATCTTCACCCTTCAAGACTCCAACAACTTCACGAAATCCGCCAATCTATGCCGTAACACAATTGCAAGCTACCTCCAACATTGTTAACTTATATTTAGGATTTAATACACACGCAACTCCCATAATCCTATGTATTACCTGACCAATACTCATTGAATTATTCTAATATCTTTCTGCCATTGTTCTCACTAGATTACTTGAAAATAGAGTCTATCCACTCATGCAAGTTTGATTGAATACTGCAAATAGAAGTAAGAAGTTGATTCGCTCTCGAATTGTCACGCCCCGAGATTGCCAATTTGGTCAGTTCGGGCACGCCAACAGACCCGCCAATCGAGCATGACCTCTTTATATCCGAAAGGAACGGTAACTATCTCAATCATACAATGTGAATATTGAGAATGCATGAATATCATGGTAAAACTAAACTAGATGTTCAACTTTAAATATTAATACAATTGTATAAAGCTGAAACTGTAAAGTACTAGAATGAATATTTAAATAGATTGTTAATTACAACTTTTTCTTTTCTTTTCCTTACTCAAAATACAATGTTCACTCTATACAAAAGGTAGCACTCTAGACCAAGGATTTAAGTATACATCGGCACGGTCCGTATCTATCGTACCGTATTGTGCCAACAAGATACTGGCACGATACAACACCCATACCGATGGCATAGCTCAAAACTCTTTTTTTTTTTTAATTTACTAAGTAATTTTCTCAAAAAAGTTTAAAAGATCTGATAAAGATACATAATAAACAATTAGAAAATTTTGTTGTTAAAAAAAATAAATATTTCATTCCATTATGTATCGGCACACATGTATTTTTTGTGATCGGCACTCACCGGCACTGTTCGGCACACACCGTGCCGGCAAGTTTTCGGCATGACCCCGTGTCACGACACTTAAATCCTTGGTCTAGACCCTTTAGGTCTTCTACTCTGCCGAACCTTTGCCCCTGTCATGTGCCTTACCAACGGCACTTGGATCTATAAAAAGTTGAAACCATGGGGTGTGAGAACTACAAATTGTTCTCAGTGGGTTCATCCACCGAGAAATATGCTCTGCACCACTTAGTCCAATAGAAGCATTAGTAGCAAGATAATAATGGAAAGTAGTAAATTCTACACTAGCATGCAAATATAAAACTTCTACACTACTAGTCCATGCACAAATACCACTACGCTACTATACCATGCCACACTGGGCTACTATACCACCTGACCACTATGCTGTTATTCAGGGGTTACAACTAACCCGACTGCATTTGGTCACCCTAATTATATTATGATTTAGGCTTCATAAAGATGCTTCGTAGAGAGTCGACTTATGCATGAAACCCTCTCTACTCAGCGGTTGCTTGTGCTCCTTAAGAGCCATTCCCATAGAGAGTCGACTTATGCACGAAACCTCTTCAATTTGGCCATGAATGAGTTTAAGGCACCTTGGCACCCATTCACAAATAGGATTCAAAATATGCTCGTAATCCTTTCTCGGGAGTCGAAATATGCTCGTAACCCTTCCGTTGGCGTTTGACACTTTCGGAAGGTCTTATTATCTTTATTTTCTCTTTTACCCTATGTTATTAACTCTAGGATAGCTAGGATGCTCAAAGAGCACCAATTTACATTTGAGTTCTTTTGTTTACTCATTTTACGCATTTGACCCTACGTTCGTTACTCTAGAGTTCAAGATGCTCCAAGGCAAGGATTTAAGTGCCGTGGCACGGGGTCGTGCCGAAAACTTGTCGGCACGGTACGGCACGGTGCGTACCGAGCCGTGCCGATGAGTGCCGGTCACAAAAAATACATACGTGCCGACACATAATGGCATGAAATATTTAATTTCTTTAGCAACAAAATTTTTTAATTGCTTATTATGTATATTTATCAAATATTTTGAACTTTATTAAAAAAATAACTTAGTAATTTTAAGAAAAAAGCGTTTTGAACTGTGTCATCGGCACGGGAGCTGTATCGTGCCGGTATCTTGTTGGCACGGTACGGCATGGTAGATACGGCCCGTGCCGATGGATACTTAAAACTTTGCTCCAAGGACACTAAATTACTCATACTATGCCACTCTAACCTAGAGTGCATTGACTCTATGTTAAAACTCTAATTCTCACCTAAGGTTTTCCTCTAAGTTCAATGCCACACATTTTGACCTAGCTTCTTCGTAAGTCCATTGCCATACAAGAGTAACCTACATCTATGTTTTTCTTACTCTTGCATTTACAAGGCTAAACCTTAATTATCCCTTTTTACACTACTTAGGTTTAAATCTTAATTTCCTCATTTACACATGTATCCAAAAACCTCTAACACTTACAATAATGCTTCTAGATCAATAAAGTATAAGAACAAGAGATTAGTTCACTCTTTTCGATAAAATCCTCCATCTTTGGTTGCTCCCTTGCAAGAATGGGTGCTTGATCTCTTGAACCTTCAAGAAAGCTCCTAAAAATGGTGTAGAAATTTATAAGAGATCTCAAAATTTCTTTAAGCACCAAAAACCAAAACCCTAGATTTTATCCTACTCACATCTCTTAAGGTGTAGCTAAAAAGGGAAGAGAAAAGCCTCATTTCTCCTCCTAGAGCTCTCCTCTGGAGTTTTCCCACCTTCTTCTTGCTGTTGTGTAGATCAAAATCCCAGCCTAATGGGTTTTTCACTGTACGTTCCCCCCTCCCCTTCTTCTTTTTCCTCTTCTCTGCCATAGAACGAAGAGGGAGAGAATGAGATGGATGAGAGAGAGAGAGTGAGAGGGAGAATGGGTGGAGTGGGTTTGGTCAGGGGGTAGGTGGCCTATTTTCAGAGGTTGCAACATTTGCAACTTTGCTCAAAATCTTTCTTATTTGCAATCAAACCCATGTCAGTCACCGCCACTTTTGAGCCCCCGCGAGTTGTTTTGGGCATCCGAAACTTCGTAGCTACAACGCTGCAGAGCTCCTAGGGCGCCTGCAGGGCATTTCGGGTGTCCGAAATGCCGCGCGCACCAAACCCAACGCTCTTGGGTTGAGGATCCGCAAGTACAGATCGGGCTTCCTCTTTGCGCCCGCACAAAGCCTTTTGGGGGCCCGTAGGATATTTCGGACGTCCGAAACTTTTGCGCACCAATTTTCCAATTCTCGTGTTGAGAGTCTGATTCTTTCTCTCGAGCGCCCTCCTTGGGCCCGCTAGTACGATCGGGCGTTCGAACCTTCTTCCGGGCGCCTGAATTGGCTCTGAAGCTCTATACTTCAATTTTTCGCTATTTTTCGACTCAACTTTGATCCGAACTCGATCTGATTCGAACCAAACTTGCTCTAAATCCTTTTAATCACGTTTTTAAACGTGTCCAAAATAACTTATCCACGTTTTGTTAATTTAGCGAAAGTCGGTGCACCACATGAATAGTCCTTGAAAAAAGTAATATGACGCCTATAAAAGATCTTCAATTTGCCACATATTACTTTGGCTCTAATCCAGTCCTCCACTGGCAAACATTTGTAGTTAGATTCATGGAGCTATAATCGAAGGAAGACATCGATATATATCAAAGCTGTCTCTAACATTCATAAGTACAATTCCATCAAGTTTTGCAATCAAGAGCCAACTTTTTACCACCTACAAACCTTTCTTGTTTTGCTTGCTCCTCAAATTTCTCTATTCTGTTTGGTGTTGGTATTCGAAAAGCTACACTCTCTCGGTTTCTATCACTGCCATCACTGATAATCTTTAATCATTCTCTTGTCAATGAGATTAAAAATATAGGTACAACACCTCATATGAAAGAATTCTCCTTGCAATATTAAAGAACTAGGAAGAGAAGAGCTTCAAAGTTTTAATCAACGAACCATTACTAGTACAATTGTCTACTGTCGCAGTACTAATCTGTCTCAAATTTCCATGAGGTTAGGCAATCTTTCATGACATTTGAAGGCATCTCGGCAGTGGGTGGGCAAGGAATATAGACAAACCTCGACTTATTAGACTAAAAAGCTAATAGAGAATCAAAAGATAGAAAATTGATTATGCCAAAGAAAAATGTAAAGCTTAGTTACGTAGACATCCTCTGATTGGACAGTAGTACCTCATTCAATTTTAATTTGATTAAGAATTGCTGGATATAATTGATAGTCCCATATCACCATTGTAATTTTATTATTGCCCAGCTCCAACTCTCTTTTCCTCTATTGCAGTATCTCATTCATTCTGTTTTGCCCAATGCATCTTATACTCATAATAGTGTGTATAACATAACTACTCTAAAAGTTACATACTATTGGAAATATAAGAAAGGGAAGAAAAGAAAGAAACTCTATTGTCTAAATAAGAGCAAACAAGAAATATAGTTTTTAGAAAGCCATTAACCGTGTTCACTCTCTACCCTAGGCATATAACAAGATAAAATGCACAGTACAGCTTGCTTAAGTAGACAACTTCTGAATTAGATAACAGTAGAAAAAGTATAACCTTATAGCCTAGACCATGCAAGAGAATAACACATCAACACCATATCAAGAGGTTATCAAAAGACAATATCAAGAGAGAATAACATCAAAAGACAAAGAACTAGCGCACTTCATTTTCAAATACTTTTGTAATTGTTGCATATAAAAGAGAAAATAAAGCAAATAGATTATGTAAAAGAAAAAAAACACTTAATTACCTTAATATTTGATTTGAATAACCAAGGATCATCTATCCAATCGGTTGTGATTGCCATGAAATCTTTCTTCTGATTGCTAGAGGTCCACATATAAGTGGTTACAGCAGTTCTACTTAATATTCTTTTCTAACAATTTCATAGTTTTTTGTTTCTTGACAGTATAATCTTCAAAATGTTGCTCCTAAAAGTGATCCTCCAATTCATTTTAAAAGCAGGTTGAAGACTTCGGCAAAAATCTAAAATCTCTGAAGCCATGATATTCAAGTATTCTGAAAAACAAAGAGGCAATTCATGCGAAATTATCATATTAGCAACCTTCCTTTAAGAAACTTTTTGGTCAAATGTATAGTTAGTTACCTTGAGTTTTCCATCCCCTGTATCAACCTTCAATCTTTTGTGGTTTTGCATCATCTCTTGATTGTCTTTATGTTTTCTATTCAAGCACCTACAATAATGGTCATGTAAATGTCTTGTTCCTTTTTTTCTATCACCCACAAGTTAGGCTTTACAATAATTGCTAACAACTTTGATCTCTCCATTGATCTTCTTTTTCTTAAAGTCTTCTCACAATCTTGATGTTAATTTTCTTGCTCTAATCACATCTTCACCTAATTCATCAGATTGAGATTCAGATTTAGCAGGAGTTGGATTAGAATCCACTTGGATTGGTGTTGGTGTGGAAGTTGTTGTTCCTCCTTGGCTAGTACCAGTTGTTGCAGCTTCACTGGTTGTAGAATGTGTAGGAGGAACACTTGAAGGTGCTTGCTAAGACATTCTTTATCCTGATACATAAATAATAAAGAGCTCTTTGAATGAAACTTTATATCTCTACGTTTATATTTTACATATTGCAAATTCATCATTAAATTACATAAAAGGAATTTGAACTCAAAATCTCTTGAAGTTAAAACAATTTAAGTCTGGTTCTATCCAAAAAATTGATCCAGTGAGAAAAGCTCAGGAATACTCTTGAAATAAAGAAGTATTCCTAAACTGTTTTTTTTTATAATGAAAAACTAGAATAAGCTTTTAAACCCTAACAAGCTATTGATGGAAGGTAAAATAAGCTTTTGTTCAAGGCAATAATGCAATTGCTCTAAAACATAGACAGGTTATGACTCGAAGGTATTTATTCAATTACATTTTGCCCCACCTAAATAATATTTGTAGGTCAGTTCCAATTAGCAACATGCCAACATCAGAGAATCAAAGAAATATACAGAGTTTGCAATATTTTTCTAACACCAATGAATTTTGAATAAAATTCCTAATATGCACAAAAATTGTTGGGTTCTATGTAATAAGGATCTAAATAGGGGAAAAAACACCTAGAGGGGGGTGAATAGGTGTAAACGTATAAACACTCAAAAATCGTTGCGATAAAAACCCAATGCGGAAATAAAAAATAACTCGCAAGATTTTTACGTGGAAAACTCCATCACCGGAGTAAAAAACCACGGGACCGATAACACGGCGAAATCCACTAGAATTAAAACACGTACAAGGTGATTTACCGTACACACTTACGACTCAACCTTCTCCATACGCTCCTAGAGGATCTTCTCCGCTCGCTCCACGACGCTTCTCGAATCCACGATCTGCGCCCAACGCCGAATCCACGGCATCCAATGTCGAATCCACGACGTCCGACCGAGTCCACGGTCTTCACCCAATAGCACCCTTCGAATCCACGAACGTGCCTCGCTCCGAATCCACGAGAGCGGTTGAACCTTGAATCCACAAGGACACGCGAATCCACACGCCGATTTTTGGGGTAAATCGTTGTTTTTGGTGGTGATGATCCGCCGAATACTTAGATCAAAGATAGATCGGAAATACCATCTAAGTATTCATTAGTTTGATTCAACTCAAGATGTGAGTGTGAAAACCTAGAATCAAACTAATCAATATAGATGAAGAAACATAGAGTATTCTCTAATGATTTCCTTTCTTCTCTATATGTGGATCTAGAGCCGTATAAAATAAGATATGAATATGACGGCTATTTTCCTTTTTTTCTAGAAAAGGAGTCATAGGGTCTATTTATAGGCTAGAAACCCTAGGAAGGAGATAAGAATCAAAAACCTACCATTTCTGGAAATTTTACGGACGGCGATCCGGATCGGATTAGCTGTGATCCGGATCGTCGTAACGAGTCAGGTAGTTCCAGAAAAACGAAGGTTCGGGATCCGGATCGAAGTGCTTGATCCGGATCGTTCATACAGTTCACCAAACATCAATGTTCGGGATCCGGATTGCGAAGCCTGATCCGGATCGCTCAAGGAAAATGGTAAACTCAGTGTTCGGGATCCGGATCAAGAGAGGCTACGATCCGGATTGAACTGGTGTATGAACGAACCACCTTCGGGATCCGGATTGAACAACCTGATCCGGATCCTGAACATGTCCCAAGTCCAGTTTTTGATTTTTATGCAATGAAAGATTCTTCCAAGTGTTTCTACACTACAAGAAGTATTCGGATCACACAAAATCTTTAGTTAAACATACCTGATCATTTTGAATTCTTCTTTCTTGAGATTGAGTTAAATGATCCAACTTTCTTCACCTTCAATCTTCAAGACTTGAAACTTTCACGAAACTACGCCAACTCAAATTCCGTAACAATCTCCCCCTTTGGCGGTTTCGTGACAAAACACAGATCCACTAAAGAAAATTAAAAAAGATATTTTTGTTGCTATCACCATACAACAAAAATTTACAATGGAGATCCAAAATACAATACATGAGTTAAACTCCTAAAACAGACTCTAGACTTAGACATCTGTACTCTCTGCAAAAGAAATCATTCTTGACAAAAGAAATCGTTAGATACCTCAAGAATTTTATATCATTCAAAAACCATATACAGAGATGAAGTTTATACTCATTTATACTTACCATGACATTTATACATTCAGATATGTAAACTGATCATAGTTAAAACACCAACATATCTTCTATGCAATCAAAAACCAAATGTCATGTTAGTGAACATCAACTTGTTAGTTATATTACATGCCCAAATAGTTAGTTGAATAGTTAGTCGAGGCATGCATTCAAACAAATGAAAACCAAAAGTTGAAGTTCTACTTACCTTTCAAGTTGAGGTTATACTTACCTCGATGTTCACACATTCACATCATCATTGTTCAAGTTCGATATTCACATCATCATTGTTCAAGTTCTCTCTAAACTCTCTCCCCCTTTTTGTCACAAACAAAGCCAAAATCACAAAAATTTAAGGAGAGTCAAGAAGTTTCAAAAATTTGTTCCTAAAAGTAAGAACTAGAACTAAGAGTAAGTCCTAAAAACTGAAAAACCTGCACAAGAAAAGATTAAAAATCTAAAGTTCCTGCATAAGAGAATTGTTAGACAGCCGATTCAGGCATCTGAATCTGAGTCAACCGAGGCGGAGTCTTCAGAGCTCGTGCAACCCAGCTTTTTCAAAATTTCTTTAAGCATTCCCGAAATCGTAGAACACTCTTGCTTCATCTGATGTATGTCCTTGGACATCTTTCTGAGTTCTAGAGCCATTTTATCTTGTTCTTGTTTTATGGAAGACTCTAAGTTTCCCTTTTGGTCAGTTCTTCTGGAAGTTGAAGAACGTTGTGTGACGATTGACGGAGCAGTCTGACCTTCATTTCGAGGAGATCGTCTTGGCAAAGAAGGTGAATTGTCAAGAGGTTCATTGCTTGGCACATTCTTTTTCTTTGCTTGTTGCTTAAGTATTGAGGAAGACTTCAGTAGCTTCTTTTTCTTTAGGTAAACCTTATTTTCTTCATCAATACCTTGTTGTACTTCGTCAAGAAATGTGTCCCAATCTTCTTCGTCTTCTGATTCAGTGTCAATTTGAGAGATATTCCTTGGGTTCTCTTGACATGGTTCATTTATTTCAATACCTCGAGCTCGTCCAGGTCGTCGAGCAAGTCTTTTTCTTTTTAAGAAAATGGATGAAGAGGTCATTGGTGCTTTTCCTTTTTCCGCAGCAATGAGCGGAGCCTTTTCCTTTGATGTCTCTGCATGGGCTTTCCCTTTCGATGCAACAGAGGTTTTCTGTGGCGATTCTCCAGGATGTGTTTCATCATCTGATAACTCATCCCAATTGACTTCATCCTTTTTAGCCCTCTTGGCAGTGTCTCTCGTATGTACCATAGCAACAAGTAGGAAAACAATCGAAGTGATTACCATTGCTATTGGTCTCTTGAGAAAAGAAATCCTGTGTGCAACAACTCAAGAACACGAAAAAATTGTTAATTTTCAAAGATTTGAAAAATTGTACCCAACCAATTATTATCGTGTAGAGAGACTAAGAATCAAATTAGTTTTGTAAAAGAGATTTTTAAAAACAGATCAATTGCATGATTTTCGAAAATCCTTATTATATGCCCTAAAACCGAAATTTTTGAAATCGAAGACCAAAAATCCGTTTATCTTGAGAATACCTAGCATATAATCAAAACTAATCTACCCAGAGTTCTTATTTCAAAAGAAATTTGATCAAAAACCATCCACAAACAAAATTGATCCAAGAAATTCATCACGTTTGAGGAGGAATAGAGAAAAACGGTGAAAAACCGAGATTTTGATCAATAAAACTTACTTGGAGTTGAAGAACTTGAGTTTGAAAGCTTCCAAGAAGGATGAAATCTAGAGAGAGAGGCTCTGGAAACTTTGGAACAAAAGATTGGAGTAAAAGAAATCAAAACCCTTTTGTTCTTTATAAAACCCTAGCCGCGATCCGGATCAGACCATGCTTGCGATCCGGATCGGCTACCCGCAGTGAGAAACTGCGTTCGGGATCCGGATCGGCAGGTCCAATCCGGATCGTCAGCCCGCAGAAGAATACCTGCGTTCGGGATCCGGATCATCTTGCCCGATCCGGATCGGCTCCAACTTTTTCTTTAGAAAATTTCAGAGAAATTCAAGAAAAACCAGAAAAAGATTGTAAGCACAAATGTGTATCAACTTTAAACAAAAATCATCGTTTCATACAACAAGAATTAGATTATGCCAAATCTATCAATAATATCCAAAAATGAAACGAGAATTTACAAAAATTAAATCCCTTAAAGTTGAACACCTTCAATTACATCTAACTTGATCTTATGAGTAATGCCTTTATCAAATCATCAATTCAGTAAAGAAAATGAAATACAAAGATCAATAGATGTTTGAAATCCCAAATATAGTAGATAATGTATTTAGACAATCTGTTGAAGAGAGTGGCTCTTTGAGCATCTTTCTTTAAAAACCCACCTTATACCAACCTTGAAATTTGACGGAGTCAAGTATTTCAACATGCATTTTACTTAATCAAAAATTTGAACAACCATGCTTGGTATACATGTGGTAGCTGCACACAATACTCGGACGACCGAGGTGGTAGCTCTTTCCTCCATGTGGTGGTAGTTTTCACACTCCTCATTGGGATGTAACTCTTTCCACATCTTTTGAGCATTTTACTTTTCTTTGACTCCCCCTCAATTGGCTATCAATTATTTAAGATATAAAGTATTCAACCAAAAATTGATCTCGATTTCATACTCGACTAAGCAGTCAAATAAGATAATGACTATACCAAGAGATCATTGAGAGAGAGAAATTGACTTTGATCACTCAGAAGATGATTTAATTAACATAAATGATCATTGCAACAGTGGAATATTATGATGGCAAAAGCATAATAAATTTCTAAATGTGCGAAAAGATGCAATTAAAGTCAATTATGATCTATGCTCAATTAATGTCCTATGTACAAACATAGATAATGAACAAAACAAAACAAAAAACAAACAAACCTATCCTAAGCAAAGGTTTCAAAAAGAAGTTTATTTCAAGGAAAGCATTCCAATTGCTTTTCGCAAATGAATAAAACGTTTTTGATCCAAAGGTTTTGTTAGAATGTCAGCTAATTGATCCTCAGTTGAAATATATGAAAGTTGAAGAGTATTTGATTCAACTAGCTCTCTAAGAAAATGATATCTAAGTTCAATATGTTTTGTTCTAGAGTGCAACACAGGGTTTTTAGAAATGTTAATTGCACTTGTGTTGTCACAAAGAATTGTTACCGAAGATGCTGAAATCCGGAAGTCGCTCAACACACTTTTCATCCAAATGAGTTGTGTTGAACAACTATCCGCTGAAATGTATTCTGCTTCGGCAGTCGAGAGTGCTATGCAATTCTGCTTTTTACTGTGCCATGCAACAAGGCAATGGCCAAGATAGAAGCATGCACCACTCGTGCTTTTCCGATCATCCACTGATCCTGCCCAATCGGCATCTGAGTATCCAACAATATCCAAACTTGTTCCCATAGGATACCAAATTCCGAAATTAATTGATCATTTGATATACCGGATGATCCTTTTCACCGCTTTCAGGTGAACCTCCTTTGGTGCAGATTGATATCTCGCGCAGATCCCAACACCAAAAGATATATCCGGGCGACTAGCCGTGAGGTAAAGTAGACTTCCAATCATACTTCGATACAGTTTCTCGTCTACATTCTCACTTTGTGATTCACTTCCAAGTCCCTTGTGGCTAGTTCCCATTGGAGTCGGAAAATCCTTCGAATTTTCAAGATCAAACTTTTTAACCAACTCCATTGCATACTTGGATTGACTCAAGTGAATACCTTCATCATTTTGTTTAATTTGCAATCCAAGGAAATAAGTCAATTCGCCCATCATGGACATCTCAAATTCGCTTTCCATGGTCTCCGCGAATTTAGAAGCATCATTATCTCTTGTTGCGCCAAATACAATGTCATCGACATAGATTTGTGCTACAATGAAATTGCTTTGATAATGCTTCACAAAGAGAGTCCTATCAGCTCCCCCTCGAGTGTAGCCCTTCTCCAAAAGGTGCTTTGTCAACCTTTCGTACCATGCTCGCGGTGCTTGTTTCAGACCGTAAAGAGCCTTTTTCAAACGAAAAACATGGTTAGGTTGTTTATGGTCTACAAAACCTTTCGGTTGAGCCACATAAACTTCCTCATTTAAAAACCCATTTAGAAATGCGCTCTTAACGTCCATTTGAAATAATTTGATTTTAAAATGACAAGCAATAGCAAATAGTATACGGATGGACTCGAGTCTAGCTACAGGGGCGAATGTTTCATCAAAGTCTATACCTTCTACTTGAGAGTAGCCTTGAGCAACTAATCGTGCCTTGTTCCTGATGATAGTACCATCCTCATTTTTCTTGTTCTTGAAGATCCATTTGGTACCTATCACATTATGTTGCTTTGGAGGCTTCGTTAATTCCCAGACTTTGTTTCGCTCAAATTGATGGAGCTCTTCCTGCATTGCTTTAATCCAGTAGTCATCCTGAAGAGCTTCATCTATGTTCTTTGGTTCGATTAAAGATACGTAGCAAGCGAATCCACAAACCAACTGCCTCCGAGTTCTAACTCCTTGTGGATCTCCAATAATATTCGATTCCGGATGATCCTTGGAGATTCGTAGCGTTTGTTGAAACGGAGTACTCGGAGATATATGAGATGATTCCTGCACATTAGATAACTTGAAGAACCATTAGATGCATCATTAATATTGGAAGTATTATTATGAGAAGATGCAACGGCAGGAGAATCATCATCTAGAGAGATATCGAGGGTAGATTTTTCAGATGCAAAGTGAAAAGCTTCATCTACTTTAACATTTATAGATTCTACGATCGTCTTAGATTCCAAGTTAAATACTCGATATGCTCTACTATTAGTAGAATACCCCAAGAAAATCCCTTCGTCACTTCGTGAGTCAAACTTTCCAAGATTTTCACGGTCACGTAAAATGTAACACCGACTCCCGAAGATGCGAAAATATTTGATGTTGGGTTTTCTACCACACCATAGTTCATATGGTGTATTTAACGTTCCCGGGCGCAAATAAACTCGATTAATTACATAGATTGCAGTGTTCACAGCTTCAGCCCAAAAATGTAGCGGTAAATTCCGGCTGTGAAGCATAACACGTGCCATCTCTTGAACAACCCTGTTCTTGCGCTCGACAACACCATTCTGTTGAGGTGTATAGGGTGCAGAGAATTCATGCTTAATACCGTTTGAAGTACAAAAGTCAATGAATTTAGAATTAATGAATTCTCCACCTCTATCACTTCTAACACGAATGATCTTTTCATTCTTTTCAATCATAATACGAAGGCAAATCTCGTGAAAAGAATCAAAAGTATCAGCTTTCTCTTTTAAAAATGCTACCCAAGAATACCGAGAGAAATCATCAATCATCAAGAAAATATACCATTTACCTCCCAAAGATGGTTGACGAGTTGGCCCCATTAAATCCATGTGTAAAAGTTCCAAAGGCCGTTTTGTACCAACGTGGTTCAAGTTCTTGTGTGCAGTTCTGGACTGTTTTCCCTTTTGGCAACCACCACACACAATGTTTTGTTTAAATAAAGTTTAGGAACCCCCTTGACCACGTCCTTGTTTGAAATTTTAACAAGTTCCTTAAAATTTATGTGACCTAGCCTTTCATGCCAAAGTGTTTCATTATTCAAAGAAACTAGGTTACATTTTTCTGAAATTTTATTAGGAACAACATAGCAATTGTTTTCAGATCTAACCCCTTTTAAAAAGAAGACATGGTCCTTATCAGTTACAACGCATTCAACAGATGAAAAGTTAACTGAAAAACCATTGTCGCAAAGTTGACTTATGCTTATGAGGTTAGTCTTAAGGCCATCAACAAATAAGACGTTTTTCAAAATCGGGCCATCTGGAATAGCTACCGTCCCTTTTCCAACAATTTTGGAAGATCGACCGTCTCCGAAAACAACAAGTCCACCGGAGATTTTCTCAAGTTTTTGAAAACTATTTTTGTCATCGGTCATGTGACGGGAACAACCGCTATCCAGATACCAAGACGAACTATCATATGCATGCAAGGAAACATTGGTAACAAGACAAGGAAAATTTTCACCTTTGCGCACCCAAACCTTTTTGGAATGCGTCGGTAATGGTCGTGAAGTTATATGCCTAGGTGAAAGCATCTTGTTAAAACGATTGCTGCTCCTTGATGTGGTCGTCTTGCGCGGTAAACTACCAGGGTTCTTTTCTTTCAATTGATTTGGAATTGATTTTCGAGGAATCACCTTTGTGGTAGTCATTGCAAGAGATGTTTGAGGTGAGCATTTGACTCCCGTCTTGCAATATCTTCTTATGTGCCCTGAAACACCACAACGAAAACATACCTTAGATCTTGACGATCCCAAAGAGGATGAAGTAGGTTTGTTGTCGTTGTTTGTCTTGAATTCCGGTGTCGGAGGAGGAGATACCGACTGAGGCACAAAAACTGTCCCACTCGAACTTGGACTGTTTCCAGTTTGAGTGTATCCGAGGCCGAACCGATTTGATTGACCAAGACCAAGAAGTCTATCCAACTTACTCCTTCCTGAAGAGAATCGCTGTAAGTCATCCTTGAGTTGGAAAATGGTCTTTGTCATTTCCAGGTTATCCTGTCGAGCCTCGTTGTAGAGCTTTGAGAAGTGATTCGCTTTATCCACCAGATTTGTATGTTCCTTCTCAAGTTGCTCATTGGACTCTTGAAGGGAAAACATTTGCTTTTATCAGGTTTTCCCCTTTCCACTTCAAGAGCGTTTGAGAGAGAAGTTGCCCTTTTGCTTCTTCTTCGAGATCATGCAATTTCCCTCTCAAACTCTTGTTTTGCTTAGGCCACTTTCTTTGAATCCCTCAAAAGTCTGTGGTAGGCTAGAGCAAAATCTTCACCTTCCGAATCATCCGATTCATGTCCCGTTGCATTCTTTTCAACAGTGGAGTTGGACAATGACTCGGACGTACTTGCCATAAAGCACATGAAGGGTGAAGATGTGGACGCGTGTGAATGCCGTGGTGCTCTTTTTCTTCATCACTAAAGATGAACTCATTTGACGTTGAGTTGTCATCCCAAGTGACGACTTGCATCGCCTTCTTCTTTGCCGGATACTTGTTGGGACACTCCGTTGCAATGTGGCCCGTAGCCTCGACATTTGAATGCATTGTAGGTTGTCCCCCTCTTCACTTTTCTTATCCTTTTAGAAGTTCTCTTGCTTCTGACTT
>CM055063.1:36703092-36803690 GCA_029204045.2 Tillandsia leiboldiana | reverse complement strand
CAAATACCAAGAGATCATTGAGAGAGAGAAATTGACTTTGATCACTCAGAAGATGATTTAATTAACATAAATGATCATTGCAACAGTGGAATATTATGATGGCAAAAGCATAATAAATTTCTAAATGTGCGAAAAGATGCAATTAAAGTCAATTATGATCTATGCTCAATTAATGTCCTATGTACAAACATAGATAATGAACAAAACAAAACAAAAAACAAACAAAACCTATCCTAAGCAAAGGTTTCAAAAAGAAGTTTATTTCAAGGAAAGCATTCCAATTGCTTTTCGCAAATGAATAAAACGTTTTTGATCCAAAGGTTTTGTTAGAATGTCAGCTAATTGATCCTCAGTTGAAATATATGAAAGTTGAAGAGTATTTGATTCAACTAGCTCTCTAAGAAAATGATATCTAAGTTCAATATGTTTTGTTCTAGAGTGCAACACAGGGTTTTTAGAAATGTTAATTGCACTTGTGTTGTCACAAAGAATTGTTACCGAAGATGCTGAAATCCGGAAGTCGCTCAACACACTTTTCATCCAAATGAGTTGTGTTGAACAACTATCCGCTGAAATGTATTCTGCTTCGGCAGTCGAGAGTGCTATGCAATTCTGCTTTTTACTGTGCCATGCAACAAGGCAATGGCCAAGATAGAAGCATGCACCACTCGTGCTTTTCCGATCATCCACTGATCCTGCCCAATCGGCATCTGAGTATCCAACAATATCCAAACTTGTTCCCATAGGATACCAAATTCCGAAATTAATTGATCATTTGATATACCGGATGATCCTTTTCACCGCTTTCAGGTGAACCTCCTTTGGTGCAGATTGATATCTCGCGCAGATCCCAACACCAAAAGATATATCCGGGCGACTAGCCGTGAGGTAAAGTAGACTTCCAATCATACTTCGATACAGTTTCTCGTCTACATTCTCACTTTGTGATTCACTTCCAAGTCCCTTGTGGCTAGTTCCCATTGGAGTCGGAAAATCCTTCGAATTTTCAAGATCAAACTTTTTAACCAACTCCATTGCATACTTGGATTGACTCAAGTGAATACCTTCATCATTTTGTTTAATTTGCAATCCAAGGAAATAAGTCAATTCGCCCATCATGGACATCTCAAATTCGCTTTCCATGGTCTCCGCGAATTTAGAAGCATCATTATCTCTTGTTGCGCCAAATACAATGTCATCGACATAGATTTGTGCTACAATGAAATTGCTTTGATAATGCTTCACAAAGAGAGTCCTATCAGCTCCCCCTCGAGTGTAGCCCTTCTCCAAAAGGTGCTTTGTCAACCTTTCGTACCATGCTCGCGGTGCTTGTTTCAGACCGTAAAGAGCCTTTTTCAAACGAAAAACATGGTTAGGTTGTTTATGGTCTACAAAACCTTTCGGTTGAGCCACATAAACTTCCTCATTTAAAAACCCATTTAGAAATGCGCTCTTAACGTCCATTTGAAATAATTTGATTTTAAAATGACAAGCAATAGCAAATAGTATACGGATGGACTCGAGTCTAGCTACAGGGGCGAATGTTTCATCAAAGTCTATACCTTCTACTTGAGAGTAGCCTTGAGCAACTAATCGTGCCTTGTTCCTGATGATAGTACCATCCTCATTTTTCTTGTTCTTGAAGATCCATTTGGTACCTATCACATTATGTTGCTTTGGAGGCTTCGTTAATTCCCAGACTTTGTTTCGCTCAAATTGATGGAGCTCTTCCTGCATTGCTTTAATCCAGTAGTCATCCTGAAGAGCTTCATCTATGTTCTTTGGTTCGATTAAAGATACGTAGCAAGCGAATCCACAAACCAACTGCCTCCGAGTTCTAACTCCTTGTGGATCTCCAATAATATTCGATTCCGGATGATCCTTGGAGATTCGTAGCGTTTGTTGAAACGGAGTACTCGGAGATATATGAGATGATTCCTGCACATTAGATAAACTTGAAGAACCATTAGATGCATCATTAATATTGGAAGTATTATTATGAGAAGATGCAACGGCAGGAGAATCATCATCTAGAGAGATATCGAGGGTAGATTTTTCAGATGCAAAGTGAAAAGCTTCATCTACTTTAACATTTATAGATTCTACGATCGTCTTAGATTCCAAGTTAAATACTCGATATGCTCTACTATTAGTAGAATACCCCAAGAAAATCCCTTCGTCACTTCGTGAGTCAAACTTTCCAAGATTTTCACGGTCACGTAAAATGTAACACCGACTCCCGAAGATGCGAAAATATTTGATGTTGGGTTTTCTACCACACCATAGTTCATATGGTGTATTTAACGTTCCCGGGCGCAAATAAACTCGATTAATTACATAGATTGCAGTGTTCACAGCTTCAGCCCAAAAATGTAGCGGTAAATTCCGGCTGTGAAGCATAACACGTGCCATCTCTTGAACAACCCTGTTCTTGCGCTCGACAACACCATTCTGTTGAGGTGTATAGGGTGCAGAGAATTCATGCTTAATACCGTTTGAAGTACAAAAGTCAATGAATTTAGAATTAATGAATTCTCCACCTCTATCACTTCTAACACGAATGATCTTTTCATTCTTTTCAATCATAATACGAAGGCAAATCTCGTGAAAAGAATCAAAAGTATCAGCTTTCTCTTTTAAAAATGCTACCCAAGAATACCGAGAGAAATCATCAATCATCAAGAAAATATACCATTTACCTCCCAAAGATGGTTGACGAGTTGGCCCCATTAAATCCATGTGTAAAAGTTCCAAAGGCCGTTTTGTACCAACGTGGTTCAAGTTCTTGTGTGCAGTTCTGGACTGTTTTCCCTTTTGGCAACCACCACACACAATGTTTTGTTTAAATAAAAGTTTAGGAACCCCCTTGACCACGTCCTTGTTTGAAATTTTAACAAGTTCCTTAAAATTTATGTGACCTAGCCTTTCATGCCAAAGTGTTTCATTATTCAAAGAAACTAGGTTACATTTTTCTGAAATTTTATTAGGAACAACATAGCAATTGTTTTCAGATCTAACCCCTTTTAAAAAGAAGACATGGTCCTTATCAGTTACAACGCATTCAACAGATGAAAAGTTAACTGAAAAACCATTGTCGCAAAGTTGACTTATGCTTATGAGGTTAGTCTTAAGGCCATCAACAAATAAGACGTTTTTCAAAATCGGGCCATCTGGAATAGCTACCGTCCCTTTTCCAACAATTTTGGAAGATCGACCGTCTCCGAAAACAACAAGTCCACCGGAGATTTTCTCAAGTTTTTGAAAACTATTTTTGTCATCGGTCATGTGACGGGAACAACCGCTATCCAGATACCAAGACGAACTATCATATGCATGCAAGGAAACATTGGTAACAAGACAAGGAAAATTTTCACCTTTGCGCACCCAAACCTTTTTGGAATGCGTCGGTAATGGTCGTGAAGTTATATGCCTAGGTGAAAGCATCTTGTTAAAACGATTGCTGCTCCTTGATGTGGTCGTCTTGCGCGGTAAACTACCAGGGTTCTTTTCTTTCAATTGATTTGGAATTGATTTTCGAGGAATCACCTTTGTGGTAGTCATTGCAAGAGATGTTTGAGGTGAGCATTTGACTCCCGTCTTGCAATATCTTCTTATGTGCCCTGAAACACCACAACGAAAACATACCTTAGATCTTGACGATCCCAAAGAGGATGAAGTAGGTTTGTTGTCGTTGTTTGTCTTGAATTCCGGTGTCGGAGGAGGAGATACCGACTGAGGCACAAAAACTGTCCCACTCGAACTTGGACTGTTTCCAGTTTGAGTGTATCCGAGGCCGAACCGATTTGATTGACCAAGACCAAGAAGTCTATCCAACTTACTCCTTCCTGAAGAGAATCGCTGTAAGTCATCCTTGAGTTGGAAAATGGTCTTTGTCATTTCCAGGTTATCCTGTCGAGCCTCGTTGTAGAGCTTTGAGAAGTGATTCGCTTTATCCACCAGATTTGTATGTTCCTTCTCAAGTTGCTCATTGGACTCTTGAAGGGAAACATTTGCTTTTATCAGGTTTTCCCTTTCCACTTCAAGAGCGTTTGAGAGAGAAGTTGCCCTTTTTGCTTCTTCTTCGAGATCATGCAATTTCCCTCTCAAACTCTTGTTTTGCTTAGCCACTTTCTTTGAATCCCTCAAAAGTCTGTGGTAGGCTAGAGCAAAATCTTCACCTTCCGAATCATCCGATTCATTGTCCGTTGCATTCTTTTCAACAGTGGAGTTGGACAATGACTCGGACGTACTTGCCATAAAGCACATGAAGGGTGAAGATGTGGACGCGTGGAATGCCGTGGTGCTCTTTTCTTCATCACTAGAAGATGACTCATTTGACGTTGAGTTGTCATCCCAAGTGACGACTTGCATCGCCTTCTTCTTTGCCGGATACTTGTTGGGACACTCCGTTGCAATGTGGCCGTAGCCTCGACATTTGAAGCATTGTAGTTGTCCCTCTGAACTTTTCTTATCCTTTGAGAAGTTCTCTTGCTTTCTTGACTTGTAACTTGAAGTACCCTTGCCTTTGTTCGACTTTCCGAAGGATGGAGATTTACTTGAATTACCCCTTCGAAAGTTGCGGCGAAACTTCCTTGTCAAGAGAGCGAGCTGCTTCTCAAATTCCTCCATAGAAATGTTCTCGTCATCGTCTGAGGAGGATGTATCCGCGTCTTCTTCCTTAGTTGTTTTCAACGCATAACCTGAAGACTTAGAAGTGGATGCCTTTCCAGAAGAATTGTTAGTAGTAAACGTCATTTCATATGTTTGTAATGAACCAACTAATTCTTCTACACGTATTTCGTCCGGGTGTTTAATAGTTTTAATGGCTGTAACCTTTGGGCGAAATCGTTCAGGAAGAGTTCTTAAGATCTTTCTTACAATCTTAAATTTTGGAATCTTCTCTCCCAGGTTAGCACATGAGTTTACGATGTCTTGCAATCGTGTATAGTAGTCTGTGAAAGATTCATTTTCTGCCATCAAGATAGAGTCAAACTTGCTCGTAAGCATTTGCAGTTTCTGAATCTTCACGAGGTTAGTTCCCTCATGTGTAACCTGAAGAACATCCCAGATTTCTTTCGCAGTCTCACATGCCGAGACGCGAGAGAATTCAGTTTGAGATAAGGCATTAAAAATAGCATTAATTCTCTTGCCATTGTAAGAAGAAGAATCTAACTCTTCCTTGGTCCATTTCGACCTAGGTTTTAAGGTGCGAACATCACCAATAAATTCAGTTGGATTAGACCATCCTAATTCAATTGATTGCCACACCCGTTCGTCGATGGAAATTAAAAAGGCTTTCATCCGCACTTTCCAGTACGCATAATTTGTTCCATCGAAGAACGGGGGTCGGTTGATGTTTCCACCTTCAACCATTGTTTACAACCCTATTCCCTCTCTGATACCACTTGTTGGGTTCTATGTAATAAGGATCTAAATAGGGGAAAAAACACCTAGAGGGGGGTGAATAGGTGTAAACGTATAAACACTCAAAAATCGTTGCGATAAAAACCCAATGCGGAAATAAAAAATAACTCGCAAGATTTTTACGTGGAAAACTCCATCACCGGAGTAAAAAACCACGGGACCGATAACACGGCGAAATCCACTAGAATTAAAACACGTACAAGGTGATTTACCGTACACACTTACGACTCAACCTTCTCCATACGCTCTGTAACGACCCGGCCCACTAGCAATAATAACTTGTTGGGCCCACACTACAACCCAAAATGCTTAAGCCCAGTTATTATTGCTAGTGTCCATATCTCATATAAACCCAATCACAATTCCATCCACATCCGATGTGGGACTATTGGGAGCGTCACAGACTCCCCCCGTTTAGGCCTGACGTCCTCGTCAGCCCAAACACACACAGCCCAAGATCACCAGGCGATGTGAGACTCGTCTCGCTAGCCCTGTCATCTAGACCCAGGCTCAGCCGAGATTCGCCGCACACTTCCGGTTGGTTATTGGCTTTGATACCAAATGTAACGACCCGGCCCACTAGCAATAATAACTTGTTGGGCCCACACTACAACCCAAAATGCTTAAGCCCAGTTATTATTGCTAGTGTCCATATCTCATATAAACCCAATCACAATTCCATCCACATCCGATGTGGGACTATTGGGAGCGTCACACGCTCCTAGAGGATCTTCTCCGCTCGCTCCACGACGCTTCTCGAATCCACGATCTGCGCCCAACGCCGAATCCACGGCGTCCAATGTCGAATCCACGACGTTCGACCGAGTCCACGGTCTTCACCCAATAGCACCCTTCGAATCCACGAACGTGCCTCGCTCCGAATCCACGAGAGCGGTTGAACCTTGAATCCACAAGGACACGCGAATCCACGCGCCGATTTTTGGGGTAAATCGTTGTTTTTGGTGGTGATGATCCGCCGAATACTTAGATCAAAGATAGATCGGAAATACCATCTAAGTATTCATTAGTTTGATTCAACTCAAGATGTGAGTATGAAAACCTAGAATCAAACTAATCAATATAGATGAAGAAACATAGAGTATTCTCTAATGATTTCCTTTCTTCTCTATATGTGGATCTAGAGCCGTATAAAATAAGATATGAATATGACGGCTATTTTCCTTTTTTTCTAGAAAAGGAGTCATAGGGTCTATTTATAGGTTAGAAACCCTAGGAAGGAGATAAGAATCAAAAACCTACCATTTCTGGAAATTTTACGGACGGCGATCCGGATCGGATTAGCTGTGATCCGGATCGTCGTAACGAGTCAGGTAGTTCCAGAAAAACGAAGGTTCGGGATCCGGATCGAAGTGCTTGATCCGGATCGTTCATACAGTTCACCAAACATCAACGTTCGGGATCCGGATTGCGAAGCCTGATCCGGATCGTTCAAGGAAAATGGTAAACTCAGTGTTCGGGATCCGGATCAAGAGAGGCTACGATCCGGATTGAACTGGTGTATGAACGAACCACCTTCGGGATCCGGATTGAACAACCTGATCCGGATCCTGAACATGTCCCAAGTCCAGTTTTTGATTTTTATGCAATGAAAGATTCTTCCAAGTGTTTCTACACTACAAGAAGTATTCGGATCACACAAAATCTTTAGTTAAACATACCTGATCATTTTGAATTCTTCTTTCTTGAGATTGAGTTAAATGATCCAACTTTCTTCACCTTCAATCTTCAAGACTTGAAACTTTCACGAAACTACGCCAACGCAAATTCCGTAACAAAAATAAATTAAAAAACTACAACGACAAGAAAATTGAATGTTCTAACAGTTCAAATCAAAGAGCCAAATGGTGAACAGTATCTGTACGCATAGAAGAAGAATCTGTACGCATAGAAGAAGAAAAACAAGAAAATGAGGAAGAAAAGGAAGAAACACACCTTGTTCTAACAAGAACTACGACATTTGATGGGAGAGGGGGAGAGAGGAGAGAGAGAGAGGTTGAAGCTATGGTGTCTCCCACTTGTGGAGTGGTAGAGGGGCAGCAGCGGGATGACAGAGGGGTGGCGGATGGGAGAGAGAAATTGGACTAGGGTTGGCCGAGAAAGAGAGAGAGGAGTGGTGTCACTTGGGGGGAGGTGGAGGGTTGGTCGAGACAGTAGGGTTGGTGTGAGTGGTGTTTACTTGGGTAAGAAGTTGGACTAGGGAGTGGAGTTTAGAAATACAAATATTAGGGTTTATTATATAAATCCTTTATGTATGTTGGTTTTCTCTAAACAAGTCACTTTTATGGGGTATTTAAATAAATTTAAAATGGATTTGGGTCGGGTTCAGGTAGGATTGGGGTGTATCAAAATTTTATCCATATCCTATCCTAAATCTCTTTAGATAATAAAACCTGTCCTATTTACTGTCCCGAATCCGTTTATGCCCTCCTATCTAGCGCCCTATTGGGGGTGGACTGGGGCGGAGCCAGGGATTGAAGTGCCGCCTGTGCCGGGGCGGCACGTACCGTGCCCCTCAATGAGGGGCACGGTACAGGGGGGGGGTCTCGCACCCCCCCCGTCTCGAGCGATACCCCAGGGTATTCCTCGAGACGGAGCGATACCCTGTGGGGTATCGCGGGCCGTGCCGGCCGGCACGGCCCCGTTTTCCTTTTTTTTTTTTTTTTGTTTTTTCTTTATATTGTTTCCTGTTTTTTCTAAAACAGGCATAGTTTTTTTTTTTTTTTTTTTTTTTTTTTTTTTTTTTTTTTTAACTTAGTGCATAGTAATTTTTTTTTTAACTTAGTGCATAGTAAATTACTATGCACTACTGTGCACTAGTCACATGTGCACAGTAGTGCATAGTATTTTTTTTTTAACTTAGTGCATAGTAAATTACTATGCACTACTGTGCACTAGTCACATGTGCACAGTAGTGCATAGTAATTTTTTTGTTTTTTTTTTAAAATGCATCACATGTGCATAGTGTTTTTTGTTTTTTTCCTTTAGATTCTTTTTTGTTTTTTGTTTTTTTCCATTCTCTTCCCACGGGAAGAGGTTTTTTTTATAATTTTCCTCCCTCCTCCCCCTTTCCGTTCCCCCTCCACTTCTCCTTCCTCTCACAGCCTCATCCGGCAAATTTATCCTTTCTTTCTCTTTCTTCATTTCCTTTCCTTTCATTCTCACGCAAGGTCGCAAGCAAATTTTTTTTTTCTTTTTTCATCGCTAAAGAAAAGACGCGGGGAGTGAAAATCAAAGATCTACTTATTAGGTAAGTAAAAATTGTTATAATTTAAGTTTTTATTTAGAATTTTTAAATATTTCATAATTATAAAGCTCTTTTTTTAAAAAAAAATTAAATTAGTTACTTATAAATTATTTAATTTTGAACTATTTTGAGGATTCATTTATTGATCTCTATCTTTATAATTTATAAATAGTTCAAAATTAAATGGATCAATAAATAGATCTTGAAAAGTTTTGAGAAAAAATATAATATTTTTTAATTTTATATTTTATAATTTTTAAAATTTAAAAAAAAATGATAAAATCAAATAATTTTTAAAATTGATATATATAATTTTCTCTTCTTTTTTTTATTATTTTGAATGAATTTTAGAATAGTTATTTGTATGTTAAAAAATTGTGTAGATCATAATGGCACCTAAGAAAATAGAAGATTATGGTTGGCAGCACGGACGAATGATTGATGGAAACAGATTTCATTGGAAGTGTAATTACTGTAATATGGTCGGAATGGGCGGAGGTGTCACCCGCTTAAAGAAACATATCGCGGGAGGTTTTTCTGAAGTATCGAAATGCACTAAAGTTTCTCAGGAAATAAGACATGCAATGAAAACTGAGTTGGAATCTACAAAATTATCAAAACAGAAAATGAGGGATGATCGAGATGAACTAGATAAACGGGCAGCCGAGTATCCCTCTGCTGACCCATATGAAGGTACAGGTGATGAATTTGATATTGATACTAGAGCTGCCATGGAAGCATCTTTACAGGAAAGATGGCAGCAAGATGAAGTCCAACGACATAGAGCACAATTTGCGACATCTCAGTTTGATGCCGGTGGCGGGTCTAGATCTGGCTCTGCGCCATCAGGTTTATCTCGAAGTGGTTCTGTTGGCCGCATGTTCGACAGATTAAAAAAAATACCAAAAGCAAAAAGTAGAAAAGGTCCAAATATTATAGATATAGACCCAATGGCATTTCCTGGTCCAGATGCTCAACAACAGCGTATAGATACAATGCTCAAAAAAGATAAAAAAGGCAGAATTGGTCGAGCAATAGCAAAGTTTTTTCACTTTAGTCATATTCCATCCTATGTAGCAGACAGTCCATATTATAGATCAATGATCACTGCCGTACAAAAGGAGGGTCCAGGAGTTGAACCCCCAACACCGTATGAGATCGCCGGCAAATACCTTGATGCGGAGGTGAATGATATCCATGCATGGATAAAAAATTTCAAACAACAGTGGGAGATGTATAGTGTTACTTTAATGTGTGATAGTTGGACATCACATACACATTTGAGCATCATAAATTTTTTGTTTTATTGCAATGGCAAGGTGGTCTTCCACAAGTCAGTTAATGCGACCGGTCGATTTGAAGATGCTGATTATATATATGCATTATTAGAGCAAGTTCTTGGTGAGATTGGTGAGAAAAATGTGGTACAGGTAGTGTCAGACAATGGTTCAAACTACAAGAAAGCTGGCAAACTACTGATGCAAAGGCATCCACACATATTTTGGACTCCTTGTGCGGCGCATTGTATCAACCTAATGATGTCTGACTTTGGTACGATAAATCGGGTAAAAAAGATTATAGATACTGCACAACGTGTATCTAAGTATCTGTATAATCATAATTGGGTCAAGGCTTTAATGTCCAAATTCATTGGTGGAGAGATCTTACGTCCTGGTATCACACGATTTGCCACAAATTTTATCGCTCTAAACAGTTTCTTGAAAAATAAAAATGGTTTAAAGTCTATGTTTGCATCAAATGAGTGGCAAACATCTCGTTATGCCTCCAAGTCTGATGGAAAGAGTATTGAGCAAATAATTCAGTACACCAAATTTTGGGATTATGTGAAAGAGATTGTTGATATTGTGGAGCCTTTATACATGGTCCTTCGATTGGTGGATCAGGAAAAAATACCTCAAATGGGACACGTCTATCATAAACTGAGGATGGCTAAAGAGACTATCAAGAAAGTCAATCCATTACGATGTCAATCTTATCTAAAAATTATTGACAAACGTTGGGAAGTTCAGATGGGTCGGGATCTGCACCTAGCAGGCAAGTATAAATTATAACAATACTATTTATTAGTGATTATTCAATTGTATTCTTGCATTGTTGATGGAGTTATTTTTTTTTTTTTAATGATAGGTTATTATCTTAATCCGTCGTATCACCATCGTTATAATCTTGGATATGAGGATGAATTATTAAAGGCATTACGAAATGTCATCAGTAGATTGGAAATGGATCCAATGCATGCCGCTCTTGCCATAAATGAGGTACAATAGTCTTTTTAATATATTATTAATTTATTATATGTTAATATGCTAATTCCTCATTATTATAATGTATTATAATATTATAATATTATAATATAGGGAAAAATATTTCGTGAATCCATTGGAACTTTTGGCGATGCGGGTGCAATAAACGGGAGACACAACACCGATCCCAGTAAGTAACTAAATAATTACATATTTTATATTTAACGATAAACTTATTTTGATATAATTTTAATTTTTAATTGGACAGCTGAGTGATGGCTACAATACGGTAGATCAGCAAAACATTTAAAGAAAATTGCTGTGCGCGTTTTATCTCAAACAACAACGTCTAGTGGATGTGAGCGCAACTGGAGTACCTTCGCATTAATACATACCAAAGTGCGTAACCGATTAGCGTACGCTCGATTAGAGAAGCTAGTTTATGTCCACTATAATATGAGGCTCCGTTTAAGATGCATGCGAGCGGAGTATGATAGGGAAAAGGAATTAAAAATTTATGATCCCTTAGATGCAAGTTTTTTCAATGATGAATCAGACCCTATATTTGATTGGCTACAAGACAAAGAGAATCAAGAGGACCCTTTGCTCGATGAGCCTGGAGATCCACCACGACCATTCAGGATAATTGCTGAGGAAGCAGGAGTTACTGATGCAGAAGGATGGGCTAATGAGAATATAGAGGGGTCTCATAATCAGTTAGGTAATGTGCAAGAACAAGCATCTTTGGGCGAAGAATCACAAAATCCCGTGGATGACTCTGATGCAGAATTTGAGCGTCTTATGATGGGACCTGGACATGGTCGCCCACGTCGTACTCAAAGTCAATCAGAAAAAGAGAAGACATCGTCTGTCGCAAAGAGACCTTCAACAACAGTCATAAGTGGTAAGGGTAAAAAAATTATGACATCGAAGGATCCATTAGATGCAGCTGATGCAATCTCGCTTGATGAAGATAGCGATACATCGACTCCATCAGATTCTGAGTTACCACGGTCCAAAAATGAATGTAGCGATGACGATGACACCACCAATAGCAGTGGGGATGGTGGTGGGGATGGTGGTGAATGCATTCCACCAACACAACAGGAGGGTGGAGACGAGGGCAGAGGTGGTCTTATATTTACTGAAGAGCAAAATTTCACTCATGCCACTCAAGATGCCGATCATGGGTCGAGACCACGTCAAACATCTGGAGTGGTATATGATCGCAGAAAAGGTAATAGGCCCTCACAACACGATTATAGGGAGATGAGAGAGGGTTTGGAAGCGGTGTCAACTGGGCACCCACGAAGGGATGATAATTTGCGCACACAGTTTGATAGTACTTCAGATTCATCGTATCCCTCATATCAACATGGCTTTTATGGAGAGAGATATGATTATGATCCATCCATACCTTCATATAGTGAAAGTTCGTATGCCGAATCGTATAGTGATAATACTGCATATCCACATTATCCTTATGATGGTGCAGTCCATATGCCAGTACAAGTAACTGTTGTCGATCATATCAGCGATCCAATTGCATATGGACATTACGTACGCCAATTCAATGACATATATCACGAATATATGACTTTTTCACAATACCAGGAATATTTATACCAACATTGTCAAATAAATCTGATATCTGCAGATCACACTATGCCATATGATCAACCGCGACAATCTATGTGGAATTAAGCAGTCTTCTCTCTATAAATATGTAAGTTTAAATACTTATTATACTTGTGAATTTATTTATTATATTGTTATTTCTATTCTCTATGAGATATAGTTGTACTTTATATATAAAAAATAATTATCAGTATGTTAATTGGTGAGTGTAGTAAGCTATATATAGTCAATATTCATAATTTTTTGACTAAACAGTTCAAAACAATATTATAAGAGCTTATTGGGAACAAAAAAAACAAAAAAAAACCGTGCCAGAGCGTGCCACTGGGAGGTCATGCGTATCCATCGGCACGCAAGCGTGCCACGTGTCGGCACGGGGGCGTGCCGGTACCGTACCGTGCCAGGCGGCGAGCGGCACGCCCTCGTGCCACGGCACTTCGAACCTTGGGCGGAGCTCCACCAACTTGGATCCATTTGCATCTCTAGTAATCACGTCTCCAATGTGGTTCTTTACGAACCATAGTAATGCTTTCGGTATCTCACTAGTAAAGAAATATGTCAAAGGGGGAGTGGAAGATAATATTTTAATAGAGTGAAAATGTAAGAGAGTTGGCTTATAATGTATAGAAGTTTTATATGGTACAGTTCATGGATGCTTCCATCATTGACTAAATGGGTACGGATGCTGATCCCTCACCATTTTGAAGCTGTGAAGCTTGTTCATCACATAGTGCAATGAAAGGGTGCCGTATGTTCCTTCCAGTTTGATGATGCGACTATTAAAAGAAATAAATGGATTCATTGGTCTAATGACTGCTACTTATTTTTAAATGGAAGGATGCTTAATGTTTTAGATATGCATCTTACTGATAGCAAGTGTATACTGATAAATACTAGTAAATGACCATTAATGCTAAACAGTTAGTACAGTCTATAATTAGCAATCCATCTACTACATAGCAATACAAAATTTTGAATCAAAATGCATATATATCTAAACCTTGTATGCTTGTAACTTCTAAGCTTTGTGTTGAACAGAAAGTAACCGTGTGTTTGCTACCGGACTGAACAACTTTGGACAGCTTGGCATAACCTCTTCGAAAAGCCATATGCTAGTATGCTTTCCTCCGATTTATTTTTTTCATTCTGTCCATCAGTAGATGTACGTAATTCTTGTTTCATGTAATTTATTCAAACCAATGAGATCTTTGCATCTTGTTTTCTATTTGTATGTTTAGTGGCTTGACTTTTCTAGAATTAGCTACATTCTCAAAACTTGAGGGTTGAGACCATCAATGTCTTAATAATTATTAAAAGAGGCAAGCTAAGTTAGGATTATTTGGTCGATCAACTCTGGATAGCAACTAACTATATGTCTTCATCTCAATAATAAAGGAAACTTTTTTTCATGCTATTTTGGATATATCTTTTTTTATGGTTCATATTTGGGTGTCTAGTACAACATAAAACTACTATATAGAAGTTATCCATGTTCAAGTAATCAATATAATATTTATCGAGTGATTTCACGAAGCCACATCATCAGCCTTGCTGAAAACCCTTTAAAAAGTTTAAAATTTTCTAACGATCTAACTTTGAATTTATAAGATGGAAATATCTTAGTATTTTATTAAATATATTTAAAGAGATAAAATTTAAATTAAATTAGATAAAGCTAGATTATGACTTGATCCCATTTGGACTCTGAATAGAAATCAAAATAAAATAAACAACATTTTAGGGATACAGTAAAATAGATAAAAACTTGCTTTAAATAAGATAGATTTATTTGGATCAAATGACTATAATATTTCTATCTCTATTTTAGACTAGATTTTGGTTATAAATGTATAAATCCCCGACTAGATTCTGAATTATATTTATCCTGTTTCTCCCTTTCTTTTACAATTCTACTCCTAATAATTATCAACTTTCTTTTTATTAAATATATGTATTTTGTTTCTTTTGAAGTTTTTTAGCAATCATCTTTTCTTAGCTGCATATATGTAACATTTTTATTTTCTCACTATTTTACATATTTAAATCATTATTGACTGTTAAAGATTAATTAATTTCTTAAATTTTTGACTACATGTTATATAACATAATTTATTTATTATAAAATTGGCATAGGCATTGCATGGCTATAAATTTAGTCTGAAATAAAGTTCAATTCAGGCATCTACTGTTCATCTACTATTTTTGGATGATTCTTTGTGGTTTGGTTAGTTTAGAAAACAGTTCCACTTGGGAAAAATAGCAATATTCTTTTAATATATTGTACTAGAATTAGGTGGTTGTACATAAGTGGTTAATCAAGTTATGTTTAAAGAGAGAGAAAGCGATCAATGCAGTCTCCTATAAATAGTTAAGTATGTATGCTAACTTAGTGCTGAACTTGATGTCTTGTGGTCTTTGACTAAAAAGGACGCTCTAGATAAATTAAGAGGAAATGAATGAGAAAGGCAGGAAAGCATGGTTGAAGATTGAATTAATCCTACTCAAGACTGTAGGGAGTAGCCATATGGTAAAAATTATAGCTATGAGAACATCAAAGAAGTTAACTGAATGCAAAGAGAGGTCTAACCTTGATCCTTTGAGAACTTTACTGTACTTTAGGGACGAGAATGTTGGTCAACTTGAAGGAGACTCGAAAGGAACAGTGAAGACGTGAACTTTGTTAGTCGTGCCAACAATAATATCACAAGGATTATGCAAAGATAACTATAAGAAAGTTATTTGGTTTCTAGATATTTAGAGAACTTGGACCTTAGAGCTTCATGACATAGTAAGAAGTAGAGTTTCAGGAGGAAATTAGGAGCTTCGAGGTTACCAGTGATACAACCAGAAAAAAGTAGGAACACTGCTAATGATTCACAACTCCAATTGTTAATACTCATGTTTTTTATTGTTTTTCTTTTTATTGATAGCTTTATTTGAATGTTTTGGTTAAACTTTGATTAGGAAGTGGCAAAAATAGGATAATTAATCCGAAAAATTCTGCAGCAGTTCTGTAGTAGAAGTTTGTGTAGCTGTGGGTACTGTAGCAGCTAGTATTATAGAGGCCCAGGGTAGTAGGGAGAAAATAAGTGAACACTTTGAAAGTTGAAGCCAAAATTAAATCCTAAAAGTACACCCAAATAGTACGATAATTAACATGAAGTATTTTACATTCTCGTCCCACATATCCATTGCTTGTCTTATGTAGATTGTCTTCGGTTTTGTTTATGTCATTATTGTTTTGACCATAATGCATTTATAAGGTATACAATATAATCTGTGCTTAGTTTATCCAGAGTCTTGGCATAACACCTGCATCAAACCAATCATTAATTTCTGTTTTCCTATTTATGTAGGAGCCTGTTGAAATTTTTGGACTGCCTGAGAAAGTCGTTGAAATTTCAGCTGGTTACCATCATTCTTGTGCAATTACGGGTGAGAGAAAGAAGCAAAGGATATGGGTATCGTGTTTCGTTGAATGCTAAGTGCTAACCTTCCTTTGATATCATAAATAAGCTCAATCTGTAGTCTTCGTATATGGCAAGGCAATCAATAAAGGTTCATGCTGAGTTTAAGAAAGCTGAACAAATACAATTATTTTAGCTGCTTTAGTGTGTTACCTATTAGCATGACGTTCAGATCAAACCAAAAAGTGAATGGAAATAAATGGCAGCTTCAAAGACAATACTCGTAAACAATACTCAGAAAATTTAATGCGGCTGATGTTATAATATTGGTTTCACTAGTGTTGTTATAAAAGATTAACAAAAGAGACTATATTTGTGGAAGTTGGTGATTGTAAAATAAGCATCATGGGACTTGATATTCATTTCCATGAAATCTATGCAAATGATCCTACCCTTTATTCTCATCTGAAATGAATACTTAACATATTCTAATTCATTAAACAGTTATATTCTCATTCTTTTTGTTGTCCTAAAATTGACGGTTGACACGTACTGAGCTGATTAAATCCTTTAGAATTTGTTTTTTGTTATTCTTTATTTCATGTCCTTATGTGCTTACGATGTTACAATTACTCTTAGGGCATGTTTGGTTTGAAGTATTTGAGCGTCGGAATGGAAATAGGAATAAGTCATTCCCATTGTTAGCATTTGGATTGAGGGATTGGTATTCCGATTCCCATTCTGGGAGGATTCGAATCCCTTAAGGGCATGTTTGGCTCAAAAAAGGATTTGAAATCGGAATAGGAATGAAAATAGGCCGGAATCGAAAACGGAATAATAAAAATAATAATTTGTTTGGTTCATAAGAGGAATCGGAATCGGAATCGGAATCGGAATCGTAATCATGTCCAAATTGAAATTAAAAAAATTTACTTTTTTATTGTAATTTAAATTTGTTATTCAAATTTTTAATTAAAATTTGAATCTAAATTTGGACTTACAATTTGTATTTTAAATTTAATTTTATAATTCAAATTTAAGGTCAAAGGCAAAATTTAAATTTAAAACTATAAATTAAAATTTAAAAAATAAAATTTGAATTTTAAATTTGAAATTATGATTTAATCTAATAAATTTATATTTTTTACATTTTAATTCAAATAATTATTAGTGAAGTTTTTTTTTTTCTCAATTACTCTAGAATCAAAGTTGATTCCCATCATAGAAGTGGGTCTTTTTTGAGGGATTCGAATCTCCCTAGAATGAAAATCAGAATACCAATCTCTTAATCTAAACACTAACAATGGGAATAACTTATTCTGATTTCCATTCCAAGTTTCAAATACTTCAAAGCAAACATGCCCTAAAAATGACTCCCATCTCCATGGTTGGAGTCAACTTTGATTCCAGAGTGATTGAAAAAGTTATTTTTTCCACTAATAATTATTTGAATTCAAATATAAATCATATAAATTCATTAGATTAAATCATAATTTCAAATTTGAATTTGAAATATGAAATTTAAATTTAAATTTAAATTTCTTAAATTTTAATTTATAGTTCTAAATTTAAATTTTGACTTTGACCTTGTATTTGAATTGTAAATTCAAATTTTAGGTTCAAATTGGGTTAAGTTCAAATTTAGATTCAATTTTTTATTAAGAATTTGAATAACAAATTGAAATTTCAATAAAAGTGTAAATTTTTTTGAATTTCAATTTTGAATATGATTCTAATTTCGATTCCAATTCCTCTTATGAGCCAAACAATTTGTTATTTTTATCATTCTATTTTCAATTCTGGCCCATTTTCATTCCTATTCCGATTTTGATTCCTTTTCTGAACCAAACATGCCCTTTGATTCGCCCTTTTTTCACCTAGGAATCGTAATCGTAATGCAAATTCGTTGGTATGTGGGATTCCCATTTTAATTCCGATTCTTGTGTAGAATAGGAATCCCCCAATCACCCCTTTTTCCAATACGGCCTAAGAGGCCGAACTAGAACTTGAATCCTAGCAGAATGAACGTTTGTTCCAAAAATATGTCAACTATATTTTGAAATTAAATATATTTTTTGAATTCGATTTTTAATCAAAATATAAGTTTAACTTTAGAAATTAAAATTTTAATTTTTAATTTTGATTTAAACTTAAATTTAAATTTAATCAAGAATTTTGAATTTGATCTATGAATTTAACTTTAAATTTCAAAATTTAAATTTTTTATTAAAATTTAAAATTAAATTTATGGATTTAATTTGGAATTTAAATTGTAATTTTAAGTTTGAATTTGAATCAAATCGAAAATTAATTTTATATTTTGAATTGTCCACTCAACTTTAAATTTTAATTGTTAAAAAATTTACATTTAAAATTTTGGCTTATCATTTTAAAATTTTGATGTAAATTTTTAATATTTAATTTTTAGTTTGAATTTAAATTATAAATTTAATTCCACGTTTTGAGTTGCGAACTCAATTTTAAATTACTTTTATATTTTAATTTTATTTTAATTATTTTTTTGATAACCAATTTTTTTTTTATCACAACTAGATAGTGAAAACAGGAATCAACTATTCCGATTATGATTGTTATTCTAAACCAAACATATTGAGAGATTTTACCATTTCATTCCCGATTCCGAACCATTCCAATTTCAATTCTGATTCCATTTCTTATTTTGAACCAAATGCCCCCTTAAGTTTAGCAGTGAAATCAAAATTTTAAACTTTAGGTATTCATTTTGAAAGCCCTGTATGTTAGGTAGTAAAATAAGAACTTTTAAAGGTAATGTATCTATTTCAGAATGCGCTATAGTTTAGGTATGTTTATACATTTCTACTTTTGTAATTTAGCCTTAATACTTATAGTTTTGTCCTTTGATAGATTTATTGTTTTACTAATGCATTATTCTAGGTAATTTTATTTATAATAGGTAATAATTTAACTTTTGGACAGCTTTCTTGTATTGATGGTTCTTCCGAACTATTGCTTTTGCTTTTTTGATTTAGATAATGGGAAGCTCTTTGTTTGGGGAGACAACTCCAATGGTCAGCTTGGTCTTGGAAGAAGTAATGCTATTATTCTTTGACTTAACTTTCTTTGATCAGTTAACAATATATATATATATATATATATATATATATATATATATATATATATATATATATATATATATAGAGTCCGGCTACTATACTATTAATAGTACCAAGTTATTGGTGCTATCAAGTTTTCTATCCTTAGATCAACCCCTTTGATCATTTTCACCCATTAGATTTTACTATTTCCCAACAACCTATTAAATCCAGGGGGCCCACTATCATCTCAGCCACATATATTTTAATCCAAGGGTTAAAAACTTAATAGCACAAATAACTTGGTACTATTAATAGTATTCCAGCCTAGCTCTTTCTCTCTCTCTCTCTCTCTCTCTCTCTCTCTCTCTCTCTCTCTCTCTCTCTATATATATATATATATATATATATATATATATAGAAGAACTAGGCTACTATGCTATCGATAGCACCAAGTCCTTGGTGCTATTAGGTTTTTGAACCTTGGATGAGGAGATGTGTGGTTAGGATGATAGTGGTCTTCTTGGGTTTAGTGGGTGGTTGGGAAAATAGTATGATCTAAAGGATGGAAATGATCCAAGGGGTAGATCTAATGGTGGAAAACTTGGTAGCACCAAATGCTTTGTGCTATTGATAGCATAGTATCCGGACTCTATATAGAATTAGACTACTATACTATCAATAGTACCAAGCACTTGGTACTATTGACTTTTTGACTCTTGGATGAAGGTATGTGCGGTTAGGATTATAGTGGCCTCCTAGGGTTTAGTGGGTTGTTGGTGAAATAGTATAAACCATAGGGGATTACTATAATTCTAAACGCACATCCGTTCATCTAAGGGTTAAAAAGTCAATAGTACCAAGTGCTTAATACTATTGATAGTATAGTTGCCGGACTCTCGCTTTCTCTCTATATATATAGTTCGTCTTGGGTGCTTTCAATAGGACATGAATAGTGCATGCTATTAACTTTCTAGCAGTTAGATGCATGCAATACCGTTCCACCTACCACCACTAAACCCTATGCATACAAGGGTTAAAAAGTTGATAGCAAGGACTAATTGTGGGTGTTTGGCCTAGCTTTTAGAAAGTGATTTTGAGCCTGAAAGTGAATTTTGGCTGAATAAAACGGTTGACAACCTCGTTTTCAAAATTTGATTCTGATTTTCAGAATCAGTTTACTGATTTTTTGAGGGCCAAAATTTGAAAGAGTTAAAACCTTCTTCAAATTTGATTTTGATTTTGGACTCAAAATTTAAATTTTTATTTTGATTTTAGAGTACAATTTTAAATATAAATTCAAATATAAGTTTTAAATTTTAATTTTTAAATTTGAAATTTGAAATTTAAAATTTAAAATTAGATATTAAATTTCAAATTTCAAATTTCAAAATTCAAATATCAAAATTCAAAATTTTAAATATCAAATTTTAAATTTCAAAATTTTAAATATTAAATTTTAAATTTTAAAATTCAAATTTGAGATAAAATTAAAATTTTGAAAATTTAAAATTTTAAGTTTTAATTTTCTAATTACAAATTTAAAAATTTTAAAATACAAAATTTAAAATTTTAATTATTAATTTGGAATTTTAAAATTTAAAATTTATATATTCAAATTTTAAAATTTAAAATTTAAATTCAGAATTTTAAATTTCAAATTTGAAATTGAATATTTAAATTTAATTTAAAATTTGAAATTGAAACTTTAAATTTAGATCTAAAAATTTAAGTTTTAATTTTCAAAACAAAATTTGAATTTTTAATTATTAATTTTGAATTTAAAATTTAAAATTTAAGTTTTAAATTTTAAATAAATTTTGAATTTACATTTTAAATTTGAAATTGAAAATTTAAATTTAGATTTAAAAGTTCAAATTTAAAATTTAAAATTTAAATTTTAAATTAAAATATCAAATTTTAAATTTTTGTGCAAATTTAAATGTAAAATTTAAAATTTGAAATTTACATTTAAATTTAAAATTTAAATCTAAATTCAAAATTTAAATTATTTGAAATAAAATTCAATAAAAAAGTTATTTTTTGCAAACAGCAAAATATTTTTACTCAACAGGTTTATAAAATCAGTTAAAAAATAATCTGTCTCCATCTAAATTCAACCAAACGCCCTACAACTTTTAACCAAAATCAATTCTGCAAACCAAAAATCAATTATGTAGAAATCACTTTTCCGGAATTTAGGCCAAATGTGCCTTTATGTGCAGTTAGAAGCACTCAAGTTGGGTTATATATATATATATATATATATATATATATAGAGAGAGAGAGAGAGAGAGAGAGAGAGAGAGAGAATTAGGCTACTATACTATTGATAGTATTAGGGCCTTATTGCTATAGATTTTTTGACCCTTGGATGAAGGGATGTGCGGTTAGGATTATAGTGGTCCCCTATGGTTTAGTGGGTTGTTAGTGAAATAGCATAAATCCTAGAGGACCGCACATCCCTTCATCCAAGGGTCAAAAAGTCTATAGTAGTAAGACCCTAATACTATCAATAGTATAGAAGCATTACTCTATATCAAGGATTAAAATGCCGTGGCACGGGGGTGTGCCGGCCGTTGCCTGGCACGATACAGCACAGGCACGCTTGCGTGCCGACGGGCATGCACAACCTTCGAGTGGCACGCTTTGGCACGGTCTTATTTTAGTTTTTTCTGTCCAATAAGGCTTTAGAATGTTATTTTAAAACTTTTAGTATACTATTTATAAATTTTGGCTATATATTGATTTGTCTTGATCGAATGTCAATAATAGCTTACTTACTAGTTAGTAGCTTAATATAGTAATAGTTTTCTTTATAGGTGAAGTTAAATACAAGTACAACTCATAGAGAAAATTATTTTTTTCTTTGAATTTTTATAAAAATTTGCTAAATCCATTCGTATTGATTTGATGAAGGATCATATGATGACTAGACTAAACTAGAATGAGACCCCAAGTGCACTGATAGTTTTTTTTCATTTTCAAATTTTTATAAAATATTTATGATAAAATAAAGAAATTTATTTTTTCTAAAATTTTTAAAAAAATTATAAAATATGTCCATGAAAATTTAATAGTAAACCATACTATGAATAAATTAAGCAATAATAAAAATTGATTAACTTTTTTTTTTTTTTTTTTATCTATCTTTTATTTTTTAGAATTTTAAAAATTATAAAATATAAATCCGAGAAAATTAATTTTTTTAAATTTTTATGAAAAATTTGCAAGTTCATCCAAGAAAATTAATTTTTCGTAAATTTAAATAAGAAAACTTGTGCAATTTATTTATAAAAATTTAACACTAAATCATATAGTATATACATTAAGCAAATTTAAATATCAATTATTTCTATTTAGTTTTCGATTTTATTAGAATTCTTATATTTCTAAATCTAATAATAAAATTTTCATAGTTAAGAATATTTTAAATCTCACATAAAATACTAAATCCGTACAAAAAAAATAAAAATGGACTATATAATCATTAAATCAAGTGGATATATTTTCAAATTTTTGTAAATTGTTAATAAAAATTTGTATAATTTCATATTTCTTTACAAAGGAAACTTTGCAAGTTAAATATATTCTAAGCTTGCGTTTGGTTCGGGTATAAGAAAAATTTGGTTATTCCTGGGATAGATATAAGTTATGGTATTAGCAGGAACTAATGTTAATTTATGTTTGGTTGAGTATAAGAGTTATACCGGGTATAAAGAAAATTATGTTTGGTAAATTATAGAAGAGTAAGAAGATTAAAGGGGATATAAATTTTTATTTCCTATTTTGCCCTCTATGATATAATTATAAATTAAATCATTTTTTCATTATAATTTTGAAACCATTAACTATTAGATTAGTTAATATTACTACATATATTACTACATATGATGTAGTAATATTTGCTAATCTAATAGTTAATGGTTTCAAAATTATAATGAATACAAAATTATAATTTATTTTATAAAATATTCTATCATTATAAGCATTTATAAATATTTAATAATTAATTTTTAATACAGCTCGAATTTTTTAAAATTAATTTAAATTTGTTATAGGCATGATTAATACTATAAAATAATTATTAAAATATAACATCGTGAATCTAGTACTAATCATAAATAGAAATTTCGCAATCAATTATAAACAAGCCAACATACCAATGAAAAACATTCTGAATGTGAATAGAAGCTGATACATACTAACATTGTAATTGCTATCAATAATAAACATTCAACCAAGCACATGTGGGAAATAATGAAATAGCGTTGTAATCTCATAAAACATGCTAATCAACTTATTTTTCAAGAAATGTCATAACACAATCGAAAGGTTCTAATATTATATAGACAACATAATAATTAGCACATTCAATCACATATAATTCAGTCCATATAATACAACCACATCACTTACATATAATCGCATACAATAGTCTATATAATAAAACCACATTACTAACATACAATCACACATAATACAGTCATTTACATTCACATTACTTACATACAATCACATATAATACACTATTTTACAATCACATAATTTGCATACAATTCGATATAATACAATCCATTATACATCTAACTTCTACTATTCCATAACTGGTCAGTTATAATTGTGCGCAACTTGTCGCCCCTGCGTGATTCTGTTGTACCAACATAATCACCCGTTTCGTCGTCATCAACTTCCCTAGGTTGTTCCTCTAACTCTTCGTTAAAGAAACGATCATTACCTTGGTGTCGTCGAATGAAATTGTGAATAACGCAACATGCCATCGCAATATGACATTGGACTTTATATGGAAACGGTGTTGCAACAGTCAAAATCTTGAACCGCTTCTTTAATATACCAAATGTTTTCTCCACCACATTTCTCAATTGAGCATGTCGATGATTATATAGGTCGCGCGGATTTCGATGAGTGCGACCACGTGTGTTTGCATCAAATTGGCTAAGGTGGTAACGCTCCCCTCGATATGGTGCAAGGAATTTTCCTGTATTTGCATAGTCTGAATCTACCAAATAATATTTGCCTATAGATTTTACGAAACATGTACAATAAAATCTAGTCAATTTTTAAATTCACCATGATAAAACTAATGTACGACAAATGAAGTTCCATATACCTTCAGGAACTGTGAAACCTCCACTTTCGCAAGCCCGTTAGAGTGCTCGCATGCCAGCTGCTGATCCCTCCCAACCAGTGCAGACAAATAGAAAGTGATGGTCAAAGGATACTGCAGCCATCATATTTTGAGAAGTAAATTCTTTGCGGCATCGAAATCTCGGTTGCTTGCTCTTGCTGACAACAGCGGGAATATGTGTTCCATCAATCGCACCAATTGCATTCTGCCAGTAAACATCAAACATACTAAATCATATATTAAAATATCGAAATGACACATAAGTAGAAGCACAAATATGAAAGCTTACATATCTTGAAAGGGTGAAATTTGCACTATCTCTAATTTGGGAATGCACCGGAACATTTTTCGGCGGAAGTGTTATGTAATCGTCTTTCAACGTCACAATCGCCCGAAGCACATTGTTGAAATGTCGACTGATAGTTTCACCCGAATGTTGAAATATTTCAGCAATTACCCTATTGGCCACACCATGACTTACGCAAAACAGAAATATTCCTAACTGTTCCTCAATTGTCATATTTCTTGTGCTTTGTACCAATCCCTTTCGTACGAGCTCATCGCGCAGTGCAATGAAAGTCGTGGTCGGCATTCGAAAGTGATTGTACCCACGCTCTGGATGGCCATTCAAGATATCACATATTAACTGATGCCCTGTAAAAGGACGAGTACGACACGGTTGCTTGTCGACGGTTTCACTAAATGTCATGTAACCTTGATTCAGCAACATCGCAAATACATCATCCCAATAGTCGTTATCATCATCTAAAAGGTCCATTAAGTTGGTATTGATTGTGGAGGAAAACACATTACCATAATTCGAATCACCCATCAATGCTGTAAGTACATTATAGATTGAACAGTGACAATCGCAACATATGACGTTGAAAAACAACATTACTTCAAGCATGCTAGTACGATAGTCAATATTTACAAAGTACACTTAACATCATGAAAAGTAAATAGAATTGTCTTCTGAGCATAATACATAAGATTTAAAAGTCTGAGGATAATGCAAAGGCATAAACATATAACGAAAACTACAAACCAGGAAAGTATTGCTTATATAATACATTCTGCATTGTGACCTGTCGATCAACCCACATTAAAGCTAAGTCGTCTGTCATCGTCATAAAAAGTTGACTATTATTTTCATCTTTCAATGCGTCCCCTGTAATAAGCACTTTTTCTGGACTAATTCCGGGTAGCGCATAGACTCGGGTCATGCATTCCTGAATGGTTGGAATAATAGGTTTGTTCATCTTTTCGCTCTGATAAATTTCACGTGCAAGCTCAAGCTTTTGCCTGCCTATTTCAACCATCTCAGTCATTACAGTAATCCCGGCATCGGTTTTTCGCCTCCGTCCCCCAGAGGACGAGGCATTTCTGGGTGGAGGGTTTGTGGGTTGTGGGGAGCGTGGTCGTCTCCCTGCAGAGCTATGACCGCTACCACTAGCACTACCACCGACATTGGGGAATCCAGGAGGAGGGCTTGGGGAGTGGGAGGTTTGCGTCGACCTGATATTCGCATATTGAGGCGACGCCGAAGATCCTGCTTCAAATGGACTAGGTAAGAGATTGAAAGCCGACATTCTTACTCCAAGTACACTATCATCCTCACCAGGGGAAGATGAGGATGAACTATGAACAGTTTGAGCTGCAGGTATATTTGAAGAAAAGCCATATCGGCCGGTGGCCGTTGTTTTTTCGGTCAAGAACTCTAGATCCTTATATGCTGGAAACGGTTTATCTCGACATTTTTCATATGCCGGATTTTCCTGGAGAAAGATTAATGGAAAGTTTAATGTAAATTATGCATATAGTACGGGAGACTTTAGTAAAACATTATGGATTATAGGTTAAATTTACCGCTATCACTGCATCCCAGTCACTTGGATCACCTGCAGTCGGGATATTGTTAACATAGTCCCATCCCCATCCACTCTTGTTGGCTAAGCAGTTATAAAGCATGAAAGTGCGTTTTAAAACTTTTAGCCGATTCTTTATTTGTTCTTTGGTCAATTGCGAATTATTCCTAGCATTGAATCCAGAAAGGATGCGAACCCAGGCTACATTAATGAACGACCCATTAACGTAGTTCCCTACTGTGTGCTCTTCGGTGAGCAAACACAATAAACTGGAGTCCATATTTTCCGACCAATTTTGTGTTCGCGTATAAGTTTGGGCACGCAGCCCGAAACTACCCTCCTGAGAACCTATGATATTTGGGAACGCCTCAAAAGCCACACTCTTTTTTGCAACAGTCTTGGTATGTTTCTTGAATGGACGCATCTGGAATAAGAGTTATATGATATATACGAAGGCACAATGATAACAATAAGTAAAGTACAAATTAATGTGAATTACTTAGGTAGTTCAATAGTGAAGCATACAAGATGAAATGGTCGATTTCAAATTAATCGGTGCTATCTAATTGAATGGGTAATGACGGGGAATTTCAATTATTGCAACTAGCGCATCCTCACATGTGGCATTTGAACTCTGATATTGCCAAAAATATACATTTATACTTATGAAAATAGTTGCATTTTACTATATTTAAATAGTAATTGACTCAATTGATTGCCAAATGGTATGGGGGTGCAGTGGATTGTAAATCCATGCCATCCATCAGATACTTATGGCAACCGTCATCATCGTCGATATTTTTAGCATATCTTAAGCAACAGGGGGATAGGCCGCATACACACAAACATCACATAAGATGGCAGCAGGGTGAAAGGCAGCATACACACGAAAGAGCACATAAGATGGCAACAGAGTGATAGGCAACATACACACAAACAGCACATAAGATGGCAATAGGGTGATAGGCAGCATACACACAAATATTACATAAGATGGCAATAGGGTGATAGGCAGCATACACACAACCAGCATACAAGATGGCAACAGGGTGACAACCAGCACACAATATGGCAACAAGATGGCAACAGGGTGACAACCAAACACAAGATGGGCATACTTTTTTGTTGTCTTCCGAACCTGAGAAGAAGCAAACACAAGATGGTTCTGGGGAAGCTTGCTCGCTCGATCGGAGGAAGAGGGGGAAGGAAGAAGCTTGCTCGCTGCGCTCGAGGAAGAGGGGGGACGCTTTGCTCGGTGCGATCGAGGAAGAGGAGAAAGAGGAAGGTGCCTCAGAGACTGTGCGGCGGCAGGGAAGCGGAGAGGGTTCCGGGGAAGGTGCCTCGGAGAGCGTGCGGCGGCAGGGAAGCGGAGAGGGTTCCGGGGAAGCGTGGAGACCGTGCGGCGGCAGGGAAGTGGAGAGGGTTCCGGGGAAGGTGCCTCGGAGAGCGTGCGGCGGCAGGGAAGCGGAGAGGGTTCTGGGGAAGCGCGGAGACTGTGCGGCGGCAGGGAAGCGGAGAGGGTTCCGAGGAAGGTGCCTCGGAGACCGTGTGGCGGCAGGGAAGCGGAGAGGGTTCCGGGGAAGGTGCCTCGGAGACTGTGTGGCAGCAGGGAAGCGGAGACGGTTTCGGGGAAGCGCGGAGACCGTGTGGCGGCAGGGAAGCGGAGAGGGTTTCGAGGAAGGTGCCTCGGAGACCGTGCGGCGGCAGGGAAGCGGAGAGGGTTCCGGGGAAGCGCGAAGATTGGTCGGTCGAGGAGAGGGTTCCGTGGAAGCTTGCTCGCTTCGATCGGAGGAAGAGGGGGAAGGAAGAATCTTGCTAGCTGCTGCGATCGAGGAAGAGGGGAAAGAGGAGGGAGCTTGCTAGCTACTGCGATCGAGGAAGAGGGGAAAGAGGAGGGAGCATCGGAAACCGTGCGGGGCAGGGACATCCAAGCTATTCCAGCTGGGGGTGGGATGTCACGCTCCGAGTTTTGAAAAGCAGGCTAATTTTTTTTTTTTTTTTTTTTTTTTTTAAATCAGAGTTTGAAAACAGCCAGGCGCGACAGACCGCCACATATATAGAAAATTCTCAATTCCCTTCCTGGAATTGAGCCTTTTCTATACATGCACGGCTAAGCTTTTGCAACAACATCAGAGTAACTAAACTACGTATAACTAAACAATTAAATTACAACAGGTTATGATTACAACTCTTTTACATAATTTGCGGAATAATTAAAAGTAGCGGCTGCCATGGGTCGATTGCTAATACGGAACCTCACCAACACGTCCCGACATCCCAACACCCGAACGACCTGAAAAACAGTCACCCAGGGGGTGTGAGATACATCGACAGTGTATCCCAGTGGGCACGACGAGCCGAGAAATAGCTAATCGTACCTACTGGATACAATAATCTGCGGATAGTAAATAGATCGATAGGTAAAGCTGAATAATCAATAAATCACGATATAACTGAGCAGATATGGGTACAGAAATATCAGAATCAATCATGGTGATAATCAAATATAACTGAGCAGAAGTACTGAAATAAAGCATGCTAGTACATGGAAGTATATAAGCTATGCATCAATCAAAGGACAGCAACTACCCAATCATATGCCACTATTGGTCTCACAGAACCTCAGGCAAAGATATCAAAGCAGAACCAACCACAACCATACTGGATTCCACCTAGCCGAGCTGAACAGCAACCTCGTACCATTGATATAGCCAAGAGGATCCTCGTACCAAACGGTACAGCCGAGAGTTTCCTCATATCGGTACAGCTGAGGGGCTCCCCGTACCCAGTGATACAGCAAGAGGGGATAGCTCACGGGTCAACCAGACCCTTTATCGGTAAAGAACGCAATGTGGGTGATCAATCCCACAGCGTACGCGAGTGAATAGCAGGTGCACAACCATCATAATGCAAATGCTCAAGCTCACGGTCCACAGACCGGGTAATCGGCAACGTGCCGGAAATCCCCACAGGGATGCAGATGTCTGTATATCAATCATGGTCAATCATGCATATCTGAATATAAAAGCAAGTATCTCTGGATATAGATATAGTATAACAAGTGACAGATGTGAAAGCAATCAACAGGCATGATCAGACCATGAAAATCTACTGTACTGATGCGCAGATGAACAGGAAAAGTCCAAATAATATCTATCATCTAGGAACATGAAACATATAGGCATAATCATGAAGGCTAAATCAAGAACAGGTGTCCGACTGGACTAAAGCAACCAGAGGGCCGAAAAGATAAAGCCCGGACCGAAGATAACCCACCCGTGTGTAGGCGGACCAACGACTCCAACAAAAGGCTCGTGGGCCGAAGTCAGACTGCAAGGACCTGAATCACGAATACTAATCAGGGACGGATAACAACATCTACAAACTGTTCTATTACATCGAAGTACACGAAACTCGCGCCGAAAGCCGTTAAACCTACGATTTCGCCGATTTACGGTTCGTTAACCGATTCCCGCTTAACGAAGACCAACAGACCTCTAACAAAAAGCTTAGAGATCACATACACACTGCCCAAGATAGTCCACAAAGTCACATTTGCAACTTGGTCCCTAGTGTTCTTTAAAATTGCATAAATACACTAATTTAAACACTGTTTTGGTTCGTTCTCACAATCCGGGAGGTTTTAACCTACGCCGTGAATTACAGTAGGTAGATCTTGACGCAAGCTAACCCGTGCTCACTGATTTGAGTGGACACGCAGCCCGAAAACACAATCGGGTCCAAGATTACATAGTTCACAATAGGCTTAATATTGTAAATCACCTAACCACTTAATCAAATCCTTAAATAGCATGAGCACCATGTTTATTAGGGTCTACAGAGTCTAAGGCTTACCTCAGGTGCGACGCAGATCGGCCGGAAAGATCGCCGGAGCAAGGTGACCGAGTTGCACCTTAGCTAGAGCTCGGTTTGGCCGAGGCTGGGTCATCTTCCCATACAGAGACTTTTGTGCCAAAGCACTTGGATGCAGGGACTCTAAAAGGTCAGTAAAGCTTACCTGGGTGATCCGCCGTCGACTGGAGGCGTCGGCGGCGGCCGGAGACCAAGCTCGGGCAACCTTGGGTGCAACAAAGGAAGGTCAGTTTTCCCACGATAAACTTCGCATGCAAATACATGGGAAGCTTTAAACCATCCCAAGGAACATACCTGGGTGGTCGGATGGCGACTGGAAGCGGCGGCGATGGCCGGCGGCGAAGCTCGGCCAAGTTCGGAGGGCTCTAATGGCGGATTCCGAACCATGGCTCTTGAGTCCCAGCAACTTGCACAAAACCACTCACCTCGATGCCGTGGAGCTTGCTGAGGTGATGGCCGGCGACTTGGGTGAGCGGCTGCGCCGGGCGGCGAGGTTCGGCCAAGACAAGATTTTGCCCGGTTCTAGGGCATGCCCGAGCGTCGTGGATCCTCAACCGATCACTCCCAAACTTGGAGGAGATCTTGCAGTCGACCAAATAAGCCTTCCCAACGTGGCCGATTGCGTTTCCAACGGTTGGATGAAGCCTGCGCCCAAGATCGGCCAAAATGTGGTTTTCCGGCGACGGGGCGCTCCCGCCGGCAACCGGGAACACGGCGGCGGCTCGGGATTCACAGGGATGATGCACTCGGCGTCAGAAAATTACTGAATGGGTTCAAGTCCCAGCAAAATCGAAAAAGTGGCAAGATCTTACCTCGTCGGAAAAGAGGAAGAATAAAGGATCCCCGCCGGTGGCACGCGGTGGAGCTAGGCACCGGGGTTCCTCGGTTCGGGTCACCAAGGCACAGAGATGCCGTCAGAAGAGATCTGGAGAGATCCAAGCCTCTCTGTTGCACTCCTCTCCAACTTAACCCGAGAACAAGGCTTCTCCTTTGCTTCTTTGTCTTCTCCGGCGAGAGACAGCGGCGACCGGCGGTGTAACGGCCGTGGAGAGAGCAGATGGAGACGAAGGGTTTGGTGCTGGGCGGCTAGGGCTAGGGCTGCGGGGTTGCTAGGGTTTTCAAAGAGGTTCAATGCATTTTTATACAATGCATGTAACAAGATGCAAATAAGCCCCTCAACTTCTGCCATTTCAATCCAAGTCCCTCACAGCAACTATATTTCACACTTAGGTCCTTCTCCCTAAAGCAGCATGCAAATCGGAGCATAAAATATAGGGGTTATTGCGTAAAATACTGCATTTTTCGCTGTTTTTCGCATTTTTCGAGGCATTCAGGTCGTCAAACGGAAAAACGGACTTCGCCACGACGTCCGGCTCGACGAAAACTATCAGGTAGCGATTTTTGTTTTTCGACAAAATGCCCGGATAAATTCTCGGTCCATAATTACTGTCCCATTATACAGTTTTTCACGCTTTTCGAGACTCTAGGGTCATCAAACGAAGATTCCGTCAGCGCCATTGCGCTCAGAATGTCAAAAATAGCTAGAAGTGACTACTCATACTACTATATTTGGGGTCCAGACGGCGAAATGGCCGACGTTGGTCGAGAGGGGAATTAAAAAGGGGTTACTATTCACAACTTAAGTTGTGGGCCCCGCTCGCTTCTTCGCTGATTTCTGGACGATCCGACCGTCAGATCGAGAACATATGAATATCAATCTTTCTTGTTTCGATGAGACGGTCGCAATAGTGATATCGAATTTTTGAGATCAGGCTCCGATCAAAAGTCAGTATTTTCGGGCCACAATTGCACTACTAATAATCTATTTTTGCCATTTAAATAATCCAAAAATTATTTAAACTTAGATTTTGGATTTCAAAAAATCATGGTTACTACATGGGAACAGCTCACAATTTTTCATTTGGGTATAAGGGGGGGATACCCTCCTTATCCTCCCCTTATACCACTTAACAAACGGGGCCTAAATGTATGAAAAAAAAATTTAAGTTGTAAATTTTTTGACTTACCTAATAAATAGATCTTCGATTTTACTACTTCTTTACTTTTTCTTTTAAGATCGAAGTGATCAAAAAATAATAAGAGATTGAATATATATATATATATATATTTAAATTATGAGATAAAAGGGAAGAAAAGAATAGAAAGGAAAACAATAGAGTAAGAGATGTGAGAGAAAAGAAAAGAAAAGAAAAGAAAGCGCAGAATAAAAGAAAATGTAGAAGTGAAAAGAAGAAAAAAAATGAGAGGGATAAAGGTCTATGCAAGAAACCGAAAAATACAAAAGGTCGAAGTAAAAAAAAAAAAAAACAGTCCCTATGTGGGCACGCAGCGGCACGTACTGTGATACTCTCTGCCACTCTGGGTATCGCTCTGTCTCGTTCGAGCGCTGTCTCGTTCGATACTCAGAGGGTGTCATGGCACAGAAGTGCCAAGAGAACCCCACTGTACCGTGCCGCCTAATTGGTGGCACGATGCGTATCGCTCCGTGCCGTAAGGCACGGATAGATACTTAATTCATTGCTCTCTATACATATATATATATATATATATATAGTGGAGTTAAAATATTATTGATAGTATGGAAATAGTGGTTACTATCAATTTTCTGACCATTGAATGCCTAGGGTTTAGTGGGGGTTGGTGGAATAGTAATAATTTAAGGGTGAAAAAGTTGATAGTAAATACTATTCATATACTATCAATAATATTCTATCTCAACTCATATATGTTGCGCGCGTGCTCACACACACGTACACACACACACACACACACACACATATATATATATATATATATATATATATATATATAGTTCGACTGCTATACTATCGATAGCACCAAGCACTTGGTGCTACCATATTTTCCGCTGTTAGATCCACACCTTTGATCATTTACACTCCTTAGATCATACTATTTCTCCAACTACCCATTAAACACTAGGGGCCATATATATATGTAGAAAATTAGGCTACTATGCTATGAATAGCACCAAGTCATTGGTGCTATTATGTTTTCGACCCTTGAATTAAGGGATGTGCGGTTAGGATGATAGTGATCACCTAGGCTGCATTTGGTTGGGGACTAAGAAAGAACTGGTAATTCCAGAGATAGGTATAAGTTCAGGAACAAGTAGGAATTATTGTAATTTTGTGTTTGGTTGGGGATTAAGTTAGTACCAGGTATAAGAAAATTTGTGTTTGGTTTGATAATAGGGAATAAGTAGAATAGAGGGGATAAAATTTTTACCTTAAAAATCTATTTTAAAAAATCTATTTAAAAAAAAAATAATTATAACTTGTATTATTTAAATTTAGTTTTTGTATATAAAAAAATTAATTTATTTGAAAAATTTAAAACTTTAAAAACTTGTAAATTTTTAATAATTTAAAAATTTGTATAAAAAATGTAAAAATTTTAAAATTTGTATATAAAAAATTTATATTAATTTTAAAAATTAAAAATTAAAATTTTTTAAAAATTTATAAATTTTTAAATAAATTTAAAATTAAATATTATAAAATTTATAAATTTTAACCATTTATAAATTTAAAAATTTATAAATTTTAAAAATTATATATTGAAAAATGTGCAAGTGGGTGGGAACAAGCTTGTTCCAATCTTAACGGGTTATTCCTGGAATAACCCGTTAAGATGGGAACAAGTGTTCTCACATATAAAAAATCTCGTTTGGGTATAAACGGGGATAACCCCCTTATCCCTCTTTATACCCCAACCAAGCAACACCCTAGGGTTTAGTGAGTTGTTAGTGGAATAGTATGATCAAAGGGGTAGAAATGATCATAGGAATAGATCTAACGGTAGAAGACTTGATGGTACCAAGTCCTTGGCTCTATTGATAGTATAGTAGCTAGACTCTCTCTCTCTATATAGAATTAGACTATTATACTATTAATAGCACAAAGTCATTGGTGTTATTAGCTTTTCGGCCCTTGGATGAATGGATGTGCGGTTAGGATGATAGTGGTCTCCAAGAATTTAGTGGGTGGTTGGTGAAATAGTATGATCTCAGGGGTGAAAATGGTCAAAAGGATAGCTCTAACGGCAGAAAGCTTAATAGCACAAAGTGTTTGGTACTATTGATAGTATAATAGCTGAACTCTATATATATGTATATGTGTGTGTGTATAGAGTCCGGCTATAGTGCTATCAATAGCATCAAGCACTTGGTGCTACCAAATTTTCCGCCATTAGATCTACCCTTTTGACTATTTCCATCTCTTAAATCATACTATTCCACCAACCACCCACTAAACCCTAGGGCTTTGTTTGTTTCGGGAACAAGGCTTGGAATAAGCTCTTGTTCCAATTTTGTTCTCAAAACGCGTTTAATTATGGATGGGAACAACAGTTCTCATCTTTCTGGAATAAGCTGGTATAAGGCTGGAACTACTGTTCCAGCCTTTTACTGGAACAAGACTTGTTCCCATTTGAGAATAAGTTTAATTAAAATAAATATAATTTTAATTACTGTATTAACTCTTTAATTAATATAATATTTTACCTAATCTAATTATTTTATTAACTAATTATTTAAGTATTTAGATAATTAACTAATTAAATTATTAAATTATTTGTAGTTAATTAAAGGATTAATTGCATACAAGTCCCTGCAAATATGTCGAATAGCAAATATATCCCTACAAAATTCAACTTTTCATATTTATCCCTTCAAAAATCTTAAGTTCTTCAAATCTATCCCTCTGGTTTAGTACCGTTTGAAATCGGTTTATATTTTAACAGATTTAATGTGAAATGATTTTTTTGCTCCCTTACAAATATATCCCTCCAAAAATTTCAACGATCATCTTCTTCCTAGCTTCGACCTCGCTTCGACATGGACGCGGACGGGAGCCTCATGCAGCTGGCTCGCGGGCGGGGTGTCGGTGGGGATCTCGGAGGGGAGCGGCTTAAAGGCGACGGAGGGAGAGGAGGAGGGTGGAGCGGAGGAGAGGAGGGGGTGGCGGAGGCCGACGAAGGAGAGGACCTGCGCCCAGGAGGGCGTCCCCCGTAGGATCTGGAGCAAAAACCCCATCCACCCCACCACCGCGCGCCACACCTGCCCCGCCGCCTTCGCCCTCTGCACTCCCGGCGCGTACACCTCCGTCGCCGTCGCCTCTGCTCCCCCGGATGCTTATTTATTAACTAATTAACTAATTAACTAATTATTTATTAAATTAATTAAATTAATTAAATAATTAATTAATATTTTATCTAATTAATTAAATAATATATTAAATAATTATAATATACAAAGGGTAAAAAGGTAAATTTATTTTTTTTATCTAATCAAGGTTAAGCATTTAACCTATGGTTAACTTAACTTTTCTAACAGAGATGGACGGTAGGGGTAGATTTGAATAACGGTAGATTTTTGAAGGGATAAATATGAAAAGTTGAATTTTGTAGAGATATATTTGCTATTCGACATATTTACAGGGACATGTATGCAATTAACCCTTAATTAAATTATTTATTATTAATAATACTCATTATTGTTAATTATTTTATAACTTAACTGAAAATAATCTTAATGAAAGTAAATATAATTTTAATTATTGTATTAACTCTTTAATTAATCTAATATTTTAACTAATCTAATTATTTTATTAACTAATTATTTAAGTATTTATATAATTAACTAATTAAATTATTAAATTATTTGTAGTTAATTAAATTATTTATTATTAATAATACTCCTTATTGTTAATAATTTTATAAATTTACTAAAAATAAGCTTAATTAAAGTAAATATAATTTTAATTATTATATTAACTCTTTAATTAATTTAATATTTTAACTAATCTAATTATTTTATTAACTAATTATTCAAGTATTTAGATAATTAACTAATTGAATTATTAAATTATTTGTAGTTAATTAAATTATTAATTATTAATAATACTCATTATTGTTAATTATTTTATCAATTAATTGAGAATAAACTTAATTAATGTAAATATAATTTTAATTATTGTATTAACTTTTTAATTAATCTAATATTTTTACTAATCTAATTATTTTATTAACTAATTATCTAACTATTAGATAATTAACTAATTAATTTATTAAATTATTTATAATTAATTGAATTATTTATTAATAATACTCATTATTATTAATTATTTTATTAATTAATATTCAGGGTTATCTGACAATAGTTAATTAAATAAGTTAAATTATTATTTAATTAATATTTTATATTAATTATTTAGATTAAATATTATTATTTTAAAATTATAATTATTCTTATTCTCGCTATTCCAATCAAACTATCCAAACGCTATTTTTTTAATTCCTAGGAACAACCCAATTTTTATCCAAACGTAAAATTAGTCTTATTCCTGCTTGTTCCTAAATCTATACCTATCCCTGGAATAAGCAGTTTTAGCTCATATCTGAACCAAACGCAGCCCTAGGGGACCCACCTATGTTGCAATGATACGGATACAGGGATACGGATACGACACGATACGGATACGTTGATACGGTATTTCCTAAAACTTTTAGGATACAATACGCGGGATATACTTGAATAAAATTTTATTTTAAATACATGTTTATTATATTTAATGATATATTGAGAATAATTAAAATATCTGGATTATATTTTGATATACATAAACTTGTATAATTATTTTACATATGTTTATGAAAAAAGATAATCAATCATATGAAATAACAATTCAAAAAGTGTCAACCAACTATTCTCCAACTTGATCAAATGATAACAATAGATATTTTGTCGCACAAACTAGATAATTAGTTATTCAACATATATATATGTTTTATTAGATTCTATTATATAACATAATAATAAAAGAAAATATGCTAACAATTTAATTGAAGAAGAAAAAATTATTCTCTATGTCCTTTGTTGATTAATTCTAGGTTGATAAATTAGATGAAAAAAAAGTAAAAGAGAAGCGGTAAAGTACTTAACCGTAGTTTAACACTGTCTGGAGATAAAACGAGATGGAGCGCTTTCAACCATTCGAGAGCAAAAAGATGGAAGAAATGACAAATTGAAAAGAGATTTGGGTGGGGTGTGCATCATACACCCCATTTGGGGTGTATGAGTAGCATTGCTCAACCCTAGGGGCCCACTATCATCCTAACCACACATCCCTTCATCTAAGGGTCAAAAACCTAAAAGCACTAATGACTTGGTGCTATTAATAGTATAGTCAGGGATGGAGCTATCTTAAGGCCCAAGGTGGCTATGGCTCCCCTCAACTTTTTAATATTGCTTGATAGTCCTTGATACCTATTTAGCTCTCTCTTTTATATAGTCATAGCCTCCTTAGCTTTTTAATATTTGCTTAATAGTTTTTAGTGCCAATATAACTCTCTTTTCTTATTTGTACACACTTTAAATAGGTGAAATTATACTAAGAGTCTCATGCTTACAAGGTGTTTTGAAGTACATCCCTTAACTCTAAATTTTTTCTTTCATATCTTTTTTAACTTTTAATTATTTTAGGTGAGCTATTTTATTTAACTAAATAAAATATTATACTAAATTTAATAGCTCTTTTAGCTAATAGTCATTAGCTGTTATAATTTTATTTACTAAAAGTACTAAGAATTCGATCACTAACTGAATTACTGTTATATTTAGTAAAATTTCTAGTTATTTAAATTATTAAAAATTAAACGCCTGTAAATTGAAAAATTAAATTTAATATTTTTACATTAATCATTTAATTTTTTTTAAAAAATTGATTAGATAAAATTATATTTACGTGCTAATTTTTTTTTGAATATATTTTGGCCCCCCTCATTTTCACTTCTTAGATCATACTATTTTTCCAACCACCCACTAAACCCTAGGGGCCCACTATCATCCTAACTGCACATCCCTTCATCCAAGGGTCAAAAGAGAGAGAGAGAGAGCGAGAGAGAGAGAGAGTCCGGCTACGGTTACTATGCTATCGATAGCACCAAGCACTTGGTGCTACCAAGTTTTCCACCGTTAGATCTACCCCGTTGATTATTTTCATCCCTTAGATCTTACTATTTCTCCAACCACTCACTAAACCCTGGGTTCCCACTATCATCCTAACCGCACCTCCCTTTATCCAAGGGTTACAAACTTAATAGCACCAATGACTTTGTGCTATTAATAGTATAGTAGCCTAGGTCTCTCTCTCTCTCTCTCTTTATATATATATACACACACACACACACACACACACACACACACACACACACACACACACACACACACACACACACACACACACACACACACACACACTTGTCACGTGGTTAGAATCGGTTGACGAAACCCGTGCGACGCTCGTCTGTCACTTGCACGAACGAGCAAGCCAAAACCGTCCCGAGGCACAACTCCGCAAATTGTATCGAGAGAGAATCAAGAGAAAGACACACAATGGTCCTGCAAATAGGCATAAACAACCGATTTATTGATAGCGAAAAGTGGATTACAACGGAAAAGGGACACGACTCGACTTGGTCGGGCACAGGCCGTTGAGGCAAAATGAACACCAAAGACACTCCGTTTTTTCAAGCGGAGCCGACTCACTTAATACACATCAATCAAACCTTCCCGTCCACGATCCAATTTCTACCAATACCTCCTTCGCAACGCCCGCAATTGGTTGGGCTTTTGAGTTCACCGCCTTCATGCAGCTTCCGTCCCTGCTCAGGGTAAACCCGATCCGCTCGGCTTCACCCGTCGCAATGAAGTTGTGGGTGGCCCCCGTGTCCACCATGGCTCTGGCCGCTTTGCCATTGAGCTTGATGTCCACGTACATCAGCTTGCTTATTTTATTCTCTTTTAGGGCGGAGGCCTTTGCCTTCGGCAGGGGGGTTTTGCCTTTCTCCCCCACTTGACCCTTGAGGGCGTTTAGCAGTCAAAGCGCCCCCATCCGGATGCCGTCGGTCTTCTTCGCATTTTCTGGCTCTTCGTCGAAGTCGGAGTTCTTCGTTTGCATTGTATTGAGGGACTTCCTTTGAGGGCAAGACTTGACGAAGTGAGAACCAACCTTATGTCAGTGCCACTAGACGACTTCCAAGTTATTCTCGGCATGGAGTTTCTGCAAACGTGTGTGTGTGTATATATATATATATATATATATATATATATATATATATATATATATATATATATATATATATATATATATATATATATATATATATAGCTCTAGGCTACTATACTATTAATAACACAAAGTCATTGGTGCTATTAAGTTTGTAACCCTTGGATAAAGGGATGCGCGGTTATGATGATAGTGGGCCCCCAGAGTTTAGTGGGTTGTAGGAGAAATAGTAAGATCTAAGGGATGAAAATAATCAAAGGGGTAGATTTAATGGTGGAAAACTTGGTAGCACCAAGTGCTTGGTGCTATCGATAGCACAGTAGCCAGTCTCTCTCTCTCTCTCTCTCTCTCTATATATATATATATAGAGAGAGAGAGAGAGAGAGAGAGAGAGAGAGTAGAGTTTATATACTTTTAAAAGCACAAGCCAAAATATGCTTGTGAATTTTTTACCATAGGATTTGCATTGAGATTTGTGCTATTGTAAAGTCAACTAAAGAGAGAGAAAGAGTAAGTATAAGTACAATAGCACGGATCTCAATGCAAATCCAATGGTAAAAAAATCACAAGCATATTTGGGCTTGTGCTTTTAAAAGTATATAAGCTCTACTCTCTCTCTCTCTCTCTCTCTATATATATATATATATATATATATATATAGAGAGAGAGAGAATTGAGCTCCTATGCTTTTAATAGACCAAATCATTGGTGCTTGTAGGTTTTTAGCCTTTAGATGAAAGGATGTGCAGTTAAGATGATAGTGGGCCCCTTAGGTTTAGTGGGTGATTGGTGTAATAGCATGATCTAGGGAATAAAATTAATCAGAGGGATAGATCTAACGATAGAAAACTTACAAGCACCAGTTGTTTGGTACTTTTAAAAGCATTGTAGCTGGACTCTCTCTCTCTCTCTATCTCTATCTCTATCTATCTCTATCTATATACATATAGATAGAGATAGATAGAGATAGAGATAGAGAGAGAGAGAGAGAGAGAGAGAGAGAGAGAGAGAGTCCGGAATGCTATTAATAGCAAACGGGCTCCGTTGCCACCCATTTGTTTTCGATGATGGAGCTTCCAAAATAACAAGCGGCACCGTTAAATATAATCTAGACCATTTAAACTATCTGAAAATTCAATTTCATACTTTTTCGATATTTTTTTCCTTTTTCATCAAGTGCACACAAAAATAAACGGTTGAAAATGAATATTCTTCAAAAAGTGATGATAGGAGTCTTATAATCACGATCGAGAGTATAGATCTTGTTTTAAATAGTTTAAAGAATTTTCTAACCAAAATTCAATTAATTTAGATTTTTTTACACCGTTAAACGAGCAGAAGACTCATATCTACTATTAAAATTACAAATTTTACAATCCTTCCATCATTAGGTTAATAATGTCGAAAATATTTGAAATTTAATTTCTAAATACTTCTAGTGGTTTAGATCACGTTCAACGGTGCCAATTATCGATTTGAAAGCTTCATCATTGAAAATAAATGGGTGGCAACGGAGCCCGTTTGCTATTAATAGCATTCCGGACTCTCTCTCTCTCTCTCTCTCTCTCTCTCTCTCTCTCTATATATATATATATATATATATATATATATATATATATATGCACACGTCTCCTCTACTTTCGAAAGCATGGAGGTTTTCGTACTTTCAAGTTGTTTTCTATGATGAGACATCTAATTCGACGATCGGCTCTGTTGGGCATGATATACGCTATTTGAACTATTTAGAAACCAAATTTTATAAATTTTCGGCTTCATTTGCCAAGTGATCAAAAGATCTCAAAAATGACTATTTTAATGGTCGATGTGGTACGTTTGTAAATTCAATGGTGTAGAACAATTCAAATTAGGTGAAATTTTAATAGAAAATTCTACTTACAATCAAGAGCAAGATTAATTTTTCCGATTTGAAATTTGTCTTTTATCACTATTTTTAATAAGAATTTTATTTTTAACCGTTCATTTTAATGCTACTCGTTCACTAGGCGAATGGTGTCAAAAAATTATGAAATTTGGTTTTTATATAGTTACAACACTATAGATCATGTTAAACGGAGCTGATCCCCAAATTGGATGTCCCATCATAAAAAATAATTTAAAAGTACGGAGTCATCTTTACTTTTGAAAGCATAGTAGCATAACTCTCTCTCTCTCTCTCTCTCTCTCTCTTTCTGTGTGTGTGTGTGTGTGTGTGTGTGTGTGTGTGTGTGTGTGTGTGTGTGTGTAACTAGGCTAGAATACTATTGATACCACCAAGTTATCGGTTCTATTAGGTTTTCGACTCTTGGATGAAGGAATGTGCGATTTGGATGATGATGGTCTCCTAGGGTTTAGTGGGTGGTTAGTGAAATAATATGATTTAAGGAGTGGAAATGGTCAAAGGAGTAGATCTAACGGCGGAAACCTTTGTAGCACCAAGTACTTGGTGCTATTGATAGTATTACTCTCTCTTTCTCTCTCTCTCTCTCTCTCTCTCTCTCTCTCTCTCTCTCTCTCTCTCTCTCTCTCTCTATATATATATATATATATATATATATATATATATATATATATATATATATATATATATATTATTTGTAGATAATATCTAATCTATCTTTCAAAACTTCAAAAATATCTAATATACTCCTAGTGGACCAAAATTCCCTTGTTGATTTTCAAAAATTCCTTCAAATATACCCCTAACCCTAGGGTTAACTAATGAGAATTGGGATTTAGAAGGATATTTTGGGAATAGGCCAGTCACTTTGAAAATTTTGAATAGTAGTTAGTAGCATATAAGCAAAAGCCCCATATATATGGTTCACATACCTGAAATAAGTCTAATTAGCTTGTCCCTAATGCATCCTGTATTATCGTGAATTTTCTGTAATTTATATATTTTTTCATTCTTTATTGTTTATTCAGTTTTCTGAAATCAACAACAACTCAAATGTATTTTAAGGACACAATATGTTATTGTTGTTTCATTTTGTTTCCTAGAGGCTGGAAAGATTGTTTCTTCCCCCACTAAGGTTGATTGCTTGGTTGATGTTACTGTCAAAATGGCTGCGCTGGGTTCAGAACACTCAATTGTTGTGACAGGTGACAATGAAATGTAGACCATGTCTAAGCATAGCTTTCCTGTACAAAAGTATTCATATCGCCCAGAAGTTCGCACAACATCTCTCTCATCTAATATTTGTCTTTGTAGATGAAGGCAATGTCTTAAGTTGGGGAGCTGGCGGAGCTGGCAGACTTGGTCATGAACACCAATCTAGCATATTAGGATTCTCTGTGAACTCAAGGTTTGAGTACATTATCATGTCAATTCTAAGTTCTTATATGATTTGATCTCACTGGTGGAAAGCTATCTATCATGCCCTAATCCCACTTTCTGATCCCAAAATGCAAATATCGGCTACATTCCTGAGGAGTAAAACCCTCAACCATGAATAGCCGCAACGTTGAATATCAAAGTTATTATTAATATTTGAATTAAAATTCAACATATATTAATTTAACAAAAATAACCACCACTGCCTTCCCGACATCAAGTATAGAGTAAAACTCAATTAATAATTTATTATGGAGCTTTACAAACCTCCTTTTAATTGCTTTCAAAATTTGGCGAAATTTTTTTATCCAATGTAGGACCATATGTTCTTGTCTGGCTTTTCAAGACCATCCTATCACACCTAAACCATCCAATCCTGAACTGTAATGAAAAAGTTGTAATAAATTTACAAGTCATCCCTTAGAATAAAACCTGTTTTTACAGATTAGCCCCCGGTTAAGCATCTAACCCAACCAACAATGTTAAAATTGGAAATTTTAAGGCAAGCATTTCTGTGTTGAAATAAAAAGTTCCTGCTATGGTTTTCATTTGCTGGATTGTTAATACAAACAATTTGTAGTCAAGATCAATGAAGTTACGCCTTTTGGTTGCTACATAACCTGCCCATTCCATGTCAGCTTAAATGAATTTACTGAAGTGAAAATGAATTCAGTTCTTTTCTGAAGCTTGAAATCATCTGCTGTAAAAAAAACGTGAAAATAGAATAGATGTATATAGCATGAGATCTTTAGGACATGGAAAATAGGGTAGGTTAGTTTGGCAATGTTAGTTTGCTAAAGGAGTACATGGAGTTAATGAATTAAACACGATTTATGAAGAGCTAAGTTGGAGTGGATGCTTTCAAGAAAGATTTGATGAGATTTTGGCAAAAAGAATTGTTAAAATATATGTTGAATGAGTTAGTAGGACCAAAATGGAAGAACAAAGGTGTTGTTTGGATTGCAAAGAATTTTGACATGCTCGTAATTGAATGCTAGTAACAATCAGCAAAATTTTTATAAGAAAGTAGCCATCATGATCTTTCTTGCTCACAATCTACTTCACTGTGGTTATGCAAAATTATTGGCTTTTAAAGCATTTCAGTATGATGGCTGTTAAACACTCAAAATTAATGGTACTCTGTTGCCTGGTTCTGCAAAAATGATAGATTTTGTGATCCTTGTTTAGTCAAGCTTCAAATTTTTTCATCTTTTTTTATATGATGCATCCATTTTGATCTATGTGTCCTTTAGAACCATCTACCGTTGATCATGAAACATTAGGTTGTGTGATTCATTTCTGATAATGGCTGATCTTGCGGACTGAAAGTGATAACATGCTATGTGATGTTTTTATATTTATTAAATCTTCCAGTGCACTAATGTTATGATGTTGTGGACGTAACACAAAATCTCTCTTTTTAGTAGTGAAACTATAGTTTTGTTTGTTGCCATGCAAAATAGTACTAAAAGGTCCATTTATGCAGTGAATACACGCCAAGGTTGATCAAGAACTTTGATGGTATTAAGGTAAACATGCTTTGAAAAGTTTAACATGGCTTGCTTTTTGCATCACTTGCTGTATGTATAATCTTGACTTGTAGATCAAGAGGATTGCTGCCGGGATGTTGCACTCAGCTTGCATAGATGGTAAAGCTAAGATTAGATGTAGATCAAATGATTAATTTATGATTTTATTGTATTGACTTGTTTTCGTAGCATATTCTTTCTTACTTGCACATTGCAGAACAAGGTATTGTTTACACATTTGGGGAAAGGATGGTCAATAAAATGGTATCTAGTCAAGCCATACAATATTGTAACCATTCTTATGGTTTTACATCATCTAGTTTGTATTAGATGTCAATAGCTAATGATTTTCTCTTTTTCATCCATATGATGTCAAGGGCTTTGGAAGAGCAAATAATGCCTCAACACTATCTGCTATGAAGAAGCTTCCATTTTCATCGGCGGTCGCTTGTGGTGGTTACCACACTTGCGTCATAACAGGTATAAATCATTGACGCAGGCTCATAAAGCCGCGTGTCTAGATGAAGAAGCACAAGGAGAAAAGGGGGGATAAACGAAGAACCCGGTTCTTCAACAAATACTGAAAGTAGTATTTAATTCTCAAATTCTATATCTTTGTATTAAAAACTCATTACATCACACCTATATATAGAAGCGATACTCGAATCTTACTGTAAATCAAATTCCTATAATTTAGAAATTTTCCTAAAACAAATATAACTAATTCTAATATATCTCTAAATCTAAACAGATTTGAAATAACTAATTAATCGGAATCAAAAATAGGATAAATGCATACTTTCCTAAAATATCATAAATACCAAATGAATGCCTGAGCAGCCAAGTGGCACCACGAGCCGAAACTTGAGAACCGAACTCAGCTGAGACCCGAGTGTGTCTTAGGAAGAGCCAAGAAATTGAAACCTTTATAAACCAAGAGTCGAACGCGTCTTCAAAGAGCCGAATGGTATCAGACGACCTAGAAAGAACCGAGCGATAGCAGCAAGAGCTGAGCGACACAACCGTATATGTCACGTTGCCGAACTCAACCAAGTTTTTGATTCAGCTTGGTTGAGTCACATTTTTTTTCTAGAACTCTAGTTGCATCATTTTCCCTGGATTGGAGAGAACTCGTCCTCGAGTTCAACTCTTCATCCTCAAGATAATCTCTTTCAAAAAAATTAAAATTTTGAACATTTTAAAAAATTGATTGCGTCATTAGCTTCCGCTGCAAAGATCTCGCCCTCAAGACCAAATCGAACATCTTCATGGCGTGGATCAAATTTAGAAAGTAATATGATCTGATGATGCAATCGAAGTCCCATGACACGTACAAATTGATTTAATAAAACGATCAACTGACTTCCTTGACTTAAATTTTGGAATTGTTGAAACAAGGTCAGGGTGTAATTGAAGGGAGGAAATTGCTTTCGGATCTTCTCCATGCGCTCCAAATTAGTAATTTTCGATCTTCTCTTTCGAGCACGAGTCTTTTTTAATTGTCTCCACCGTGTAGAAGTTCGCACCTTAGGCACATCCTTGTTTCGAAAGATGCGCTTGATCTTATCAATAGAGTGTCGATGATACTCTTCGCTTGTAGACCTCCCGAATACTTCGGAAGTTCCACCTTGATACTTGAATCTACCCACCGATCTATATGACCGATGTGGCCCGAACCTCGACCTTGCACGGACGCATCTCTCCCGGGAGTGCGACTATGGAAGGGATTCTCAAAGCCGGAAGACTCTGAATCACGGTCATCGTCTTCTTGGACCTGAATTTTGACCAATGCCAGGCTTGTTGTCAAGGCCTCCATTTGCCTTCTCAATTCTTCGATCTCGATATCACAAAGATCTCGTTGACCTTGGGGTCCAACGCTTGCATGCTCATCGTTATTCACGATACCAGCATTGCGCCCACCAACGTTGCATCCTTGATTCGCAGCGTCCTGGTTCGCATTCTGGTTTCTTCTCCGACCGCCAACCATCTCTCGCGAAAGCACCGCTCCAAGGTTCAACCTGGCTCTGATACCAACCGACGCAGGCCGATAAAACCGCGTGTCTAGATGAAGAAGTACAAGGAGAAAAGAGGGGATAAACGAAGAACCCGGTTCTTCAACAAATACTGAAAGTAGTATTTAATTTTCAAATTTTATATCTCTGTATTAAAAACTCTTTACATCACGGCTATATATAGAAGCGATACTCTAATCCTACTGTAAATCAAATTCCTATAATTTAGAAATTTTTCTAAAACAAATATAACTAATTATAATATATCTCTAAATCTAAATAGATTTGAAATAACTAATTAATCGGAATAAAAAAGAGGATAAATGCATACTTTTCTAAAATATCATAAATACCAAATGAATGCCTGAACAGCCAAGTGGCACCACGAGTCGAAACTCGAGAACCGAACTCAATCGAGACCCGAGTGCGACTTAGGAAGAGTCAAGAAATTGAAATCTTTATAAACCAAGAGTCGAACGCATCTTCAAAGGGCCGAATGGTATCAGACGACCTAGAAAGAACCGAGTCATAGCAGCAAGAGCCGAGTGACACAACCGAATATGTTACGTTGCCGAACTCAACCGAGTTTTCAATTCAGCTTGGTTGGGTCACGTTTATTCCCAGAACTCCAGCAGCATCAATCATCATCTCAACATTGGCAGATAGTCATGTTTATTTACTATATTGGGCATAAAATCATTTGGGTAACTAAATTAGTTATCCAAGTGGTAATTATTTTAATTTTTCTTGCGCTGCATCCAATGGTAGCGCTATATGCTCCAAATCACACTATAATAAAATTCTGAAAACTTCTCTAATTAGATTGTTACAAACTGCATCTAGTACCATTATTGGGCTCTGCATTAGTTTTGGCTAGTCAACATTGCTCTGCATTTATCATGAACTATCTTGAGGATTTTATTGCTGTGGCTCATCTACATGCGATGCACATAGTCTTGTCAATTGACTACATGGAGGGTTCTGCCGCTGAGAAGACCGCAGGGGCTAGAGGGCTTCGATGGTGCTGATTTTTGGCTTTATAAGTGACAGAGCGATTCATTCTATGGGTGAGGAGTTGAGGGCTTCAATGACCAATTTATCTATTTTTTTATTTTTTATTTTTATTGTTTTCTCCTTCTTTGCTCTTTGGGTAGCAGAGGAGGGCGGAGGGAGGGGAGGTGGGTTTCCAAATCAGGCAGTTGTGGTGGTGCAATTACAGGAGACTTCAAGAAAAATACACGATATCTCAAGAGGCATCATGAAATTTGTGAAAGCTTTAAACTGGTGTCAAGTGGAAAACTAGTAATGAAAGGGAGTATTATGGAACTATGGTATAAATAGTTTTGCTTCTTTCTAGGGCTTCATCAATTTGATTTCTACTGTTGCACCAATTTCTTGATTATTTGATATTTTCAAGCAGTTCAATAGATTAGTCTAGTTTGGCTTGATCAATACCTTATTTCAGCTGGATTCTATTTGAAGCCTTGTTTGGTTCAAGAGATTCTATTGAAATTATTTGTGGTAGAGACGAAGATATGGGCGATACGTATCGTGCCACCAATTAGGGGGCACGGTACAGGGGGAGTCTCTTTTGATCCCTATATGCCGCAATACCCTCTGAGTATCGAACGAGATAGAATGATACCCAAAGGGTATCACGACACGTGCCGGTGCGTACCCACACAGGCGCACAATGTTTTTATTTTTTTATTTTTTACTTAGACCTTTTTTTTTGGTTTCTCTCAAAAACCTTTATCCTTCTCTTATCTCTTTTCTTCTCTTCACTTCTACCTTTTCTTCTTTTCACTTCTATTTTTTATTCTTTTCTACACTCTTTTTTCTTTCCTCTCACATCTTTTCCCCTATTTTTTTCCCCGTTCTATTTTTTCCTCCCCTTTTATCTCATAATTTTTTCTTTAATTTTTTCTTTCAATCTCTTATTATTCTTTGATCACTTTAATCTTAAAAGAAATACAAAGCAAATAGCAAAATCGAAGATCTACTTATTACGTAAGTCAAGAAATTTACAATTTAATTTTTTTTTTCATACATTTAGAATATATTTAACTTGTAAAGTTTCTTATATAAATTTTTATTAACAATTTATAAAAATCTAAAAATATATTCACTTGATTTAGTCATTATATGGTCCATTTTAAATTTTTTTGGATGGATTTAGCATTTTATGCGAGATTTAAGATATTCTTCACTTTGAAAATTTTATTATTGGATTAAGAAATATAAAAATTTTAATTAAATTGAAAACTAAATAGAAGCAATTGATATTTAAATTTGCTTAATGTATATGTCATATGGTTTGTTGTTAAATTTTTATAAATTTAAAGATCTCACAAGTTTTTTTATTTAAATTTAAGAAAAAGTAATTTTCTTGCATGAATCTTGCAAATTTTGCATAAAAATTTTAAAAAAATAATTTTCTCTGATTTATATTTGATAATTTTTAAAATTCTTAAACAATAAAAGATAAATCAAGTTTTTTAAAAAAGTTAATCAATTTTTATCATAAACTTGCTTAATTTATTTATCGTATGGTTTATTATTAAATTTTCATAAACAAATCTAATAATTTTTTAAAATTTTTTTTAAAAAATAACTTTCTTCAATGTTTTCATAAATATTTTTAAAAAATTTGAAAATGAAAAGGAACTATCAGCGCACTTGTGGTCCTATAATAGTTAGTCTAGTCATCGTACGGTCTTTTATTGAATCAATATGAATGGATCTTGCAAATCTACATAATAATTTAAAGAAAAAATAATTTTCTCTATAAACTATAATTGTATTTTATTTCACATATAAAGAAGAGTGCTACTATATTAAGCTATTAACTAGTAAGTTAGTAAGTTATTATTGACATTAGATAAAGACAAATTAATATATAACCAAAATTTATAATTATTACTCTAAAATTTTTAAAATAACATTATAAAACTTTATTGGATCCAAAAAAGTTAAAATAAGACCGTACCAAAGTGTGCCATTAGGAGGTTGTGCGTGTCCGTCGGCACGCAAGCGTGCCATGTGTTGACACGCAAGTGTGCCTATGCCGTACCGTGCCAGGCAACGGCCGGCACACCCCCGTGCCACGACACTTTAATCCTTGCGTGGAAGGCACTCACAGATTTTAAAGTATGTGGCAAAAAAAAATGCAAAAACTTTGTCTACACTGTTGTTAGTGGCCTTCATAACTACTTGCACTGTCTACAATTTAGACTCGTTGGGCTATTCTTCACCTTTATTTTTCGTTGTTGCTAGTGATGCCTATTTCCTTCTACAGGTGAAGGAGAATTGTACACATGGGGTTCAAATGAAAATGGCTGCCTCGGTCTTGGGTATTTTCAGTTTCTTGCACATAATGCAGTAAAAAGACTTTCAGCAAAATATTTATTTGTTGAATAACCAAAATTTTCTGACTTCAAAGACTATTGGCTTATAATATCCTTTTGTCAGTTTCACAGATATGGTCCGCACTCCTCAACGTGTCAAGAGCTCATCTTTTAGATTTCCTGTTTCTGAGGTCAATACTGTTTATAAATGTTGGATTTAACTGTTGGGCTTCTAACTTCATGTTCTAGTCAAGGTATTAAGTGTCACCCCGTGCCGCTCGGAACGGGGCGGCACGTACCGTGCCCCTACAATAGGGGCACGGTACGGGGGGTATCTACCCCTCCCCCCCCCCTAATGGGTATCGCTCGAGACAGAGCGATACCCAATGGGTATCGCCCGTACCGTGCCAAGCGTGCCGAGCTTTTTTTTTTTTTTTTTTTTTTTTTAAACACATGGTTTTACAATAAACATATGATTAAATAATTATTATACTTATGAATTTTATTATTATATTATTATTTCTATTTTTTATGAGGTATAGTTGTACTTTATATATATAAAAAATTATCAGTATGTTAATTGGTGAGTATAATAAGTTATATGTAGTTAATATTCATAATTTTTTGACTAAATATTTCAAAACAATATTATAAGAGCTTATTGGGAGGTCATACGTATCCATCGGCACGGAAGCGTGCTACGTGTCGGCACGGAAGCGTGCCCGTACCGTACCGTGCCAGGCGGAGAGCGCCCCCGTGCCACGGCACTTAATTTCTTGGTTCTAGTGCATCATAAATATAAGGTATTGCTCACTGTGCTTTCTTTCTCATTTCTTTTTGTACGTGTTTGCTTCAGGTATCTTGTGGATGGAAGCACACTGCCGTCATCTCAGGTGAGTCATTGACTCTTTGAACTTCAGAGAAAATGCAATTACAGTACTTTTCCTTGCCTTTTGCTTATATGACCAGCCCTGCTAAATACTGCTATTGCTATCCTTTGCATCTTCTCCTTTCGATAATCTATTTGCATCAATCTTTCTTGCGATCTTACATTTTCACTGTAGTTAATATTTGGAAAGATTTATCCATTAGACATGAACTTACTGGGTGTAATTTTAGAGTCAACTTGTGGAATGTTGTTAATTTTCTTTACCTCACACTCAACTAATTATATATTATGTTAACCTGATTCTTTGTGCTCGTTGTAAAGGTTTGATTCCATTCTAAAAGAGTGAGTTTCCTCCCTATTTTTATTTTTTTTTCCAAACTTGCCTCTTTCTGACAATGTAATGCCCAGCATCTCCTAACAATATGAGCTTTCAGATCTAATCGTTTTCTAATGGTATCTCACTGCCGTTTGATATTTACTTTATTTTATATTTTCCATTTTGTGAAATAATTATGAGCCGTCGGATCTAATTCGATAAATGAGACAAGAGGCATCTGCCATTTTTTTTACCAGATTACCCTCTTACCTTTTTAATTCAATAAGAAAAATCATTCCAAATCCCAAAAGTACTATTCCTTTTTTTTCTCACCCTTTTAACTTTTCAATTCAAATGAGGACCCTCCAAAACACATCCCACTTGTTCTAGAGTCCAAGTGTACAACCAGTGTGTCGACTCCCTAAGTCCCAAATTTCCATATTCGTCATCGGGACAACACATGACTACCAGTGTTTGAAAAAGCGCGCCTGAGGCTCGCGCCTCGGCGCGAGGCGTGGGCCTCAGCATCTCAGGGCATGAGGCGCGCGCCTCAGACGCATCTCGTAATATTTAAATTTAATGGGTCTAGGATTTGGATTTTTCGGTCTTAAATTTTATCAATATATATTCTAAAATAGTAAGAAGATTGAAAAAAATTCCTAATTTGAATATTTTCTTTCTTTTTTTTCTTGGTCGTTCTCTCTTCCCCCAATGGCAATAATGCATCAAGCGTTTTTAAATTGGAAGTTGAGACAATTTTTTTTGCTTTTTAGTTTGAGAACATTTATACATGTGATTTCTTTATTTTTTTATGGTTATTTTGTTTTTGTATGGCTATTTTGAAATTTTTTTAATGTAAAATATTAATTTAAACCAGGCTAGTTAAGAATATTTTATTTTTATTAGAAGTGCGCCTCGCCTGCTTGTGGCGCGCGCCTCGCGGTGCGCTTTGCGTGTCACGCCCCGGATGTAAACCAGAACCCGGGCCCGTTTACAGATCCGCCGTGCACACGGAAATTCCTCTGTACACGAAGCGCTGGTAACCTGCTTAGATATAGAAGATATAATAAAAGAGCATAAAAACAGAGCTGAACTAAAACTACTACATCTCAGACTGAAGTTGAAAATAAACTAAAGTACAACTGTAAATAAAATACAAGTGTCTCTCCCAGCTCACCAAAAATATACAACAAGCTGGCTAAACCAAGGAATCAAGTGCCGCCCGTGCCGGGCCGGCACGGGCGGCACGTACCGTGCCCCTCAAAGAGGGGCACGGTACAGGGGGGGTCTCGCACCCTCCCCTGTCTCGAGCGATACCCCAGGGTATCGCTCGAGACGGAGCGATACCCTGAGGGGTATCGCGAGCCGTGCCGGCCCGTGCCGGCCGGCACGGCCCATTTTCTATTTTTTTTTTTGTTTTTGTTTTTTTTTTTGTTTTTTCTTTAGATTTTTTTCTGTATTTTTTAAAACAGGCATAGTTCTGTTCTGTACAATCGCTCGATCTCACTCTAGGGCAAATAAAAGAGAAATTAGGGTTTTTCCTTAGCGGATCTGATCCGTACCGCGGGGGGCTCCGCCCCCCGCACCCGGCCCGAGCCCTTCGCTTCCACCACTGACATCCACAAAATTTCGAAGTCGCACCGCGAAGCCGTCGGCGAACCTGAATCATAATATCGAAGCGATTCTGATTTTGAGTCACAACTAACAAGTATGTTAATTGGTGAGTGTAGTAAGCTATATATAGTCAATATTCATAATTTTTATTCTCTATGAGATATAGTTATTTCTATTCTCTATGAGATATAGTTATTTCTATTTAGAATTTATTTATTATATTGTTATTTCTATTCTCTATGAGATATAGTTGTACTTTATATATTAAAAACAATTATCAGTATGTCAATTGGTAAGTGTAGTAAGCTATATATAGTCAATATTCATAATTTTTTGACTAAACAGTTCAAAACAATATTATAAGAGCTTATTGGGAACAAAAAAAACAAAAAAAAGCCGTGCCAGAGCGTGCCACTGGGAGGTCATGCGTATCCATCGGCACGCAAGCGTGCCACGTGTCGGCACGGGGGCGTGCCGGTACCGTACCGTGCCAGGCGGCGAGCGGCACGCCCCCGTGCCACGGCATTTCGAACCTTGGTTTAGAGTAATCTTGTGATTTCTTGTTACGTATAAGTTGTTCTATGGTTATCATGAGTTTTCACTAAGGAATTAAGTGCCGTGTCTGTGGTGGAAGCGAAGGGCTCGGGCCACTAGGCTCGAGCCCGAAGCCCACCACTGACATCGGACGGGGGGTGCGGGGGGCGGAGCCCCCCGCGGTACGGATCCGATCCGCTAAGGAAAAATCCTAATTTCTCTTTTATTTGCCCTAGAAACTGTGCACATGTGATACCTTTTAAAAAAAAAAACAAAAAAATTACTATGCACTACTGTGCACATGTGACTAGTGCACAGTAGTGCATAGTAATTTACTATGCACTAAGTTTAAAAAAAATACTATGCACTACTGTGCACATGTGACTAGTGCACAGTAGTGCATAGTAATTTACTATGCACTAAGTTAAAAAAAAAAAAAAAAAAAAAAAAAAAACTAACTATGCCTGTTTTAGAAAAAACAGGAAACAATATAAAGAAAAAACAAAAAAAAAAAACAAAAAAAAAAAAAAAAGAAAACGGGGCCGTGCCGGCCGGCACGGGCCGGCACGGCCCGCGATACCCCACAGGGTATCGCTCCGTCTCGAGCGATACCCTGGGGTATCGCTCGAGACGGGGGGGGGGGTGCGAGACCCCCCCTGTACCGTGCCCCTCATTGAGGGGCACGGTACGTGCCGCCCGTGCCGCCCCGGCACGGGCAGCACTTCAATCCCTGCTCTAAACCCAAATCATGATCCATCATGAAAGATAAGAACAAAAAAATCTAGAGAAAGGAAGAGATCCAACCGATTTTTGGAGATCACACCCATCTCGACTTGTTAGAACCTCGTCCTAAAATGAATCTTAGTTGTCGAGGCCTCTAATCAACCCTAAAAGAGAAGTTCTAATTTGAGAAGTTCAAACTTGAGAAGTTCTAACCAAGTTAGAACTTCTAAAAACTTTATTTAATAAAGCCTCGAAATCCTTGTATCAAACCTAAAGAACTCACTTCTTGTGCCCTGGGTTGAAGAAGATGGCAAGGCGGCTTGGATCCTCCTTCAAAGCTCCTTCCTACGTTGCTTCGTCCTTCTCCAAGTTTGCTTGAGCCTCCTTGAGAGAGTGGAGAAGACGGGTTAAGGTTAGGGTTTCTTTTTTCTTGGAGAAGAGAGGGAGAGAAAACGTGTAATGGGTTTGGGGGTGAAAGGTAAAAGAGGGGCTCTTAGGTACTTATAGATAGGTAACAATTGCAACAAAAACCATTGGAATTCAAGAATTTGCATCATAACAATTTTCAGCCCGAAATTGGCTGAGTCTTAGAATTTCGGAACTCGAAGGTCCACCTTGCGCTAGTGTGTAGCTGAGTTTCAGAATTTCTCTTCGAATTTGAAATTCCAGACAAATTCCGAAATTTCCCCTCCTTGAGTTCTGGAACTCGAAAGTCTGCCAACTGCTAGAGCCTGCCCAAGTTTTAGAATTGACGCTCTAGTTTCGAAACTTAACACTTCGGGCGGAAGTTATTTGAAGTTGATTTCAAAAATTTTCTTTTCACTTTGTTTGTGCCCACACTCGATTCTAATTCATCTTTTATCTTTCTAAACTCCTCCAATTAGTATCTTACACTATTTTTACCTGCACTTTGTCAAATTTGGCCAAAGTTTAGTATATTATAGTTAAGCCCATCAGAAAGCAATTCCATTTCTTGGCTAAATATTTTTGTTGGAAGAAATTAGTCTAAACCTTCGCTCCATAGCTTGGCGGAGGGTAATTCCTTCAAATTACTTTTTCTTAGTGGGTTGGATTTTTAATGTGCGATTTTCTTAATGTGTTCGAGATTTTTAATGTTATAGTTTTTTGGGAGGGGGTGATAATTTTGGCCTTGTATTGGGTGTTTGGTGAGATTAGGCTCATAGAAGTGAAATTAAAATTAATAGGTGTCTTAAAACCAATGAATTAAGTATCCGCATGGTTCGTATCCACCGTGTTGTATCGTGCCAACAAGATACTGGCACGATACAGCCCTCGTGCCAATGGCACAGCTGAAAACCCTCATTTCTTTAAATTACTAAGTGATTTTCTTAATAAAGTTCAAAAGTTATGATAAAGATACATATTAAGTAAATAAAAAATTTTGTTGCTAAAAAAAATAAATATTTCATGCCATTATGTGTCGGCACACATGTATTTTTTGTGACCGACACTCATCGGCACCGCTCGGCATGCGCCGTGCCATATCGTGCCGGCAAGTTTTCGGCACGACCCCGTACCACGGCACTTAAATCCTTGCTTAAAACTAATATTAAATTTATGAAATTATATCTATCTATATCTATATCTATTTGTCACGCCCCGAGGCTCCAGCGGAAGCCTACCCGGGCATGTGTAGAGACTCCCCGTGTGCACAAGGACACCCCGGGGTACTTACAAGGCGTCTACAACTATAAATACATCCACCAAGATGAAATATTCATCTTAAATATGGATAATCAGAGTGTATGACATAAAACCAAAACTAGTTTAAACATGATAAATATGACATCTCATATATACATGGATCTAAAATCTCATAACTCCACATATAACATCTCGCATATAAAAGGTACATCTCAATATGAAATCCAACTCCACTACTTGTGCATAGATCCCTCGCAAGAAGTCTAGAGCAAGTTCTCGAAGGCTCGAACAATACGCTCCCACTAACTGACTTTGTCAACCAGTTCACTATGAGCTAAAACGTGTCATCGCCCTGCGGGCAAACCCAACGAAATCCAATGTGATTTATTCCTCCTTCCGCACCGGCACATAGGGCTGCAGCGTACCTGGTAACCGCTAATGCTTGGCTTTTTTTACCTGCCAACGCACCAAACGTTGAACCACGTGTTGTGCCACCTAAGCCTACCTTCCCAACCAACCAATTTTCTTCTTTTAGATCCCGGTACACCTTGGATATTGCTGGAACGCAATGCAAGGAGGCCGGTGTGCCTTAATTATGATTCCAAATCTCACATCCCTATCAATAGGCATATATAATCAGCTTCGATAATAGAGAGTAATGTTAGAATTGATAACCAAATCCTCCACCTTTTCCTATTCCATGCATCTCGCAACTAGTGTAGGTGCAAGCACGATTTCTTTGCCAGCCTAACCCTGATCACTAAGATGGCTATACTACCAAGGCTATCAACTCAACAGTCGATACTGGGGGCACTATCTCCAATTCTAACCGAGAGAAACTCCTTGACCAATTGTCACGCCCCGGGGTCGAAACTGCGACCCGGGCTCGCCAACAGATCCGCCATCTGTACGGAAACTCCCGCACAGACGAAGCGTCTACCCTTCAAGTCAGATCTATAGCTAAACATGTATCAGAGCTGAAATAAACTAGTAGCTACAGAAATCAAAACTGAACATCTGAATATAAATAAATCCTCAATACAGAGTCTCTCTCATTATGTAAAATAAATACAATACAAATCTCTCAGACTGTCCAGTACAAAAGTGGAAACAGAAAAATACAGGGTACATCTACCTCTGACTCTCAAATGCTGGTAAGGAACTACTCGGTCACGCCCTTACCTCGATCAGCTGTCTCCGCACGAACACAAGCCGGAACAGCAACCTCTGGAAACCTGTCACCGCAGCGGGTGTGAGAACTACTGCAGAAGGTAATTCCCAGTGGGTACCGTCACCAATATCCACGGTATGCCCACTAAGTCTACTGGAGGCAAAACAGATAAGTATGCAGATAGATAATAGGAAAGCTGGAAAAGAACTACAGCTAATATGTCTCAAACATCATGCTCAAAGGAAAACTCATCTAAGAACATGCTATGCATCCACTCGCTCACGAGGTGCTCACAATAACTCAAATCTCAATGACTGCCAAAACTGGCTCAGTCAAGCCTGCGCCTACCTACTGCCACCTCATCCACATTGGGACGGGACTTACGTAGGGCGTCCAACTGGACTATCACAGTACCACGCGCGGCTGCCTCAACAGGCGGCATAACCATCGCATCCGGAGCGTAACTCGAGGGGAGCGACCCCACCAAGCTCAAGCGTATCTCATCTGTCTCAATAATCGGCACATGCAGGCTACAATCCACGATCAAACAGATCGGAAACTCAAATACCCAAATAACCATCACTCAGTCGGAGAACCCTCCACGACTCGATCTCACAATGCCTAAAGAAACATAGCTAAGTCGGAGAACCCTCCACGACTCAATCAGCAAATGCCCAACCCATGATCTAGAGTAAACCAATCGACTTCCATGAAGGGCCGAATATTCCGAAAGACTGACACCTACAACCCAAATCAAACAAGAACAGGCTGCAGGCACAGCCGCCCGTAGCTTCCGACCCAACAATGGAATCCGTCCTCAATCTCTCACATAAGAGGCCGGGAAATTCCGAAAGACTGACGCCTACAACCCAAATCAAACAAGAACAGGCTGCAGGCACAGCCGCCGTAGCTTCCGTCCCAACAATGAAATCAGTCCTCAATCTCTCACATAAGAGGCTCGGAAATTCCGAAAGACTGACGCCTACAACCCAAATCAAACAAGAACAGGCTGCAGGCACAGCCGCCCGTAGCTTCCGTCCCAACAATGAAATCAGTCCTCAATCTCTCACATAAGAGGCCCGGAAATTCCGAAAGACTGACGTCTACAACCCAAATCAAACAAGAACAGGCTGCAGGCACAGCCGCCCGTACCTTCCGCCCCTGAAGTGAAACAAATGCCCAACCTCTCATGACACTAGAAACTCATCTCACAAAACTCTAAAAATTCACTCGGCCCCCTGGCACGAGGATACATGCATCCCGAACTACCTGGACCATCCATAATGCTCTCGGTATTTTAAAACACTTTAAAAACAGAGTTTAACTTAAAACCGGTTATAAAAATTCTATAAAGGTCCAGATGCATCCCGTATGTCAAGAAAATATGCAGTCTAGTGTCAAATCATCTCTAGATCATGCTAAAAATATCTGGGGCTCAGGAATGTCTTCTTACAATTTTCTAGGCAACTATCAGATTTACCAGCTATAACAATAATCAAGCTAGACATGCTAAACATGCATACAAATATCATTAGAAGGCATTCCATACATCTTGAAGAATTTCCAACCCACCTGGATCGTTTTCCACAGGCAACGCTGAAATCCGTGAAGAATGGACTCGCTCACTGTCAAAATCTGCCGAAAACGGTACCTCGGCTCACGGTCGCGCGCAACTCCGCCACGCATCCCAAAATCACACTGGAGCACCCTGCTCAGTCACAAGGCCTCAACCAAGGTCTCCATCTGTACTCGGGTCAAAACCGCCGCGCTTCGTCAACCCGCCTGCGCACCCAGCCCGCGCGCCTCCGCGGCTCCGCACAGTGCGCAGGGCCCTCACGCGAGCTCCTCCGCGGCACGCGCAACACTCGGCTGCACCACACAACACGGAAGAAAAGAAGATGGATAAAAATCCATTTCAAGCTCCAAAACCCAATCCTCTGTCCAAATCCAAAAAGCAGAGAAAATCCGAACTCGAAAAAAAATCACCGTACTCACCTCCGTACTGCGTCCGCGCGCGCGCGAGCTCCAACCGGGCTCTCCCTCTCGCTCACTCTCAAACTTTTTCTTTCTCCCATTCTCCCTCTCGCTCTTTCTCTCTTTCTCTGCTTGGATCCCACAGGAAAAGAGGAGGATGAGGGCCCGTATAAATAGGCAAAGGGGAAGTGAATTTACACTTTTACCCTCACTGCCTCCAAGATCTGGAGGCTGAGTACCGGTACTCGGGTCCCTGTACCGGTACCCAAGCTCAAAAAACTCAAACCGAGAACCAACTTTGATAAATCCATCATTGAGTACCGGTACCCGCCCCCGCGTTCCGGTACTCAAGCCAAAATGCACATGGGGTACCGGTACGCACTGCCCAGTACCGGTACCCAGGGACTTAGAAAATTTTTCACATTTCCTCAACCGAACTCTCTTCGGTTTTTCTCCAAAGCAATTGGTTTCGGTACCAACACTTGTGTTCGGGTACGCAATGTCCCAAAATTGCTAAATCATGCTGGGGCTTCCAAATTCGACGCCGTCAACTCACTTTTCTACAAAAAGGCTCCCGCGCCGATCCGAATCATCCCGAACTCAAGTGTAATCATATTCTGAACCTGCTGCGGGCGATTCCACCGCACCACGACATCTTGCAAAGTCGGTGCACTATACGAAGTCCTGGTACTCTACACCAATAGATCTTAACCGGTGCTTAAGTCATCAACCAAGATAGTCCTGCTTCTGACTCGTGGCGTCAGCCTCCATGTTCACTTTTATCTTGGATATTGAATAAATATGAGTTATTCTCATGGGCATACATGTCATTATCCTTCTCTTGTGAAACCTGTCTGCGTAGACCCGCAATGTGCGGATTAGTCTCTTGTCCTTCCTTAATCCTATCAACCAAGGTGGAGTGCACCATCAAGGTAAAATGCTGAGCAACCGTGCTCGGGGACACCACTTCCGACTCTAGCTGTTGGAATTTCTCCACCAAGTGATCTCGCTCGGTGACCAGCATTGTCAACTCCGCCTAAGTGTTCTTCCTGCTTAAAGTATCAGCCATTACATTTGCCTTTTCGAAGAGCTCGAATCATACTTAACCCTCCAGTGTTTTGTCTAGAATAATTGTGGCAAAAGCAGCAATATAGGGAACCACTAGTGCGAGCTAGTTAAACCATGTCCTCACGCCACACGTTGATCGACCTCTCCACCGGTGCCACCTATACCCATAGTAGGATGAGAAAACTAATCCGAGATTTTTCAGTGGGTACAACAGAGCCACGAAGGCAAGCCGTAATCACTAGGAAAAAAAGTAATGAAGATATATAGATCGATATGATATGATAAATTGAAAGTAATGCCTATAGTAGCAATATAGATATGTACATGAAAGGAAATAAACTCGAATGCTGCTTGTGTAATATCTATCTACCCAACTACATGCCGTAAAAGACGAATAGTCCAATGCATATATCCAATCCATAATCTGCAATGTTACTTCGTTGACCTCAGGAAATGCCCGCCACCATAATCCACCGATCTGATCCGTACGTCACAATGGACGACCATCCAGATAAGTACATCCCTTGTCGGTGACTAGAGAGACACGGTGTCTATGAATGCCCCCAAGCGTAGTGGCAAATCATATGAAATGATCAAGTGAACCTTGGCGGAAAGCCAATAACCGTGGCCTAAGGCCAATGCCGTGGCGTATAAACGCCAAAACCGGAGACTAAAAGGTCAAGTCATACTAATGTGAGAAATGCCATGTCACTTGGACCAAAAAGTCCCTTGATAACTATAAGGTATGATAACCTACTCTACATGTCTTGTACCCTAGCTGCTACTATGCAGGATAGTAATATGCCAGAAGTAAAGTAAAGAAGATATGCCGATAACCGTGGCCTAGAGCCTATGTCGTGGCGTATGAACGCTCGAACCGGAGACCAAAGAGGTCTAACCTCAATGATGCGTATAAATTGACGCCGGAACTTAGAGGGGGCGCGGAGATAGGACAAAAATGGCCCAATAAACACTCGGCCCGCCGTATAATCCACTGCGTCGAACTCGAGCACACTCACCACTACGCGGAATTCACCAACGCAATGGTCGAGTAACACTTGCTACCGCAAGGACTCCACCGACTGCAGCGATCAAGCAACACTCTTCTCTCACAGAAAATCCATCTAGGAGATAGGAGAAGAAGAAATCTTTCTTCTTAAATGAAAGTAGAAAATTTGACTCAACTTAACTAGTTTCTTTTATCATAAATTATTACATATATATATATAGCCTCTCAAAAGACCTTTCAACTTTCCTATACATTAACTCATAAATTTTATAGAAAATCTAAAAGACACTTTTAGAAATACTAAAAGACATTTTTAGAAATACTAGAAGACACATGAATTTCATAGAAAAACGAAAAGACAATTTATAGAAAAACTAAATGACATACTTATTTCGAAACTAGCATTTATTAACTGAGTAATGGCTTCATTCATCAATTCCAAGGACGGTGTCATTCTCCCCCAGTTGAAAAGATCCGCAACATTGAAAGTCGCTGAAACATTGTACCTGCTGGGCAACTTGATCTTGTATGCATTCTCACCGATCCTCTTTAATACCCTGAATGGTCCATCTTCTCTCGGTTTAAGCTTACCATGTCGGCCTTGTGGAAAGCGCTCTTTGCGAAGATGCACCCACACTAAATCACCCTCTTTGAATGCCGCCGGTTTATGATGTTTGTTAACCGCCTTTTGATACTTCTCATTATGCTTAATGATGCGAGCTTGAACTTGCTCATGGAGTTGCTTAATGTGCTTGGCTTGTTCATCGGCATCACTACTAAAAGGAGTAGTAGGAAAGGGAGAGAGGTCAAGTGGACTAATGAGATTGCTACCATAGACCACTTGAAATGGGCTTGCATCGGTTGTTTGATTAGATGGCTGGTTGTATGCAAATTCGGCTTGCGACAAAACTTGATCCCATTGTTGAATATTCTTCTCCACTAAACTTCGTAGAAGATTAGCTTCGGTTGATGGCCTCAGTTTGACCATCGGTTTGGAGATGATGAGAAGAGCTAAATTGGAGGGTAGTGCCCAACTTCCTCCATAAAGTACGCCAAAAATGGCCGACAAGCTTTGGATCTCGGTCGGACGTGATTGTCTTTGGAATGCCATGGTGCTTAACAATCTCTCGGAAGTTGAGGTTGGCGATGAGGGTAGCATCCATCGTTTTCGTACATGAAACAAAATGTGCCATTTTGGAGAATCGATCAACGACCACCATGATAGAGTCCTTGTACCGTTGAGTCCGCGGTAGACCTAGAACAAAGTCAAGACTCACATCCTCCCAGAGTGCATTTGGAACTAGCAACGGAGTGTAGAGACCGTTATTTTGAACATGGCTCTTAGCAATATGACACGTTCTGCACCTTGCAATATAGTTAGAAACATTTTTATATAAGTGTGGCAAATAAAAATGCTCTTATAATAGAACTACTGTCTTGTCTCTCCCAAAGTGGCTACTAAGTCCTCCCTCGTGAGCTTCCTTATAATAAAATGACGTAGGGAACATTGAGGAATACATAGAAGGTTGCCTTTGAAAAGATAGCCATCGTGGAGAATGAAGTTGTTGTAAGACCCATTAGAACACTCTTTCCACACTTTGCCAAAATATGAATCATCCTCATAAAGCTCCTTGAGCACCTCAAAGCCTACTATTTACAAAATTTATGACTTGTGTCACTAATCCAATTTAGATGTACAATCAGATTTCCGTGTTTCGTTTACTAGTCACCGAAAACCAGCACAATCGTTGCACCGATTTGTCAGAACACCACCCCAGCCTACGGAGTATCCCGAAAGAAGCCAATTACCTAACCTATCTTGCCTACTGTCCCAAAACACCAATTTTATGCCGTTGGGACAGCCGCACAAAAAGTGCACCGAAACAAAGAATTAGAACCCTGAAAATCACCGATTTGATTCTCGGGATACCAATTTTGGCACTGGAACCACCCGCAACCTTTTTGCTGTGACCAGAGGTGTCAAATCTTGCCATGTGATCGGCCAATAAGGTCTAATCACCGCTACGAACAGCAGCAATCCGTGTGACTTGAATTTGCGCCTGGTATCGCCCGATTTCTACGCTTTGGGGTTAGGTTCAGCCCCGAAGTGTTCCAAAACACTCCGAAAATCATCCAACGTTCCTTGTCCCAGAACACTCACTTTTGGATGTCAGGACAGCCGCACGCCAAATGGTGCGAGAATAGGTGAAACCCCCCCAAAACTAGCTTTACCGGGTTTTCAAAATTTTCGTTTTCAGTCTCGGAACCCACTGTAAACCCACTCACTGTCTTCGGACATTTGGGACGGCAAGATAACCAGCTAGCAAGGCTTCGTGATATATCCCGAGCATTCACATTAAGTGAAAGCAAAATCCGAGTCGAAATCGTGATTTCCAATCGGCGATTTTGCCAAAAACCACACCGGAACCCTATTTATGTTTTCGTAAAGTAATTGAACCTTGGACAATCAGTCTAGAGGTCTCTAGCAGTGGATTCACACTGCCTGAGGCAGCCCACATGCTGCAATTACACAAAAGACCCCTAACCAATATTTATTTGCGTAAATAAATAATAAAAAATTGGTGTTTTAGTTCGTTATCGATGATTTTGTGTTTCAGAATTGAACCGTCGACGTAGGTTCGTAGATCTTGCTACTTCGGAAGCCGCGCTCGCTATTCGGAGTGCAAATGAAGGCCGGGGAAATCGTTGGAGCAACCAAAACCTCAACTTAAAGTGCCTTAGGAAGCGACATTGCTTAAACAGAGATACAAGACCCTTTAAAATAACGTTAGGGTGAGCACTGTGACCTATGGGGCGTAAGGAAGGCCATGCTCTCTTGTCCGGGGATCGTCGGCATGCTGAGTGGCCGAAACAAGGATGTTAGCTCCAAGAAACCTAGCTCGAGCTAGACCCATAGCCGGGTCTTCTCCTCTTCGAGCTCTAGTGGCCAACGACGTCGAGCTCTGGCAGGGGAAGGTCGAGGCTGGCCAAGCAGGATTGGGGAAGGTGGTCGGGGGAGGCGTCGGCGGCAGCGCTGGAGAACCCGTGGCTGATCTAGGGCACAGCTCGGGTTCGGTTGAGCCCGAGCAACAGCCAGGGACGCTAGAGGGACCCCATGTAGTTGTCGGAGGTGGACCGCGACGGCGGGGAGTGGATGCGGCGTCGATCTTTGAGCTGCAAGTTGGGCAGGGTGGTTAGAAAAGGCCTTTGGCGGCGCTAGGGATGGCTAACGGTGGGTAGCTGGACCTGTGGGAGGCCGATGGTAGCGATAGAAGGTGGCGCCACCTTCTTCAACACCCATGGGTTCAAGATCAAGAAGTGAGGGAGAGAGAGAGAGAGAGAGAGAGAGAGAGAGGCGGGGCTGCCTTTGCCGACTCTCCGGTGGCTAGGGAGGTTGTTGGAGATGCTGGGGGTGGTGTCGGGGTTCCTGTGGAGAGGGTACGGCGGCTGGCTGAGGGAGAGAAGAGATTAGGCTTAGGGTTAAAGAAACCCTAATACATCTAGTATAAAGATTTTGAAAAAAATGCTAAAAAGTCTCTCAAACATTAGTATTTTAATCCAGTCATTCACAACCTGTGTAAAACGCGTAAAGCCCCTTCCCTGCCAATCTTTGCACAAACCGGTAGATAAAGTATTGTGCCTTTCTCAAAACTACCGTTTTCAAATTTTCGGTGAATCTTCGGTTTTGTCTTATTTCCCTACTTTAGTCGCGCTGAATCCGAAAATGGACTGCACCACAACTTCCGGCACTGCTAGAACTTAAAAGTAGCGACTTTGATTTGTCGGAAACAGTTTTCGATTAGCGGAGTTAGCCTTATCTCTCTTTATAGCCATAATTTGAATTAAAATTCAAATTCCAAATTTCATTATAATTCAAATAAAAATTTTGCCAGTTTCTACAATAGTTGGCTCTCGCAAGCTTTAATCTCATGCAACATGTCTAAAGACATAATCTCAAATCTTGACCTTTTACAATTTACCTTTTTGTGTCTCAACTTGCTTACAAGGAGAAATAATAACCAATACTATGATCATTCGCAAACTATAGGAAGGAACATGCATCTCAACTCAACTATAACATGCATTGTAGATAGACTACTCATTTCTCAACCAAATGAATAGTTGTACTACCAATGAAGTTCATGTATGATGAAGTGAATGCATTATATTACACGTGGCATCTACTATGGAGTGATTTTTCAACATTCATAAAGTGACGAAATCATATGCTAAACTATTCACAAATATTCCAATTAGCAGGCTAGAACAAGAATCGGAATTAACAAAGGAGTAGAAGACATAGGAGGAGTTTACCAATTTCGGTAAGGTCAAACCTACTGGAAAGTTGCTGAAACCCTTCTGTTTCCTTAATCAAAATTGTCTCATCTTCTCTCCTAGTCTTATCAGAATTTTTTAAGGTGTTACGACCATCTAAAAATCTCATTTCAAAATTCCTCAAAATCATGAAGAAAATAAGTATAAAATATTTCAAAGCAAGAAATCCTTGCAAATTCACCAAATCAAAGTTATTGGGCGTTTCAATCCAACCTACATAAGTGTTCTAAACACATCGATTTGGAAATCTCCAAAATAAATCCTAATTTTTCAAAAACTAGAAATACTACTGATTACTCTCAATTTCTACTATTTGAGAGTTTAGAGAGGATTACTAACCAAGGTATGGCACGTACCGTGCCCCTACAATAGGGGCACGGTACGGGGGGGTATCTACACACCCCCCCCCCCCGTCTCGGCGATACCTATTGGGTATCGCTCGAGACAGCGATACCCAATGGGTAGCGCCCGTACCGTGCCGAGTTTTTTTTTTTTTTTTTTTTTAACACATGGTTTTACAATAAACACATGATTAAATACTTATTATACTTGTGAATTTTATTATTATATTATTATTTCTATTTTTTATGAGGTATAATTGTACTTTATATATATAAAAAATTATCAGTATGTTAATTGGTGAGTATAATAAGCTATATATAGCCGATATTCATAATTTTTTGACTAAATATTTCAAAACAATATTATAAGAGCTTATTGGGAACAAAAAAAATAAAAAAAATGTGCCAGAGCATGCCACTGGGAGGTCATGTGTATCCATCACAAGGATTAAAGTGCCGTGGCACGGGGGTGTGCAGGCCGTTGCCTGGCACGATACGACACAGGCACGCTTGCGTGCCGACACATGGTACGCTTGTGTGCCGACGGACACGCACAATCTCTTAGTGGCACGTTTTGGCACGGTCTTATTTTAGTTTTTTTCGTCCAATAAGGCTTTAGAATGTTATTTTAAAAGTTTTAGAGTAATATTTATAAATTTTGGCTATGTATTGATTTGTCCTGATCTAATGGCAATAATAGTTTACTTAGTAGTTAATAGCTTAATATAGTAGTAGTCTTCTTTATAGGTGAAGTTAAATACAACTAGAGCTCATAGAGAAAATTATTTTTAAAATAAAATTTATAAAAATTTGCAAGATCCATTCATATTGATTCGATGAAGATTATATGATGACTAGACTAAATTAGAATGAGACCCCAAGTGCACTGATAGTTTTTTTCATTTTCAAATTTTTATAAAATATTTATGAAAAATTAAAACAAAAAATTCTAAAAATTTTAAAAAAATTATAAAATATGTCCATGAAAATTTAATAATAAACCATACTATGAATAAATTAAGCAATAATAAAAATTAATTATTTTTAAATTTTTTTTATTTATCTTTTATTTTTTAGATTTTTAAAAATTATAAAATATAAATCCGAGAAAATTAATTTTTTAAAAATTTTTATGAAAAATTTGCAAGTTCATCCAAGAAAATTAATTTTTCTTAAATTTAAATAAGAAAACTTGTGCAATTTATTTATGAAAATTTAACACTAAACCATACGATATATACATTAAGCAAATTTAAATATCAATTGCTTCTATTTAGTTTTCGATTTTATTAGAATTCTTATATTTCAAAATCTAATAATAAAATTTTCAAAGTTAAGAATACCTTAAATCTCGCACAAAATATTAAATCCGTACAAAAAAAGTAAAAATTGATCATATAATGATTAAATCAAGTGGATATATTTTCAGATTTTTGTAAATTGTTAATAAAAATTTGTATAATTTCATATTTCTTTACAAAAGAAACTTTATAAGTTAAATATATTCTAAATGTATGAAAAAAAATTTAAGTTGTAAATTTCTTGACTTATCTAACAAGTAGATTTTCGATTTTACTATTTTTTTACCTTTTATTTTAAAATCGAAGTGATTAAAAAATAATAAGAGATGGAAAGGCAAAACTGAAAAAAAAAATTATGAGTAAAAAAGGAAGAAAAAAATAAAAAGGAAAAAAATAGATTAAGAGATGTGAGACGAAAGAAAAGAAAGCGCAGAATAGAAGAAAATGTAGAAGTGAGAAGAAAAAAATAGATGAGAGGGATAAAAGTCTACGCAGGAAACCAAAAAATACAAAAGGTCGAAATAAAAAAAAATAAAATAAAAACACTGTGTGCCTGTGTGGGCACGCAGCGGCACGTATCGTAATACTCTCTGGGTATCGCTCTGTCTCGTTCGATACTCAGAGAGTATCGCGGCATGGGAGGGCCAAGAGACCCCCCCCTGTACCGTGCCGCCTAATTGGTGGCACGATACATATCGCTCCATGCTGTAAGGCACGGATGGATACTTAATTCCTTGATCCATCGGTACGGAAGCGTGCCACGTGTCGGCACGGAAGCGTGCCCGTACCGTACCGTGCCAGGCGGAGAGCGGCACGCCCCTGTGCCACGTCACTTAATTCCTTGTTACTAACCTTAATCCACGTCCCAAAACCAAGCTCAAGTGTTAGGGTTGAGGATTGGAGCTCAAAATAACTCCTCTCCCAAGCCTCTTGCTTCACACTTAGCTCAAAGTGCTCCTAGTCCCATGGAGAAGGAAGAAGGAATAAGAAAATGGGTGAGAAAATGAGAGATTATAGGAGAAATGAGGAAGGAGAAATAGAAAAAACACCTCCTCTGGCTGCTGCGTTCACAGTGAAAGGAGGGGAGAAGGATATAAATAGGGTGCAACAATATGCCAAATAACCCTCCAACATATGAAAAATGCAATCTGTGTAATTTCAGGTTTTGCAGCGTTGAGTATCGGTACTCGCACGTCGGTACCGGTACACCACTATTGTGTTTTGGTACTTACGGCCAGTTCTCTAAAACCGGAACCCTGCACGCAATTCTTCTCTACTGCATACCTGTACTTGTAAACTTCGGTACGATATTTCATGTTTCAATAAAGGTACACCCTGAAGTTCCTCAAAATCCGAGTGCTATTCCTGCAAATTCGTAATTGGGTACCAGTACCTCATCGTGAATAACAGTACTCCTAGCCAAAATAACAATTGTAGATTTTGGTGTTCAGAGTCTGTTTTCGTGTTGTTTTCACGTCGAAAACACTCTAATGCTCCTCAAACTCCACCAAAACAATCCAAATAATTATAAATACTATTTCTTACTAGAACCTTGCTATTTGCAAATGTTCATTGTACTGCACTATATCTATCTATATTATTTATAAAGAGGCAGTTCTCTCTATATATTTTTTTGGCAATAATGCCACTCTCTTAGAATTAAATGTCGATGCAATCCATACTATTTTAGCAAGGTTCGAAGTGCCGTGGCACGGGGGCGTGCCGCTCGCCGCCTAGCACGGTACGGTACCGGCACGCTTGCGTGCCGACACGTGGCACGCTTGCGTGCCGATGGATACGCATGACCTCCCAGTGGCACGCTCTGGCACGTTTTTTTTTTATTTTTTTTGTTCCCAATAAGCTCTTATAATATTGTTTTGAAATGTTTAGTCAAAAAATTATGAATATTGGCTATATATAGCTTACTATACTCACCAATTAACATATTGATATTTTTTTTTATATTTATATTTTTTTTTATAATTTTTTTTTATATTTTTTTGTTTTTTTTGTTCCCAATAAGCTCTTATAATATTGTTTTGAAATGTTTAGTCAAAAAATTATGAATATTGGCTATATATAGCTTACTATACTCACCAATTAACATATTGATATTTTTTTTTATATTTAAAGTACAATGGAGTTTTTTTTCAAAATAACCCTCTAAAATTTTATAATTTGCGAAATAATCTTATCAAAATTTTATTTGTAAAACTAACCCTATTTTTGCCATATCAGCGCCACATACAGAAGGGTCACCGTCTTCTAAAGACGGTGGACCGCCTTTAGCTATAATTTTCATGATTAAGTTCATTTCAAACAAAATTACAGAGAGATAGTAAATTAATTTTCATGATTAAGTTAATTTCAAACAAAATTACAGAGAGATACGTAAATAAAATGGGAATGTGGGTACGAGTCAGATTTTTAAAAGATTTAGGTTGTTATTGTAGAAAGATAAGATAAAATGAGAATGTGGTTACCGATTAGATTTTTAAAATATTTAAATTGTTATTATTCATTAATTAATATAAGAAGGAAAAGAGATAAAAAATATTTTTAATCATAAAACCTAAATCTTTAAAAGATTTAGATTGCTATTAGTTAGTAAATAATAACAACTAAAATCTTTTAAAAATTTGATTTATAACCACATTCTCATTTTATCTTTATCTCTTTACTTTTTATATTAGTTAATAAATAATAATAATCTAAATCTCTTAAAGATATTCACATTTACTAACAACCTAAATTAGTTAGTAAAATAATCTAAATCTCTTAAAGATAAAACAAAAAAAACAAAAAAATATGTACCGTACAATATGTGATTTTTTTAAAAAATAACAAAAAAAATACTTTACGCATGTGATTAAAAGAAAAAAAAAAAAAAAAAAAAAGGAAAACTGCCGTGCCGCTCGGCACGGCACGCGATACCCAACAGGGTATCGCTCTGTCTCGAGCGATACCCTTGGGTATCGCTCGAGACGGGGGGGGGTGAGACCCCCCCGTACCGTGCCCCTCTTTGAGGGGCACGGTACGTGCCGCCGCGGCACGGGCGGCACTTAATTCCTTGTATTTTAGTCATCTGACTTATCATAGATAATCAGCTATGAATTTCAGTTTTTAAAATTTATAATAATAGAATAAATTTTTAAATTCCTTATTTAATTGTTTGGATTATACCCTGTATGTCTCTACTGCATGCTATATATGGCATGAAGAAGAACATGAGAATAGCGCTTGATTCATTCCCTAAATTCCTCTCTTAAATCATGAAACAAATAATTTTCTTTTGGAGAATTTGGAAACAACATTTTATTATAGGAAAGGGTAAAATATGTGGATATGCTTTGAGCTATTCATAAATTGCAAATTGGTCTCTATACTTTCTATTTGACTTAGAACATTTTTTATCTTGGAACATCAAAACAAGATTTAATTTTTTAAAAAATATAATGATCATTTCATTCTTTATTGTATATAATTAACTTCTTTCGACTTTTAACATGATTTATAGTCCTTTAATTTAAAATTAAAATTAAACTTTTTAATGATTGAACTAAAGTGTAATGTATTCTTCATTCGTCTAATTAAAATCAAAATTTTTAAATATTTTTGTTCCTACGATTAATTTCATAACTCTTCCTTCAATATATTTCATTGAAATATATCTTTTGTTTCAAGGAATTAATATATATATATATATATATGCTATCAATAGCACCAAACACTTGGTGCTACCAAGTTTTCCGTCGTTAGATCTGCCTCTTTGATCGTTTTCAACTCTTAGATCATACTATTTTTTCAACCACCCACTAAACCTTAGAGGCCCACTATCATCCTAACCGCACATTCCTTCATCCAAGAGCTACATTTATATATATAGAGAGAGAGAGGTAGGCTGGAATGCTATCGATAGCAAACGGGCTCTGTTGTCACCCATTTGTTTTTGATGGTGGAGCTTTCAAAATGACGATCGGCACCGTTAAATATTATCTAGACCATTTAAATTATTTGGAAATTAAATTTTATGCTTTTTCAATGTTCTTTTCTTGTCCATCAGGTAGACACAAAAATGAACGGCTGACAATGAATATTCCTCAAAAAATGATGATAGGAATCTTGTAACCAAGAATGAGAGAATAGATCTTGTTTTAAATAGTTTAAAGAATTTTCTAATCAAAATTCAATTAATTTTGATTTTTTTACACTATTAAACAAGCAAAAGACTCATATCTATCATTAAAATTACAAATTTTGCACCCGTTTGATCATTAGGTCAATGACGTCGAAAATATTTGAATTTTACTTTTAGATACTTTCAGTGGTTTAGATCATGTTCAATGGTGTTGATCGTCCATTTGGAAGCTCCATTATCGGAAAACAAATGGGTGGCAACGGAGCCCATTTACTACTGATAGCATTCCAACTCAACTCTCTCTCTCTCTCTCTCTCTCTCTCTCTCTCTCTCTATATATATATATATATATATATATATATATATATATATATATATATATTTACACGAACTAGGCTACTATACTATTAATAGCACCAAGTCATTAGTGCTATTAGGTTTTCGGCCCTTGTATGAAGAGATGTGCAATTAGGATGATAGTAGTCCCCTAGGGTTTAGTTGGTGGTTGGTGGAATAGTATGATCTAAGGGATAGAAATGGTCAATGGGGTAGATCTAACGGCAGAAAACTTGGTAGCACCAAGTGTTTGGTGCTATCGATAGTATAGTAACCGAACTCTCTCTCTCTCTCTCTCTCTCTCTCTCTCTCTCTCTTTATATATATATATATATATATATATATATATATATATATATAATATGCTTTCAAAAGTACAAGACAATCCATGCTTATGAATTTTTTACCATTGGATTTGTATTGGGATTTGTGCTTTTTATTTTATCTTTCTCTCTCTTTAGTTGACTTTACAAAAGCACTAATCCCAATACAAATCCAATGGTAAAAAATTCACCAGCATGGATTGTCTTGTGCTTTTGAAAGCATATAAGCTCTACTCTATATATATATAATATATATATATACACATATACATATACATATATTTATGTATTAAATGTACGTGTGACGTACATTGCACGTGCACTTGGCTAGTGTTAGATAAATACGTTAGTTTTTGGTATTTATGTACGCTGATCATGACCAGCAATTAACAGAAATATGATCCCCAAGAGAAAAAGGTGAAGATAGGCTGTAAAAAAGTACTAAATTGTTCGAGACTTTAACTCATTTTTCTAAATGCAAAAATTGTGATATGTAAGTTGAATAGCAGTGAAATGTTGCCGCTGTTTTACAATTTGTTGGCAATCTTATGGCATTAAGTGTTATAAGGCTGATAATAAACGAGATAGAGCTTTGTGAATATGATTGCCAAACCTTCTCAGGAACTTCGAGCTCTCCAATGACATCGTAATGGAGCTTCTATTAAGGTATCATCACTTCAATCTTCTCAAGAAGTCCCTGGCAAGCATTTTGAAAACATTCACTAGAAACAAAATTTCACAAATTTTTATTTTCTTTTTTTTTTTTTTTTTTTTTTTTTTACATTTGCATCGAACAATCTCAAAATTGTAATATTTAACGGTCGGTGTAAGGTCATTTTTAGTTTAACAATGTTGGAAATCGATCGGGCACTATGAAATAGTGGAAACTGGGTTTCAAGTGCCGCTCGGCACAGGGCGGCACGTACCGTGCCCCTCAAATGGGGGCACGGTACGGGGGGTATCGTCCCCCCCCCGAAGTCTCGGTGATACCCTTTGGGTATCGCCCGTGCCGTGCGGCCGTGCCGCAGGGCACGGTAGTTTTTCCCTTTTTTTCTTTCTTTTTTTTTTTTTTTTTTTTTTTTTTTTTTTTTTTTTTTTAATCACATGCGTAGAGTATTTTTTTGTTATTTTTTTAAAAAATCATATGTTGTACAGTACATATTTTTTATTTTTTTATTTTAATCTTTAAGAGATTTAGGTTATTTTGTTCACTAACTAATTTAGGTTGTTAGTAAATGTGAGTATCTTTAAGAGATTTAGATTATTATTATTTACTAACTAATATAAAAAGTAAAGAGATAAAATAAAATGAGAATGTGGTTATAAATCAAAATTTTAAAATATTTAAGTTGTTATTATTCACTAACTAATAGCAATCTAAATCTTTTAAAGATTTAGGTTTTATGATTAAAAATATTTTTTATCTCTTTTCTTTCTTATATTAGTTAATGAATAATAGCAATCTAAATATTTTAAAAATCTAATCGGTTCCCAAATTCTCATTTTATCTTATATTTCTACAATAACAACCTAAATCTCTTAAAAATCTGACTCGTACCACATTCCCATTTTATTTACGTATCTCTTTATAATTTTGTTTGAAATTAACTTAATCATGAAAACTATAGCTAAAGGCGGTCCACCGTCTTTAGAAGGCGCCTTCTATATGTGGCGCTGATATGACAAGCTGATATGACAAAAATGGGCTAGTTTTACAAATAAAATTTTGATAAGATTATTTCGCAAATTATAAAATTTTAGAGGGTTATTTTGAAAAAAACTCTATTGTACTTTATATATAAAAAAAATTATCAATATGTTAATTGGTAAGTATAGTAAGCTATATATAGCCAATATTCATAATTTTTTGACTAAACATTTCAAAACAATATTATAAGAGCTTATCGGAAACAAAAAAATAAGAAAAAAACCGTGCCAGAGTGTGCCACTGGGAGGTCATGTGTATCCATCGGCACGCAAGCGTGCCACATGTCGGCACGCAAGCGTGCCCGTACCGTGCCGTGCTAGGCGGCGAGCGGCATGCCCCCGTGCCACGGCACTTAATTCCTTGGCCCAAGGCATCAGCGACGATTGCATGAAAGAGTTGTTTTGCGGTTGAATGGGAAGAGCTTGGGAGCACTCAACTATAAACCACTCCAACAACTACGTATGCTGCGACGAAAGGGGGAGCACGGGCTTGAGAGGTCGAGGGTGGTATCGTGCTCTACCATCGTAGGGTTGGCGATGGCGAGGTTGATCAGGGAGGGGTGCACGACTTATCTAGTTGCAGGAGAAGTAAGCCGTAGGGCAGCAGAGAGTGCTGGTTGTTTCCCACAGTCAGGGCGGCTGAGGCGCACTGGAGGCGATTTGGTCGACTAGAGGGAATGTCGAGAAAGAAATGATTGACGGCGGTGGCATGGGGAGGTGCGACTGCGAGTGAGAAATAGGGGAACGACGCGCGCGGGAGGAGAAGAGAGGCAGTGATGGTGGCGGCCCAACACTCTAGAGAGAGAGAGAGAGAGAGAGAGAGAGAGAGAGAGAGAGAGGCATGGGGAGCTACCTCGGATGTAAGGGAGGTCACCAAAGGTGGCGGTACTCTTACCGAACGCGGGGAGGTGGGTTGTGGATGGGGAAGGGAGAGGGAGAAGAGAAAAGAGAGAGGGCTAGGGTTTTCTAATTTTCCTAATGTAATAATTGCAATTTAGCCTCTTTGGTTCATATTTCTTGCTCAAAACTCTCTCAGATATGTATTATGCATAGAATTCCCTCCAACTGCGAAATCTCGCAATTTGACATATGAAATATCTCCTTTTTTGCATAAAAATTTCGTTTAATCGTTTTCTCACACCTGATTTTATCTCTAAATATCACTTCATTGCGTGAAATCGTACGTAAGTCCCTCTTATGCACTACAGCACCGTTAGACCTTGAAATTGGTGATTAAAAACTATCCAATTACACAGGTGTCCTCCATCTTTCCGAAAATTATGATTTAAAACCTCAATTTCTACATAGACAGAAATTGAAGCTAAAAAAACTGAAATAAATAAGAAAAAGGTCATCGCTTTACTGCTTCGCTTCTGTAAGAGAAAAAATTAGTGCTTGCTCCTGGTGCTTTCATACTTCATGTATCACAAGTCTTACATTGGTTATTCATCTCTAATGCTTTCAGTCTGAGAAATGCCTTCATCTTAATAGGTGGCTGGAATTGAAATATGAGATGGGTTGAGAAACTGATGGTTCCATGGAGAACGGATGTATGAATGCACCAGTACAAGCAATAATTTTTCTTCCACCAGCAAATAAGGACAAGGACTTCCAGTAAAACACTTTCATTAGTTTGGTAAAACGGATGCCCAACTCACTAGTTTAAGGAGTAATGCGAAACCTATTTAAATGTTTGAGGATGAGAAGGGCAAATTACACTATTTAATCTTTCTCTATATTTTGACTGGTTAAGCTTTGCAGAAGAGAGGATTTTGAAAGAATTTGGTTCTTTGCATATTATGACATTTGAGTGTTGTAAAATGTTCAACATTCAGGTAGAAGAGTTTTCACTTGGGGTTGGGGAGGTGCTAATGGAACATTCTTTGAAGATGGCCACTCTTCTGGAGGACAACTGGTAAGTAAACTATTCTTACTCCAACTTAAATTCCTTTTGCCAATAGAAACTATTGTTCCTCTTCAACAATAAATTTGCTTAAATGTATGTACTTAACCATTTTTCTTTTCTAATGGCCACATGCTGGTTCTCCATGGATGCGTCATTAGATCTTTTGTATACCTTAAATACATGAAGAATTTAAAAGAGTCTAAATTGAACGATAGCACTATTTTGTGTATTAGTGCATGATTGAATGGACGGTTGGCTTCCAAGTTTGTTACTACTGCTCTCTCTCTTTCTCTCTGCATCACTTTCTAGATTTGATTATTGGTGCCTTAAAAATTCCAAACTAATCTGACATATGTAACAACATCTTAAAGGGCCAAGGTATAAAAAATCATTTTCTTTGGAAAGCTAATACTTTGCCATCATGTTGGTCCAGATCCAACTGTGTGGATAATCAATGGCTTTAGAAACCTAATACTTTAGCTTCCAACTGTGTAGAAGGGGTATATATTTGATCCAGAAGAAATAGGTGTCAAAGAGCTTATGATTTTACTAAGCAGACCTTTTTGAATGTTGTAAAACACTTCTATTTGATTAGATTTTAAGGCATTATTGTTGGATTATAGAATGCTGTGTGCACGGTACCCATGTGCAGGCAATAATTTCTCCTCTCTCCCTCCTCTTTGGTTTTGTGCATAGAGGGTGTTTGGTTTTCCAGAAAGTATCCTAGGAAAAAGTTTTCTAGCTAGAAAAGTAGTTTTCATCTATTTGGCCTAGAAAAGGTAGTTTTCCTGGAAAAAAAAATTCCACATATCATGAAAAGTAGTATTTCATTTTTCAAATTTTTTATCTGTAAAACAAAAGCTGTTTTCCGCCAAATTTTTTTTTCCCAGAAAACAGTTTTCCACAGTTTTCTGAGGAACTAAAAATGCCTTAAGAGAAAGGAGGACAACTTATATAACTGATAGGGTGCATAGAGCTGTAGTTGGATGCCATACATTGCCAGCGTGACATTCTTGAATCTTTTACCAAAGAACCTGAGATCTGGCATGCCAGAACTGTTGAAAATTTCATTTATGATTTGAACTATAGGTGTATAAACACCATCATAAAAAGACCAGAACACTTTATGCCACAACTTTCTGCTATGTGCTTTTATGAATAATTGTTACGCTTGTTGCAACGTACATTCATACACTGTTGGTTTGACTGTTACTATTGAGCCTTGCACACTTTCCGTTGATTAACTTTCAGGGGCATGGAAATGATATTGACTACTTTGAGCCCACAATGGTGAATTTTGGCCATAATGTGAAGGCTTTGCATGTATCGTGCGGGTTCAACCACACTGGTGCCATTTTTGAGTACAGTGAAAGTTGAGGGGGATTCATTGCTCTGCATCCTGCTTGGAAGAGATCATTTCAGGACTCTTTTGAGACTGTCTTCGAAATTCCTTTTTCCTTGTGAGTAAAGTTTACAGAAAAAAGCAGTAGGTGCCAAAAAATAATTGCATATAATAGGTAGCCAAACTTGGACATGAATATAGATTAATAATCATGCTGCTTGAGCACCTCGTAATTTCATCATTTTTTGACTGTACTATTATGCTGAGAACCATAATATACGAGTTTTGACTTGTAGTATACTGAGGTTTTGATTTTTGAAGGGGATAACTCTTGTAAATCTTCAATGCAGCTTATAACTCTTGAAAGTCATTGTAACTTAATGTGAGTAGCAAAAATATTTGCCAGCTTGTAATTTGGGCTGAAAGTAGCGCTATAGTTTTTTGGATTCTTTTTGCAAACTATATAGTGCATGCAAGTTTTGTAATCCATCATTCAGTTACTTTTGTTGGCCTTCCTGAATGCCAAATTACTGTGTGAATATACTAATTCGTGGTTAGGGCTGGAACTGGGCCGGGCTTGGGTTGGGTCATACTATTCCGAAGCCCAGCCCAAAAAAATTTAGGGCTTTGGGTCGGAATCCTACCCAACTTTAAAAAAAAAATTATAGCCTGGCCCAAGGCCTAAACCCAATACCCATCGAGCTTTGTTGAGACCCACTATGCATTTGTCACATAACTTATATATATTTTTATTTTGTATTATATTAAAATATATATTTTTATACATTCAAGATTGGAGTTTAATCACATCAAAAAATTACTTATAATATATTTTTATATAAAACTAAATATTTAGTTATATTAATAATATATTCTCATATGTATTATTTTATATATCCTTAAATAAAATCATACTATATATATTATATTTTATTATTCATTCTTTATATGCATACTATATATATATATATATATATATATATATATATATATATATATATATATATATATATATATAACTAAATATCTTATTTCATTAACAAATCTATCGAGCTTTTGGGTTGGGCCCGGGCCGGGCTTGGACATGTCCAAACAGGATCAAAAGGTTTTTGGGCCTAAAATTTTAAACCCAGTCCAGCTATTATTGGTAGCGTCAATAAATACTGTTTGGCAACTATGTATTTTCGATCCAGCTAGCAGCCGCTGGTCCACTCGAGCACCTTCACATCACCTTTCCATACCTAACTCGGCCGGAAATCAAGCCCAGTTTGGTCCGTTAGGGCTCAGATTTCTCTTCATTTCTTGTAACAATAGTGGCAAACTAATGCTTTGCGCGGAGAGAGAAAATATTATAAAATAATTATATTATTTTATATAAATAATTATATAAATAATTTTATAAATAAGGTATAGTAGAGTGATGGGTGGCTGTAGTATTTTAGGCGGTGGCTAGACATAATAAGTTAAGAGTGTTGAGCGAGTCTAGGACGAGTAGTTTTAGAATGGATCACCATCCAAAGTAGGGGGGCATAGTTGGTATCAAGGATTAATCTCCGGTCGGAAGTGTAATGTGAGTTTTGCCTAAGCTAGAGTTATACAGAGTAGAGCACGACTCTTCGGTTGACGGCCGTTATGAGTAGAGCGCGGCTCTCCGCTAGGTCGGCTAATGCTAGTGAGATGATTCTTACATCATCCAGTGCTTGTGAGTATATTTGAGCCTGATTAGAACGTTAAAGCTTAAAGAAGGGGGGCAATGTGACACCCTCGGAATATAGTATTTTGGGAGGTGGCTATGTCTAAGAAGTTAAAAAGGTTGAGCGAACCTATGGCTAGAGTAGTTCTAAGATAGATGATCCCTCTGAAAAGCGGGGTGTTACATATAATCTTACCTCTCAGTTTTTTAACCTAACACTGCCTCTACTGTGTAACATCTCATGTTTAAAAGAATAATTGCACCTTTTTCATGCTAGTGTCCCCACATATCCATGACATTTCCACTCAACACTAAAAGAGCACCTTCATTCCACAACGGTGGAAGTCCACAATAAAGTATTCATAATTGCGGTGTTTTGGAATTTAGTTGTCTGAATGACTACAGTCTCAGTAGTTGGTTGACACTTCAGTAGAGTGTCGGGACAAGTTGGAGTCGTTTTGGTATGAAATAAATGTGAAAACGGAATCGGAACACTAAAATCAGCCAAAACTAAAGTTTTAGCAAGTTTCAAGAACCCAGATGTGGGAACTAGACGCCTAGATTGTCACGCCCCGGGTGTAAACCAGAACCCGGGCCCGTCTACAGATCCGCCGTGCACACGGTATTTCCCGTGTACACGAAGCATCGGTAACCTGCTCAGATAAAAGAAATAATAATAAAGGAGCATAAAACCAGAGCTGAACTAAAACTACTACATCTCAGACCACAGCTGGAAGTAAATAAAGAACAACTGTAAAAATAAATATAGATATCTCTCCCAGCTCACCATAAATATACAACTAACTGGCTAAAGCCAGACCCAAAATGAAGTACAATAAAAACTGTCTGAGAGAATAGGGTACACCAAAAACTCCAGCTAACAACTGTCGGGTGGACTCTCTATCTAGTCCGCAATCCTCTTACCTCGATCCGCTGCTGACGGCCCAGCAACTCCCGCAGAGAACTCTGCAAAACAAAGGGGGAAAACAAAGAAAAGACGATGGGGGTAAGTACTACTATATAAAAACAGTAGCCTCCCATAGTGGGTAAAGCCTCAACTCAGACATGCCCACTAGGCCTACCAGAGGCAAGAAGAAAAAAAAGGAGGTGGTAAGCTAAGTATATATCTGCTGAAGAAAGAGCTACCACTAATATGCCTCTAAATGCAGAGTCAGTATGAAACTATAAGAATACATCTGTACATGTGCCTGACCAAATAACCCAATCTACCCACCAGTAAAAACTGGCACTGCTTGCTCTGCTGTCGAACTCAAGATCTCAGCAGCGGAATCTGCACACATGGCTCGAATCCGCGGGATCGGCACACATGGCTCGCATCCCAAAATAAGTATCAGACCGGCACACACGGCTCGGTCAAAGGTCTACCTCTGGAGTGGCACTCGAGGGGAGCGACCCACACGAGTAAAGTAACATCTGTAACGAGTAACACTGTAAAGCAGGACTAGATCATGACTCTGATCGAAGTGGGAAAAACCCTCCACTAAAGATAACTCGTACCCCCAATCAATGCGATAATAATCAATAAGTGGGAAACTCCATCCACTAGAGGAATCCTATCCCCAATCTGATGCAATAGTAACAGCCCGGTCAACCACCCAAGATTCGTGGTTACCGCAATATCCTACCATCAAGTCCAGTCTATCCCAGATCACAAAAATCTGACTACACTATCCCAGCCCCCACTCGAATCCGGGTATACTATCCCCGAAGTCTAAATAACAGGTGAAGGAAATACAAGCATGGTTTCTCCTAAGTCAAATCCCAATGATAGTGTAGCAGAGAATAGTGGCTTATTCATATGTCCATTCAAGCATGTAATTGTCCCAGTATTTTGATCTATTTCACATGAATAGTTATGACATAGCAACGAGTGCCAACACTAATGTCTCAAAGCGATGATCCCTATTTACATAATCACTAAGTAATAACATATAGCCGATCATGCTATTCCAAATAAGTAAATACTTTAACAGGAGTGATTATGGTATAATACTTATGCCCAAATGCCATTATCTCAGTTACATGGATAAACTATCAATTATTTATTCCATATTGCATGCAAGGTTTATCAACAATAGGTTCGGCCTTTTCTAACATCGGGATACTCTGATGTTCCTAGTGAGCATACCAAAGGAGAGGGATACAACAACCACCCACCTTGAGAAGCGTGCACAACAGTAAAACAAGATCCCTCACTGCCAGAATCCTCAGTCTCCAACAATCACCCCACAAAACAAGAAATGCAACAACCCTGCAAATACACCAACCGATATCCATTTAAACAACATTTCCACAATCATTCACAGTCCCCAAAATTCAGTCAAGAAGATGCTTAATTTCCACCTGTAAAAGGAACTCTGAAAAATCCAACAAAAATACCACTGCGATCGTCTCGTCGAGCCCTTCGAAACGAGTACCTGCACGTCCCAAACCGAGCTTCGTAGGTCAAGTTACAGAATCAACAAGGTGACTACCTCAATAATCCCAAGTACAAAAATCTGTAAAACTTTGCTCTGAAAAAGTGGGATTTTCACCTTCGAAGAGAACTCAGAAAATTACAAGAAAAATACGATGATATTCCCCGCGACGCGTAGATAGAAATCGAGTCCTGGCACGCCTCAATCCGATGTCCGGGTGCGAAGATATCGGCAAAATACTCCGGTGCTGTCCAAAACAGTACACAGCAAATAGGAGGTCAACAGTGCCTCGGGAACCATGCCAAAAGTCTGAAATACGAAGAAACGATCAACACGAAAAACGAAGCCCTACCTCTCAGGAACACAACGGCGCAAGAATCGTCGAAAACGGTGGTCGGAGAAGGCTAGGGGAGTCCTCGGACCGAAACGCGACGAAAAGGGCAAATAAGGAAAGTGTGTCGCAGTGCGCCGAAAAAAGCCAACCTCGAAATGCGTGCCACCAAAAATCCTGGATCTCCTCCACAAGATGTAGAATAAAAAGATGAGCAAACTCTCTCTTGGGCTCTCCCTCAGAAAAGGCCTGGAAAAGTCCCAAATGAAGGCCCAAAGGGCCTATTTATAGGCCCAAGCCCAAAAGAGCATCCAATCGGATTCGGGCGCACTTTTTCGGGCGCCCGAATCCGCAAGGTCGGATTTTCCCCCGTCCGACCAGCGCCCGAAACCACCAAGGAGTGACATGTGTCCTCGAACAGGCAACAGCGGTGCAAGCCTCCTCGGGTGATGCCACGTGTCCCACACACGGTCAACAAAGTGGGTGGCGCCCGCCAATGGGTGGGCGCCACGTGGCCCACCCGCGCGACCCGCCGACCGGCCAGCGGCCTCGCTGGTCGCGCCACCTGCCCCGCACGCGCGCACGCGCCCCGAGGCACCGGCGTGCACCCCCGTGGACCGAGCCGCGTGAGCCCGCCAATCACCTGCTGCCACGTGTCCCCGCGCCCGGTCCATGCACCAGCGCGGGGTTCCGTGGACCGCGCATCGCGCGCCCGCCAATCCTGGGGCGCCACGTGTCCCCGCGCCGGGCCCATGCACCAACCGGCGCTGCTCTGTGGACCGCGCACTGTGAACCGGCCAATAATAGGCCGCCACGTGGCACCCAGCCGGTCTACGGCCTCCCCCATGCACCAGAATCCACTGAAAACTTCTGGGAGTCTGTTTTTGGGCATCCGGACTCAGAATTTAACAAGTAAATAGCCGTTTTCAAGCGTTTTTCCACACTGAATCCCAATCCAACCTCTGTTTGGCCTAAAACCTTTTCTAAAATTCGGCAAAAGCAGCCGAAGGCCAATCCAGCTAACAATAACTCACAGGGTCCATCTGTGGCATCCCTTTGATGCACTATGGGCCAGACACACCATCAACAGGTGTTTAACACAGTGGATTCACAGGAAAAGCTACATGGGGTTCAGGGGCCCTACATAGATTCTCAGTGCAGAGCTGTGGGAGTTATTGAAGTCATTTTGGGCTCTTCTTTGGACCCTCGGAGTTTACTTTAGCAGCCTGGAAGTAAGTTGGTGAACTCCTCAGGTGTATTACATAGTACTGACACATGTTGTGTGGAAGTTGGGTTTTTTGGATGCCCAAATGTGGTTTCAGACACCCGAATCGTAGATTACCAGCAGAAACAGGTTAGCTTATTGTTACAGATATATTGGCGGATTTCGTGAAATTAGTTGGAGTCTTGAAGATTGAAGATGAAAACTTGAATAACCATGACATCAATCTCAAGAAAAATGAATCCATAATAGTCAGGTATGTTTAAATTAATATTTTTGGTGATTTGAATTCATTCTAATTCATTAAAAGCACTTAGAATATATTCTGTGTTTAAAAGAAAAAACTGGGCATTTTGGATGTTCAAGATCCGGATCAGACTAGCTTTAGTCCGGACCCCGAACATAGGAAGTTTCGTATGAAATTGTAGTCCGGATCAGCTAGACTTCAGTCCGGACCCCGAACATTGAAATTCTTATTTCGCATGAAACAGTCCGGATCAACTTGCCTCCAGTCCGGACTCCCAACCATTATTTTTGAAATTTTTACGACAGTCCGGACCGTCATGATTCCAGTCCGGACCGTGATGCGGGAAAAATTCTATTACAAGCATTTTTTGATTCTTATCTTATTTCTAATGGCTTCTAACCTGTAAATAATCCCTAGAGCTTTTATTTTAATTAATCGAAAAAATAGAGAAGAAAAAGAAAACACGTTCTAATTTAGATTTATTCTTTTTGATCTCTTGAACGTCTCTTCGATCAAGAAAATTTATCAATTTGATTCTTAGGGTTTTTCAACTCTTTATTCTTTTTCAAGAATCAAATTGATGAATGTTTAGATAGTGCTTTTCTTATCTATATATGATTTTTTGAGCATTCAAAATCACCATCACCAATAAATTTTCAACGAGTTCCGGAAGGAATATCGGTGCGTGGATTCGCGTGAAGACCGTGGATTCGGTGAAGGCCTTATTGATTCAAGGTTACGACTTCGTGGATTCGAAGTTAGGCGCGTTCGTGGATTCAATACGTGCTATATTGGTGAAGACCGTGGATTCGGTTGAAGACTTCGTGGATTCGAAGTTGGACGCATTCGTGAATTTGAAGAGCGTTGAGGACGAGCGGAGAAGATCTACTTGGAGCGTATGGTAAAGGTTGAGTCGTGTGGCTGCGTTATATCATCTTGTACATGTTTAATCTTAGTGGATTTTTTCGTGTGATTGATCCCGTGGTTTTTTACTCCGGTTGGAGTTTTCCACGTAAAATCTTGCGTACTCTTTTTATTTTTCGTATTGGGTTATTTTTACGCAAATTTTTTTAAGTTTTATTGTTTGCACCTATTCACCCCCCTTTAGGTGTTTTTCGCCTATTTAGATCCTTGGGATCCCATAACCTACACTTATGTTATTTTGTGGGCTCATTTTATCCATCATTTTCACCTATAAATTGACTTGAGGGTTGGCCATTGACCTCTTTTTTGTTCTCATGTGACATTTACACCTTCCTACCATCTTCCTCTTTTCCATTCTTCCTCTCCCTTCCTTGTGGGTTGGAACCAAGTAGCAACAGCACCAGCGAGAGTGAAGATCACAATTGGATTAATTTGGAGCCTTTTACTACTGTTGCGAGGCTTGCTCGTGGTGTGGTTGAGAAGGAGAGCTTGTGATTGGTCTCTTTTAGTTGGATTTGAGGTAGGTTGAGTTGAATTTGGAGTTTTTGTTGCAAATCATATTTTCGTTGGTTTTTCGTTGAATTTGTTCGTTCGATTCTTGTAGCTAAGCGATTGGTGGGTTGTTGCTAGATTTTCTTCCATTTTCCTTTGATTTGGAGCTATTGTTACATATTTATGTGTTGGCGAATTTCATGAAGTTAGTTGGAGTCTTGAAGATTGAAGATGAAGATCTGAAAAACTATGACATCAATCTCAAGAAGAATGAATCTATGATGATCAGGTACGTTTAATTAAATATTTTTCGGTGATTTGAATTCATTCTATTTGATTAGAAATACTTAGAATATTTTCTATGGCTTAAAAATAAAAAACTATACATTTTGAGTGTTCGGGATCCGGATCAGACAGGGTTCGGTTCGGACCCCGAACATAAGTTGGTTCATGCGAATTTCCAGTCCGGATCAGCCATGTTGGAGTTTGAAAACCCTAGAATTAAATTGAACAATATAGATGAAGAAACATGAATTTAATCGTGTTTTCCTTTCTTCTCTATATTTATGGATTTTTCTATAATTTTACTTAATCGATTTTTCTCGATTATTCTTCGTTACCCTAAAAGATGAAATTAGGGTTTATTTATAGGTTAGAAACCTTTGGAAAGAGATAAGAATAAAAAACTGACTTAATTGAATTTTTTCCGCACGACGGTCCGGACTGGATTAAGTCTGATCAGGACTGTCGTCTTTTTCAGAAGATTTTCTGAAAAACGCAGTTCGGGGTCCGGACTGAAACAGGGGAGGTCCGGACTGTTCATGCAATTTTGCAGAATTTAAGGTTCGGGGTCCGGACTGGAACAGGGGTGGTCCGGACTGGAAAACCGCATGAACTAAACTATGTTCGGGGTCCGGACTGGATTGGTCTGATTCGGATCCTGAACATCCAACTTGTCCAGTTTTTGATTTTTATGCAATGAAAACTTATCCAAGTGTTTCTAAACTACACAAATATATTCGGATCACCAAAAATATTTAGTTAAACGTACCTGATCATTCCGAATGCATTCTTCTTGAGATTGATGTAGTTGATCCACAATTCTCCATCTTCAATCTTCAAGACTTATATCATTTCACGAAATACGCCAATACAAAATCCTTAACAATCTCCCCCTTTGGCGGTTTCGTGACAAAACAAAAATTCACTTAAAAAAATTCTAAAAGATATTTTTGTTGCTATCACCATACAACAAAAATTTACAAGAATGATCCAAATAAAATGAATACAAGAGATAAACTCCTAAAACAGACTCTAGACTTAGACGTTTGTACTCTCTGCAAAAGAAATAATTCTTGATAGAAGAAATCGTTAGATACCTCAAGAATTCAAATAAACAATTAGAGAGATAGAGTTTATACTCACCATGACATTAATTATCAGATATGTATGAAAAATTTAGCAAACAAACATTCACATATCCTTAATCATTAAAAATCCAAATGTCATGTCAAAATATTTAACAAGTTAATAAATATGTCAGTTATCAAGCAACTTGTTAGTAATATTACATGCCCAAATAGTTAGTCAAATAGTTAGTCGGGGCATGTACTTAAAGTACACAAAGTTTTCATACTTACCTTTACTTCGCCTTTCAAAAGTTCACAAAGTTCCAACACAAAAGTGTTTTCAATGTTCCAAAGTACTTACCAAAAGTTCCAAATAGTTAGTACTCTCAGTTTTCAGGTTCTCTCCCCATTTTTGTCACAGAAAGTTAGCCTAAATTACAGTAAAGGGAGGTGAAGTCCATAAAAGAAAAGAACTTAAAAAGAAAAACCTGCATGAAAAGATGAACATTAGAACAAATGAAAATCAGTCGGAGTCGTTGTCGTCAGAACTGCTACAACCCAGTTTGTTGAAAATCTTCTTCACCAACTTGGCAAGAGATTTGTATTTCCTTTTCAACTCACCTTGGGCTGCAGAAATATGATCCATGTCTGTAGAGATCTTAGTGATTTCGCTTGACATGCGCTCTTGTTCCAACGAAAGACGTTGTTGTTCTCGGTAAATTGATGTTACAGAGGCATCATCCTCTGAAGCTGAAGCTGCTGCTGGTGCTGTTGTTGCTTGTGCTGGTGCTGTTACTGTTGCTTGTGCTGCTGGTGCTGAAACTGATGGCCTCTTACTTCGAGGAGGAGTAGGTGTATCATCTAGCTTTGTGGAGAGAGACTTCACAACTGTCGAGTCATTGATTGTCCCCAAGCTATGCATATACGCCGATGATCCAGTATCAACGTTAAATTTTCTTAAGATACGCATAATAATAATTGGGAAAGGAAGCCTCTCAGTGGGATGGGCATTTTCAATATATCGAGCCATTCGTGACCAAATAAGATAGGGAATGTTGAAGTTTGATCCCAACGAAGCAGTAGGATGTCCAAGGAGATAGAGAAATAGCATTCTATCGCATCGAAGAACTTTAGTTTGCATATTTGGAAGAATGTTGTAGCAAACTATAAAGTTCAGGAATCTATACTCCGGTCGAAGTTCTTTTGAAAGAACAAAATTTCCCGCCGACCGAGTATCTGGTAAACAAATTCCATCTACAACCGTTCTCCAGGTTGTATTGGTCATGACATGACCCTTCAGATAATGAATCCCATCAACTCGGGCATTCATTCCTAACACCTCTCCAATCAATTGAGGCATTATCTTTAGCTTGACATTCCGGACCATTGTCTGAAATTCCTTGGGTCAGTCCTCATGATCCTGAAGATTGGTAGCACATTGATAAAATGTCCTCACAAGATGAAGACAATATCCAGAAGTCTCTGGAAAATTGCAGATAGGAGCAAGTCCTGCTTGATCAAAAAGTGTTCCGAACACTTTTGAACGGTCCATGAGAGCCGCGACATTTACGTGTCTCTCACCTATGCATTCCCGTTTCTCAAAATCTTTTATCCTTTTTGAGCTGATGTGCACAAACTCCTGTGGTGGTGGCTCACTTGCGATTGGCTCTTCGATTGCAATTTCTCGCGCTCTACCCCTTTTTCTAGCAACGCTCTTCCTTTTCATTGACATCGTAGTCGGTTCCATGGGAGCTTTCCCTTTCTCGACAGCAGTAGGCGGTGTCTTCGCCTTTGAAGTTGCAGGTGCTTTCCTCTTCTCTGCCGTTGCAGCCAATGCTGCAGTCTCCTCAAGGATTTTGTCCCAGTCCTCTGATTCAGTGTCTGAATCATCAAGGGAAACAAATTCTCCCTCCTCTTGAGTCTTTCTAGCTCTTTTGAGCTTGTTAGTTGCTCGTGTGCCAACCATTGCGACAATGAGCACTAATACCCATCCAAACACCATTGCTGCTATAGTGTTTGAAACAAAAATCCTGCAAGTAAGAACTCAAGAGCACGAAAAAAAAATTGTTTAATTTCAAAAATTTGAAAAATCATACCCAAACAATCATTATCGTGTTTAGAGACTAGGAATCAGATTAGATTTGCAAAAAGAAATTTAAAAATAGATCAATTTCATGTTTTTAGAAAATTCTCAAATTTTGCCTTAAAACCGAATTTTCAGAAATCGAAGCCCAAAAATCCGTTAAACAAAAGAATACAAGACATATGAACAAATCTAAGGTGTCCGGAGTTCTAATTTCAAAAAAAATTTGATCAAAAAACATGCAAAATTGAAGATTAGTCATGATATCCTTCACGTATTGATGAACAATAACAAAAACTGTGAAGACTTGGGGTTTTGATCAAGGAAACTTACTTGATTTGTGAGAAAACGAGTTGGAAAGATCCAAGAGCTTTTGGATTTTAGAGAGAGAAACACCAGGAAGCAAGAAATAAAAGATTGAAGAGAATGGAATTCGAAAAAACCTTTCGTTTTAATTAAAACCTAGCCGCGGTCCGGATTGGGTTGGAGTTCAGTCCGGATCGGCTATGCGCAGGAAAATCCCTCGTTCGGGATCCGGATCGGATTCATCCAGTCCGGATCGGATTCAACCTTTTCTCCAGAAAAACTTGTAAAAATTCCAGAAAATCCAGAAAATGAATGTAAGCATTTTTATATATCAACTTTAAACAAAAATTATCGTTTCACATCAAAAGAAATAGATTATGCTAAATCTATCAACAATATCCAAATAATGAAACGAAAATTTATAAAAATTAAATCTTTTAAAGTTGAACAAGTTCAAAACATCAGTCACGATCTAATGAGTAATGCGTTTATCAAATCATCAATTTAGTAAAGAAAATGAAATACAAAGATCGATAGATGTTTGAAATCCCAAATAAATTAGATAATGTATCTAGTCAATTTATATTAGGGAAGTGGCTATTTGAGCATATTTCAATAAAAATCCCATCTTATACCAACCTTGGAATTCGACAAAGTCAAGTATTCCAAAAAGCATTTTAATAACCAATACTCACCATGCTTGGTAAACATGTGGTAGCTGCACACAGTACTCGGACGACCGAGGTGGTAGCTCTTTCCTCCATGTGGTGGTAGTTTTCACACTCCACTTAAGGATATAACTCTTTCTACATCTTTTGAGCATGAAACTTTAATAAATAAACTCCCCCTCAATTGGCTATCAATTATTTAAGATATGAAGTATTCAACCAAAAATTGATCTCGTGTTCATACTTAACTCAATTATCAAATAAGATAAAAACTATACCAAGAGATCATTGAGAGAGAAATTGACTTTGATCAATTAAAGATAAAATAATTGATATAAATGATCATTGCATCAAATGAATTATCATGATATCCAAATCATAATAGATTTCTCAAAATATGAAAGGATGCAATTAAAATCAATTTAACAAATGCTTAGTTAATGTTCTATAAGAAAAAAAAGAAAGAACAAAAACACAAAACAAAACCTAACCTAAGCAATGGTTCAAAAGAGGTTATTTCAAAGAAAGCATTCCAATTGCTTTACGCAAATGAATAAAACGTTTTTGATCCAAAGGTTTTGTCAAAATATCGACTAATTAATCTTCAGTTGAAACATAAGAAAGTTGTAAAGTACTTGATTCAACTAGCTCTCTAAGAAAATGATATCTAAGTACAATGTGTTTTGTTCATGAGTGCAACACAGGATTTTTAGAAATGTTAATGACACTAGTGTGAGGACCCGAATCCCCACTTAAGAGTTATGGATGGAATAGTAGCTTCTGGGAGTGTTTGTGCGGGTGTTAGGCCCTGGAATTTGGATTCCTGGTGTAAATAGGAGCATGATTGCTTGTTGGAGGCCCATTGTGGGTGATTGAGGTTTCTGCGCGCGTTTTGGAATCAAGAAATGGACCCGGTACGAAAAATGGATCAAGTTTACTTTTCTGGGAATTTTCGGGAAATTTTAGAAGTGGAATTTGGCCAATCGGACTTCGGATTTGGATTCAGCGCGCGAAAACGGTCAAGATGGACTATTTACTTGTATTTTTCGGAGTCCGGATGCGAAAACACGCATTTTGAGGTTTTGGTACTGTTCCGGCAGCCGGAGAGGCGCCGGCGGCGGCGCCGGCGGCGGGCGGCGGAGCGCGGCGGTTGGCGGCGGCGGAGGCGCGCGGTCCACCGCGGAGGCGTGCACCCGGGCGCTCGCCACGTGGCACCTCCCGGTTGGCGGGCGCAGTGGGCGCGGTCCACGGGTTTGGCGGGGTGTACGGTGGACCGAGGGCTGGCCACGTGTCGCTTGGTGGTTGGTTGGGCGTTGTGCGCGCGGTCCACGGGTGGGGAGCTGGTACCTCGGGCCGCGTGCCCGACAGGCGCCCGTGGGCGCACGTGGGGCGCGGCGTGGGCGTGTTGACCCGAGGCTCCCGGCGTGGGCGCCACGTGTCGTCGCGGGTTTCGGCCACGTGGCGCATGGCTGTTGGCCCAAACAGCTGTTTGCTGTTTGGGTGTACGCGTGGCGGCCTGAGGTTTTTCCGGGCATGAACAGTAACGGGCCGGGCCCGTTACTGTAGCAGCCCGGAAGTACCGGGCGCCCGAATCTTTGGGCCAAAAGTCCAATGTGCGGATTTTCGGGATGGGCCTATAAATAGCTGTCTTGTGAGGGAGTTTTGCCCCCTTTCCCGAGCTCCCCTGCCCATGGCCCCTTTAGGAAGTTGTAGATCTTCGTGTTGCGCATCTTCTGGCAGAGGCCCGGATTTTTTGGAAGCCGCGGCGTCGACGACTTCGGCATCGGAGCGCAGTGCGACGATTTTCTGTTGGAGGCCCGTTTCCGTCGCACTTCAGTCTGAGAGGTCTACAGAGCTACCCCGACTGTATTTTTGGACGATTTTTCTGGCGTTGGATTCACGAGAGGTATATCTTCGACTTTCGTGTTGAGCGTTTCATCTAGATTTGGGTTTTTGGCACGGTTTTCGAGGCTTTACTGAGCCCCTTTTGTGCTGGTGAGGTTTCTGGACAGCAAGGCCTTCGCGGATTTTTATCTCCACATCCGGACATAGGAATTCGACGTTTCAAGGCTCTATCGACATCTACACTTCGCGAGGATCGCCGTCATATTTTTACTGGAATTTTTGGAGGCTGTTTTACAGGTGAAAATTTCACAGAAAGAGGACTGTTCCTCACAGATTTTTAATATGTGAAATTTTGAGGAATTAAGTGTAATTCTTGGATCTATTATGTGCCCAGGAAGCTTTGAACACTACTTTGGTACTGTTGGCTTGGTGATTGTGCTCGTATGTCTGTTTCTGGGCTTTGTTAGCTGTACGACCCCGTACAGTTGTGCACCTTCAGGTGGGTGGCCCTGTCTCCAAGAATGATGGAATGTGCATTAAATCTGCTATAGTAGGACCATGCATGATGGTGATATTCCTGTGTAGCATGCTAGAATGTGATAGCTGTTGATTCTAGAGTTATATGATGATCATGCGATCTCTTGTTCCTACTCTGTAAAATTGTTATTATTATCTTGGAATTTGACCTAGCACCCCCGTCATATGCAGCATGTGCAGCCAGACTGTAGAAAACTTCAACTTGGGCTAGGTTCATACTGCTTTAGACATCCACACTTCTTTTCTTTCCTGGACATAGTGTTTTACTCGCCCGGGTAGTGGGTCGAGTGGTCGGGTTTCTTTTAGTGTGGGATGCATTTTACACTCGTGCTTGGGAGCAGAGTGGAGTCTGGTAGATATAGTTGATCGTTCATCTGTGGCGGGAGCCGTTGGTAGACGGCGGTCCCAAGATGTTTTGGTTTCTTGTTTATTTGTCGCCACTGTGTCAGTGGCAGCTTTGTACCAGTGATAGCAGGACCTTGAACCCAGAACTATTTTTGGACACACATATGATTTTAGTCAACCAATGTTTTCTTCCGAGCATATGGAGTCGCCGAGTCTGTTCTTGTTTGATTGGACAAAGGCATTAGCTCTACGAGGCTTGGATATAAAGCTTGTTCTCAATTGTTTTCCTAAAAAGAACTAAAAATCATTAAATATGGATTTCTTTCAGATTAAATGGCTTTCAATAAGAAATATCACCTTTTTCCGACAAATTTAACCACCCGAGATGGTTCGAGTGGTCTGGGTTCCAAGGTCTGCCCTTTTTCCTTTGGGACGAGAACAACGAGAGGCTATGCCTAGAGCCTGTTCTTGTTTGATTAGGGTTGTAGGTTCTAGTCTTCCGGGGTTCCCGGACCCTTTATTGTTTCTGTTGTGGAGTTATCCTGTCAGTGATGCCTGTTTTAGTGAGCCGTTGGGTTGACAGCGGTCCCGACTGTCGAGTGTTCCTTGTTGCTCGGGTTAGAGAGCAGGGATGGGGGGATAGTATAGCTACATTGTTGAGTCGAGTGGGATTGCACCAGATTATCGACTCGGGTTAATATTTCGGTAACCGCGAACTGTGGGCGGTTTGACCGATTAGTGTTATACATCAGTTTGGGCTGGGTTTTTGCATTGTGGATTGAGTGAGTCTCCACTTTGAGCATAGTTTCGACTTTTGCCTGATTGACTGAGATGCATGACAGAGCTGTTGGACATGGGTTACTTATGGACTCGAGCGGGTCGCTCCCCTCGAGTGCCACTCCGGAGTAGGCGAGACCGGGTTGTTGTAACCGGCGTCGAGATTGAGCTTTAGACCGGGTAGTTGTAACCGGCGTTGAGATTGAGCTTTAGACCGGGTTGTTGTAACCGGCGTGAGATTGAGTTCTTCTATCGTGACTTGTCGACGCCGTCCCTCTGGCTGGCCCAGATGTGGCAGTCACGGACACCCTACGGTAGACCCGTCCTGTTGAGGATGTGCGGCAGTAGGTGGTCGCTGGTTTGACTGGACCCTGTGTGGCAGTCATTATTAGATTGGGTTACTACACCTGAGAGTTAGTAGATGCATCATGTTTTCCATCTGTTTCACTTGTTGAGCATCTGGATAGGGGCATAGTAGCTGTAGAGATATTCTCTTCCAGCTCTTCTTTCAGTATTTCATTTATTACCTTATGCCTCTAGTAGACTTAGTGGGCAGACCGTTGGGCTTGTTGACGGCACCCAATGAGAACTACTGTGGGATGTAGTTCTCACACCCGTCGTGGTGTATTTTTCCCCAGGGACTTCTACTCCTGTTCCTGCTGTTCCAGCTGCTGTTTCTTCAGAGCGAGGTAAGGGAGTCGCGAGCTAGTTCCCTACCAGACGTCGTCGTCCAGAGAGTAGATGTACCCACTTTTTACATTTTGAGAGTTACTTGTTGTTGAGAGACCTTGTTGTGAGGTATAGAGTTGTACTTTTATTTCAGAGTTGAGCGACTTTTGTACTTGTGGTGAGGACTTGGAGTTGTTTTTATTCTATTTATAGCAGTTTATTTTCAGCTCTGATATCTGTTTAGTATAGTATCTCTTATGCAGGTTAGACGCTTCGTCTATACGGGGTTCACCGTATGGGCGGCGGATCTGTTAGCGAGCCCGGGTCGCAGTTTCGACCCCGGGGCGTGACAGATTAGAGTGGTATCAGAGCCTAGGTTGTAGGTCATTGAGGACTTAGAAACCCTAGGCTTATGGCTGGACGGTAGGATGACTACGTGAGAGTCGTGACTGTTAGCGAGAGTCCTGATTGAGTTTTATACCTCTCCCAAGGGATGGGATGAGTGATTGGCATGTTTATTCTCCTAAGCGATTATGTTGGCTGCAGACAACATAATACTGTGGGATGGATGACATGTCTTAGACTTTCGCTAGATTGGGTCGAGTGTTGTTTGGTGCTGTCCTGATGTTTGCATGTGGATTGCAGGTGAGCACGATGCCTCCCCGACGTAGGATGCAGACACGTTCTCAGCCTTCCTCCTCCCTTGAGCCTGAGCAGGAGGAGTCAGCACAGGGTCAGCAAAGTGAGGTGCAGGAGCTTCGGGCTCAGATGGCCCATTTGACAGAGGTTTCACGGCGCCAAGGGGAGGCCGTGGACCGGATGATCCGTATGATGGAGCAGAGGGCGCAGTTAGCTGTAGCACCCCCTGAGAGTTTCCCCGCACCTTCTTCGCCAGTTGTGGCACCCCCAGTTGTACCAGCAGCACAAGCAGCCCATACGACACCGGTTACCAGTGGTCGGCCGTCCGGGACGGCAGGACAGTTGACCCCTGCAGAGCAGCGTGAGGTGGTTGACTTGTTGATGAGGTTCCGCCAGTTTAATCCACCCCGTTTTTCTGGATTGAGTGCAAAGCCGTGGGAGGGCGAGTCTTGGATCACGGCCATGGAGCTTCATTTTGAGAGTCTGTTCATTGATGAGCGATTTTGAGTCCTCTTGGCTACACACTTCTTGGAGAGCAACGCCGAGGCTTGGTGGCGACGTGTGAGACTTGCTGGTCCGCCTGGGACGCAGCTTCTCTCTTGGGCGGAGTTCCGCAGTCATTTCTTGGAGCCTTTTTCCCGGAGAGCGTCAGGCAGAGGTTAGAGGAGCAGCTGAAGAATCTCCGTCAGGGAGATCGTCCCGTGCATGAGTTTATCGCAGACTTCAACCCGTTGTTGGCCTGTGTACCGCACGCGGCCAGGGACGAGGCGCATCGGATTTATATGTTTGAGCGGGGTTTGCGCCGTGAGCTTTATCAGTTCGTCCGTTCGCGTAGATTGCAGACGTTGGATGCGTCTATGGAGCAGGCACTTTACGTTGAGTGCGGAGAGGCGGTGATGGATGAGGTGGCTCCAGCCCCCGTAGTGATTCCAGGGGCGAAGCGCCCAGCACCGGTTGATGAGGGACAGACGAGTCGGCAGGCACCTCCAAGGTCTCCCCGACCTCACACTGAGGGTCGTGGGTTTCAGAGGCGCCAGAGATCTGGTGGGCCCCTGCAGCAGCCGCAGTATCAGCAGCGACAGCCGTTTCAGCAGCAGTACCCCCGGCAGCAGCAGTATCGGCAGCAGCGGCAGAAGCGGTGTGTCATCTGTGGCGGCCCTCATCCACCGTCGTAGTGTGACCAGAGACAGGGACGGTGTTTCTTATGTGGAGAGTTGGGGCATTTTCGAGCGGCTTGTCCCCGAGCCATTCTGTCAGTGCTACCCCTTGCTGTAGCACTCCCCCTTGCCTGTTCAGGAAGCGGAGGCCCCTCCGATGTACCGTCAGACAGAGTGGGGTACGACGTCGGGACAGACGGGACGACGGTCTTCAGCACCCTGTGGACGGGTATACGCAGCTCTGGTGGAGGGCACCCCAGCAGCAGATCCTATCGCCGTAGGTATGGTTTTATTTTCAGTCAGTTGAGTGAGCTTTTTCGTACCATGGCATCCTTTTGCATGATATCAGGGCATTTGTATCTCTGCATGGATAAAGGATAGGAATTTTGTTACACGCATGGGCGATCGGATTCTTCCCGGTATCCTACGAGCAGAGGTGAATGTTGGGGCGTGATCAGGACAGTTGAGACCTTGGGAAGTGCACCGGCAGGTGTACCGGTTCTGTTACAGCTCCACGACTTAGATTGAGCACACGGGATGGACCAGCTGGTGTGGTATCGTGCAACAATTGATTGTGGGTTGAGAACTGTGACCTTCCCGCGAGTTGGAAAACAGGAGATCATTTCCACAGGTCACCGAAGCATCCTTTCTGCAGCAGTGGCTTCAGCAGTGTTGGGTTTGGTGCTACCCGTTGAGCGTAGGTGACGCCTAGGACTAGAGATTGTGTGTGTATCTAGGGGTCACGGTTAGGGTTGTGTTTCTTTTTAGGGGCACGGATAGATCGTAGCTTCTGTTTTTGTTGCCACAGCAGGAACGGCGTCAACACTTCTCTCCCATTTTCTCGCCCTTATGCTGAAATTTGCGAACAGGACGAAAGATTCGAAAGGCCACTCCAGAGATGGAGACGGTGCCCGAACCTGTTCTTGTTTGATTGGGGCGAGGGCACTGGTTTTTGAAATTTTTGAACTTTTCGCTAGTTTCAGTTGTTTTCTAAATTGAGAGTTGGGGGTTGATGACTTTCCTGCTGGTGGGGCCCTTACCTTTCTGGTTGGTTGCGTTGACGTAATTCGTGTAGTTGGGAAGAGTAAAGTTGGCAGTTCTTTCTTGTTCCTTGGTTTTCTTGGAGTTCCCGAGGTTTATCGAGCTGTTGGATTTGCTTTATGATGTGTGAGTAGCGACTGGGAGTTGGAGATGGTGTTGGTGGGTGCTTACCTTTGGCTTGGAGACTCCCTTTTGAGCCGTGTTAGTTTCGAGGGCGAAACTTTCTTTTAGTGGGGGAGGATGTGAGGACCCGAATCCCCACTTAAGAGTTATGGATGGAATAGTAGCTTCTGGGAGTGTTTGTGCTGGTGTCAGGCCCTGGAATTTGGATTCCTGGTGTAAATGGGAGCATGATTGCTTGCTGGAGGCCCATTGTGGGTGATTGAGGTTTCTGCGCGCGTTTTGGAATCAATAAATGGACCCGGTACGAAAAATGGATCAAGTTTACTTTTCTGGGAATTTTTGGGAAATTTTAGAAGTGGAATTTGGCCAATCGGACTTCGGATTTGGATTCAGCGCGCGAAAACGGTCAAGATGGACTATTTACTTGTATTTTTCGGAGTCCGGATGCAAAAACACGCATTTCGAGGTTTTGGTACTGTTCCGGCAGCCGGAGAGGCGCCGGCGGCGGCGGCGGGCGGCGGAGCGCGGCGGTTGGCGGCGGCGGAGGCGCGCGGTCCACCGCGGAGGCGTGCACCCGGGCGCTCGCCACGTGGCACCTCCCGGTTGGCGGGCGCAGTGGGCGCGGTCCACGGGTTTGGCGGGGTGTACGGTGGACCGAGGGCTGGCCACGTGTCGCTTGGTGGTTGGTTGGGCGTTGTGCGCACGGTCCACGGGTGGGGAGCTGGTACCTCGGGCCGCGTGCCCGACAGGCGCGCGTGGGCGCACGTGGGGCGCGGCGTGGGCGTGTTGACCCGAGGCTCCCGGCGTGGGCGCCACGTGTCGTCGCGGGTTTCGGCCACGTGGCGCATGGCGGTTGGCCCAAACAGCTGTTTGCTGTTTGGGTGTACGCGTGGCGGCCTGAGGTTTTTTCGGGCGTGAACAGTAACGGGCCGGGCCCGTTACTGTAGCAGCCCGGAAGTACCGGGCGCCCGAATCTTTGGGCCAAAAGTCCAAAGTGCGGATTTTCGGGATGGGCCTATAAATAGCTGTCTTGTGAGGGAGTTTTGCCCCCTTTCCCGAGCTCCCCTGCCCATGGCCCCTTTAGGAAGTTGTAGATCTTCGTGTTGCGCATCTTCTGGCAGAGGCCCGGATTTTTTGGAAGCCGCGGCGTCGACGACTTCGGCATCGGAGCGCAGTGCGACGATTTTCTATTGGAGGCCCGTTTCCGTCGCACTTCAGTCTGAGAGGTCTACAGAGCTACCCCGACTGTATTTTTGGACGATTTTTCTGGCGTTGGATTCACGAGAGGTATATCTTCGACTTTCGTGTTGAGCGTTTCATTTAGATTTGGGTTTTTGGCACGGTTTTCGAGGCTTTACTGAGCCCCTTTTGCGCTGGTGAGGTTTCTGGACAGCAAGGCCTTCGCGGATTTTTCTCTCCACATCCGGACATCGGAATTCGACGTTTCAAGGCTCTATCGACATCTACACTTCGCAAGGATCGCCGTCATATTTTTATTTTTGGAGGCTGTTTTACAGGTGAAAATTTCACAGAAAGAGGACTGTTCCTCACAGATTTTTAATATGTGAAATTTTGAGGAATTAAGTGTAATTCTTGGATCTATTATGTGCCCAGGATGCTTTGAACACTACTTTGGTACTGTTGGCTTGGTGATTGTGCTCGTATGTCTGTTTCTGGGCTTTCTTAGCTGTACGACCCCGGACAGTTGTGCACCTTCAGGTGGGTGGCCCTGTCTCCAAGAATGATGGAATGTGCATTAAATCTGCTATAGTAGGACCATGCATGATGGTGATATTCCTGTGTAGCATGCTAGAATGTGATAGCTGTTGATTCTAGAGTTATATGATGATCATGCGATCTCTTGTTCCTACTCTGTAAAATTGTTATTATTATCTTGGAATTTGACCTAGCACCCCCGTCATATGCAGCATGTGCAGCCAGACTGTAGAAAACTTCAACTTGGGCTAGGTTCATACTGCTTTAGACATCCACACTTCTTTTCTTTCCTGGGACATAGTGTTTTACTCGCCCGGGTAGTGGGCCAAGTGGTCGGGTTTCTTTTAGTGTGGGATGCATTTTACACTCGTGCTTGGGAGCAGAGTGGAGTCTGGTAGATATAGTTGATCGTTCATCTGTGGCGGGAGCCGTTGGTAGACGGCGGTCCCGAGATGTTTTGGTTTCTTGTTTATTTGTCGCCACTGTGTCAGTGGCAGCTTTGTACCAGTGATAGCAGGACCTTGAACCCAGAACTATTTTTGGACACACATATGATTTTAGTCAACCAATGTTTTCTTCCGAGCATATGGAATCGCCGAGTCTGTTCTTGTTTGATTGGACAAAGGCATTAGCTCTACGAGGCTTGGATATAAAGCTTGTTCTCAATTGTTTCCTAAAAAGAACTAAAAATCATTAAATATGGATTTCTTTCAGATCAAATGGCTTTCAATAAGAAATATCACCTTTTTTCCAACAAATTTAACCAACCCGAGATGGTTCGAGGTGGTCTGGGTTCCTAGGTCTGCCCTTTTTCCTTTGGACGAGAACAACGAGAGGCTATGCCTAGAGCCTGTTCTTGTTTGATTAGGGTTGTAGGTTCTAGTCTTCCGGGGTTTCCGGACCCTTTATTGGTTTCTGTTGTAGAGTTATCCTGTCAGTGATGCCTGTTTTAGTGGACCGTTGGGTTGACAGCGGTCCCGACTGTCGAGTGTTCCTTGTTGCTCGGGTTAGAGAGCAGGGATGCGGGGATAGTATAGCTACATTGTTGAGTCGAGTGGGATTGCACCAGATTACGACTCGGGTTAATATTTCGGTAATCCGCGAACTGTGGGCGGTTTGGACCGATTAGTGTTATACATCAGTTGGGGCTGGGTTTTTGCATTGTGGATTGAGTGAGTCTCCACTTTGAGCATAGTGTCGACTTTTGCCTGATTGACTGAGATGCATGACAGAGCTGTTGGACATGGGTTACTTATGGACTCGAGCGGGTCGCTCCCCTCGAGTGCCACTCCGGAGTAGGGCGAGAGGACCGGGTTGTTGTAACCGGCGTCGAGATTGAGCTTTAGACGGGTAGTTGTAACCGGCGTTGAGATTGAGCTTTAGACCGGGTTGTTGTAACCGGCGTGAGATTGAGTTCTTCTATCGTGACTTGTCGACGCCGTCCCTCTGGCTGGCCCAGATGTGGCAGTCACGGACACCCTACGGTAGACCCGTCCTGTTGAGGATGTGCGGCAGTAGGTGGTCGCTGGTTTGACTGGACCCTGTGTGGCAGTCATTATTAGATTGGGTTACTACACCTGAGAGTTAGTAGATGCATCATGTTTTCCATCTGTTTCACTTGTTGAGCATCTAGATAGGGCATAGTAGCTGTAGAGATATTCTCTTCCAGCTCTTCTTTCAGTATTTCATTTTTACCTTATGCCTCTAGTAGACTTAGTGGGCAGACCGTTGGGCTTGTTGACGGCACCCACTGAGAAATACTGTGGGATGTAGTTCTCACACCCGTCGTGGTGTATTTTTCCCCAGGGACTTCTACTCCTGTTCCTGCTGTTCCAGCTGCTGTTTCTTCAGAGCGAGGTAAGGGAGTCGCGAGCTAGTTCCCTACCAGACGTCGTCGTCCAGAGAGTAGATGTACCCACTTTTTACATTTTGAGAGTTACTTGTTGTTGAGAGACCTTGTTGTGAGGTATAGAGTTGTACTTTTATTTCAGAGTTGAGCGACTTTTGTACTTGTGGTGAGGACTTGGAGTTGTTTTTATTCTTTTATAGCAGTTTATTTTCAGCTCTGATATCTGTTTAGTATAGTATCTCTTATGCAGGTTAGACGCTTCGTCTATACGGGGTTCACCGTAGTGGGCGGCGGATCTGTTAGCGTGCCCGGGTCGCAGTTTCGACCCCGGGGCGTGACAACTAGTGTTGTCACAAAGAATGGTTACCGAAGTCGCAGGAATTCGGAAGTCACTCAATACGCTTTTCATCCAAATCAATTGAGTTGCACACTTCCCGCTGAAAGTATTCCGCTTCGGCAGTCGAGAGAGCAATGTAGTTTTGCTTCTTACTATGCCATGCAACTAGACAATGGCCAAGGTAAAAGCATGCACCCTCATGCTCTTCCGATCATCCACTGATCCAGCCCAATCGGCATCCGAATATCCTATTATGTCGAGAGATGTGCCCATAGGATACCAAATTCCAAATTTTGCGTACCTTTGACGTACCGGATGATCCGTTTCACCGCTTTTAGGTGAATTTCCTTCGGTGCTGATTGATATCTCCCGCAAATCCAAACTGAAGGCACTGTCCGGCCGACTAGCCGTAAGGTAAAGTAGACTTCCAATCATACTTCGGTAAAGTTCTCGTCTACTTTTCTCCGTGAGATTCACATCCAGTCCCTTATTGCTAATTCCCCTGGGAGTCGGAAAGTCTTTAGAGTTCTCTAATCCAAATTTCTTGACCAACTCTTGCATACTTGGATTGACATAATGAATGCCATCTTCAGTTGTTTTACTTGCAATCCAAGAAGAAAGTATGTCACTCGCCCATCATGGACATCTCAAATTAGTTTTCCATTGTTTCAGCGAATTTTGAAGCATCATTTTCCTTGTAGCACAAACACAATGTCGTCGACATAGATTTGTGCAACAATGAAACTATCTTTGAAGTGCTTCACACTGAGTGTCCGATCGGCTCCCCCTCGAGTATAGCCTTTTCCAAAAGGTGCTTTGTCAGTCTTTCGTACCATGCTCGCTGTCACGCCCCGGGTCGAGACTGCGCCCCGGGCTCGCCAACAGATCCGCCGACTGTACGAAAACTGCCGTACAGACGAAGCGTCTACCATGCAAGTCAGATCTATAGCAAACATGTATCAGAGCTGAAATAAAACTAGAAGCTACAGAGATCAACTGAACATCTGATATAAATAAAACCTCGATACAAAGTCTCTCAGCTATAAAACAATATACAAAAATCCTCACTGATCTCTCAGAATGTCCAGTACAAAAGTGAAAATATAAAATATACCACCGGTACAATCTACCTCAAACTCTCAATGCTGGTAAGGAACTACACGATCGCATCCTCACCTCGATCAGCTGTCTCCGCGCTAGCTCAGCCGAACAGTACCTCAGAAACCTGTCACCGCAGCGGGTGTGGATCTACTGCTAAAGGTAGATCCCATGGGTACCGTCAAACCAATATCCACGTTATGCCCACTAAGTCTACAGGAGCACAACAATAGGCATGCAGATAGATAATAGATAGATAGATAGATAGATAGAGTAAAAGCTGAAAAGAACTATAAGCTATCATGTCTCAATCATCATGCTCAAGAACGCTATGCTAATGATGAAAGTGCATTACACTCGCTACTGCTAACATGCTCAAGTATCATGCTCAAAGGAAATCTCATCTATGAACATGCTATGCATACACCACTCGCACACGAGGTGCTCCAATCGACCCAATCGGCTGACTGCCACCATCGGGTCCAGTCAGCCTACGCCTCCCTGATTATTCAACATAGGGTGACCAATCGCACTAATCGCTAGCTTCGAAAGTGGACATACAGGGCTAGAGGTCGAAATCCACGCTCTCCCTCAGACGGAATAGACTCAAGCTCCTCACACATCGCACACAACGGTCAAAGTACTCTCAATGATCCTGGACCACCGTCAACCCCAACGGTTCCCAACACACCGAGCACTGGTCTAACACAGCTATAAGACACCCCTCCA
>CM055063.1:36675281-36702992 GCA_029204045.2 Tillandsia leiboldiana | reverse complement strand
ATCTTCAGTTGAAACATAAGAAAGTTGTAAAGTACTTGATTCACTATCTCTCTAAGAAATGATATCTAAGTACAATGTGTTTTGTGTCATGAGTGCAACCCAGGATTTTTAAGAAATTTTAAGACACTAGTGTGAGGACCCGAATCCCCCACTTAAGAGTTATGGATGGATAGTGCTTCTTGGAGTGTTTGTGCGGTGTTAGGCCCTGGAATTTGGATTCCTGGTGTAAATGGAGCATGATTGCTTGTTGGAGGCCCATATGTGGGTGATTGATGTTTCTGCGCGCGTTTTGGAATCAAGAAATGAACCCGGTACGAAAAATGATCAAGTTTACTTTTCTCGGAATTTCGGAAATTTTAGAAGTTGGAATTTTTGGCCAATCGGACTTCGATTTGGATTCAGCGCGCGAAAACGTCAAGATGGACTATTTACTTGTATTTTTTCCGGAGTCCGATCGAAACAACGCATTTTGAGGGTTTTGGTACTGTTCGGCAGCCGGAGGCGCCGGCGGCGGCGCCGGCGGCGGGCGGCGGAGCGCAGGCGGTTGGCGGCGGCGGAGGCGCGCGTCCACCGCGGAGGCGTGCACCCGGCGCTCGCCACGGGCCCTCCCGGTTGGCGGGCGCAGTGGGCCGCGGCGGTCCACGGGTTTGGCGGGTGTACGGTGGACCGAGGGCTGGCACGTGTCGCTTGGTGGTTGGTTGGGCGTTGTGCGCGCGGTCCACGGGTGGGGAGCTGGTACCTCGGGCCGCGTGCCCGACAGGCGCCCCGTGGGCGCACGTGGGGCGCGGCGTGGGCGTGTTGACCCGAGGCTCCCGGCGTGGGCGCCACGTGTCGTCGCGGGTTCGGCCACGTGGCGCATGGCTGTTGGCCCAAACAGCTGTTTGCTGTTTGGGTGTACGCGTGGCGGCCTGAGGTTTTTCCGGGCAGTGAACAGTAACGGGCCGGGCCCGTTACTGTAGCAGCCCGGAAGTACCGGCGCCCGAATCTTGGGCCAAAAGTCCAATGTGCGGATTTTCGGGATGGGCCTATAAATAGCTGTCTTGTGAGGGAGTTTTGCCCCCTTTCCCGAGCTCCCCTGCCCATGGCCCCTTTAGGAAGTTGTAGATCTTCGTGTTGCGCATCTTCTGGCAGAGGCCCGGATTTTTTGGAAGCCGCGGCGTCGACGACTTCGGCATCGGAGCGCAGTGCGACGATTTTCTGTTGGAGGCCGTTTCCGTCGCACTTCAGTCTGAGAGGTCTACAGAGCTACCCCGACTGTATTTTTGGACGATTTTTCTGGCGTTGGATTCACGAGAGGTATATCTTCGACTTTCGTGTTGAGTGTTTCATCTAGATTTGGGTTTTTGGCACGGTTTTCGAGGCTTTACTGAGCCCCTTTTGTGCTGGTGAGGTTTCTGGACAGCAAGGCCTTCGCGGATTTTTATCTCCACATCCGGACATAGGATTCGACGTTTCAAGGCTCTATCGACATCTACACTTCGCGAGGATCGCCGTCATATTTTTACTGGAATTTTTGGAGGCTGTTTTACAGGTGAAAATTTCACAGAAAGAGGACTGTTCCTCACAGATTTTTAATATGTGAATTTTGAGGAATTAAGTGTAATTCTTGGATCTATTATGTGCCCAGGATGCTTTGAACACTACTTTGGTACTGTTGGCTTGGTGATTGTGCTCGTATATCTGTTTCTGGGCTTTGTTAGCTGTACGACCCCGGACAGTTGTGCACCTTCAGGTGGGTGGCCCTGTCTCCAAGAATGATGGAATGTGCATTAAATCTGCTATAGTAGGACCATGCATGATAGTGATATTCCTGTGTAGCATGCTAGAATGTGATAGCTGTTGATTCTAGAGTTATATGATGATCATGCGATCTCTTGTTCCTACTCTGTAAAATTGTTATTATTATCTTGGAATTTGACCTAGCACCCCCGTCATATGCAGCATGTGCAGCCAGACTGTAGAAAACTTCAACTTGGGCTAGGTTCATACTGCTTTAGACATCCACACTTCTTTTCTTTCCTGGACATAGTGTTTTACTCGCCCGGTAGTGGGCCGAGTGGTCGGGTTTCTTTTAGTGTGGGATGCATTTTACACTCGTGCTTGGGAGCAGAGTGGAGTCTGGTAGATATAGTTGATCGTTCATCTGTGGCGGGAGCCGTTGGTAGACGGCGGTCCCGAGATGTTTTGGTTTCTTGTTTATTTGTCGCCACTGTGTCAGTGGCAGCTTTGTACCAGTGATAGCAGGACCTTGAACCCAGAACTATTTTTGGACACACATATGATTTTAGTCAACCAATGTTTTCTTCCGAGCATCGTGGAGTCGCCGAGTCTGTTCTTGTTTGATTGGACAAAGGCATTAGCTCTACGAGGCTTGGATATAAAGCTTGTTTTCAATTGTTTTCCTAAAAAGAACTAAAAATCATTAATATGGATTTCTTTCAGATCAAATGGCTTTCAATAAGAAATATCACCTTTTTCCGACAAATTTAACCACCCGAGATGGTTCGAGTGGTCTGGGTTCCAAGGTCTGCCTTTTTCCTTTGGGACGAGAACAACGAGAGGCTATGCCTAGAGCCTGTTCTTGTTTGATTAGGGTTGTAGGTTCTAGTCTTCCGGGGTTCCCGGACCCTTTATTGTTTCTGTTGTGGAGTTATCCTGTCAGTGATGCCTGTTTTAGGGAGCCGTTGGGTTGACAGCGGTCCCGACTGTCGAGTGTTCCTTGTTGCTCGGGTTAGAGAGCAGGGATGGGGGATAGTATAGCTATATTGTTGAGTCGGTGGGATTGCACCAGATTATCGACTCGGGTTAATATTTCGGTAACCGCGAACTGTGGGCGGTTTGACCGATTAGTGTTATACATCAGTTGGGCTGGGTTTTTGCATTGTGGATTGAGTGAGTCTCCACTTTGAGCATAGTGTCGACTTTTGCCTGATTGACTGAGATGCATGACAGAGCTGTTGGACATGGGTTACTTATGGACTCGAGCGGGTCGCTCCCCTCGAGTGCCACTCCGGAGTAGGCGAGACCGGGTTGTTGTAACCGGCGTCGAGATTGAGCTTTAGACCGGGTAGTTGTAACCGGCGTTGAGATTGAGCTTTAGACCGGGTTGTTGTAACCGGCGTGAGATTGAGTTCTTCTATCGTGACTTGTCGACGCCGTCCCTCTGGCTGGCCCAGATGTGGCAGTCACGGACACCCTACGGTAGACCCGTCCTGTTGAGGATGTGCGGCAGTAGGTGGTCGCTGGTTTGACTGGACCCTGTGTGGCAGTCATTATTAGATTGGGTTACTACACCTGAGAGTTAGTAGATGCATCATGTTTTCCATCTGTTTCACTTGTTGAGCATCTAGATAGGGGCATAGTAGCTGTAGAGATATTCTTTCCAGCTCTTCTTTCAGTATTTCATTTATTACCTTATGCCTCTAGTAGACTTAGTGGGCAGACCGTTGGGCTTGTTGACGGCACCCACTGAGAACTACTGTGGGATGTAGTTCTCACACCCGTCGTGGTGTATTTTTCCCCAGGGACTTCTACTCCTGTTCCTGCTGTTCCAGCTGCTGTTTCTTCAGAGCGAGGTAAGGGAGTCGCGAGCTAGTTCCCTACCAGACGTCGTCGTCCAGAGAGTAGATGTACCCACTTTTACATTTTGAGAGTTACTTGTTGTTGAGAGACCTTGTGTGAGGTATAGAGTTGTACTTTTATTTCAGAGTTGAGCGACTTTTGTACTTGTGGTGAGGACTTGGAGTTGTATTTATTCTATTTATAGCAGTTTATTTTCAGCTCTGATATCTGTTTAGTATAGTATCTCTTATGCAGGTTAGACGCTTCGTCTATACGGGGTTCACCGTATGGGCGGCGGATCTGTTAGCGAGCCCGGGTCGCAGTTTCGACCCCGGGGCGTGACAGATTAGAGTGGTATCAGAGCCTAGGTTGTAGGTCATTGAGGACTTAGAAACCCTAGGCTTGTGGCTGGACGGTAGGATGACTACGTGAGAGTCGTGACTGTTAGCGAGAGTCCTGATTGAGTTTTATACCTCTCCCAGGGATGGGATGAGTGATTGGCATGTTTATTCTCCTAAGCGATTATGTTGGCTGCAGACAACATAATACTGTGGGATGATGACATGTCTTAGACTTCGCTAGATTGGGTCGAGTGTTGTTTGGTGCTGTCCTGATGTTTGCATGTGGATTGCAGGTGAGCACGATGCCTCCCCGACGTAGGATGCAGACACGTCTCAGCCTTCCGCCTCCCTTTGAGCCTGAGCAGGAGGAGTCAGCACAGGGTCAGCAAAGTGAGGTGCAGGAGCTTCGGGCTCAGAATGGCCCATTTGACAGAGGTTTCAACGGCGCCAAGGGGAGGCCGTGGACCGGATGATCCGTATGATGGAGCAGAGGGCGCAGTTAGCTGTAGCACCCCCTGAGAGTTTCCCCCGCACCTTCTTCGCCAGTTGTGGCACCCCCAGTTGTACCAGCAGCACAAGCAGCCCATACGACACCCGGTTTACCAGTGGTCGGCCGTCCGGGACGGCAGGACAGTTGACCCCTGCAGAGCAGCGTGAGGTGGTTGACTGTTGATGAGGTTCCGCCGTTTAGATCCACCCCGTTTTTCTGGATTGAGTGCAAAGCCGTGGGAGGGCGAGTCTTGGATCACGGCCATGGAGCTTCATTTTGAGAGTCTGTTCATTGATGAGCGATTTTGAGTCCTCTTGGCTACACACTTCTTGGAGAGCAACGCCGAGGCTTGGTGGCGACGTGTGAGACTTGCTGGTCCGCCTGGGACGCAGCTTCTCTCTTGGGCGGAGTTCCGCAGTCATTTCTTGGAGCCCTTTTTCCCGGAGAGCGTCAGGCAGAGGTTAGAGGAGCAGCTGAAGAATCTCCGTCAGGGAGATCGTCCCGTGCATGAGTTTATCGCAGACTTCAACACCGTTGTTGGCCTGTGTACCGCACGCGGCCAGGGACGAGGCGCATCGGATTTATATGTTTGAGCGGGGTTTGCGCCGTGAGCTTTATCAGTTCGTCCGTTCGCGTAGATTGCAGACGTTGGATGCGTCTATGGAGCAGGCACTTTACGTTGAGTGCGGAGAGGCGGTGATGGATGAGGTGGCCTCCAGCCCCCCGTAGTGATTCCAGGGGCGAAGCGCCCAGCACCGGTTGAATGAGGGACAGACGAGTCCGGCAGGCACCTCCAAGGTCTCCCCGACCTCACACTGAGGGTCGTGGGGTTTCAGAGGCGCCAGAGATCTGGTGGGCCCCTGCAGCAGCCGCAGTATCAGCAGCGACAGCCGTTTCAGCAGCAGTACCCACCCGCAGCAGCAGTATCGGCAGCAGCGGCAAAGCGGTGTGTCATCTGTGGCGGCCCTCATCCACCGTCGTAGTGTGACCAGAAGACAGGGACGGTGTTTCTTATGTGGAGAGTTGGGGCATTGTTCGAGCGGCTTGTCCCCGAGCCATTCTGTCAGTGCTACCCCTTGCTGTAGCACTCCCCTTGCCTGTTCAGGAAGCGGAGGCCCCTCCGATGTACCGTCAGACAGAGTGGGGTACGACGTGGGACAGACGGGACGACGGTCTTCAGCACCCTGTGGACGGGTATAAGCAGCTCTGGTGAGGGCAACCCCAGCAGCAGATCCTATCGCCGTAGGTATGGTTTTATTTTCAGTCAGTTGAGTGAGCTTTTTCGTACCATGGCATCCTTTTGCATGATATCAGGGCATTTGTATCTCTGCATGGATAAAGGATAGGAATTTTGTTACACGCATGGGCGATCGGATTCTTCCCCGGTATCCTACGAGCAGAGGTGAATGTTGGGGCGTGATCAGGACAGTTGAGACCTTGGGAAGTGCACCGGCAGGTGTACCGGTTCTGTTACAGCTCCACGACTTAGATTGAGCACACGGGATGGACCAGCTGGTGTGGTATCGTGCAACAATTGATTGTGGGTTGAGAACTGTGACCTTCCCGCGAGTTGGAAAACAGGAGATCATTTCCACAGGTCACCGAAGCATCCTTTCTGCAGCAGTGGCTTCAGCAGTGTTGGGTTTGGTGCTACCCGTTGAGCGTAGGTGACGCCTAGGACTAGAGATTGTGTGTGTATCTAGGGGTCACGGTTAGGGTTGTGTTTCTTTTTAGGGGCACGGATAGATCGTAGCTTCTGTTTTTGTTGCCACAGCAGGAACGGCGTCAACACTTCTCTCCCATTTTCTCGCCCTTATGCTGAAATTTGCGAACAGGACGAAAGATTCGAAAGGCCACTCCAGAGATGGAGACGGTGCCCGAACCTGTTCTTGTTTGATTGGGGCGAGGGCACTGGTTTTTGAAATTTTTGAACTTTTCGCTAGTTTCAGTTGTTTTCTAAATTGAGAGTTGGGGGTTGATGACTTTCCTGCTGGTGGGGCCCTTACCTTTCTGGTTGGTTGCGTTGACGTAATTCGTGTAGTTGGGAAGAGTAAAGTTGGCAGTTCTTTCTTGTTCCTTGGTTTTCTTGGAGTTCCCGAGGTTTATCGAGCTGTTGGATTTGCTTTATGATGTGTGAGTAGCGACTGGGAGTTGGAGATGGTGTTGGTGGGTGCTTACCTTTGGCTTGGAGACTCCCTTTTGAGCCGTGTTAGTTTCGAGGGCGAAACTTTCTTTTAGTGGGGGAGGATGTGAGGACCCGAATCCCCACTTAAGAGTTATGGATGGAATAGTAGCTTCTGGGAGTGTTTGTGCTGGTGTCAGGCCCTGGAATTTGGATTCCTGGTGTAATGGGAGCATGATTGCTTGCTGGAGGCCCATTGTGGGTGATTGAGGTTTCTGCGCGCGTTTTTGGAATCAATAAATGGACCCGGTACGAAAAATGGATCAAGTTTACTTTTCTGGGAATTTTTGGGAAATTTTAGAAGTGGAATTTGGCCAATCGGACTTCGGATTTGGATTCAGCGCGCGAAAACGGTCAAGATGGACTATTTACTTGTATTTTTCGGAGTCCGGATGCAAAAACACGCATTTCGAGGTTTTGGTACTGTTCCGGCAGCCGGAGAGGCGCCGGCGGCGGCGGCGGGCGGCGGAGCGCGGCGGTTGGCGGCGGCGGAGGCGCGCGGTCCACCGCGGAGGCGTGCACCCGGGCGCTCGCCACGTGGCACCTCCCGGTTGGCGGGCGCAGTGGGCGCGGTCCACGGGTTTGGCGGGGTGTACGGTGGACCGAGGGCTGGCCACGTGTCGCTTGGTGGTTGGTTGGGCGTTGTGCGCACGGTCCACGGGTGGGGAGCTGGTACCTCGGGCCGCGTGCCCGACAGGCGCGCGTGGGCGCACGTGGGGCGCGGCGTGGGCGTGTTGACCCGAGGCTCCCGGCGTGGGCGCCACGTGTCGTCGCGGGTTTCGGCCACGTGGCGCATGGCGGTTGGCCCAAACAGCTGTTTGCTGTTTGGGTGTACGCGTGGCGGCCTGAGGTTTTTTTCGGGCGTGAACAGTAACGGGCCGGGCCCGTTACTGTAGCAGCCCGGAAGTACCGGGCGCCCGAATCTTTGGGCCAAAAGTCCAAAGTGCGGATTTTCGGGATGGGCCTATAAATAGCTGTCTTGTGAGGGAGTTTTGCCCCCTTTCCCGAGCTCCCCTGCCCATGGCCCCTTTAGGAAGTTGTAGATCTTCGTGTTGCGCATCTTCTGGCAGAGGCCCGGATTTTTTGGAAGCCGCGGCGTCGACGACTTCGGCATCGGAGCGCAGTGCGACGATTTTCTATTGGAGGCCCGTTTCCGTCGCACTTCAGTCTGAGAGGTCTACAGAGCTACCCCGACTGTATTTTTGGACGATTTTTCTGGCGTTGGATTCACGAGAGGTATATCTTCGACTTTCGTGTTGAGCGTTTCATTTAGATTTGGGTTTTTGGCACGGTTTTCGAGGCTTTACTGAGCCCCTTTTGCGCTGGTGAGGTTTCTGGACAGCAAGGCCTTCGCGGATTTTTCTCTCCACATCCGGACATCGGAATTCGACGTTTCAAGGCTCTATCGACATCTACACTTCGCAAGGATCGCCGTCATATTTTTATTTTGGAGGCTGTTTTACAGGTGAAAATTTCACAGAAAGAGGACTGTTCCTCACAGATTTTTAATATGTGAAATTTTGAGGAATTAAGTGTAATTCTTGGATCTATTATGTGCCCAGGATGCTTTGAACACTACTTTGGTACTGTTGGCTTGGTGATTGTGCTCGTATGTCTGTTTCTGGGCTTTCTTAGCTGTACGACCCCGGACAGTTGTGCACCTTCAGGTGGGTGGCCCTGTCTCCAAGAATGATGGAATGTGCATTAAATCTGCTATAGTAGGACCATGCATGATGGTGATATTCCTGTGTAGCATGCTAGAATGTGATAGCTGTTGATTCTAGAGTTATATGATGATCATGCGATCTCTTGTTCCTACTCTGTAAAATTGTTATTATTATCTTGGAATTTGACCTAGCACCCCCGTCATATGCAGCATGTGCAGCCAGACTGTAGAAAACTTCAACTTGGGCTAGGTTCATACTGCTTTAGACATCCACACTTCTTTTCTTTCCTGGACATAGTGTTTTACTCGCCCGGGTAGTGGGCCAAGTGGTCGGGTTTCTTTTAGTGTGGGATGCATTTTACACTCGTGCTTGGGAGCAGAGTGGAGTCTGGTAGATATAGTTGATCGTTCATCTGTGGCGGGAGCCGTTGGTAGACGGCGGTCCCGAGATGTTTTGGTTTCTTGTTTATTTGTCGCCACTGTGTCAGTGGCAGCTTTGTACCAGTGATAGCAGGACCTTGAACCCAGAACTATTTTTGGACACACATATGATTTTAGTCAACCAATGTTTTCTTCCGAGCATATGGAATCGCCGAGTCTGTTCTTGTTTGATTGGACAAAGGCATTAGCTCTACGAGGCTTGGATATAAAGCTTGTTCTCAATTGTTTTCCTAAAAAGAACTAAAAATCATTAAATATGGATTTCTTTCAGATCAAATGGCTTTCAATAAGAAATATCACCTTTTTCCAACAAATTTAACCACCCGAGATGGTTCGAGTGGTCTGGGTTCCTAGGTCTGCCCTTTTTCCTTTGGGACGAGAACAACGAGAGGCTATGCCTAGAGCCTGTTCTTGTTTGATTAGGGTTGTAGGTTCTAGTCTTCCGGGGTTTCCGGACCCTTTATTGTTTCTGTTGTAGAGTTATCCTGTCAGTGATGCCTGTTTTAGTGAGCCGTTGGGTTGACAGCGGTCCCGACTGTCGAGTGTTCCTTGTTGCTCGGGTTAGAGAGCAGGGATGCGGGGATAGTATAGCTACATTGTTGAGTCGAGTGGGATTGCACCAGATTATCGACTCGGGTTAATATTTCGGTAACCGCGAACTGTGGGCGGTTTGACCGATTAGTGTTATACATCAGTTGGGGCTGGGTTTTTGCATTGTGGATTGAGTGAGTCTCCACTTTGAGCATAGTGTCGACTTTTGCCTGATTGACTGAGATGCATGACAGAGCTGTTGGACATGGGTTACTTATGGACTCGAGCGGGTCGCTCCCCTCGAGTGCCACTCCGGAGTAGGCGAGACCGGGTTGTTGTAACCGGCGTCGAGATTGAGCTTTAGACCGGGTAGTTGTAACCGGCGTTGAGATTGAGCTTTAGACCGGGTTGTTGTAACCGGCGTGAGATTGAGTTCTTCTATCGTGACTTGTCGACGCCGTCCCTCTGGCTGGCCCAGATGTGGCAGTCACGGACACCCTACGGTAGACCCGTCCTGTTGAGGATGTGCGGCAGTAGGTGGTCGCTGGTTTGACTGGACCCTGTGTGGCAGTCATTATTAGATTGGGTTACTACACCTGAGAGTTAGTAGATGCATCATGTTTTCCATCTGTTTCACTTGTTGAGCATCTAGATAGGGGCATAGTAGCTGTAGAGATATTCTCTTCCAGCTCTTCTTTCAGTATTTCATTTATTACCTTATGCCTCTAGTAGACTTAGTGGGCAGACCGTTGGGCTTGTTGACGGCACCCACTGAGAAATACTGTGGGATGTAGTTCTCACACCCGTCGTGGTGTATTTTTCCCCAGGGACTTCTACTCCTGTTCCTGCTGTTCCAGCTGCTGTTTCTTCAGAGCGAGGTAAGGGAGTCGCGAGCTAGTTCCCTACCAGACGTCGTCGTCCAGAGAGTAGATGTACCCACTTTTTACATTTTGAGAGTTACTTGTTGTTGAGAGACCTTGTTGTGAGGTATAGAGTTGTACTTTTATTTCAGAGTTGAGCGACTTTTGTACTTGTGGTGAGGACTTGGAGTTGTTTTTATTCTATTTATAGCAGTTTATTTTCAGCTCTGATATCTGTTTAGTATAGTATCTCTTATGCAGGTTAGACGCTTCGTCTATACGGGGTTCACCGTATGGGCGGCGGATCTGTTAGCGTGCCCGGGTCGCAGTTTCGACCCCGGGGCGTGACAACTAGTGTTGTCACAAAGAATTGTTACCGAAGTCGCAGGAATTCGGAAGTCACTCAATACGCTTTTCATCCAAATCAATTGAGTTGCACAACTTCCCGCTGAAATGTATTCCGCTTCGGCAGTCGAGAGAGCAATGTAGTTTTGCTTCTTACTATGCCATGCAACTAGACAATGGCCAAGGTAAAAGCATGCACCACTCATGCTCTTCCGATCATCCACTGATCCAGCCCAATCGGCATCCGAATATCCTATTATGTCGAGAGATGTGCCCATAGGATACCAAATTCCAAAATTTTGCGTACCTTTGACGTACCGGATGATCCGTTTCACCGCTTTTAGGTGAATTTCCTTCGGTGCTGATTGATATCTCCCGCAAATCCCAACACTGAAGGCAATGTCCGGCCGACTAGCCGTAAGGTAAAGTAGACTTCCAATCATACTTCGGTAAAGTTTCTCGTCTACTTTTCTCCGTGAGATTCACATCCAAGTCCCTTATTGCTAATTCCCATGGGAGTCGGAAAGTCTTTAGAGTTCTCTAATCCAAATTTCTTGACCAACTCCATTGCATACTTGGATTGACATAAATGAATGCCATCTTCAGTTTGTTTTACTTGCAATCCAAGAAAGTATGTCAACTCGCCCATCATGGACATCTCAAATTAGTTTTCCATTGTTTCAGCGAATTTTGAAGCATCATTATTCCTTGTAGCACCAAACACAATGTCGTCGACATAGATTTGTGCAACAATGAAACTATCTTGAAAGTGCTTCACAATGAGTGTCCGATCGGCTCCCCCTCGAGTATAGCCCTTTTCCAAAAGGTGCTTTGTCAGTCTTTCGTACCATGCTCGCTGTCACGCCCCGGGGTCGAGACTGCGACCCGGGCTCGCCAACAGATCCGCCGACTGTACGAAAACTGCCGTACAGACGAAGCGTCTACCATGCAAGTCAGATCTATAGCAAAACATGTATCAGAGCTGAAATAAAACTAGAAGCTACAGAGATCAACTGAACATCTGATATAAATAAAACCTCGATACAAAGTCTCTCAGCTATAAAACAATATACAAAAATCCTCACTGATCTCTCAGAATGTCCAGTACAAAAGTGAAAATATAAAATATACCACCGGGTACATCTACCTCAAACTCTCAATGCTGGTAAGGAACTACACGATCGCATCCTCACCTCGATCAGCTGTCTCCGCGCTAGCTCAGCCGAAACAGTAGCCTCAGGAAACCTGTCACCGCAGCGGGTGTGAGATCTACTGCATAAGGTAGATCCCAGTGGGTACCGTCACCAATATCCACGGTATGCCCACTAAGTCTACAGGAGGCACAACAGATAGGCATGCAGATAGATAGATAGATAGATAGATAGATAGATAGATAAAAGCTGAAAAGAACTATAGCTATCATGTCTCAATCATCATGCTCAAGAAAGCTATGCTAATGATGAAAAGTGCATACACTCGCTACTGCTAACATGCCTCAAGTATCATGCTCAAAGGAAATCTCATCTATGAACATGCTATGCATACACCACTCGCACACGAGGTGCTCAATCGACCCAATCGAGCTGACTGCCACATCGGGTCCAGTCAAGCCTACGCCTCCCTAGTATATCAACATAGGGTGACCAATCGGACTAACTCGCTATCGAAAAGTGGCACATACAGGCTATAGTCGAAATCCACGCTCTCCCTCAGAACGGAATAGACTCAAGCTCCTCACATCTCGCACAACGGTCAAAGTACTCTCAATGATCCGGGACCACCGTCAACCCAACGGTTCCCAACACACGAGCACTGGTCTAACACAGCTATAAGACACCCCTCAGCCCCCAGGCATGAGTGCAACAATAAAAGTACCTGACCAAAGATAACCCAATCAATCCACCAGTAAAAACCGGTACTGCCTGCCCTGCTGTCGAACTCAGTAACTGATCGGCACACGGCTCGATCTCAGTATAGGTAACGGACCGGCACACGGCTCGGTCAAAATATAAATAACAGACCGGCACACGGCTCGGTCAAGCCTACCTCCGGAGTGGCACTCGAGGGGAGCGACCCGCACGAGTAAAGTGTCTCAGTAACAAGTATCTCTGTCAAGTATCTCAATATAGCAGGCTATGATCCACGATCAAATAGATCGGAAACTCAAATGCTCCAACGACACAACTCAGTCGGGAAAACCCTCCACGACTCGATCAGGAAGTGCCCAACACTCTCACAGCTATGTCGGAGAACCACCTCCCCGACTAAATCTGATATGCACGACCCATAATCTAGAAAACCTCATCGATCCCAACAAAAGCTCACACTCACATGACACTAGAAACTCATCTCACAAATCTCTAAAAATCCCCTCGGCCCCCTGGCACGAGTATACAAGCATAACGGGCCACCTGGACCTATGTCATACCCCTGGCGAACTCATACTTTAAAAACCACTTTGAAAATGTTGATTTTCCTTAAAACGGGTTTTCTCGATTTTTAAAACGATCCAGGTGTAAAGATGATGCCAACAAAACGTGAAATCTAGTGTCATATAGTATCAGGAGTATGCTAAAAATTATCTGGGGTTCCAATAACTTTTACAGAAAATTTCAGGCAACTATCAGATTTAGTAATAATGAAAAATAGCACTCTAGACATGAACAAACTGCATTCAGAAGCATTAAAGGGCATTTCATAAATTTTGGAAGAAATTCCAACCCACCTGGAATGCTTTCCGCAGGCAATTGCTGAAGTTGGTGAAGTGTCGGAACCTCGAACTGACGAAACCTTGAGAATCGTGCCTCGTGCGCGCACCTTGCCGCGAATCCGAAAAATCCCCGGTAGCTCAAATAAATTCCCAGAGTCCACTACAAACATTCGACGCGCAAACAAGCACTCCACTGTCAAAATACACCGCCAGAACTCTTAAAATCCAAAAATCCACCCACACACACTCAACAGCACACTTAAAAACACATACACTTCAATTACTCTCACAACAAATGCCCAGCATACAAGAAGCTCCAATCTGCACACAATAAACCATGTCCACACATATATCATCCCTTAATTCCACCTTACAGTACCAATTTGCATAATTAAATCCATCATAATTAAACACATAACTTACACATAATTTGCAAGCTCCAAGAATCCACAAAGGCTCACAGCACACTAAGTGTTCCAATTTACCCATTAATTAAATTAATGATCACTTATGCACAATAAACCATAACTCTGCTTGCACTCTACAGGTTTACACCAAAACACACAATTACTTAGAAGCTTCAACATTAACATCTGCCCACATGAAGTCCACCATCAATGAACACATGCTCACAATTCACACAACATCCTCAATTACCCTCTAAGAAATACAAAACCACAGCACACACACATCATCTCCCAATAACACAGCACACTTTAAAAAAAAATCCTCTGCACACACACAAAAACTCACGACACACCTCACACATTCTGCCAAAGCCCCAATACAGGGTAATTACATAACTCCATACAATCCTCTACAGCTCACCCTCTACAAGCCCCTCAACACACACCCATCCAGTCCAAAGCTCAAACTCCCAACAAGCTGCTAGCATGGTCCCAACCACCATCAACTGCAAGAAAAGAGGAAAGCCCTAAAAAAAATCAGTAAAACTCGGCCCACACGCGAGATCGCCGACAAAACAGCCCCGGCCATCAAAATCGCAGCGCGAAAGTATTCGGCGCACCCGCCGATCCGCGCTGCCGCCGCCGTTGCCGCGCTGCGCTGCAGCACAATGTCCGCCAGCTCCCGCGCCAGCAGCCTGCCGCGCGGCGCCAGGCCTGCCGCGCGGCGCCCTGCAGCAATGCTGCGCGCTGCCCGAGCGGCGCCTGGGCCTGCCTCGCGGCGCCCAGGCCCGCAGCGCGCGCCCCCAGCGAGCTCACTGCGCGCCCGCGCGGCGCGCTTGCGCCCCCGAGCACACCTGCGCAGCGCCCGGGCTGTGCCCGCGCGGCGCCCTGCGCGCTTCCGCGCGGCGCTTGGCCCGCCGCTGCTGCGCACGCCGCCAGCTGCGCTGCCCCAACAGCGCGGTGCCCTGCGCCTGCCGCGCGCGCAGCCCGCCAGCTGCGCTTGCTGCGCGCGGTGCCCATGCGCGCCCGCGCAGCCGCCCAGTGCCAGCCGCGCGCGGCGCCCTTGCGCGCCCGCGCGGCATTCCAGCTGCAGCACCACACCCGAGCACCCGACCAAAACCAAACCGAAAAAAACCCAAAGAAAAACCAAAACCGAGCTTACCAAAAACTGCATCAAATCCCGATGAGCTCGTCGCGCGCGCTTCGCTCGCTCCACCCGGCTTCACGCAGGGGACACCGCCACAGCTCACTCTCACATCCTCTAAAATTCTTCCATTTCTTCTTCTCTTTCTTCTTCTTTTCTTTCCTTTTTCTCCTCTCTTTCTTTCCTCTGCTTTCTTCCAAAACCTCTGTTTCACAGGTGGAGGAGATGAAGATGACGTAGAAGCAAATTAATTAAGGGAGTCAAAGCAACAGGCAGGGGGTAGTTGGCTATAATAAATGCACCTCAATAAAAAATCTCAACCAATTAATTCACTTTCCAATTAATCCAATCTCTTCTAATTAATTCACCTCCACAATGCCTTTACAGGCAACAATTCCACAATTAACTAATTAAAATAATTAATTAATTAACTTAATTAAATAATCCCTCAAATGTCCCCGCCAACTCACTTTTTGCCCTCGGGGCCTCCGCACCCGTCCGAAACCTCCCGAACTCCGCTGTAATCTAAAAATACACGTGTCCACAACTTTTTTTCTCCTCAAAAAGCTCAACCGTTGAGTCGGGGTGCTCAATCCAAAAACCGGCTCCAAAACTGCCAGTTCCAACTCACTTTTCGCCTTCAGGTCCTCCGCGTCAGTCCGGAACCTCCCGAACCCCGCTGTAATCATAAAGTAGACCTGTTCCAAGTATTTCCAAATTTTCTGCACACCACGGTGGAGTCGATGTTTCCCCAAAACCAGTCCTCAATCGGCGCACAATGCCCGGAAAAACCCCGAATCAAGCTGGGGCTTCCGCGTTGATCCGAATCAACCCGACATCATCTGTAAACACATAAGCAACATGCCTGAGGCAATTCCTTCGCACCACGCCATCTTGCGAGGTCGGCGTGCCATCCGGAAACCCGGTATTCTACACTCTCCCCTCCTTAAAAGGGTTTCGTCCTCGAAACCAGAATAAATCCATAACTCAGGAGGGTGACTCAATCAAATGGGGATAGGGGATCCCTAACTCATCCTCAGGCTCTCGGGTGGTCGTTCTCACTCAACAAGATGGCTCCACTAAACATTCACTCAAAGATAGATCTCGACTGCAAAATCCCCTTGTCATATAAGGAAGACCTGCATCGGTCGCTTCAGATAGCTCAATTCCTCGTCCATCTACAAAGAAGTGAAATCCAAAATATGCAAGGGGGGGTCAAATACACTTTTTCCAGCCAGAAAACACTCGCGGATCAAACTCCCCGCGTAAATCTCGAATGATCTTATTCTTGCGGATAGTGGTTTCCACAATTATGGTTCCCAAATCCAAACTCTAAGCCTCCAATAGGCATAACTCCTTCGTTGCCCCTTAGCAACCAAAACACTCAAGTTCCGCAGATGCATCTCTCATATCAATTTACCGGGGAAGTAGTCCAACAACAGGAAACAATGCTCAAATTCCAACTCTCAAATCCCAAGATCCAAAAGTGGCAACCACGGATCGAAGACCTCATTCCAGGGTCGCTCTGCACGCCTAGCCAAGGCGTACTGACATAAAGTCCTCGCCGGAAAAATGATATGCTATAAGATCAATCAAACAGCTCCAACTCAGCCCACCGGCGCTGCCTCAACCAAAATCTTCCTGAGTAACAAATACTTCAGGTACAAGGGTCTCTGGATGATTCCATGCTCTCTCTATCACTGGCAATCATCCATAACAATGCTGATATCATACTCAGCTTTAACTCCTCGAAGCTATACCGGCCCTGCTTAGTCCAAAAGCTTCTGACCTCTGTCAATAGTAGGCTAATTCCCAACGGCATTACTCTTCGTTGGGTCCTTTGTCACCCATGTAACTGAAAACGCAAGGCCTAACAACAAACCTTCAGAGTCAAGTGCAATTCTCACAACTTGGCAAAAACTTCTTTCCTCTTAGAAGTTGCCGCACTATTCTCAAGTCCTCCTGAAGCTCTAAGCCACCTCGGAAATAAATCCAACTATCCACGACGGGTCTGGCTGCCAACCCGTCCAAACACAGTTGGAACACTCAATTCCTCAAGTCCTAAAGGCGGCAGGGCATTAGTCAATCCACTTGTCCCCGCAAAAAGCTCATAATGCCCCTACTGGGTTCTGATCACTCACTGGGCACAGCCCTCGGCTGTATGGTTCCAAAAAGATACTTGCCTCACAAATGAGCATCTGCTGCAACACAGTCCGAGTCTGTCTGTACTCGAACCGTCAAAGAACTCTCACCGTTGTGTACTCACAACGTGGCATCACTGCCGTGCTCCAACGGCGTGGCATCACCACCGTGTATCAACGGTGTGGCATCATACTCAAGTATCCATCTCTCGGATCCTCACTGTCGTAATCCCACGACGTGGTACTGGGTCACACAGACTTCTCGATCCATCAAATCCCGCAGCTGCACGATCAGCTCTTACTCTCCGTCTCGCAGGTGATACTCCAATAGGTGCTACTATAGTCGGCGCAGTTTCCGAACCACGTCAATCACTATCTCAAACTCAATCTCACTAAGCGGCGGCTTCAATATCAGATCAGGTAGACTTTCACCCGGGATCACACGGGCGATAAGGATATTCCTTAGTTCCGGTGCCGCCGTAAGCACCTCCTCTACGGTCGCTCGCGAAGCGATATGATCACGACTCAACTCTATCGTGCTCTAGCTTCCTCTATAAGCGTACTCCTCCTGACCAGGTCCACGGAGGGTTACAGTTCTCTCTCGACAAACCAAGATAGCACAACACTGGGGGAAACCAATCCCTGGCTAACTTCATATCCATATCTTGGAGCTGACGTAGGACTAAAAACTCAAGAAATCAAATCCAATGTCCTACCTGCACTGGGCAGGACTGGCAACACTCGTCCATGTGCTTCACGTGATCTGAATCTGATCCTGACGTGCACAGCCATCAGTCCTAACCCAGGCCCACACGAAGATACCCCTGCTATACCGAAACACGCACATGCGGCGTTGGCATCAATATGCTCTAAATCCAATGACCATAAGGATATCCATTAGATGCTGGGGGCCATTGCCCTATCTGCCTCGACTGTCAGGAACCTCCTGGTCTCCGTCTCCTCTGAGACCCATGACCCTGAGACTGGAATCATGGCAACCTCGATGCACTCGACTATCTCGAAATCCGACGATGCTGGACGTCTCACACTGGAGCCAGTCCCTCGCTCTGCGTCCTTCCTGGTCGTGATCACTGATCCTCGGTCAATCCATCGAGCATGCACCAAACGCTGCATCAAAAGTCGGTCCTTGCCGAGAATATACAAAGAGATAGATATCCTGATGCAGTCCCCTCTCAATCAGATCAACCTCCAAACCTCATCCTGGGCGGCAAGGGGGGTACACTGCCCAACCGTCGCAGAAACTCACCCCAGAGCATCAACTGCGCTCCCGATGGTCCAACAGGACGAATTCGACGCCACCAACTCTCTTGGCGTCCTTATCCAAAAGTGCATAACCAATGCGCCCTGATGCTTCTCCTAGATGAACAAATCCTCGAACAACTCTTCCATAGCAGCGATCCAGTTCTCGGCCTCCCAAGGCTCCAAACTCGGTCCCAAAATCTGCAGGGGATGGAATTGGATGAGGTACACAGCCGATCGGCAATCTCATGCTGCTCCTGCACTATCCACAGTGCGATCGGGGTCGAAGTCGACAATGTCGCGACCGGAAGTACTACTGGCGATACCCCGGGAGATGCGCTTCGCTCGAGCATGCGCATCACGCGCTCCATGTTCTCTTCCTGGCGCCGCATCGCCTCAAACGTCTGGGCTACTTGGACCTGTAACTCTCAAACATCAATGTGCTCTATCCATATAGCTTCCCGCTGTTCGACTCCTCATCCAAGGTCAAACACGCCCTCGCCGCTGCACGGCGTCTCGGAAGCATCGAAACCACTGCAACAAAACAAACATTAGGACCAAAACTCATTCGACCCAATCACGCGAAAGTCTAGAACATGTTACCCATTCTAAAACATTATGTTGTCTGCAGCCAACATAATCACTTTAGAGAATAAACATGTAAGATCACTCGCCCCAATCCTCTGGGGGAGGTACAAACTTAATCAGGACTCTCGCTAAAGTCACGTCTCTCACGACGGTCATCCTACTGTCCAACCAATAGCCTAGGGTCACTAAGTCCTCAACGACCTATACACCTAGGCTCTGATACCACCGTAATCTGTCACGCCCCGGGGTCGAGACTGCGACCCGGGCTCGCCAACAGATCCGCCGACTGTACGAAAACTGCCGTACAGACGAAGCGTCTACCATGCAAGTCAGATCTATAGCAAAACATGTATCAGAGCTGAAATAAAACTAGAAGCTACAGAGATCAACTGAACATCTGATATAAATAAAACCTCGATACAAAGTCTCTCAGCTATAAAACAATATACAAAAATCCTCACTGATCTCTCAGAATGTCCAGTACAAAAGTGAAAATATAAAATATACCACCGGGTACATCTACCTCAAACTCTCAATGCTGGTAAGGAACTACACGATCGCATCCTCACCTCGATCAGCTGTCTCCGCGCTAGCTCAGCCGAAACAGCAGCCTCAGGAAACCTGTCACCGCAGCGGGTATGAGATCTACTGCATAAGGTAGATCCCAGTGGGTACCGTCACCAATATCCACGGTATGCCCACTAAGTCTACAGGAGGCACAACAGATAGGCATGCAGATAGATAGATAGATAGATAGATAGATAGATAGATAAAAGCTGAAAAGAACTATAGCTATCATGTCTCAATCATCATGCTCAAGAAAGCTATGCTAATGATGAAAAGTGCATACACTCGCTACTGCTAACATGCCTCAAGTATCATGCTCAAAGGAAATCTCATCTATGAACATGCTATGCATACACCACTCGCACACGAGGTGCTCAATCGACCCAATCGAGCTGACTGCCACATCGGGTCCAGTCAAGCCTACGCCTCCCTAGTATATCAACATAGGGTGACCAATCGGACTAACTCGCTATCGAAAAGTGGCACATACAGGCTATAGTCGAAATCCACGCTCTCCCTCAGAACGGAATAGACTCAAGCTCCTCACATCTCGCACAACGGTCAAAGTACTCTCAATGATCCGGGACCACCGTCAACCCAACGGTTCCCAACACACGAGCACTGGTCTAACACAGCTATAAGACACCCCTCAGCCCCCAGGCATGAGTGCAACAACAAAAGTACCTGACCAAAGATAACCCAATCAATCCACCAGTAAAAACCGGTACTGCCTGCCCTGCTGTCGAACTCAGTAACTGATCGGCACACGGCTCGATCTCAGTATAGGTAACGGACCGGCACACGGCTCGGTCAAAATATAAATAACAGACCGGCACACGGCTCGGTCAAGCCTACCTCCGGAGTGGCACTCGAGGGGAGCGACCCGCACGAGTAAAGTGTCTCAGTAACAAGTATCTCTGTCAAGTATCTCAATATAGCAGGCTATGATCCACGATCAAATAGATCGGAAACTCAAATGCTCCAACGACACAACTCAGTCGGGAAAACCCTCCACGACTCGATCAGGAAGTGCCCAACACTCTCACAGCTATGTCGGAGAACCACCTCCCCGACTAAATCTGATATGCACGACCCATAATCTAGAAAACCTCATCGATCCCAACAAAAGCTCACACTCACATGACACTAGAAACTCATCTCACAAATCTCTAAAAATCCCCTCGGCCCCCTGGCACGAGTATACAAGCATAACGGGCCACCTGGACCTATGTCATACCCCTGGCGAACTCATACTTTAAAAACCACTTTGAAAATGTTGATTTTCCTTAAAACGGGTTTTCTCGATTTTTAAAACGATCCAGGTGTAAAGATGATGCCAACAAAACGTGAAATCTAGTGTCATATAGTATCAGGAGTATGCTAAAAATGATCTGGGGTTCCAATAACTTTTACAGAAAATTTCAGGCAACTATCAGATTTAGTAATAGTGAAAAATAGCACTCAGACATGAACAAACTGCATTCAGAAGCATTAAAGGGCATTTCATAAATTTTGGAAGAAATTCCAACCCACCTGGAACGCTTTCCGCAGGCAATTGCTGAAGTTGGTGAAGTGTCGGAACCTCGAACTGACGAAACCTTGAGAATCGTGCCTCGTGCGCGCACCTTGCCGCGAATCCGAAAAATCCCCGGTAGCTCAAATAAATTCCCAGAGTCCACTACAAACATTCGACGCGCAAACAAGCACTCCACTGTCAAAATACACCGCCAGAACTCTTAAAATCCAAAAATCCACCCACACACACTCAACAGCACACTTAAAAACACATACACTTCAATTACTCTCACAACAAATGCCCAGCATACAAGAAGCTCCAATCTGCACACAATAAACCATGTCCACACATATATCATCCCTTAATTCCACCTTACAGTACCAATTTGCATAATTAAATCCATCATAATTAAACACATAACTTACACATAATTTGCAAGCTCCAAGAATCCACAAAGGCTCACAGCACACTAAGTGTTCCAATTTACCCATTAATTAAATTAATGATCACTTATGCACAATAAACCATAACTCTGCTTGCACTCTACAGGTTTACACCAAAACACACAATTACTTAGAAGCTTCAACATTAACATCTGCCCACATGAAGTCCACCATCAATGAACACATGCTCACAATTCACACAACATCCTCAATTACCCTCTAAGAAATACAAAACCACAGCACACACACATCATCTCCCAATAACACAGCACACTTTAAAAAAAAATCCTCTGCACACACACAAAAACTCACGACACACCTCACACATTCTGCCAAAGCCCCAATACAGGGTAATTACATAACTCCATACAATCCTCTACAGCTCACCCTCTACAAGCCCCTCAACACACACCCATCCAGTCCAAAGCTCAAACTCCCAACAAGCTGCTAGCATGGTCCCAACCACCATCAACTGCAAGAAAAGAGGAAAGCCCTAAAAAAAATCAGTAAAACTCGGCCCACACGCGAGATCGCCGACAAAACAGCCCCGGCCATCAAAATCGCAGCGCGAAAGTATTCGGCGCACCCGCCGATCCGCGCTGCCGCCGCCGTTGCCGCGCTGCGCTGCAGCACAATGTCCGCCAGCTCCCGCGCCAGCAGCCTGCCGCGCGGCGCCAGGCCTGCCGCGCGGCGCCCTGCAGCAATGCTGCGCGCTGCCCGAGCGGCGCCTGGGCCTGCCTCGCGGCGCCCAGGCCCGCAGCGCGCGCCCCCAGCGAGCTCACTGCGCGCCCGCGCGGCGCGCTTGCGCCCCCGAGCACACCTGCGCAGCGCCCGGGCTGTGCCCGCGCGGCGCCCTGCGCGCTTCCGCGCGGCGCTTGGCCCGCCGCTGCTGCGCACGCCGCCAGCTGCGCTGCCCCAACAGCGCGGTGCCCTGCGCCTGCCGCGCGCGCAGCCCGCCAGCTGCGCTTGCTGCGCGCGGTGCCCATGCGCGCCCGCGCAGCCGCCCAGTGCCAGCCGCGCGCGGCGCCCTTGCGCGCCCGCGCGGCATTCCAGCTGCAGCACCACACCCGAGCACCCGACCAAAACCAAACCGAAAAAAACCCAAAGAAAAACCAAAACCGAGCTTACCAAAAACTGCATCAAATCCCGATGAGCTCGTCGCGCGCGCTTCGCTCGCTCCACCCGGCTTCACGCAGGGGACACCGCCACAGCTCACTCTCACATCCTCTAAAATTCTTCCATTTCTTCTTCTCTTTCTTCTTCTTTTCTTTCCTTTTTCTCCTCTCTTTCTTTCCTCTGCTTTCTTCCAAAACCTCTGTTTCACAGGTGGAGGAGATGAAGATGACGTAGAAGCAAATTAATTAAGGGAGTCAAAGCAACAGGGGGGGGTAGTTGGCTATAATAAATGCACCTCAATAAAAAATCTCAACCAATTAATTCACTTTCCAATTAATCCAATCTCTTCTAATTAATTCACCTCCACAATGCCTTTACAGGCAACAATTCCACAATTAACTAATTAAAATAATTAATTAATTAACTTAATTAAATAATCCCTCAAATGTCTCCGCCAACTCACTTTTTGCCCTCGGGGCCTCCGCACCCGTCCGAAACCTCCCGAACTCCGCTGTAATCTAAAAATACACGTGTCCACAACTTTTTTTCTCCTCAAAAAGCTCAACCGTTGAGTCGGGGTGCTCAATCCAAAAACCGGCTCCAAAACTGCCAGTTCCAACTCACTTTTCGCCTTCAGGTCCTCCGCGTCAGTCCGGAACCTCCCGAACCCCGCTGTAATCATAAAGTAGACCTGTTCCAAGTATTTCCAAATTTTCTGCACACCACGGTGGAGTCGATGTTTCCCCAAAACCAGTCCTCAATCGGCGCACAATGCCCGGAAAAACCCCGAATCAAGCTGGGGCTTCCGCGTTGATCCGAATCAACCCGACATCATCTGTAAACACATAAGCAACATGCCTGAGGCAATTCCTTCGCACCACGCCATCTTGCGAGGTCGGCGTGCCATCCGGAAACCCGGTATTCTACATGATATGCTCTACTGTTTGTAGAATAACCCATGAAAATCCCTTCGTCACTTCGAGAGTCGAATTTACCAAGATTTTTTCCAAACACGCAAAATATAACAACGACTCCCAAAGATACGAAAATATTTGATATTCGGTTTTCTACAAAACCACAGCTCATATGGTGTATTTAAAGTTCCCGGGCGCAAATACACTCGATTAATTACTTAGACGGCGGTGTTCACAGCTTCAGCCTGTAGGTTTTTGGATCCCCAAGGATCTAAATAGGTACTATCAAACACCTAGAGGGGGGTGAATAGGTGTAATATTTAAAAAATCAAATCTCAGTGCAAAATAAAAACCAATGCGGAAAATAAAAATAGCACACCGAGATTTACGTGGAAACTCCAATCCAGGAGAAAAACCATGGGACCAACACGCAATAACAATCCACTAAGAAAATAAAGAATAACAAGGTGATTACCGACTCCACGGACTCGACCCCTCCTTCAACTTCTTCGGACCTTGCGCTCACCGATTGCACGTCCACTGCACACGTTCGAATCCACGAACGCCACTCGAATCCACGAGCACACGTTTCGAATCCACGAAACGCCTTCAACACACCGAATCCACGGTGCAACGTCGAATCCACGACGCACGCTCAGCCGATACAGAATATTGGCTCAATGGTGATCCTTTGCTTAGATTATCATTGAGGAACCGTAGAAGGAATCTCTAAGCAAAGACTAGATCGATTCGACAAAGGATAGATCTTGGAAGAACCGTCGAATTGACCTAAAAGAGGCGAAAGAGAAGAACGATAAAAACCAGCCTCTAGGGTTGCTCTCGAGTGTTTCTGAATTGATCGGTAAGTATCGAGAAACCCTAAGTGTCTATTTATAACCCTTGGAAAAAGATAAAAGTCGGTTTAGAGATTTTATCCCGAGAAGGCATTGTGTACCGGTACCAAATAACGTGTTCCGGTACGCAATGGTGCAAAACACAGATTTTTCTATTGTGTTCCGGTACGCGAGTCTGTGTTCCGGTACTCAATACAAATTTCAGAAAATTCTGTGTCGGGTTAGAGGAACTTCAAGTGTGGTTCCGGTACTCAATGTAAAAACTAATTTTTCCAAGATAAACTTTATCCAAAACAAACCAAGTACCGGAATCCAAACTTAAATTAAGTTGTAAGTTAAAACGAAGTTCCTAAAACCAAGTCTAAACCGGTTTTCATTAATTTCCTGTTTCCAATGATTATAAACGAACTTTAATCACCATGAACTATATTTAATCATACCTGGGAGTTGACTTGGGCTCATGTTGAATCTTCAATGAGTCTTCGAAGGCTGATTTGACAATTTGATCCCTTTAAGACTCCGACTCAAATCACTGACTTGACTCACGAAATATGCCAACACCAAAAAGCCGTAACACAGCCCAAAAATGTAACGGGAGTTTCCGGCTATGAAGCATCACACGCGCCATCTCTTGAACAACCCTGTTTTTGCGCTCGACTACACCATTCTGCTGAGGTGTATAGGGTGCTGAGAATTCATGTTTTATGCCATTGGAAGTGCAAAAATCAATGAATTTAGAATTAATGAATTCTCCACCTCTATCACATCGAACACGAACGATCTTTTCATTTCTTTCAATCATAATACGATGACAAACCTCATGAAAAGAGTCGAAAGTATCCGCTTTCTCTTTTAAAAATGTTACCCATGAATATCTAGAGAAATCATCAACCAAAAGAAAAATATACCATTTACCTCCCAAAGATGGTTGACGAGTCGGCCCCATTAAGTCCATGTGCAGTAATTCCAAGGGCCGATTGGTACCAACGTGGTTCAAGTTCTTGTGTGCAACCCTTGATTGTTTTCCCTTTTGACAACCTCCACACACAATGTTATCTTTAAAAGAAAGTTTAGGAACCCCCTTAACCACGTCTTTATTTGAAATCCTTGCTAGTTCTTTAAAAATTTATGTGACCTAGTCTTTCATGCCAAAGAGTTTCATTATCTAAAGAAACTAGGTTACACTTTTCAGAAATTTTGTTTGAAACAACATAGCAATTATTTTCTGACCTAACCCCTTTCAAAAAGAATACATGGTCCTTATCAGTTACAATACATTCTACAGAAAAAAAATTAACTGAGAAACCATTGTCACAAAGTTGACTTATACTAATGAGGTTAGTCTTTAGGCCTTCAACAAATAAGACATTGTTCAAAACCGGGCCTTCTGGAATAGCGATTGTTCCTTTTCCAACAATTTTAGAAGAACGACCGTCTCCGAAAACAACATGTCCTCTGGAGATTTTCTCTAAGGTTTGAAAACTGTTTTTGTCACCGGTCATGTGACGGGAACATCCACTATCCAAATACCAAGACGAGTTGTCATAAGCGTGTAAAGAAGTATGAACAACAAGACAAGGGAAGATTTCACCTTTGCGCACCCAAACCTTTTTGGACTGCGTCGACAATGATTGTGAAGTTATTCTCCTAGGTGAAAGCGTCTTGATTGATTCATCGCTTTTCCTTGACGTCGTCGTCTTGTTTGATGTACTACCAATGTTCTTTTCTTTTGAAAAATCCTTCTTTGATTTCCGGGGAGTGAACTTATTGGTAGTAGTTGCGAGAGGAGCTTGATTTGTTCGTTTCGCTCCAATCTTGCAATTTCTTCTTATGTGCCCTGCATAACCACAACGAAAACATACCTTTGTACTTGACGATCCCGAAGTAGGTGAGGTAAGGTTGTTGTCGTTGATTGCAATGATTTTCGTCGTCGGAGGAGGAGTTACCGACTGGGGCACAAAAACTGTCCCAACCGAACTAGGATTGTCTTCAGTTCGATTGTATCCAAGGCCGAAACGGTTTGTTTGACCAAGACCAAGCATCTTATCCAACTTGCTCCTTCCCGAAGAAAATTGCTTTAAATCATCCTTAAGTTGGAAAATGGTCTTTGTCATCTCTATTTTTTCCTGTCGAGCCTCGGAGTAGAGCTTCAAGAAGTAACCTGCTTTATCAACCATTTTTACATGTTCCTTCTCGAAATGCTCATTTTTCTCTTGAAGTGAAGCATTTGCTTTTATCAGGTTATACCTTTCCACTTCAAGACCGGTTGAGAGAGAAGTTGCCCTTTTTACTTCTTCTTCGAGATCCTGCAATCTCCCTCTCAACCCCTTGTTTTGCTTTGCTAGTTTCTTTGAATCCCTTAAGAGTTTATGGTAGGCAAAAGCAAAGTCTTCACCTTCGAAGTTGCTCGATTCATTGTCCGTTGCATTCTTTTCAACTTGGGAGGAGTTGGACAAGGAATCGGATGTACTTGCCATAAAGCACACGAAAGGTGAAGTTGTGGACGCGTGGAACGCCGTTGCGTTATACTCTTCATCACTGGAAGATGACTCTTTTGACGTTGAGGTGTCATCCCAAGTGACGGCTTGCATCGCTTTCTTCTTCGACGGATTCTTATTGGGACACTCCGTTGAGATATGGTCGTACCCTCGGCACTTGAAGCATTGGACTTGTCCCTCTGAGCTTTTCTTATCCTTTGAAAAACTCTCTTGCTGTCTTGACTTGTGGCTTGAAAAACCTTTGCCTTTCTTCGACTTTACGAAGGATAAAGTTTTACTTGAATTACCCCTTCGAAAGTTTCGGCGAAATTTTCTTGTCAAGAGAGCAAGTTGCTTCTCAAGGTCCTCCATAGATAGGTTCTCGTCATCATCTGAGGAGGATGAATCCGCGTCTTCTTCTTTTGTTACTTTCAACGCAAAACCTGAAGACTTAGAAGTAGATGCTTTTCCAGAAGAATAGTTAGTAGGAAATGTCATTTCATATGTTTGTAATGAACCAACTAATTCTTCTACACGGATTTCGTCCGGGTGTTTAATAGTTTCAATGGCCGTAACCTTGGAACGAAATCTTTCAGGAAGAGTCCTTAAAATCTTTCTTACAACTTTAAATTCTGGAATTTTCTCTCCCAAGTTAGCACATGTATTCACGATGTCTTGCAATCGCGTATAGTAATCTGTGAAAGATTCATTTTCTGCCAAGAAAATAGAGTCAAACTTGCTCGTAAGCATTTGCAGTTTCTGAATCTTCACAAGGTTAGTTCCCTCATGTGTAACTTGAAGTGTTACGGCTTTTTGTATTAGCATATTTCGTGAGTTGAGTTGTTGAGTTGAGTCGGAGTCTTGAAGTGATCAAATTGTCAATCAGCAATCAAAGACTCAGAGAAGATTCAACAAGAGCTCAAGTTGACACTTAGGGTTTTGAGTTTTGAAGATTGAAGTTGAAGAATTGTGAATCATATACATCAATCTTAAGGAAAATGGATTCGGAATGATCAGGTACGTTTAACTAAATAATTTTGGTGATCCGAATTCATTTGAGTGGTTTAGAAACACTTGGATAAGTTTTCATTGCTTAAAAATCAAAAACTAGACAAATTGGTTGTTTCAGAATTTCTGATGCTGAACCGATCCGGATC
>CM055063.1:36623130-36675181 GCA_029204045.2 Tillandsia leiboldiana | reverse complement strand
TTCCTTTTCTTTCTTGCAATTTCATTTACATGTAGTTATGTTAGAGGGTTCTCGATAACCTCGTGGGGTCGGCGGGGATGTACGGTACGAGTTGTTTTAGTTATCCTCTTATGCGTTACTCTCGTTTAAATTTTATTGGCCATTTTGAAAATGAAAAAGCAGAAGAAAAAGAAAAGATGCGAAAACCGTTTTTAAAATAGAAGTGTCGTGTGGGCACTGGTTTCAAACCCTGTGGATTTATAGATTTCAAAAGGGATTCAAAACTTTGGTGTCGGGTGGACCGTTTTCAAAACCTGTGGTTTTATGCTGATTTCGAACCGCTTTCAAAACGTAAGCGCCGGGTAGCGCTCTTTTAAAACTGTGATTATCCTTTCCAAATGATCGGCCATACGTTTTAAATAAGTTAGAATGCTGGTTGTATGTTAATATTGTTTTGATTGAAGGTTGTGTATTTTTGAACTGTACTGAATGCTACGCCGTGCACATACAGGGAGACTCTGTCCGTTTGCAGAGTGACCCTGTATGTGTGGCGTGTCTGGCATAGCGCCGGGGAAGAGGGGTTCGCTCTTACAAAAAAAAATTTTACACGTCAAATGTCTGACTTTTCTTTGAATCGTTTCCGCTAAAAACAAAACCCCGGGCGTGGCAGATTAAATGGTATCAGAGAGTTCTTTCAATCACAACAGTTAATGCCGACATCCGTGGAACACCTCACTTACCTACACATGAATGAAATGGGTAGGGCGTAGGACTGTAGAATGTGAGTGACCGAGGGGGGGAGGGAAAATGTTGAGTCCTTTCTCTCACTTTATGGTTGTTGTTAGTAGGGTAGCCTAAAGTTGACTGTTGTGATTTCTGACAGGACATGGCCCTTACTAGATCACGGCCGGGGACGCAGAAGCGGACGCGGCGACGGTCGACGGCCGCTGGAGAACCAGTCGCCTGCGGCAGTAATTGCGGGAGATGGCAGGGAATCTGGCCAACCTCACTGAGCATGTGCGTCAGTTGACGCAACCAAGCAGCCGCAACGGTGACGGTCACCCCGGTTCCCCCACAGGGGTCGACAGCACCGGCCGCGGCACCACCGACAGCACCACCGCCCACCGCCGTGGGCGCTACGGGACCGGCGCCGGGGACAACCACAGGGTTACTTGATAGGGAGACTGTAGTCACACTGCCCTACCGTGGCTGCCGCCGCCGCGCCGCGACGTATGGGACGGTTGTGATGACCGATCGGGATCGGGTGCGGGCCAACCTGAAAGACTTCAAGAATACGACCCCCCCACGTTCGAAGGGGACACGACCGATCCGTGGGTCGTCGAGAAATGGGTGGGGTCGATGGAGAAACTGTTTCGAAGACCTACTCATGGAGGATGCCGAGCGGGTTTCCCCTAGCAGTCCACTGCTTGAGGGGAACGCCCGCTTGTGGTGGAAGACGGGGTACGCCCCGATCCTGCTAAGGGTACCGCACTTCCGTCATGGATAACCTTCAAGCAGGAGCTGTTCGGGGCTTTCTTCACCACAGTGTCAAGAAGAAGCTGGAGGATGACTTGAACCACATCCAGCAGGGGAACCGGACGGTCATGGAGTATCAGCGGGAGTTCGTCCGACTAGCAAACTGCGTCCCGTTCGTCATAAGGGACGAGGCTCACAAGGCGCAACTTTTTGTGGATGGCCTGCGGAGCAATATCTTCGAGGTGGTGCAAGCAGCTGAACTGCCACCTTCCAGAAAGTGGTCGACAGAGCCACTACGGTGGAGCGTGGCTTTGCGGTCACCCGCGCCAGAAGAGAGAACTCGACGCGACTGGAGGATCGGAAGCGGCACACCAGAACTCGGCGGGAGGACCTTGGAGGCGGTGAGCGTTGTGACCGCCTGCCCGATTAAGCTAGGGCGGCTGGCATGCCCTTGGGATCTGGTGGTAATCCCCCTGAAGGAGTACGACGTGGTGCTGGGCATGAACTGGCTCACGAGATACCAGGCACTCATCGACTGCGACAAGCGACAGCTGCGTTTACAAGAACCGGGTTTCCCTGACCATGTGTACATGATGGGCAAGAGCATCTCCTTCCCGGCGATTATCTCAGCGGCACGGGCCAGAAGACTGGTGGAGGGTGGTTGCGTGGCCTACTTAGCATCGGTGGATTTGGCTACCCGACCCCCGACGACTCGCGCCGATATCCCAGTGGTGAGGGACTTCCCCGATGTTTTTCCCACGGAATTGCCTGGATGCCCCCTGAACGGGAGGTGGGGTTCCCTATCGAACTACTACCGGGCACGCAGCCTATTTCGAAGGCACCTTACCGAATGCCTTCGTAGAACTAAAGGAGCTTAAAGCACAACTGGAAGACCTCTTGGATAAAGGGTTCATAAGACCGAGTGTGTCACCCTGGGGCGCACCGGTACTCTTTGTGCGGAAGAAAGACGGAAGTCTACGTCTCTGCATTGATTACAGAGGAATAAACAAAGTCACAGTGAAAAATAAGTATCCCCTGCCCAGAATAGATGACCTCTTCGACCAGCTGAGAGGGGCGACGGTCTTCTCCAAAATCGATCTGCAATCGGCTACCACCAACTCCGGGTTCGGGACAAGGACATCCCGAAGACTGCTTTCCGGACCCGGTATGGCCACTACGAGTTCACGGTCATGCCTTTCGGGCTCACAAACGCCCCCGCAGTCTTCATGGATATGATGAACCGGATCTTCAGACCCTTCCTGGATCGGTTCGTGGTGGTTTTTCATCGACGACATCCTGGTTTATTCCACTACCGACGAGGAGCACGAGGACCACTTGCAAACGATCCTTCAACTCTCAGAGAACAGGAGCTGTTCGCTAAACTCAAGAAGTGTGAGTTCTGGCTACGCGAGGTCGACTTCCTAGGACATGTGATCTCGGCGCGGGGAATCGCCGTGGATCCGAAGAAGGTGAATCCGTGGTCGACGGCAGCCGCCGCCGACGGTGACAGAGGTCCGCAGTTTCCTAGGATTGGCAGGATATTACAGGCGTTTCGTAGGGTTCGCTGTCACGCCCCGGGTGTAAACCGGAACCCGGGCCCGCCAACAGATCCGCCGTGCACACAGAATTTTCTATGTGCACGAAGCGCTGGTAACCTGCTCAGATATATAATATACAATAAAAGAGCATAAACAGAGCTGAACTAATAAAACTAAAAGTAATCTCAGACTGAAATAAGCTACAAGCAGAAATAAAAGTACAATATACTCCCAGCTCACCAAAAATATACAACCAGCTGGCCAAAGCCAGACCCAAAAGGAAACTACTGAAGTCTGAGATACAAAAGGGGTACAATAAAAACCTCGCTAGTCTCTCACTTGGGGTAGACGATCTAGCTAGTCGGCGATCCTCTTACCTCGATCTGCCGCTGAAGGCCCAGCAGCTCCCACAGATGACTCTGCAAAACAAAGGGAAAAGGACAGGAAACAACAATGGGGGTGAGAACTACTAGATAAACCAGTAGCCTCCCCTAGCGGGTAAAACCTCTAATGCTGACGCACCCACTAGGAATAAAGAGGCAAAAGGAAGAACAGTGGTATGCAATAAAGACTGCTGAAACAGGAACTACCACTACTATGCCTCTAAATGCAGTGCCAAAAGATAACTGTATATATGCAACTATAAAGCTGACTGCCCAAAGAAACCCAATCAGAGGGCCAAGAAATACTGGCACTGCCTGCTCTGTCATCACTCACAACTCACCAACTGACCGGCACCCATCACGGTCAAAAAGCCTACTCCGGAGTGGCACTCGAGGGGAGCGACCCACACGAGTAAAGTATCTCTGTATCAATCATCTCTGTAACCGATGTCTCACAATAGCAGGACTGGATCATGACCATGATCAAAGTGGGAATACTCCATCCACTAATGCAACCCTGATCCCCAATCTGATGTGATAATAACATCCGGTCAACCGCCCAAAATTCGCGGTTGCCACTATCTCCCACAATCCCCAAGAAGAGTCTAAACTGTCCCAGACTCAAGATCCAACTACACTATCTCAAGATCCCGATCTGACTCGACCGTCATGCATCGTTAGAGAAGAATAACAATAAAACATGTTTTCTCCTAAGTCAAATCCCATGGTATAGTGCTGCAGTAAAATAGTGGCTTAACTAGTTGTCCAAATAAGCATGCAAGTGTTTTCTTTTAAAGCATTTCAAAAAAGTGACTAAGGTTTCATATGAAGGATCATTTTAAATAATATTGGGTTACTTATTTGCATGCGGTTTAGGATATAGCAAATGTCCAACTTTATTGTCCCAGATTTATCATATAGAAGCTATCAATTAATTTAGGGGGGCCCAATGCAATAGGTTCATATACCACAAGTTATCTATCACATGTATAATTTGGAAACTCCACTATTCCTAGTGTGCAAGTCAACAAAGAGGGAAACGCAACCACCCACCTCGAAAAGCGTGCACAATACACCCAGAAAATACCCGCTGTCCTCTAAACACACCGTCAGCTGAAACAGTATCCTACAACATCACACAAGTGTACACGGTGTAAAAACTACAAGTTCCAAACACAAATTGCTGTTTTTACAATCAGCACGCAAAACGAAGAATTTCACCTCTGTCTCGAGCTCCTAAAATCTCAAAAAAATCACGGTTGCGTTCCTCGCGAAAAGTAGCCCAAAATCGACTCTTGAATCGCCTCGATCTGATATTCCTACGCTGAGAAACAATTCGTCGAAGTCGCCGCTGTCCAAAAACCCAAACAGCAAAAGAGGGGGTCAAAACACCTCGGGAATCGTGCCAAGGAATCGGAATCCAGAGAAACCACCAACACGGAAAACGAAGCCCTACCTCTTAGGAACACACTGGCGAAGAAATCGTCGAAAGAGGACTCCTGTACTGCGCAGGGGACTCCTCGGACTGAAATGCGACGATAACGGGCCAAGATTGGGGAAAAACGAGGCACACTGTAAAATCCGGATCGCCGCTGTCGAACTTCCAGAAAATCTGGGAACGCACCACGAGGTAGAAAATAAGAAGATGAAAAACTTCTCTTAAGGCCCCTCCCACAGATTCTCTCTCTATCTCTCGGAAAACAGAGAAAAAGAAGGGAGGGGAGGCCTTTAAATAGGCCCACAAAAACAATTGGGATAATACCCAACGTGTCCCCAGATTCGGGCTGCTACAGTGCGGCCCGGCACTTTCGGGCGGCTACAGTGCGGCCCGGCCCAAGGATTTCCGGGCGCGCACAGTGTAGCCCAGCCCAGCCCATCCCGCGCACGGGATCCAGCCGCGTCCAACCGGCCGTCCGACCCGGCCAAGGGCCCGACACGTGTCCGCCGAACAGGCGGCAGCCGTGCGGGCCCAACGGGGAGGCGCCACGTGCCCCCCTCCCCTGGTCAGCACGCGTGCGGCGCCAGCCACTGGCGTGGTGCCACGTGGGGCGGCGCCGCCCCCCCGACACGGGTGCCGGTCGGTCAACGCGCCGCCCACGTGCGCGTACGGCCGCAGGCGCGGGCCCGCGGGTGCACCGCGCGCACCTGCGCCGTCCAACCCGGGGCTGCCACGTGGCGCGCCCCGGTCCACCGTGCACCGCGCACAGCCCCGCCTCTGCCCGGCCTGCCCGCGCTGCCCGCGCACGCTCTCGTGCGCCGCGCGCGCACACCGGCCCAACCAGCGCCTGCCACGTGGCCCGCCGGTCCACCGTGCACCGGCGGTCCACCCCGTGGACCGAGAGCCGTGCGCCGGCCCAATAAGAGCCTGCCACGTGTCCCCGGCCGGTCCACAGCTCCCCCCGTGCACCAATTTGCGCAGAAAACTTCCGGGGGTCCGTTTTTGGGCATCCGGACTCCAAATTAAATAAGTAAATAGCCGTTTTCAAGCGTTTTTCCGCGCTGAATTCAAATACGGCCTCCGATTAGCCTGATTCCACTCCTAAAATTCGGCAAAGGCAGCCGAAGGTCAGGCTTGCTCCCAAATCCTCTCTGGTTCCAAACAACATATCACTTTGACATGTTGGGGCCCCACACACCAATAATAGGTGTTCTACACCCCGAAACAGGGGCAAAACCACCGAAAAACCTAGTACACTACATCCTCCCCACTAACAAAAGTTTCGTCCTCGAAACGAAAATCATACCTCAATCCTGAGCCTCGAACAGGTAAGGGTAGGCGTCCATCATCGCTGACGTCGAGCTCCCACGTCGCCTCGCGCTCATCATGATTGCTCCAGAGGATCTTCACATAGGGGATGGTCCGATTGCGCAATTCTTTCATCTCCCGCTCTAGAATCCGCAGTGAGCGCTCCTCATATCTCAAATCCTCGCTGATCTCAAGTGGCGTGAAGGCGATGACGTGCGATGGGTCGAAGACGTACCTCCTCAGAGTGGAAACATGAAACCATCATGGACACCAGCAAGTCTCGGGGAAGTGCAAGTCGGTAAGCAACTGGCCCGATACGCTCTAATACCTCAAAGGGTCCAATGTATCGGGGACTGAGTTTCCCGCGAATGCCAAACCTCCTTATCCCTTTGGACGGCGAGACTTTCAAAAATACATGATCTCCAACCTGAAACTCTAAGTCTCGCCGCCGAACATCAGCAAAGCTCCTCTGTCGACTCTGAGCGGTCTGAAGATGCTGTCGAATTACCCGGACCTTCTCCTCCGCCTCTTGCAATATATCTGGTCCCAGAGTCCGCCTCTCCCCCACATCACTCCAATATAGCGGTGATCGACATTTGCGTCCATACAACGCTTCAAATGGAGCCATTCGAATGCTTGCTTGAAAGCTGTTGTTGTACGCAAACTCAGCCAGTGATAAGTGTCGAATCCATCCACCGCCGAAATCTAGGACACAAGCCCTCAGCATATCCTCAAGGATCTGAATCGTCCGCTCTGACTGTCCATCAGTCTGTGGGTGGAAGGCTGTACTGAATCTGAGCTGAGTCCCCAAGGTAGTCTGTAAACTCCTCCAGAATCGCGAAACAAACCTCGGGTCTCTATCTGATACTATAGAAGCTGGCACTCCATGTAATCTCACTATCTCATCCAAATATAACTGGGCTAGTCGCTCGAGTGGCCAAGTAGTCTGTATAGGTAAAAAGTGCGCTGACTTGGTAAGTCGGTCCACAACTACCCAGATAGCATCTGCACCTCCCTGTGCCCTCGGCAACCCGACCACAAAATCCATAGTAATGTGGTCCCATTTCCACTCTGGAATCGGGAGACTCTGTAGCTTGCCAGCTGGCACTCGATGCTCAGCTTTTACCTGCTGACAAGTTAAACACTGCGACACAAACCTCCCAATATCCCTTTTCATGCCATTCCACCAGAAGTGTGCCTTGAGGTCCTTATACATCTTAGTCCCCCCAGGATGAAGGGTATAAGGTGTATAATGGGCCTCCTTCAATATCTGTTCTCTGATCTCAGCATCCACTGGCACACATGCTCGGTCCCTGTACCTCAGTACTCCCGAAGCATCCACTGAAAAATCCCCTGATCGAACACTCGGAATCTGATCTTTAATCCTGGTTAAATGGGGGTCCTCGCTCTGTTTTTCCCGGATCCTCTCCAGCAGAGTGGGCTGCACACGACCAAAGACATCAGTCTAGCAGAGACCCCAGGGGATACAACCTCTATCTCGAGCCGTCTCAATTCCTCTAACAGTGGCGCCTGATTTGTAATCAACATGGACAAACTCTGTACTGCTCTCCGGCTTAATGCGTCAGCGACCACGTTAGCCTTGCCTGGGTGGTAAAGGATGTCCACATCATAATCCTTTAGTAGCTCTAACCATCTGCGCTGCCTCAAATTCAGTTCCTTCTGCGTGAACAGGTACTTTAGGCTCTTGTGGTCGGTGTAGATCTCACAATGCTCCCCATATAGGTAATGGCGCCAAAGCTTCAGTGCAAACACCACGGCAGCAAGTTCCAAGTCATGGGTAGGATAATTCTTCTCGTAATCCTTAAGCTGTCTCGATGCATAAGCAATTACCCTCCCTTCCTGCATCAGCACGCATCCAAGCCCACTGTGCGATGCATCACTGTAGATCACATATCCTTTCCCCATAACAGGGAGGGAAAGGATAGGAACGGTCATCAATCTATCCTTTAGCTCCTCAAAGCTCCTCTGGCAGTCCTCACTCCAGATAAACTTAACTCCTTTACGCGTCAACCGAGTGAGGGGTGTGGAAAGCTTCGCAAAGCCTTCCACAAACCGACGATAATAACCAGCTAACCCCATGAAGCTGCGCACCTCAGATACAGTCGTCGGTCGGGGCCAATCTCGAACTGCCTCAATCTTCGCCGGGTCTACTGCTACACCGGCGGCGGAAATCACATGGCCCAAGAAAGCTACCTCCCGAAGCCAAAACTCGCACTTTGACAGCTTGGCATACAACTTCTTATCTCGTAGAAGTTGTAGCACAGTCCTCAAGTGCTCCACGTGCTCGGCCTCGCTTCGGGAGTAAATAAGGATATCATCAATGAACACCACCACAAAACGATCCAGAAAGGGCCGAAATATCCTGTTCATCAAGTCCATAAAGGCGGCAGGGGCATTAGTCAATCCAAACGGCATAACTGAAAACTCGTAATGCCCGTACCGTGATCTGAAAGCAGTCTTAGGAATATCCTCGGCCTTTACCTTCAGTTGGTGGTAACCAGACTGTAGATCAATTTTGGAAAATACACAAGACCCTTGCAGCTGATCAAAGAGATCATCGATGCGCGGCAGAGGGTACTTGTTCTTAATGGTCACTTTGTTCAATTCCCTATAGTCCACACACAACCGAAGTGACCCATCCTTCTTTTTCACGAATAGCACCGGTGCTCCCCAAGGCGACACACTTGGTCTAATAAAGCCCTTATCCATCAGGTCTTGCAGCTGTGCTTTAAGCTCTCGCAGCTCAGCCGGTGCCATCCGATAAGGAGCCTTAGAGATTGGCGCAGTTCCTGGAACTACGTCAATCACAAACTCAATCTCTCTGTCTAGCGGCATACTAGTCAGCTCAGGTGGAAAAACATCCGGAAACTCGCGGGCAATAGGAATATCCCCGAGTCCCGGTGTCGCCGTAGGCCCCTCAACAACACTAGCCAAAAAGGCTACACATCCTCGATGAATCATCCGCCTCGCTCGGGAAGTCGAAACCACAGAGGCAAAGAAAGCACTCTGACATCCCCGATATACAAACATCTCCTGGCCTGGCTCTCTAAAAGTGACAGTCCTCGCGGCACAATCAATAGTCGCGAAAAACTGAGCCAGCCAGTCCATCCCAAGAATCACATCAAAGTCCCTCAGCTGTCTCAAGACCAACAGGTCTGCTGGCATAATCCAGGACTCGATCTGTATCGGGCAGGACCAACAACACTCCTCCATGTGCAAAGTGTGTTCGAGAATCTGAACCTCTCGTGCACGTGGCAAAAATCCTACCTCTAACCCATGTAATGATGCAAAAGATCTACTAATGAAAGAATGCGATGCTCCAGTATCAAATAAGGTACGAGTCCTAATGCCAGAGAGTAAGGTGATACCTGCCACCACATGGTCCGCTGCTGAAGAATCCTCTACCTGTGCAGCATACACTCGCCCACTCTGAGCTGGAGGGCGATAATCGGTGGGATGGGAAGAAGATGGCTTGCTCGCTAGAGCATAAGGCCGCTGAGCCGTCGACCGCTGCTGCGATGATGCTGGGGCAGATGCTGAAGAAGGAGCGGCTGAAGTCGAAAAGGGGCACGCAGCTCGAATGTGCCCTGGCTGTCCACATCCGTAGCAGCGACCCCACCGCTGGTCGCAAGTGCCGGGGAAATGCGGACCTCCACAGAAGATACAACTGCTGGGAGCCCGTGACTGTCGGGACTGCTGCTGCTGAGACTGTCGCTGTCGCTGCGGCTGCCGCTGAGACCCGCGCTGCGACGAATGAGATCCCTGCTGCTGCTGCTGCTGCTGCTGCTGCGGGGGCCTCTGGGACCCACTAGGCCCTCGCCGCTCCGAACGCCCACGGCCTGGGAAATGAGGCGGTGGCGGTCGGGGCGGCCTCCAAGTACTGGCCTGTCCCCCCTCGTCATGGGCTGGTCGCTTTCTGTCGGAGCTCTGAGCGACCGCGGCCCTCTGTCTGGCCACCACCAGATCACCTCTCTCCACCCACTGTGCATGCTCTGCGGCTGCCTCCAGAGTCTGAAATCTCTGAGCATGCACCAGTGTGTAAATCTCTGGACGGAGGCCTCCCTCGAACAACTCAACCTGGTGCGGACCGTCACGAGCGACGAAGGGCACACAGTTCAGCAACTCCGTGAACTCCTGGAAATAGGCATGAGCCGATCGATTGCCCTGCTGCAGGTTCTTCAAGTCGTCCTCCAACTTCTTCTTCACACTGGTCGAAAAATAGGTGTCCAGCACCATCCGTCGGAACTCCTCCCAAGGCAGCTGCCGAGTAATCCGGAACTCCAGGGGCTCTACCCGCTGCCACCAAAAATCAGCATCTCCGTCCAAACAGTGCACCGCCATGTGCACTCGATACCTCGGGTCGATGAAGAAGTCCCGAAAAAGCTTCTCCATCGCAGAAAGCCATCTCCCAACAGCCCAGGGCTGCGCATCCCGCCCTGAGAATCTAGGGGGTCCCCGCTGAACAAACTTGGAGAGTTTGTTAGCGATATCCTGCTCCTCCTCCGCAGTCAAAGGCTGAATAGCTCCAGGAGCCCCGCTACTCGAAGATGGCGCTGACGGCACGAAAGGTGCAACAGGAGGCACAAGGGCCTCAGGAACAGCTGGGGATGGTGCCTCTCTCTGGGCAAGGAGCTGCTCAAACCTCTGCTCCTGGCGGCGCTGACCCTCCGCCAATTGAGCCACCAAGGCCCTCAACTCAGTAAGCTCGGGGGGTGTAGGCTGCCCTGGCTCATCAGGGGGTAACGGGACACCCCGAGTAGGGATCCGACGTCGGGGAGGCATCCTGCCACAAGAAATCACGAATAAGTAACATAACCCCACACGACCCAATCTAGCGAAAGTCAAAGACATCCCCCAATTTCTGCGACTTTATGTTGTCTGCAGCCAACATAACGGTCCACCAGAAATTGGGTATGTCGATCCCTCTTCACTCACTGGAAGAGTCCAAAAAATAAATCAACGACTTTCGCGAAGTGTCACGCCTCTCGCGCCCTATCATCCTAGGGTCTGCCAAAAGCCTAGGGTTTCCTAAGTCCCAACTGACCTATCCCTAAGCTCTGATACCAACTTAATCTGTCACGCCCCGGGTGTAAACCGGAACCCGGGCCCGCCAACAGATCCGCCGTGCACACAGAATTTTCTATGTGCACGAAGCGCTGGTAACCTGCTCAGATATATAATATACAATAAAAGAGCATAAACAGAGCTGAACTAATAAAACTAAAAGTAATCTCAGACTGAAATAAGCTACAAGCAGAAATAAAAGTACAATATACTCCCAGCTCACCAAAAATATACAACCAGCTGGCCAAAGCCAGACCCAAAAGGAAACTACTGAAGTCTGAGATACAAAAGGGGTACAATAAAAACCTCGCTAGTCTCTCACTTGGGGTAGACGATCTAGCTAGTCGGCGATCCTCTTACCTCGATCTGCCGCTGAAGGCCCAGCAGCTCCCACAGATGACTCTGCAAAACAAAGGGGAAAAGGACAGGAAACAACAATGGGGGTGAGAACTACTAGATAAACCAGTAGCCTCCCCTAGCGGGTAAAACCTCTAATGCTGACGCACCCACTAGGAATAAAGAGGCAAAAGGAAGAACAGTGGTATGCAATAAAGACTGCTGAAACAGGAACTACCACTACTATGCCTCTAAATGCAGTGCCAAAAGATAACTGTATATATGCAACTATAAAGCTGACTGCCCAAAGAAACCCAATCAGAGGGCCAAGAAATACTGGCACTGCCTGCTCTGTCATCACTCACAACTCACCAACTGACCGGCACCCATCACGGTCAAAAAGCCTACTCCGGAGTGGCACTCGAGGGGAGCGACCCACACGAGTAAAGTATCTCTGTATCAATCATCTCTGTAACCGATGTCTCACAATAGCAGGACTGGATCATGACCATGATCAAAGTGGGAATACTCCATCCACTAATGCAACCCTGATCCCCAATCTGATGTGATAATAACATCCGGTCAACCGCCCAAAATTCGCGGTTGCCACTATCTCCCACAATCCCCAAGAAGAGTCTAAACTGTCCCAGACTCAAGATCCAACTACACTATCTCAAGATCCCGATCTGACTCGACCGTCATGCATCGTTAGAGAAGAATAACAATAAAACATGTTTTCTCCTAAGTCAAATCCCATGGTATAGTGCTGCAGTAAAATAGTGGCTTAACTAGTTGTCCAAATAAGCATGCAAGTGTTTTCTTTTAAAGCATTTCAAAAAAGTGACTAAGGTTTCATATGAAGGATCATTTTAAAATAATATTGGGTTACTTATTTGCATGCGGTTTAGGATATAGCAAATGTCCAACTTTATTGTCCCAGATTTATCATATAGAAGCTATCAATTAATTTAGGGGGGCCCAATGCAATAGGTTCATATACCACAAGTTATCTATCACATGTATAATTTGGAAACTCCACTATTCCTAGTGTGCAAGTCAACAAAGAGGGAAACGCAACCACCCACCTCAAAAAGCGTGCACAATACACCCAGAAAATACCCGCTGTCCTCTAAACACACCGTCAGCTGAAACAGTATCCTACAACATCACACAAGTGTACACGGTGTAAAAACTACAAGTTCCAAACACAAATTGCTGTTTTTACAATCAGCACGCAAAACGAAGAATTTCACCTCTGTCTCGAGCTCCTAAAATCTCAAAAAAATCACGGTTGCGTTCCTCGCGAAAAGTAGCCCAAAATCGACTCTTGAATCGCCTCGATCTGATATTCCTACGCTGAGAAACAATTCGTCGAAGTCGCCGCTGTCCAAAAACCCAAACAGCAAAAGAGAGGGTCAAAACACCTCGGGAATCGTGCCAAGGAATCGGAATACAGAGAAACCACCAACACGGAAAACGAAGCCCTACCTCTTAGGAACACACTGGCGAAGAAATCGTCGAAAGAGGACTCCTGTACTGCGCAGGGGACTCCTCGGACTGAAATGCGACGATAACGGGCCAAGATTGGGGAAAAACGAGGCACACTGTAAAATCCGGATCGCCGCTGTCGAACTTCCAGAAAATCTGGGAACGCACCACGAGGTAGAAAATAAGAAGATGAAAAACTTCTCTTAAGGCCCCTCCCACAGATTCTCTCTCTATCTCTCGGAAAACAGAGAAAAAGAAGGGAGGGGAGGCCTTTAAATAGGCCCACAAAAACAATTGGGATAATACCCAACGTGTCCCCAGATTCGGGCTGCTACAGTGCGGCCCGGCACTTTCGGGCGGCTACAGTGCGGCCCGGCCCAAGGATTTTCGGGCGCGCACAGTGTAGCCCAGCCCAGCCCATCCCGCGCACGGGATCCAGCCGCGTCCAACCGGCCGTCCGACCCGGCCAAGGGCCCGACACGTGTCCGCCGAACAGGCGGCAGCCGTGCGGGCCCAACGGGGAGGCGCCACGTGCCCCCCTCCCCTGGTCAGCACGCGTGCGGCGCCAGCCACTGGCGTGGTGCCACGTGGGGCGGCGCCGCCCCCCCCGACACGGGTGCCGGTCGGTCAACGCGCCGCCCACGTGCGCGTACGGCCGCAGGCGCGGGCCCGCGGGTGCACCGCGCGCACCTGCGCCGTCCAACCCGGGGCTGCCACGTGGCGCGCCCCGGTCCACCGTGCACCGCGCACAGCCCCGCCTCTGCCCGGCCTGCCCGCGCTGCCCGCGCACGCTCTCGTGCGCCGCGCGCGCTACACCGGCCCAACCAGCGCCTGCCACGTGGCCCGCCGGTCCACCGTGCACCGGCGGTCCACCCCGTGGACCGAGAGCCGTGCGCCGGCCCAATAAGAGCCTGCCACGTGTCCCCGGCCGGTCCACAGCTCCCCCCCGTGCACCAATTTGCGCAGAAAACTTCCGGGGGTCCTTTTTGGGCATCCGGACTCCAAATTAAATAAGTAAATAGCCGTTTTCAAGCGTTTTTCCGCGCTGAATTCAAATACGGCCTCCGATTAGCCTGATTCCACTCCTAAAATTCGGCAAAGGCAGCCGAAGGTCAGGCTTGCTCCCAAATCCTCTCAGGTTCCAAACAACATATCACTTTGACATGTTGGGGCCCCACACACCAATAATAGGTGTTCTACACCCCGAAACAGGGGCAAAACCACCGAAAAACCTAGGACACTACATTCGCGAAGATTGCTACCCCCTTAAATCGGTTAACCAGAAAGGGGGAGAAGTTCATATGGACGGCCAAATGCCAGGAGAGTTTTGAGGAACTCAAAAGGAGGTTAACCAGGGCACCAATTCTTGTGCTACCGACACCCGGAGAGGATTACGAGGTGTACTGCGACGCATCGAGGATCGGCCTGGGCGGTGTTCTGATGCAACAGGGGAAAGTGATTGCCTACACGTCCAGGCAACTGAAGGACTACGAAAAGAACTACCCGATACACGACTTGGAGCTGGCCGCAGTAGTCTTCGTTTTAAAACTATGAAGGCACTATCTCTTTGGAGTCCACTGTAACGTCTTCTCGGATCATCAAAGTCTTAAGTACATCTTTACCCAAAAAGAATTAAACTTGCAGCAGAGGCGGTGGCTGGAGTTGTTGAAGGATTACGACTTGACGATTCAATACCATCCCGGAAAGGCCAACGTGGTAGCGGACGCCTTGAGCAGGAAAGGGCGCCAAGAAGGGGCGTCAAGGAGCGCGATAACGGATCAGAATCACTTGATAGCGGAGTTCGCACGAATGCAGTTGGAGGTGGTACCGACAGGCACGGTTATGCAACTCCTAACCTTGGTGGTCAAGCCGACGTTACTTGAGAAGATCCGGGAGGGACAGCAGACCGACCCGCACTTACAGCGTGTACGAGACAAATTTTCCCTGGACCAAGAGAGCGACTTTGCAGTGGAAGACGACGGCACCCTACGGTTCCGCAGACGGATCTGCGTGCCGGATTCATCGGAGTTGAAGGAGAAAATTTTGACAGAGGCACACCGGGCCCCTTATGCGGCACATCCAGGGGGCACGAAGATGTACAGGGACCTCAAACAGATCTACTGGTGGCCCAAAATGAAGGGGGACGTCACCCGACACGTAGCTCATTGCCTAGTGTGCCAACAAGTAAAGGCCGAGCATCAGCGACCAGCAGGGAAGCTACAGCCTCTACCGGTGCCAGAGTGGAAGTGGGATCAGATCACCATGGACTTTGTCACGGGTTTCCCACGCTCACAACAGGGCCACGACGCAATTTGGGTCGTAGTCGACCGGTTAACCAAGTCAGCACACTTTCTGCCAATCCATACGACCTGGACCCGAGAATGGTTAGCCCAAGATTATATCAGCGAGATCGTGAGATTACATGGAGTGCCGGCATCGATCACCTCGGACAGAGACACGCGCTTTGTCTCGAAGTTTTGGCAGAGCCTTCAGCGGGCCATGGGGACCAAACTACAGTTCAACACAGCCTTCCACCCCCAGACAGACGGACAGTCGGAGCGTGTGATACAAACCCTCGAAGACCTGCTTCGCGCCTGTGTACTAGACTGGGGGATCGGGTGGTCATGCTACCTACCTCTCGTGGAATTCGCCTACAACAACAGCTACCAGGCCAGCATCCAGATGGCGCCCTACGAGGCCTTGTATGGAAGGCGTTGCCGATCCCCGATTAGTTGGGACGATTTGGGAGAACGGAAATTCTTGGGACCCGATTTAGTGGAGGAGACGGAAGAGAAGGTACGCCTTATCCGACAGCGCCTGCTGACCGCCCAAAGTCGCCAGAAGAGCTACGCGGACCAAAGGCGCCGCGACCTGGAATTCCAAGTGGGAGAGCATGTTTTCTTGCGGGTCTCGCCGTCCAGAGGAGTTAAGCGGTTCGGGCTGAGGGGCAAGCTGAGCCCACGGTTCGTGGGGCCGTTCGAGATCTTGGAGCGAATCGACCCGGTTGCTTACCGCCTTGCCCTACCACCAAACCTCGACCGAGTCCACGACGTCTTCCACGTCTCGATGCTCCGGAAGTACCTCTCCGACCCCTCACACATCGTGGATGCTTCTACACTCGAACTTAAGGAGGACCTAAGCTTCGAAGAAACCCCTGTGAGGATCCTGGCAAGGGAGACCAAATCGCTGCGAAATCGAGCTATCCCCTACGTGAAGGTACTCTGGAGCAACCACGAGGAGCGAGAAGCAACTTGGGAGCTGGAATCAAGAATGAGGGAGTACTACCCCGACCTTTTCACCACCACTCGGGTTTGAGTTTCGAGGACGAAACTCGTTTTTAGAGGTGAGTGGTGTAATAACCGCGAGTTTATTTTCCTTTTTGGTCCTTCCTTTAATTTTATTGAACCGTTTTCCGACTAAGGGGTACGGGGTGTGATTTATTTTTCCTTCGTTCTGGGCAGACCGTCGGGGGCTCGCGGGTATTTTTGGATAATAAAGCTCGCGAAACGGAGACCGGCGGCGCGATCGGTTTTGGATTCCGACTCCGGAATCTCCCGAAATAAATTCCGAAAGTTTTGTATGGTTCAGGCGACTTCCACATGTACCGAGGCAGACCGGACCCTGGTTCGCCCCAAATCAACCTGTCGCTTTGCTTGAGGTTTGGGTTTGAACCAACCCAGCTCACATTCGCCCAATCTTTTTATTTCCCTAATTGGGTTTAGTCCGACTGTGCCAGATCAACTAATTAATTGGCGTTTGGGAATTAGGTTTTAGGAACCCCCTTTTCTTTTCCTCTTACCTTAACGCGCGATACCCCGAGCACGGACAAGAGCGTTTTTTCCCAAACCGTCCTCTTCGCGTGGATCGGCGTGGAGCACCGCGGCGGAACGAGCAAGGAAAGGAAAGACCACCGCCCAACCCTTCCCCGGAACCGGCCACGCAAGAACGGACGATCCCTCATCCCCCAACCATCGTCATCGTAACCGAGGTGAGACGGAGGGTTTCTTTTAGTTTTCTTTGGGTTCTTGATCGTCCCGATCGGCAAGGGGAAGGCACAGGCGACGGATTCTTCGGAATCCACCGCATGTGCGAAGACCTCCTTCCCCCAAGCCGGCGTTCCGGTGACCCGCACGGTGCGGGGGTGACCCGCACGGGGCCGGGCTCACGCCCAGCCCCGCGTGCGGGGGTGACCCGCACGGTGCGGGGGTGACCCGCACGGGGCCGGGCTCACGCCCAACCCCGCGTGCGGGGGTGACCCGCACGGGGCCGGGCTCACGCCCAGCCCCGCGTGCGGGGGTGACCCGCACGGTGCGGGGGGGGGGGGGGGGGGGGGGGGGGGGGGGGGGGGGGGGGTGACCCGCACGGTGCGGGGGGCTGACCCGCACGGTGCGGGGGTGACCCGCACGGGGCCGGGCTCACGCCCAGCCCCGCGTGCGGGGGTGACCCGCACGGTGCGGGGGTGACCCGCACGGGGCCGGGCTCACGCCCAACCCCGCGTGCGGGGGTGACCCGCACGGTGCGGGGGTGACCCGCACGGGGCCGGGCTCACGCCCAGCCCCGCATGCGGGGGTGACCCGCACGGTGCGGGGGGGGGTGACCCGCACGGTGCGGGGGGGGTGACCCGCACGGTGCGGGGGTGACCCGCACGGGGCCGGGCCTGCGCCCAGCCCCGCGTGCGGGGGTGACCCGCACGGGGCTGGGCACGCGCACGGTCCCGCGTGCGGGCGGGGTGCCGCGAACCGGGATAGACGGAGGGTCGTGTTCTTTTCTTTATTCGGGTCTAGGTGCTGATTTTTCCTTGCGACAGGTGTGTGAGCCCGGACGAGCGTGTCGGGACGCGAGGAAAGCCGAGCCTTGATCGCTACAAGTGACAGGTGGGTCGTATTTACTTTGTCCTAGCCTCTAACTCTATCGTGTTGGACGGGGTCTATTCTAAGTGTACTGGGGTTAAACAGTGAGGGGTGATAGCGTATGCATGTTAGTGGGTTCTTCATAGTGTTTAGCGTCGGTTTCCGACGGTTGCTCTCTTTTTAATAACTACATGTTGGCGGGCCACCTTCGAGTGCGCGTATTATTACCTTGCTTTTGATTATACACTTTACCGCATTACTCTTGTTATTTATATTATGATGCTGACATGATGGTGGTTATGGTTACTTGGCTCGAGGCTGCAACACGCGCACCCGCGGTTTGGCCACCGCAAAGGGTGCGCTTTTCCGGAAAAGTGGTCTATGACCCGTGTATACCCACGAGGTGACGTAGTGGGGCCCCTTATTAGTTGTGGGGTTGAGGCGCCGAGGTGCGAGCGGTGCGACCCGTCGGTTTAGTTGTCCGACGTGGTCAGGTTTCTGCAGGTACGGTATGGGCCGTCGGTTTAGTTGTCCGACGTGCCCGGGTATTACAGGATACAGGTGTACAGGTTGCCTTCCTCCCTTGAGAGGGTGGTTGCTCCGGTTGTCTTCACGGTTTGTTTTATTATATTCTCCTGCTCTACTACTTTTACGTCACTGACTTCCCACTTGGTGACAGGGTTCAGACGGGGGGAGACGTAGGCGGTGGTGAGGACGGGACAGGAGCAGCTGGGTCGCCGGGGACCCTGGACTGTATTTCCTTTTCTTTCTTGCATTTCATTTACATTGTAGTTATGTGAGAGGTTCTCGATACCCTCGTGGGGTCGGCGTGGATGTCGGTATGAGTTGTATTTAGTTATCCTCTTATGCGTTACTCTCCCTTTTAAATTTTATTGGCCATTTGAAAATGAAAAAGGCAGAAGAAAAAGAAAAGATTGCGAAAACCATTTTTAAAATAGAAGTGTCGTGTGGGCACTGGTTTCAAAACCCTGTGGATTTATGGATTTCAAAAAGGGATTTCAAAACTTGGTGTCGGGTGGGCACCGTTTTCAAAACCTTGTGGTTTTATGCTGATTTCGAAACTCGCTTTCAAAACGTAAGCGCCGGGTAGGCGCTCTTTTTAAAACTGTGGATTTATCCTTTCCAAACTGATCGGCCATACGTTTTAAATAAGTTAGAATGCTGGTTGTATGTTAATAATTGTTTTGATTGAAAGGTTGTGTATGTTTGAACATGTACTGAATGCTACGCCGTGCACATACAGGGGAGACTCTGTCCGTTTGCAGAGTGACCCTGTATGTGTGGCGTGTCTGGGCATGCGCCGGGGAAGAGGGGTTCGCTCTTACAAAAAAAATTTTACACGTCAAATGTCTGACTTTTCTTTGAATCGTTTCCGCTAAAAACAAAACCCCCGGGGCGTGACAGTTTCCGGCTATGAAGCATAACACGTGCCATCTCTTGAACAACTCTATTTTTGCGCTCGACTACACCGTTTTGCTGCGGTGTATAAGGTGCAGAGAATTCATGTTTTATGCCATTTGAAGAGCAAAAATCAATGAATTTTGAATTAATGAATTCTCCACCTCTATCACTGCGAATACGGACAATCTTTTCATTTTTCTCAAACATAATATGATGACATATATCATGAAAAGAGTCAAAAGTATCTGCTTTCTCTTTTAAAAATTCTACCCATGAATATCTAGAGAAATCATCAACCAAAAGAAAAATATACCATTTTCCACCCAAACTAGGTTGACGAGTCGGCCCCATTAAATCCATATGCAATAATTCTAATGGGTGTTTAGTTCCTACATAGTTCAAATTCTTGTGAATGGATCTCGTTTGTTTTCCCTTTTGGCAACCACCACACACAAGGTTTTCTTTGAAGTTCAATTTAGGAACACCTCTAACTATGTCTTTGTTAGATATTCTAGATAGTTCCTTAAAGTTAATGTGACCTAGTCTTTCATGCCAAAGTGTTTCATTATCAAGTGACACTAGGTTACAATTTTGACTTGTTTTACCAGGAACTACATAGCAATTGTTCTGTGACCTAACCCCTTTCAAAATGAATGAATGATTTACATCAGTTACAAGACATTCTACAGAAGAAAAATTAACTGAAAAACCATCATCACAAAGTTGGCTAATGCTTATGAGGTTAGTCTTAAGGTCTTCAACAAACAAAACATTGTTCAAAGCCAGGCCATCTGGAATAGCAATGGTTCATTTGCCAACAATTTTTGAAGATCGTCCATCTCCAAAAACTACATGTCCTCCGGAGGTTTTCTCAGGGGTTTGAAAAATGTTTTTATCTCCGGTCATGTGGCGTGAGCAACCACTATCCAGATACCAAGACGAATTGTCATACGCATAAAGTGGTGTATGAATGACAAGACAAGGGAAGAATTCACCTTTGCGCACCCAAATCTTACGAGTTTTGGAGTACGTCTGCAATGGTCATGGCATTGATCTCCTTGGTGAATGCGTTTTGTTCGGTTGATCACTTTTCTTTGGAATCCATGATGACGTCGTCTTGTGGGGTGTACTACCATTGTTCTTGACCTTTGGTTGATTTCTTCTTGAATTTCGGTCTTTGTCCTTAATGGTAGTTGTTGCAAGAGGTGTTTGATTTGATCGCTTCGCTCCATTCTTGCAATTTCATCTTATGTGCCTTGCAAAACCGCAAAGAAAACATACCTTTGTGCATGTTGAACCCGAAGTAGATGAGGTAGGCTTGTTCACGTTGGATGCAGTGATTTTCGTCGGAGGAGGAGAAGCCGACTGGGGCACAAAAACTTTTCTACTCGAACTTGGATCATTGCTGGTTCGAGTGTATCCAAGACCCAACCGATTTGTTTGACCGAGACCAAGCAACTTGTCCAACTTGCTCCTTCCAGAAGAGAATCGCTTCAAATCTTCCTTAAGTAGGAGTATGGTCTTCGTCATCTCCAATTTTCCTTGTTGAGCCTCGGTGTAGAGCTTCAAGAAGTAATTAGCTTTATCCACCAGTTTGATGTGCTCCTTCTCAAAATGCTCGTTCTTCTCTTGAAGGGAAACATTTATCTTCATCAAGTTATCCTTTTCCTCTTCAAGAGCGTTTGAGAGAGAAGTTGCCTCTTTAGATTGTTCTTCAAGATCCCGAAATCTTCTCCTCAAACTCTTGTTTTGCTTTGCCAATTTCTTTGAATCCTTTAATAGTTTATGGTAGGCAAAAGCAAAGTCTTCACCTTCGGAATCGCTCGGTTCATCGTCCGTTGCATTCTTTTCATCCAAGGTGTTGGATAATGAACCAGAGGAAGTCGCCGAAAAGCACATGTAAGGTGAAGTTGTGGACGCGTGGAATGCTGTGGCGTTATCGTCCTCGTCACTGGAAGATGACTCATTGGAAGTGGAAGTGTCATCCCATGTGACGGCTTGCATAGCCTTCTTCTTTGACGGATTCTTGTTGGGACATTCTGTTGAGATGTGGCCATAACCTCGGCACTTGAATCACTGAATTTGTCCGTCAGAGTTCTTCTTGTCCTTTGAAGAACCCTCTTGTTTTCTTGACTTAAAGCTTGAAGATCCCTTGCCTTTCTTGGACCTAACGAAGGATGAGGATTTACTTGAATTTTCCCTTCGAAAGCTTCTGCGAAATTTTCTTGTTAAGAGTGCAAGTTGTTTCTCGAAATCCTCCATTGATAAATTCTCATCTGCGTTTGAGGAGGATGAATCTGCATCTTCTTCCTTTGTTGATTTCAATGCAAAGTCTGAAGACTTAGAAGAAGAGGAAGGCTTTCCAGAAGAATAGTTAGTAGGAAAAGTCATTTCATACGTTTGAAGTGCACCAACTAATTCTTCTACTTTGATTTCGTCCGGGTGTTTTACTGTTTCAATGGCTGCGATCTTAGGGTGAAATCTTTCCGGAAGAGTTCTCAAAATCTTTCTTACAACTTTTGATTCTGAAATTTTCTCTCCCAAGTTAGCACTTGTATTAACGATATCTTGCAATCGTGTATAATAATCTGTGAACGATTCATTTTCTGCCATAAAAATTGAGTCAAATTTGCTCGTAAGTATTTGCAGTTTTTGAATCTTCACTAAACTTGTTCCCTCATGTGTAACTTGTAGAATATCCCAAATTTCTTTCGCAGTCTCACATGCCGAGACGCGAGAGAATTCGGTTTGCGACAAAGCATTAAATAAGGCGTTAATTCCTTTGCCGTTGTAAGAAGATGCATCAATTTCTTCCTTAGTCCATTTCGACCTAGGTTTGATGGTGACAACATCGACAATAATCTCAGTAGGATTTGGCCATCCAAACTCAATTGATTACCAAACCCGTTCATCGATGGAAATTAAAAACGCTCTAATGCGTACTTTCCTGTAAGCATAATTTGTTCCATCGAAGAACGGTGGTCTATTGATGTTTCCACCTTCAACCATTGTTTACAACCCTATTCCCGCTCTGATACCACTTGTGGGTTATGGATTATATGGATCTGAATAGGAGAAAAACCACCTAGAGGGGGGGTGAATAGGTGAAAACAATAAACACACCAAGTCGTTGCGTAAAAAATAACCCAATGCGGAAAATAAATAAAGTACGCAAGATTTACGTGAAAAACTCCGTCACAGGAGTAAAAAACCACGGGACCGATAACACGGTGAAATCCACTAGAATTAAAACACGTATAATGTGATTTACCGTAAACCTACGACTCAACCTTTTTCATACGCTCCTAGTTGATCTTCTCCGCTCGCTCCGAACACTCATCGAATCCACGATTTGCGTCCAACTTCGAATCCACGAAGTCCAACGTCGAATCCACGACGTCCAACCGAATCCACGGTCTTCACCAATGCGGCACGCCTCGATCACACGAACGCGCCTCGCTCCGAATCCACGAGAGCGGTCACACATTGAATCCACAAGGCCACGCGAATCCTCGCGCCGATTCTTGATAGATCGTTGTTTTGTTTGGTGATGATCCTCCGAATACTTAGATCAAAGATAGATAAGAAAATACCATCTAAGTATTCTTCAATTCGAATCTACGAAAAATAGGAGTTTGAAAACCCTAGAATCAAATTGAACAATATAGATGAAGAAACATGAATTTAATCATGTTTTCCTTTCTTCTCTATATTTGTGGATTTTTCTATAATTTTACTTAATCGATTTTTCTCGATTATTCATCGTTACCCTAAAAGATGAAATTATGGTTTATTTATAGGTTAGAAACCTTTGGAAAGAGATAAGAATCAAAAACTGACTTAACAGAATTTTTTCCGCACGATGGTCCGGATTGGATTAAGTCTGATCCGGACTGTCGTCTTTTTCAGAAGATTTTCTGAAAAATGCAGTTCGGGGTTCGAACTGAAACAGGGGAGGTCCGGACTGTTCATGCAATTTTGCAGAATTTAAGGTTTGGGGTCCGGACTGGAACAAGGGTGGTCTGGATTGGAAAACCGCATGAACTAAACTATGTTCGGGGTCCGGACTGGATTGGTCTGATCCGGATCCTGAACATCCAACTTGTCCAGTTTTTTATTTTTATGCAATGAAAACTTATCCAAGTGTTTCTAAACTACACAAATGTATTCGGATCACCAAAAATATTTAGTTAAACGTATCTGATCATTCCGAATAGATTCTTCTTGAGATTGATGTAGTTGATCCACAATTCTCCATCTTCAATCTTCAAGACTTATATCATTTCACGAAATACGCTAATACAAAATCCTTAACACAAATAGCCAAAATTTCGAAATGGTGGAGAAAGGGGCTATTTATAGCCAAAAAAATCATCTACAAAGGGGGTTCCTGGGACATTCTGGGAGCTCCAAAGCCGGTTGGGGGGAGAGGGAGCTCGGCGACACGTGGCGGCCATCCGGGCCGCCACCGCAACCCGGACGGAGTGCATGGATCAAGCCACGCGGCTTGATCCGGTTGGGCGCGGCGCGACGAACCGGCGCGCGCCGCGTGTCCCACGCGGGGGACCGCGTGCAGCAGCGCCCATGTGCGCGCGCTGCCCAACGGGTGCGCGCCGCGTGGCGGCTTTCGGCCAACCGCAGCCCGCCACGTGTCCTCCCGCGCACTGCATGGACCGCGCCTATTGCGCCGGCCAATCAGGTGCCGCCACATGGCACCCCCAGTCCCCCGTGCGCCCGAAAACATTATAAAACTTCTGGTTGTCCGTTTTCGAGCGTCCGGACTCAGAAAAATATATCCAAATAGCCAATCTTGATCATTTTTCCGTGCTGAATCCAAATCTGGTCTCCGCTTTGCACGAAACCATTTCTATTTTTCGACAAAGGCATCTGAATAGGCAATCTTGATCTATTTTTCACGCTGAGTCCATTTCTTGGGATCGATTAGCGCACAACCAACTTTATCAAGCAAAATAACATTCAGAAACCACTGATCATGCTGCGAATCAGCTGCAGAGATCCAGGTCATCACAAAACCCCTTGTATGAGATTGGAAATTTATGTTATTAAGTATTAGAGTTTCATGTGCATAAGAATGAATGAATGTGATAAATTCCTCCTATGTGAAAAAGGTTATGTTACAATGCATGCTAAACATTTATTGTTAAAAGTTTATGTTACAAGATGGATATGATGACATAGGAGAAAACCTAGAATAAGATTATAATCAGTGGCATTAACCTTAGGGCTACACAAGTGGCGTATATTGAAAGAGTAAACTAAGGTTATGCTAAGAGTTAGAGTTTTAACTTATAGTCAAATCTCTAAGGGAAAAGAGTACAATGGTTGAGGTTAAAAGAGTAAAGCAAGTGAAATCCCTAAAGTTGGTCTTAGGGAGTTGGGCAAAATAAACATTCACTTTAACTTCAACTTGAGCAAAAGAATGATTATGAGATGATTAAAGTCTAAGGGATTTTTGGCTACCCTTAAGGCAAGGACCTAGGGTAAGGGATGAGTAAATAAAAGATAAGCTAAAAGCTTAAATGAAAGAGAAAGAGATTTGCTAAATGGCAATATGAGGTAAAGGCTCGAATGAGAAAGAAATGCAAGTGCGTAAAGTGCAAAAAATGCGAAGTGTTAAAGCAAAAAGAAAAAGAAAAGATGATCGTACCTTCGGAGGTAAAACGTAGATCTTGTGTCGGAGAATAATTATGAAGACCCGAAATTCCCATTTATGGATCACTGTTGCCTCTGCAGCTTCAGGAGGCCTATGTGGCTCGTCGGCGGGGTTTGTGCACAATTTGGACGCAAGTGATGGACTTCGAGCTTAAGATGGATCACGTGGGTGATCGGTGGACTCCGTCAGAGCTTTAGAAGTGGTTTCGCACGCAATGGATATTAAAATTGGACTCAGCGCGAAGTTTGGACCAAGGCACACCTTTCCGGATGCCTTCGGCAATTTTTAGAGTTGGAATTTGGCAAAACGGACAGTAAATTTGGATTCAGCGCGCGAAAACGATGAAAATGGACTACCTATTTATATTTTTCGGCGCCCGGATGATCCGACACGGATTTCGAGGTAGAGTTACCGTTCCGGCGGCGGCGGGCCGCGCCGGCGGCGGCGGGCAGCGGCGGCGCGGACGCAGGAGCGGCGGCGGGCAGGCGCGGGCAGCGCGCAGCGCGCGGGCAGGCGCGCGGGCAGGTGCGCGGTCCACGGGGCCGTCGTGCACCAGAGGGCTGGACACGTGGCAGCTTATGATATGACGGTGCAGTGGACCAGGTCCACGGAGCGGGTGCTGGGCGCCTCGGGGCGCGTGCGTGCAGAGATGGCAGGCGGCGGCGCAGGCGCGCACGTGGGTGCGTTGACGCGGTCTCCCGCGCTCGGGCGCGCCACGCGTCGGCTCCCGCGGGTGGCCATGCGTCGCAAGGGGAGCAGCTGGTCCGGCTGTCCGCTGGTTGGCGGGCGACGTGGGGGCCCAGGAGGGTTTCGGGCGCGCACAGTGTCCAACAACACAGTCTCCAACTCCCCAGTCGCTACTCACTCCCCGTGATTACTCCTCAACAAAACAATAATCAGTACGGCATGGCCCGGTCGCGCAATTCTCTCAACACACGAGCCAGAATTCGCAACGGGCGTCCCTCGTACTCCCACACCCACAAATCTCAACTGGAGCGAGTCAATCACGGGCGAGGGGTCCCAAGCAAAACACCTCAGAGCTGAGACGTGGAAGGACCATCAAGAACGCCAACAAAAGGCTGGGGGAAAAGAGAGAACAACCAAAGTAGCACGCACCAAAACCGCTCCCTGGTGCCAGCTCAACCAGGCGATCCGAGACATACCCATACGGTCATCCAAAGAAAAGAAGCCCTAATCGGCTAGGGTCCTCACTCAATCACTCTCGGATCCTGACCATCCGCAGGGACTGCTTCACCGCAGTCTACCGTCAAAAAGGACCCTCAGGGACACAACCTCGAGCCCTGTTCCTCAACGGTCCCACCCAGCACCAGCTATAGAATCATCAAACTCAACCCCAAATAGCTCTCCGGTTCCAGGTATCCGCCACCACAGTGGCCCTATCGGGGTGATACAAAATGCTCAAGAATAACCCAATGGTAACTCCACAGCCACTATGGGAGGCATCACTAACACAAAGGTCCATCCCCCATCTCTGGCAAAGCTGCAATCGGCGCTAGTACCAGTCTCATCATCCATTCGCCATGCTCTCCTGGCACTGCCAAATCCAAAAAGCTCCTCACCTCAACAATAAATGTTGATCTCAGCCAAACTCAAATAGCATCCACATTGGCCGGAATTCCACCGCCGCTCCTATGGCTAACACAATGTGACCCAAGAAGGTAAGCTTCTAAAGCTAAAACTTGTATCTCAATAACCTGGCATACAGCTTCATCCACACAGCATGGTAACACATCCACCAGTGCTCCTCATGCTCCAAGTCGCTCTGGGAGTAGATCATAATATCCCTGGAGGATCTTGTTACCAATGCAATCAAGTACAGCTGGAGCACAATTCCTCAAACCAAAAGAGTGGCAGGGCGTTAATCAATCCAATTGGCCTCACTATAATATAATGCCCCTACCGTGTCCTGAACACCATCTTGGCGAAATACTCAGCCGTATGATTCCAAAATCTGTACCTGTATCAGTCGTACAACTGCCGGAGTATAACTCCATCAAAAGGTCCAGAATAATACTCGGACCTGTCTACACCCGAACCATAAAAGGGCCCTCACAGTCGTGTATCAACGATGTGGCATCACCACCGTATATCAACGGCGTGGCACTAGGTCAAACAGACCCCTCGATCCATCAGATCCTGCAACTGCGCCATCAGCTCTCACAGCTCTACTGGCAATATCCAATGAGGTGCTATCGAGGGTGGCGCAGTTCCCCGAACCACGCCAAACTCAATCTCTATCTCCCTAACCGGCGGCATTATCAACAGCTCAGGTGAAATCACACCCGGAATCTCGTGGCAACAGAGATATCTTTGGGTCCCGGTGCCGCCGTAAGCACCTCTCACACTGTCGCTATAACCAGTGTGCTCTAACGACCTCAACAACCAAATCTCCTCTCGTCTGCCTCGCAGAAGGACAAAGTCCTCTCCTTCCGCAGTCTAACATCCTGTGGCACTGTGCCAACCAAAACCCAAGCACTAGGTCGAAACGCCGAACCGCCATAATTACCAATAAGTCTACCCGTATATCTCGCGGCCTCAACTACATAGGACATAATCCACAAGCCTCCCCCACATACACAATACTAACAGGAATCCTGTACCTCAAGTGCATGTGGTAACAATCTGCCTCTAGTCCATGCAGGAATGCAACATGCTCCTACTCCAACTGCTGTGATGAAATCACACCCGCGACAACTCGATCCACTACCGTGGCGCCCTCCAACCGGGCGGCACAGATTCATCCGCTCAAAGCAAGTGGTTGTCGCCCAATCTGCCTGAAAATCAGGACTATCCACAAGGGAGCACGACCTCTGTCTCTGCTCACATTGAGGCGATGAATAAAGTCCTCCGCAGATAACAAATCCACGCTACCGCTGCGCCACTCCGATATAGAGGTTGATGCTGCCATCGGGGTCCACCCGATCTCTGGCATCACGGGAACCCGTTATCCAGGAAAAATAAAATCAGAAATATCTCTGCCGGCCGATCTGTCCTCCATCACCCGGCGCCAAGCGCCAATATCCAGAACTCACCTCTGGCGGAAGATCCCTATCCAAAGGAATTGCAGCGCCGCGCTCCATACACCACGCCTACACCATCGAAGCGTCAATAATCCAAAATGGAGGGACCAACTAAACTGAAAGGTATCCTGGCGCAATCCACTCCCAGCCATACATATCCTATGCGCCTCGTCCCTCGAAACCTGGAGCGCGTAGTTCAACGACTGTATAAACTCCCTAGCACAGGGATGCTCTCCGAGAGTCTCTCCATCACCACCAACCCCAATTCTGCCTACAAAGGCTCCAACTCAAACCTATGAATCGGGATGGTTCAGACTGCCGGGACTGGCTCCATCGATCAATGATGTCCCTAAGCTCAGCTACTATCCACTATCCATCCTGCCTCGGTGCCTCGGCACAACTCATCGACACGGAGGGGCTGCTCGCTCAGTCGGTGCCACAAGTACAACTGAAGGTACCACTGCATAGGAAGAAAGTACTGGAGGACACTCAAGCGGTACTGCCACTGGCTATGCTCTCTGCTCCAACAAGCGCATCAAACGTTCCATGGCTTCTTCCTGGCATCGGACAGCCTCCGACATCTGTGCCATCTGGATCCATAACTCCTGGGTCTCGCTCTGCTCTGATAGCTCTGTCTCCCGCTGCTCGGGTTACTCATCAGATGCGGGATGTGCCCTCTTCGCTACACGATGTCTCAGGGGCATCGTAGTCCACTGCATAATAAAAAACATCAGGACACAACAACCAACGACCCAATCCAGCGAAAGTCTAAGACATGTTATCAATTCCACAGCATTATGTTGTCTGCAGCCAACATAATCGCTTAGGAGCATAAACATGCCAATCACTCATCCCGTCTCTTGGGAGAGGTACAAAACTCGATCAGGACTCTCGCTAAAAGTCACAACTCTCACGTAGTCATCCTAATGTCCAACCACAAGCCTAGGGTTTCTAAGTCCTCAATGACCTACAACCTAGGCTCTGATACCACTCTAATCTGTCACGCCCCGGGGTCAAAACTGCGACCCGGCTCGCCAACAGATCCGCCACCTATGCCAAACCCGCATAGGCGAAGCGTCCTACCTGCAAGAAAAGTACTACAGCTAAACAGATATCAGAGCTATAAATAAAAATCTGCTGTATAACTAAATCAATCACTGTACAACTGGAAATAATACAACAATGTCCGTCTCCCAAAAATGATAATCATACAATATCCTCATATACAAACTTAGAACTCAACCGGGAGGTATCTCCAATAAATACATCAGTGTACAGGCTCTCAATACATGACAATCCTCACTACATCAGCCTCTCAAAGAAGGAAAAATAAAATAACTAATCTACTGAAGCTCTCCTCTGAAGGGGTACCGCTACACACCAACGATGGGTAGGGAACTAGCTCGTGACTCCCTCGCCTCGGTCAGAAGGATCAGCAACAGGAACAACAGGAACCGGAGTAGAAGTCCCTGGGGAAAGACACCACGACGGGTGTGAGAACTACATCCCATAGTAGTTCTCAGTGGGTGCCGCCAACAAGCCCGACGGTCTGCCCACTAAGTCTACTAGAGGCATAAAGCAACAAATGCAGTACTGTAAGGAAAGCTGGGAAAAGTAAACTCTACAGCTACTATGCCTCTATCTAGATGCTCAAAGAGTGGAACAGAAAGAACATGATGCCACAACTAACTCTCATCTCGGATCACCCAATCTGAACTGACTGCCTCCTCGGGTCCAGTCAAACCTGCGCCAACCTACTGCCGTTACGTCCCGGAGGAGCGGACTTATGTAGGATGTCCATGACTGCCAACACCAGCACAGCCAGAGGGACAAAAGCAACGACAAGTCGCGATAGAAAAGCTCAAGCTCACGCCGGTACAACAACCCGGTCTCGCCTACTCCGGAGTGGCACTCGAGGGGAGCGACCCGCTCGAGTCAAAAAGTAACCCATCTCAAATATCTCTGTAAAGTATCTCTGTCAAGCTCAAATGTGGCTCATGCAGGCTATGATCCACGATCAAACAGATCGGTAACTCCAAGCTCAAAGCACAACTCAGTCGGAAAAAGAACCTCGACTCGAACAGGAATAGCCCAAAATACTCTCACAGCTATGTCGGAGAACCCTCAACGACTCAATCTGATAATGCACGACCATGGCTGAGTCGGGAAACCTCCACGACTCGATCTGCCAGAACCCCAAGATCCTCAAAGCTAAGTGGGAGAACCACCTCCACCACTAAATCAGAAAAACAACCTCTAGATCACACTCTACCAACTCATAGCACAAAGTCGCATCCACTGCGAGAAACTGTCTCAACAGGCCAACACCGCATCCACTGCGAACAACTGCCTCAACAGGCCAACATCGCATCCACTGACACGAGGAAGGGTCCGGGAACCCCGAAAGACTAGAACCTACAATCCAAATCAAACAAGAACAGGCTCTAGGCATAGCCTCTCGTTGTTCTCGTCCCAAGAAGAAGGCAGACCTTAGAACCCAGACCACTCGAATCATCTCGGGTGGTTAATTTATAGGAAAAAGGTGACATTTCTTACTGAAGCCATCTGATCTGTAAGAAATCCATATTTAATAATTTTTAGTTCTTTTTAGGAAAACAGTTGAAACCAAGTTTTATATCCAAGCCTCGAAGGGCTAATGCCTTCGTCCAATCAAACAAGACAGACTCCGGCGACCCTACGATGCTTGGAAGAAACCATTTGGTTGACAAAAATCATATGTGTGTCCAAAAAGGTTCTGGGTTTAAGGTCCTGCTAACACTGATATACCGCTGCCACTAACACAGCGGCGACAGATAAAACAAGAGAATAAAACATCTCGGGACCGCCGTCTACCCAAACAGCTCCCGCTACAGATGAACAACCAACTACATCTACCAGACTCCACTCTGCTCCCAAGCACGAGTGTAACATGCATCCCACACTAAAAGATAACTCCTGACCACTCGGCCCACTACCCGGGCGAGGAAGAACACTATGTCCAGGAAAGTAGAAGTGTGGATGTCTAAAGCAGAAATAACCCTAGCCCAAGTGAGGGTTTTCTACTAGTCTGGTTACACATGCAACATATGACGGGGTGCTAGGTCAAATTCCAAGATAACAATAATCAACAGCTTGTAGGGAAGGAAAATAAACACATGATCATCTAACAGCATTAGGAACATCAATTCCTATAATCTAGCATGCTATATAGAACACATCTATAACATGCAAGTCCCTACACAGATAGAATTAATGCACAGTCTATAGGTCATGAAGACAAGGCCACCCACCTGAAAATGCTAACTGTCCGGAGTTCCACAGCTGAAAACACCAGAAGCAACAACCTCCACTAATCCTCAACACCAACGGGTTCACAAACATCCGCAAATACTCCTGGGTACAACAAAAGGTCCAAGGTTACACTTTATTCCACAAAATAACCAAGTACAAAAATCTGCAGAAGACAGTCCTGAAGATCTGAAATTTCCATGCAGAAAGTGCCCTGAAAATTCCGATAAAAATATCACAGCGAGTGTCTCGTCGAGACCTTCGAAACGGGTACCTGCACGCCCAAATCCGAGCCCCGTAGGCCAAGTTACAAATTCCACAGTACAGGTGCGCAAACACTCACAACCACACAACTGTAAACTCAAACACAGATAAAAGGGGAAAAGTATACCTTCGGGCAAGCCTCAGAAAAATCCCGGAAAAATACAATGATAATCCTTGCGACGAGTAGATCCAAAAAGTGTATAGGCTCGTCTCAATCCGACACTTGGGTGCGGAGATAAAATTCCGGCAAGGGGCCGCTGTCCAAAAACTCCACCAGAAAACAACGGCTTAGAAATGCCTCGAAAACCATGTCATAAACTCTGAATCCAGCAAGATGATCAACACGAAAGTCGAAGACGTACCTCTCTTGATTCCAACGCCGCAGAAATCGTCCAAAAATACTGACGGAGTAGCTCTGTAGACGTCTCAGATCAAACTGCAACGATAACGGGCCTCCGATGAAAAATCGCCACACTGCGCTCCGATGCCGAAGTCGTCGACGCCGCGGCTTCCAAAAAATCCGGGCCTCTGCCAGAAGTTGCGCAACTCGAAGATCTCCAACTTTGCTAAAGGGTCCAAGGGCAGGGGAGCTCGGGAAAGGGGGCAGAAAGCCCCAGCCAACAACCTATTTATAGGCTCAGCCCGAAAGTCCAACACTTTGGACTTTTGGCCCAAGTTCCGGGCGCCCGCAGGTTTCGGGCGGCTACAGTGTTGGGCCCGGGCCAACACTGTGCGCGCCCGAATCAACGAGGGAGCGCCACGTGGCCCAGCAACGCTCCCCGCGCCCGGCGCACGCGCGCCCGCGAACCGCGCGACGCCACGTGTCCCGACACGCGGACGTGCGCGGCTGCGCCCGACCAACCACGGGGCGCCACGTGGCGCCCCCCACGTCGCCCGGCAGCGCCCACGCCGCGCCCACGTGCGCGGCCGCACCGCCCGCGGCACCATGTCGGGCACGCATCCCGAGGCAGCCGCCACTGCCGCGTGGACTGCGCGCACCAGGACCCGCCAACCACGCTCGGCCACGTGTCCGCACCCGGTCCACCGTGCACCCGCGCCTCTTCCGTGGACCGCGCCCGCTGCGCCGGCCAACCCGAAGGCGCCACGCGTCCTCCGCCCGGGTGCACGCCTCCGCGGTGGACCGCGCGCCTGCCCGAGCTCGCTCCGCCGCGCTCCGCCGCCGCCCGCCGCCGCCGGCGATGCCCGGCCGGCCGGAACAGTAACCCAAGTCTCGAAATCCGTGTTTTCGCATCCGATCTCCGAAAAATACAAATGAATAGTCCATCTTGACCGTTTTCGCGCGCTGAATCCAAATCCGAAGTACGATTTGCCAAATTCCACTTCTAAAATTTACCAAAAATTCCCGGAAGAGCAAACTTGATCCGTTTTTCATGCCGGGTCCAATCCTTGAGTCCAATATGCGCGCAAACACCTCTAACACCCAACATGGGTCTCCAGAAGCCGCAGATCCAACAGTAATCCAAACGTGGGAATTTTCGGGTCCTCACAACCTACTTATATTTTTCGGCGCCCGGATGATCCGACACGGATTTCGAGGTAGAGTTACCGTTCCGGCGGCGGCGGGCCGCGTCGGCGGCGGCGGGCAGCGGCGGAGTGCGGCGGCGCGGACGCAGGAGCGGCGGCGGGCAGGCGCGGGCAGCGCGCAGCGCGCGGGCAGGCGCGCGGGCAGGTGCGCGGTCCACGGGGCCGTCGTGCACCAGAGGGCTGGACACGTGGCAGCTTATGATATGACGGTGCAGTGGACCAGGTCCACGGAGCGGGTGCTGGGCGCCTCGGGGCGCGTGCGTGCAGAGATGGCAGGCGGCGGCGCAGGCGCGCACGTGGGCGCGTTGACGCGGTCTCCCGCGCTCGGGCGCCCCACGCGTCGGCTCACGCGGGTGGCCACGCGTCGCAAGGGGAGCAGCTGGTCCGGCTGTCCGCTGGTTGGCGGGCGACGTGAGGGCCCATGAGGGTTTCGGGCGCGCACAGTGTTGGGCCGGGCCCAACACTGTAGCGGCCCGAATAGTTCGAGCGCTCGGAACCGGGGATACATCCGGAATTTTTCGAATTGTTTCTGGAGCCTATAAAAGGGATCCGAGCTTCTTCTTCTCCCCTTTTTCTGGCATTTCCGAGCCTTTTCTCTCCGCGATTTCTTCTGAGGAGTTCATCCCCGAGCTGTGCTGCACCTATCTGCGGAGTTTGGAGATTTTATGTGGCACGTTTATCGAGGTTTCCATTTTTACGGCGCGGCACGCCGCTCGTCCATTTGTGTTTCCTCCCGTCGCGTCTCGGTGCGCGAGCTCCCCCGGCCTACTCCGACCTCCGTTTCAGGCGATTCTTGCGCCGTTGGATCCACGACGGACAGAGCTACGATCTAGGTATTTTCAGTTTTCCCTCGTTTCATGCTTTTCGAGGAGTTTTTCCATGCTTACTGGGACCCCTTTTTCTGTGAGGAATTCTGGACAGTGACACCTTGCCGGATTTTTATCTCCGCAACCGGGCATCGGATGGAGACGAGCCTTTGCACTCTTTTCATCTACCGGACGTGAGGATTATCACAGTATTTTTCTTGGATTTTTCTGAGGCTTGCCCGGAGGTATATTTTTCTCTCTTTATCTGTACAAGAGTTTACAGTTGTGTGGTTGTGAGATTGTGCGCACCTATACTGTGGAATTTGTAACTTGGCCTACGGTGTTCGGAATTGGGCGTGCAGGTACCCGTTTCGAAGGTATCGACGCGAGGATCGCTGTGGTATTTTTATCGAATTTTTCGGAACCCTTTCAGCAGGTGAAATAATTACATCTTCGGGACTGAATTTCAGACTGTGTGTATTTGGCTAATTTTTTAGCATAAAGTGTAACTTTGGACCTTTTGTTGTACCTAGGAAGTTCCGCAAGCGTTTTTGGAGGACTGCTCGGAGCCGAGGTTTGCGCGACATGTATCGTGGATACAGGTTCAGCAGATATTGTTAGCAAGTGGCCATGCTCTTCACCGACTTCATGTTTGCCTTGGTTTAAGCGCTTCAGGTGGGTAAACTTAGTAATGGCAACTGTTAGAGGGAATGGCAGGGTTTATATGCATGTTATGCCTTATGGGAGGTGTAATAGTGGATGTTCATGTATGGTTAAGATAAGCTTACTTGTGGGAATGTCACCCTCTATGATTGATAGCATGCCTAATTTAATGTACAACCAATATGAGCGAGAGGTAAGCATGGAAACGGCCTAGATCGCGTGGATTGATGTTTACCTGATAATTGTACATGCTTGTTGAACTAGAGACTTAGCATGCGATAGACAGATTATATTTATCCCACACTAGATGATATAGAGATCATACATGTTTATTCAGTGGCCTATTTATGCGAGATTGGTATATCATAGTAGGAATATTGTAGTATGCTTTGCTACTATATGTTTTACTCTCTTTTATTGTTTCCAAGGACAAAATCATGCTTGAATGGACATGTAGTTAGGCCATCTTTTACTGCTGCACTACTTATTGGAACTTGACTTAGAAGAAACCATGCTTTTCCTTTCTCCTTCTTGTTAGTCAGGTGGTCAGTGTTGCTCGGGTTCGAGCAGGGGTCTAGGTAGTGTAGTCGGGACTTTGTGTCTGGGACAGGTTGGATTAGTTGTGGGGCTTTGCGGCAACCGCGGATATTGGGCGGTTGACCGGATGCTTATCTATGCACCAGATTGGGTATCAGTTTTCTCTAGTGGATGGAGTTTCCCACTTATCGTTTAGTTGCATCCGATTGAGGTCGGGTCTTTCTTTAGTGGTTGAGTTTTCCCACTTTGATCAGATTTGTGATCAAAGTCCTGCTATACAGAGATACTTGTTACTGAGATACTTTACTCGTGTGGGTCGCTCCCCTCGAGTGCCACTCCGAAGGTAGGCTTTTGGACCCAGCCATGTGTGCCGGTCTGATACTTATTTTGGGATGCGAGCCATGTGGGCCGGTCCCGCGGTTTCGAGCCATGTGTGCAGATTCCGCTGAGCAGGCAATGCCAGTTTTACTGGTGGCACCAGATTGGGTTATTACCGGCATTTACTTTCTTGTTTCACTCGTGTCAGGGGGACCGAGTGGAGTCTAGTAGCTGTGTTTAGACCAGTGCTAGTGTTGTTGGGATCCATTTGGGGACAGTGGTCCCGAGGTCTTTGTGAGTTGTGGACCGTTGTGCGAGAGGCTTGGTGATCTTGAGTTTATCCGTTCTGAGAGAGAGCGTGGATTTTGACTATAGCCTGCATGAGCCACTACTCGATAGCGAGTTAGTCCGTTTGGACGCCCTACGTAATTCCTGCCCGTCAGCGGGAGGTGGTTGTAGGTGGGCGCAGGTTTGACTGGACCAGATGTGGCAGTCAGCTCGATTGGGTCGATTGTGCACTTCATGTGCTAGTGGTTTCATACCATTCTTTGGTTTTCCACTTCCGAGCATTTAGATAGAGGCATGGTAGCTGTTGAGAGTCTCCAGCTTTCGTATTTCAGTCTTTATGGCTTTGGTTATTTTATGTCTCTTGAGGACTTAGTGGGCAGATCGTCGGGTCTGGCGGTGGTACCCACAGAGAACTCCCTTTTTGGTATAGTTCTCACACCCTTTGGGGGTCTTCCCCCTCCTTTTTCCTTCCTCTCCTTTGTTTTGCAGAGTCTTAGCGGGTGTTGCTGATTCTGCGGTTGTTGATCGAGGCGAGGGAGTTGCGAGCTAGATCCCTACCTGTCGTTGGAGAGTAGCGGTACCCCTTCAGATGAGATCTTCAGTAGATTAGCTGTTTTGTTTTCCTCTTTTGAGAGACTGATGTAGTGAGGATTTGATATGTATTGAGAGCCTGTACACTGATGTATTTATTGGAGATACCTCCCTGTCGAGTTATGAGTTTGTATCTGAGGATATTGTACGATTATTATTTTTGGGAGGTGGACATTGTTGTATTATTTCTAGTTGTACAGTAATTGATTATAGTCTTACAGCAGGTTTTTATTTATAGCTCTGATATCTGCTTAGCTGTAGTACTTTTCTTGCAGGTAGGACGCTTCGCCTATGCAGGTTGGCATGGGTGGCGGATCTGTTGGTGAGCCCGGGTCGCAGTTTCGACCCCGGGGCGTGACAATAATGACAAGGACCATCTCCCGGGCCGAATCCAGCCGTATGACCAAGTTCCATGTTGGGCGGGGTAGCACATGCGGGTGCTATCGACAATCTTGAAAAATCTTGTCTTGTGGTAGCATGACTACCGTGTTACGGATTTTGAGTTGGCGTATTTCGTGAATTCGGTTAAGTCTTGAAGATTGAAGTTAACTCAATCTCAAGAAAGAAGAATTCAAAAGGATCAGGTATGTTTAACTAATTATTTTTGGTGATCCGAATACTTCTTATAGTGTAGAAACACTTGGATGAATTTTTAATTGCATAAAAATAAAAAACTGGACATGGGACATGTTCAGGATCCGGATCAGACTTTCCAATCCGGATTGTCTGCGATCTCGAACGACTCATCTCGCGCGGTTCCTCTGGGGATTCCCGTGGGATGGTATTCACGATTCAGATGAATATTTGTATGTGATTGGATGTATGTGGGTATCAGGTATTGCGGATCCATGACTTCCAACGTAAGCATCTATTGTTAATTACCCCCATGTGATTGGGGCACCTTCGATTAAGAGACCTTTGCGGGGAGGATAGAATAAATCGTATCCTAATGATTGACCAAATCCTAAGAATATGTGTTAGGATTTGGCTGGATTTAAAATTGACTTGATCCCGATTATATTTGTTGAGGACTAGTCGATATTAAACTCTAAGTATATGTGTTAGAGTTTAATTGGGTTCGATTGGCTCTAAGTATATGTATTAGAGTCCAATTATATTTGATTCCATATTTGGCGTATGTTCCAAAGTGGAGGCATGACCTATTACGGCATTTTGGTATTGGCATATTTCGTGAGTCAAGTCAGTGAGTTGAGTCGGAGTCTTAAAGGGATCAAATTGTCAATCAGCTTTCAAAGACTTAGAGAAGATTCAACAAGAGCTCAAGTTGACACTCAGTGTCTTGAGTCTTGAAGATTGAAGTTGAAGAATTGTGGATCAGTTACATCAATCTCAAGAAGAAAGTATTCAAGAGGATCAGGTATGTTTAACTAAATAATTTTGGTGATCCGAATACTTTCTTATAGTGTAGAAACACTTGGATGAATTTTTAATTGCATAAAAATCAAAAACTGGACATGGGACATGTTCAGGATCCGGATCAGACAATCCAATCCGGATCCCGAAGGGTGATTGTTCATTGGCATTTTCAATCCGGATCCTAGGCCATTCCGATCCGGATCCCGAACATGGGACTTTGCTGAATTGCATGAACGATCCGGATCGGACCTTGCAATCCGGATCCCGAACCCTTGGTTTTCTGGAATCGTCAATCTCGTTACGACGATCCGGATCGCAGTAAATCCGATCCGGATCGCCGTCCTGAAAATTTCCAGATAAGGTATGTTTTTGATTCTTATCTCTTTCCAAAGGTTTCTAAACTATAAATAGACATTTAGGGTTTCTCAAAAACGTGGGAGCTACGGCCGATCTTTTTATAAAACTCTTGAGAGCAACCCTAGAGGCTAGGTTTTTATCGATCTTCTTTATAGCCTCTTTTAGGTCAATTCGACGGTTCTTCCAAGATCTATCTTTTGTCGAATTGATCTAATCTTTGCTTAGAGATTTTTCCCATGGATCTTCATTGATAATCTAAGCAAAGGATCACCATCGAAGTCAATATTCTTATCGACTGAGTTTGCGTCGTGGATTCGACGTGGCATCGTGGATTCGGTGTGCTAAAGGCGTTTCGTGGATTCGAAGCGTGCGTTCGTGGATTCGAACGTGAGCAGTGGACGGGCAAAACGGTGGAGCGCGAGGTCCAAGAAATTGAAGGAGGGGTTAAATCCGTGGAGACGGTAATCACCTTGTTATTCTTCTTTTCTTAGGGATTGTTATTGCGTGGATATCCAACCGGTCAGCGCGAGGTCCGAAGAAGCTGAAGGAGGGGTTGAGTCCGTGGAGTCGGTAATCACCTTGTTATTCTTCTATTCTTAGTGGATTGTTATTGCGTGTTGGTCCCGTGGTTTTTCTCCTGGATTGGAGTTTCCACGTATATCTTGGTGTGCTGTTTTTATTTTCCGCATTGGTTTTTATTTTGCACTGAGATTTGGTTTTATAAGTATTACACCTATTCACCCCCCCTCTAGTTGTTTGATAGTACCTATTTAGATCCTTATTACATATAACCCAACAATTGGTATCAGAGAGGGTTTTAGGTTTATCTATCATGATGGGTGAAAGTGGTAATATTTATAGACCTCCTCTTTTTGATGGGACTAATTATGCTTATTGGAAAGTGCGGATGAGAGCTTTTCTCATCGCAATTGATGAGCGGGTATGGCAATCCGTGGAATACGGTTGGGTGCATCCTGTTGAGGAAGTAGGAAATTCTACTACCCCAAAACCTCGCTCTAGATGGTCCAAAGAGGAATTTGAAAGATCTTCTTACAATGGAAAAGGTATGAATGCTTTATTTAATTCTCTTTCCTCGACTGAGTTCACACGAATTTCCGCGTGTGAAACCGCGAAGGAAATTTGGGATATTCTCAAAATTACACATGAGGGTACTAATCTTGTAAAAATTCAAAAGCTCCAGATGCTTACAAGTCAATTTGACTCTATTCATATGGAAGAGCATGAATTGTTTACAGATTATTACACTAGACTTCAAGATGTAATAAATACATGTGCTAATTTAGGAGAAAAGATCCCGGAGTCGAAAATTGTAAGAAAGATACTTCGGACTCTTCCGGAACGGTTTAGGGCAAAGGTTACCGCCATTGAAACCGTTAGTCATCCGGATGAGATGAGTGTAGAGGAATTAGTAGGTGCTTTGCAAACTTATGAAATGACTTTTCCTACTAATCAAGTTTCTTCCAAGTCTTCTTCTAAGCTTACAGGTATTGCATTCAAATCAACAAAGGAAGAAGATAGCGAATCAAGTTCCGACGATGAAATCTCTTTTGCCGATTTTGAAGAACAATTGGCGCGGATCGTAAAGAAATTTCGTCGGAAATTTTGGAAGAATCGAACCGATGGATCTTCATCCACGAAACCTTCTAAAGGATCATCGGGTTCTAAATCCTCTAACCTCAAAAGCTTTGCAAAACCTTCTAAAGAAAAAGAGAAAGATGATTTCGAAGGGGAAATCCAATGCTATCGATGCAAAGGCTACGGCCATTTTTCAACGGATTGTCCTTCTCTGAAATCATATAAAAAGAGGGCTTTGCAAGCAAAAACTTGGGACGATTCTACTTCTAATGAATCGACCTCAAGTAAAGGGGAAAAAGTTGTTGCCTCTCATGCCTCTCATATTCCCTCTTCTAATGGTTGCTTATCATCTTTAATCACTGACTCTATTCCTTTGATTTTGCATGAAACATCAACATCCGGCGGAGAGTCATCAAGTGAGGGGGAGTCGGACGAGGAAGAACTCGTTGAGGCATATCAACAACTTCTTGCGGAATCTAAGAAGATGGCCAAGCATATCAAGAAGTTGAGGAAGCAACGACTTGAGAATCAAGACGAGAATCATGCTTTAAAGATAAAACTTCATGATCTCGAGGAGGAACAAGGACGTTTATTGAATAACAATAAAATCCTCCAAGAAAAGCTAAACCAATCAGAGACAAACGCTAAATCATATACGGACAAGATTGGTTTTCTAGAAAAACAGTTTGAGGAGATTCATGTCACCAACCAAGCATTGATCAAACAAGTTCATCAACTTAAATCCGACATACAAAGGATTTCAAACCGATTCCAAGAAACTTGAGTGTATGTCCGGTATAGGTCAAACAAGCAAGGTTGGTTTGGGATTCAAAAAGGACCAAACTGTGCATGCTTCAAGTTCCACAATGAAATTGAAAGGAAGAACTTGTCACTTATGTGGACTTGAAGGACATTTGGTGAAGAATTGCCCGAAAAAGAGAAAGAAGAGTCCTTCGGCAACTTCATCTACGGGGCGAACTCAACGGAATCAAAAGACACATCAAGTCAAAGGAGTTCACTCAACCCACCAAAGGTCCGAGCCACAACATCAATCATACAAGTGGATCATTGCGAGGCAAAGACCTAAGGTGGACCAACAGTCAAAGCGGACAACCCCCGGCCACAACGAATCAAGACAACCCAAAATCCAGCGATTTTGGATTCGGAAAGGTGATATCTTTCCTTGTCTTAAGTTCTAAATAGCTTATGACTGTATGTAATGCTTTGATTGGTTTTCCCTTCATATCTTTCTTAATCTTTGCATTACATGTTTTTCAATGCTCTTCGTTTTTATACTTTGTTTTTGAACAAAAGGGTTTTAATGAACAAGTGCATTGAATGAAAAGGGCTTTCACTTTCAATCACTCCAATTTAATTTTATATGGATTATCAACTTTACTCCATAATCATAATCTTGAAGATACTTCATTATAGGAGTTTTTGATATTATAAGCATCAAATTTTAGAAATCATGTGTGATCTTTAGATGCTTAATCTATCTCGGTTGTGTGAGTTCATTGTGATAAACGTGAGACAACCGATAGACTAAAATTTGGGATTTAATTCTTTCACGTAAGAGATTGCATTCTTACAAGGGTATTGAAATGATTTGCAAAAGATGTGGAAAGAGTTACATCCGAAAGGAGTGTGAAAACTACCACCACATGCTGGAAAGAGCTGCCACCCCGGTCGTCCGGTTTGTGTGTGAAGCTACCACATGTTATGGATGCTTGATAGTATTTTATGAGAAAATCTTTAGTTGAAGCATTTGGAGATTTATATGCAAAACTCTTATATTTTGAACAATCTCCTGGTTGGTATAAGGTGGGATAGTTGAAAGATGCTCAAAGAGCCACCCTTAGGTATTTTAGTGATTATCTCATTTTGAAAGGGTAGAATTCAAGATTGATGTCGTTTGGAAATCTCCGTATGTCATCTTTGTAAATCCGTTACATCTTGATAGACTTTGGATCTCAAGATTATTTTTGATGACTTGTGTTTGATGAATATAACATGAAAAACGGTTTATAATGTTTACCTTTATTTTTCATGATTTTGGAGTAAATCTTTTTAATTTTGTGAAATTAATTGGATTGAATGACATCTGTGTGAAGTCACTGTTTAAAGCACTTAAATTGTTTTCTTGATGGAATACAAATCGGTATTTGAAAAGATTCTAAAATTTGGATTTGTTTCAAGGAATTATTAGTTTTTTTTTGCCTTCTGGTACCGGTACGCAATCTGCATTTTTGTTATATACCGGAACTGAGCTTTTATCTCTCTTTCCTCTTTGAACTGATGTTGTTAGTGATTTCCTTTGTCTAGTATGTTCACTGTTTGACAATTTGTGACAAAAAGGGGAGAAGAGAAATGACGGAGATGAGATCATCACGAAAATGGAAAAATGGGGGGAGAACGAAAATGATGATCGTAACCACAAAAGGGGGAGAACATAGATGCTCAAGAACATGGAGAACATGTTAGAGATGCTCAAGATAGGGGGGAGACAAAGAAAATTGAAAGAGCCGAAAAAAACAAAAGAACCAAAAGGAAGACGGATCAAATGCAGGATTCTAATTTCTAACGACTAACGTTGGATTTCATTTGAAGTTTTGTTTTGCAGGAATTACATCACTTTAAGACTCCAAGTCCTAAGTCATAGAGTATGTTCTAGGACTGTTTGGTTCAAATGTAATTTTGTATTTATTGGATCTTTCACGCAAAGAAAATCAATGTTTTGGTGATGACATTGAGTTTCGATTTTTTGGTTTAAGATGAGTGACTTGAGCGCTTTTATGTATTTTTGGGTTTGTCACGAAATTGCCAAAGGGGGAGATTGTTACGAGCATTTTGGTATTGGCATATTTCGTGAGTCAAGTCAGTGAGTTGAGTCGGAGTCTTAAAAGGGATCAATTGTCAATCAGCTTTCAAAGACTTAGAGAAATTCAACAAGAGCTCAAGTTGACACTCAGTGTCTTGAGTCTTGAAGATTGAAGTTGAAGAATTGTGGATCAGTTACATCAATCTCAAGAAGAAAGTATTCAAGAGGATCAGGTATGTTTAACTAAATAATTTGGGTGATCCGAATACTTTCTTATAGTGTAGAAACACTTGGATGAATTTTTAATTGCATAAAATCAAAACTGGTGTGGGACATGTTCAGGATCCGGATCAGACAACCACGATCCGGATCCCGAAGGTGTTGTTCAGGCATTTTCGATCCGGATCCAGCCATTTCCGATCCGGATCCCGAATGGACTTTTCTGAATTGCATGAACGATCCGGATCGGACCTTGCAATCCGGATCCCGAACCCTTGGTTTTCTGGAATCGTCAATCTCGTTACGACGATCCGGATCGCAGTAAATCGATCCGGATCGTCACGCCCCGGAACCCGGGCCGCCAACAGATCCGCCGTGTACACGTAATTTTCCCGAGTACACGAAGCGCTGGTAACCTGCTCCGATAAATATGAACAATAAGGAGCATAATACAGAGCTAAATGAAGAACCACATAGTATCTCATACTGGAACTAAAATAAACTGTAATATGTACATAATCTCCCAGCTCACCAAAATAATACAACCAGCCGGCGAGCCAGACTAAAAAAAAAGAAAAAAAAAAAGAAGAGAAATACGAGTCTGAGTGAAGGTACAACGTCTATCTACAGTTCTCAGTCTCCCAGGAGATCTATCTACTCAGCGATCCCCTTACCTTATCAGCCGCTGATAGCCTAGCAGCTCCCGCAGACGACTCTGCAAAATAAGAAGAAGAAAGAACAGAAAAGAATAATGGGGGTGAGGAACTCCCAGATAACCAGTAGCCTCCCCTAGTGGGCAAAACTCAACTCTGATGCACCCCACTAGATTACTAGAGGCCAGAAAGGAAAAAGTGGTAAAGCTGTAAGCAGAACTGCTGAATAAAGGGAAACCCCCACTAGCATGCCTCTAAATGCAGTGCCAAAAGGAATGACTGTATGTATGCATCAGTATCTAACATGCCTGCCTGATAAAACCAATCTTATGCCACCAGTAAAACTGGTACTGCCGCTGCGCCTTGCCTGCCCAAATCGGGTATGCTGGCCAATGCATAACACCAATATGGGAATGAGAGTCTCAAGGACTCAAGCCTCCTGTAACACACTCCGGAGTGGCACTCGAGGGGAGCGACCCACACGAGTAAAAGTACCTCAGTAATAAGTATCATAGTGTCGTAAACAGCAGGACTGGATCATGACTATGATCAAAGTGGCAAAAAGCCATCCACTAAGAAAACCCTGATATGATGCCATAGTACCAATAAGTGGGAAAAACCATCCACTAAAGAAAGCCCGATCCCCTGCTGATGCCAAAAATAACCAGACTCAACCCCATTCTGATGCAAGGATAAACATCTTGCCGACCGCCTAACAGTCCGCGTCACCGCAACACCCCACAAGTTTATAATCTACATAACCTTGGCTATACTATTCCAAACCCCGCTCATATTCGAGCGACAAGCAACTGAAAGCAACAGAGAGCAATAAAACATGTCAAGTCTTAATATAGATAGTGTAGCAATAAATAGTGGCCCTACCTGATGTCCGGGCATGCATGCACTGTCTTTATTTTAAAAGTTGTAAATAGTGTCAAAGATTTAAAAAGATTGATTTACTGAATAAAAGTCATTTGCATGCGAGATTATAGCCTTTGTCTCAATCACAGTGTCTCATTATAAGTCATCATATCATCTGTGGAATTATATTAATTTTAGGAGAGTTTGTCCCACGGGTTCTCATCAATTGTCCTGTTAGTAGTCCTGTTAGTAGTCCTGTTAGTAGTCCTGTGTAGTCCTGTTAGTAGTCCTGTTATTAGTCCTGTTAGTAGTCCCAATAGTTTCTCATCATTAGTTTGTCCCAATTGTTCTCATCAATTTAGTTTGTCCCAATGTTCTCATCATTGTCATATAATTTTTAGGGGTTCCAGTAATCCCAGTGAGCTTGTCAAAAATGAGGTAAGCACAACCGCCCACCTCGAACAGCTCAAATTACACCTCAGGTGTCTCCTGGTTGTCCACAGTCCCCTAGAACTGCTGTCTGCCGAAAACGGTGCCCTACAGCAACACACATTGCACAGGTTGTAACTATAGTATTCATAAAAATACAGCTTTTGCTGTTTTTTTCAATAGCACGAAAGAGAGAGTTTTTCACCTCTGTATAGTGCTCAGAAAAACCAGTCCAAGAAAAACAATGACGGTTTGCGTTCCTCGCGAAGAGTATCAAAATCGACTCTTTAAACGCCTCGATCTGATGATCCTACGCCAAGATAAAAATCGGAGAAGTTGACACTGTCCAGAAAGTTCCACAGCAAAAGGGGGTCAAAGAGACCTCGGGAAACGTGCAAAAAGTACGAAAGGAGCAAAGTGATCAACACGGAAATCGAAGCCTTACCTCTTAGGAACGCGCTGTCGCAAAAATCGTTCCAAAATTCCTCTGGTTAGCCCACAGGGAATTTTCGACGGAACTGCGACGGGAAAATGTGGCCGAAAAAGAAACCAGCGCAGTGCGCCGCGTCGCAGATAACTCACTAACTGTAACTCCAAAATTCTAAAATTCTGAAGAGAGGAGGAGAGGAGAGAGAGAGGAAGAATTTTCGTAGAGGGCACTTCTCTGGTTCTCTCTCTAAAGGCTCGAAAACCGAGTGTGGAAATGAGGAGGGGTGGGGTGCTATTTCTATATGGGCTGAGGCTACACCCAGATCCCGGGCATGAACAGCAAACACCGGAAATGGACCATCCATGACGCGCCACTGTTGTAACAAACGAACGCCTTTTGCAATGCCACTCAGAAGACGCCACGTGTCCATGTGGAGCAAGGGCCCGGTCCCCGCGCCGTGTCTTCCGGAAATGTATGTTCCAATCGGGGGTCGCCACGTGTCACAGTCCCGTGGGCTTCTAGAAGCCGGCCAGCCAATCGGAGCCGCCAACGTGCACGGGGGTATTCGGTGCTCCGGTGCACCTCCAGGCCCCTGGACCTCGCACCCGAGCCCCCGTCCGCGCTCCTCGCGCGCCCTCTGCCGCTTTGCCGCCGCTGCGCCGCCGCCCGCCGCCTGTGCGCCTCCGCCCGCCGCCGCTCGCCGCTTATATCGCCCGCCGGTCGGCCGGAACAGTAATTCCGGCCGCGGTTTACTGTTCCGTTGAGCAGTACCAAGTGTGTGAAAAAATAAATCGAATATACCGTTTTTGATCGTTTTTCGCGCGCTGATTCCAAAGACTCCTATCCCATTTCGCCAAAATTCTCATCCGAAATTTGCCGAAAGCTCCCGGAAAATCCATTTGCTCCGATTTTCGCGCAGAGTCTATATTAATGTCCAATTTTCGATTCTAACAAGCTCTGCTTCCCGAATAAGCTCCCTACAGTCACTGTTTATATTGCACAGTTCCTGCGGGAGTCCGGATCATCACATCCTCCCCCACTAAAAATAGGTTCGTCTCGAAACGGACTAAACAATAATCCTCATTCCGTGTCTCGAATAAGTAGGGGTGAGCATCCCTCATCTCCGACTCGAGTTCCCATGTACCTCGCGCTCGCATGATTGCTCCATTGGATCTTCACATCGGAATGGCCCGACTGCGTAATTCTTTCACCTCTCGATCCAGAACTCGCAGTGGGCGCTCTTCATACCTCAAATCCTCGCTGATCTAAGCGATGTGACATCGATGACGTGCGATGGGTCGAAGAATACTTCCTCAAGTAGAACCATGAAATACATATCATGGACACCAGCAACCTTGGAGAAGTTGAGTTCATAGGCACTGGCCCGATACGCCCAATACCTCAAAGGGTCCAATATCGGGGGCTAAGTTTCCCACGATGCCGAACCTCCTGATTCCTTTGGACGCGAGACTTTCAGGATACATGATCTCCAACCTGAAATTCTAAGTCTCGTCGCCGAACATCGGCATAGCTCCTCTGTCGGCTTGTGCGTCTGAAAGATGCTTTCGAATCACCCGGACCTTCTCTTCTGCCTCTACAAGATCTGGTCCCAGGTCCGCCTCTTGCCTACGTCACCAATAAAGTGGTGATCGCCACTGCGTCCATACAATGCTTCAAACGGAGCCATCTGAATGCTCGCTTGAAAGCTATTGTTGTACGCGAATTCAGCAAAGAAATGCCGAATCCACCCTCCGCCGAAATCCAGGACGCAAGCCCTCAACATGTCCTCCAGGATTTGTATCGTCCGCTCCGATTGCCCATCGTCTGCGATGAAAAGCTGTACTGAACCTGAGTTCAGTCCCCAAGGCTGTTTGCAACTCTTCCAGAAATGTGAAACAAACCTCGGGTCTCTATCTGATACTATGGAGGCTGGTACTCCATGTATCTTACTATCTCATCTAGATATAACTTGGCTAGTCGCTCGAGTGGCCACGTAGTCTGCATGGGCAAAAGTGCGCCGCTTTGTAAGTCGATCTACAACTACCCAGATAGCATCAGCTCCTCCCTGTGCCCTAGGTAGTCCGACCACGAAATCCATCGTAATGTGGTCCCATTTCCACTCGGAATTGGGGATCTTTGTAACTTGCCAGCTGGCACTCGATGCTCAGCTTTCACCTGCTGACAGTTAACACTGAGCCACAAATCTCCAATATCCCTCTTCATGCCTTTCCACCAGAAGTGTGCCTTGAGGTCTTTATACATCTTAGTCCCACCAGGATGTGGTATAAGGTGTATAATGGGCCCTCGCAATATCTGTTCTCTAATCTCCACATCTATTGGCACACATGCTCGGTTCCTGTACCTCCGTACTCCCGAGGCATCTACCGTAAGTCCCCAGACTGATCACTCGGAATATGATCTCTATCCTGTCAAGTGGGGGTCCTCACTCTGTTTCTCTTTGATCTGTCCAGCAGAGTGGGCTGCACACTAAAGATGTCAGTCTAGCAAGACCCCAGGGACACAACCTCTATGTCGAGCCGTTCATCATCTCCTCTATAGCGCCCTGCTGTGATCAACATAGACAACTTGCACCGCTCTCCTACTCAGGCGTCAGCGCCCACTTAGCCTTACCTGGGTGGTAAGAATATCTACACAGAATCTTTAATAGCCTAACCACCTACGTTGCCTCAAATTTCGCTCCTTTTGCTGAACAGTACTTTAGGCTCTTGATGGTCGGTGTAGATTTCACAATGTCCCCATACAGAGAATGGCGCCAGAGCTTTAGTGCAACACTACAGCTGCAAGCTCCAAGTCATGGGTAGGGTAATTTTTCTCATAGCTTAGTTGTCTAGAAGCTAAGCAATTACCCTGCCCCGTCCTGCATCACACACAACAAGAGCCACTGTGTAGGCATCTCTGTAGATCACATATCCTTTTCCCATAACGGGAGGAAGGATAGGGCGCAGATCAGTTATTCTTCAGCTCCTCAAAGCTCTTTTGACAGTCCTCACTCCAGATAAACTTCACTCCTTTACTCGTCAAGCGGTGAGGGTGTGGAAGAGCTTCGCAACGCCTCCACAAACCGACGGTAATACCCAGCTCAACCCATAAAGCTACGTACCTCAGAAACCGTCGTCGGTCGGGGCCAATCACGGACTGCCTCAATCTTCGCTGGGTCCACCGCCACACCTGCAGCGGAAATTACATGGCCCAAGAAGACTACCTCCCGAAGCCAAAATTCGCACTTTACACCTTGGCAAACACTTCTTCTCTCGTAGAAGTTGCAGCACAATCCTCAAGTGCTCCTCATGCTCCGCATCACTTCGGGAGTAGACCAAGATATCATCAATGAACACTACCACGAACCGGTCTAAGTAAGGTCGGAAGATCCGGTTCATTAAATCCATGAATGCGGCAGGGGCAGTTAGCCCAAAAGGCATAACTGTGAATTCATAATGCCCATACCGTGATCTAAATGCCGTTTTCGGATATCCTCGGCTTTCACTTTAACTGGTGGTAACCGACTGCAAATCTATCTTAGAGAAGACACAAACCCTTGCAGCTGATCAAAAGATCATCGATGCGCGGCAAAGGGTACTTGTTTTTGATGGTCACTTTATTAATTCCCTATAGTCCACACATAATCGAAGTGACCCATCCTTCTTTTTCACGAATAGCACTGGCGCTCCCCAAGGCGACACACTCGGCCTAATAAAGCCCTTATCCATTAAATCCTGAAGTTGCGCCTTAAGCTCTCGCAACTCAGCCTGCCATCCGTAAGGAGCCTTAGAGATTGGCGCAGTTCCTGGGACTACGTCAATCACGAACTCAATCTCCCTATCTAGCGGCATGCTTGTCAGTCAGATGGAAAACATCCGGGAACTCGCGGCAATAGGGATATCCCCGAGTCCCGGCGCCGCCGTAGGCCCTTCAACAACACTAGCCAAAAGGCTACACATCCTCGTGGATCATCTGCCTCGCTCGGGAAGTCGAAACCATAGAGGCAAAGAAAGCACTCTGACATCCCCGGTATACCAACATTTCCTGGTCTGGCTCTCTAAAAGTGACGGTCCTTGCGGCACAATCAATGGTCGCAAATACCGAGCCAGCCAGTCCATCCCGAGGACCACATCGAAGTCCTTCAATTGTCTCAGGACCAACAGTCTGCTGGCATAATCCAGGACTCGATTTGCATCGGGCAGGACCAACAACACTCCTCCACGTGCAAAGTGTGATCGGGAATCTGAACCTCTCGTGCACGTGGTAGAAGTCCTACCTTTAACCCATGTAATGATGCAAATGATCTACTGATAAAGAATGCGATGCTCCAGTATCAAATAATGTACGAGTCCTAATGCCAGAAAGTAGGGTGATACCTGCCACCATGTGAATCTGCGGCTGAAGAGTCCTCTACCTGCGCCGCATACACCCGCCCACTTTGAGCTGGAGGGCGTACTACTCCGTGGGATGGGAAGAAGATGGCCTGCCTGCTGGAGCATATGCCGCTGAGCCGTCGACCGCTGTTGAGATGAAGATGGAGCAGATGCTGAAGAAGGAGCCGTCGATGGCGCAAAAGGGCAAGTAGCTCGACGTGGCCAGACTGTCCACATCTATAGCAGCGACCCCACCGCTGGTCGCAGGTGTTGGAAAAGTGCTGACCTCCACAGAAAATACAATTGCTGGGGGCCCGTGGTTGTCGTGACTGCTGTTGTTGCTGGGCTGTCGCTGCGACCCACGCTGCGACGGCTGGGATCTCTGCTGCTGCTGCTGCCGCTGCTGGGGCCTCTGGGGTCCACCAGGCCCTCGCCGCTCCGACCGTCCTTGGCCGGAAAACTGAGGCGGTGGCGGTCGGGCGGCCTCCAGGAACTGGCCTGTCTCCCTCGTCCTGCGCTGGTCGCTTTCTGTCTGCGCCTTGAGCGACCAGGCCCCCACGTCTGGCGACGACGTGGTCTCCTCTCTCAACCCACTGGGCATGCTCTGCTGCCTCCTCAAGGTTTGTAGTCTCTGGGCATGCACCAGAGTATAGATCTCTGGCGCAGGCCCGACTCAAAGAGCTCCACCTGGTGCGGTCCGTCCCTGGCGACGTAAGGTACGCAGTTGAGTAACCGCGTGAACTCCTGAAAGTAGTCCAATGCTGTCCGGTCGTTTGCTGAAGATTCTTCGATCATCTTCCAGCTTTTTCTTCATACTCGTGGAAAAGTACGTATCCAGAATCATCCTCTTGAACTCTGACCAGGGTAGCTGTCGAGTGATCTGGAACTCCAGAGGCTCCACCCGACGCCACCATGCATCAGCGTCCCCGTCTAAGCAGTGTACAGCCATATGTACCCTGTACTTCTGGTCAATGAAGAAGTCCCGAAATAACTTCTCCATTGACGAAAGCCAAGTCCCGATCTCCCACGGCTGGGTATTCCGCCCTGAACCTGGGCGGTCCCCGTTTACAGAATTGAGTAAGTTTGTCAGCAATCTCCTGCTCTTCCGCAGGAGTCAAAGGCCGGATTGCTCCCTGAGCAACAGGGGATGCCGCGGTCACCGTCCAACTGGGGAAGCACAGCAGGGGAGGGTGGTACGGGAGAACTCTCAGGGGGTGCAACAACAGGCTGCGCCCTCTGTTCTAACATCTGCGTCAGCCGACCCATGGCCTCCTCCTGACGCTGCACGGCCTCTGCCATCTGGCCATCTGAGCCTGAAGCTCCTGCACCTCACTCTGCTGGCCCTGCTCGGACTCCTCCGGCTCGGGCTCAGGGGATTCAGGCTGAGAACGCGTCAACATTCTACGTCGCGGAGGCATCCTATACAAGAAACCACACTCAGTATCATATCCCCACACGACCCAATCTAGCGAAAGTCAAAGACATCCCCATATTCTGTGACTTTATGTTGTCTGCAGCCACATAACGGTTCACCAGAATTTAGGCATGTCGATCTCTCTTCTCTCACTGGAAGAGTCAACAATAATCAACGACTTTCGCAAATATCACGTCTCTCGTACCCTATCATCCTAGGGTCTGCCAAAAGCCTAGGGTTTTCTAAGTCCCAACTGACCTATCCCTAAGCTCTGATACCAACTTAATCTGTCACGCCCCGGAACCCGGGCTCGCCAACAGATCCGCCGTGTACACGGGATTTCCCGAGTACACGAAGCGCTGGTAACCTGCTCCGATATAATATGAACAATAAGGAGCATAATACAGAGTGAATAGAAGAACCACATAGTATCTCAGACTGGAACTAAAAATAAACTGTAATATGTACAATAATCTCCCAGCTCACCAAATAATACAACCAGCCGGCGAAAGCCAGACTAAAAATAAAAGGAGAATATCATAGTCTGAGTGAAGGTACAACGTCTATCTACAGTTCTCAGTCTCCCAGGAGATCTATCTACTCAGCGATCCCCTTACCTTTCTCAGCCGCTGATAGCCTAGCAGCTCCGCAGACGACTCTGCAAAATAAAGACGAGAAAGAAACAGAAAAGAATAATGGGGGTGAGAACGCCAGATAAACCAGTAGCCTCCCCTAGTGGGCAAAACCTCAACTCTGATCACCCACTAGGATTACTAGAGGCCAGAAAAGGAAAAAGGGTAAAGCTGTAAGCAGAACTCTGATAAAGGGGAAACCACCACTAGCATTCCTCTAAATGCAGTGCCAAAAGGATGACTGTATGTATGCATCATTATCTAACATGCCTGCCTGAATAAACCCAATCTTATGCCACCAGTAAACTGGTATTCTGAGACTACTTTCTCTGCCTTGCTGCGCCTTTGCTGCCCAAATCGGGTTATTCCTGGCCAATGCTAACACCGTAGGAATGAGATTTCTCAAGGCTCAAAGCCTGCCTGTAACACACTCTGCGATTGTCACTCGAGGGGAGCTACAACCCACACGAGTAAAAGTAACTCAGTAATAATATCAAAGTGTCGTAACAGCCTGACTGGATCATTACTATGATCAAGTGGAAAAATGCCATCCACTAAGAAAACCTGATAT